>CAWUFW010009581.1:0-600000 GCA_963921515.1 Calotriton arnoldi
GCAAGATGGCGGCTGGCTGAATGCCGGGAGGGTGCTACCCCGGTGCTCTGCGCTCACCCCAGAGGCAAAAACCCACTTGCAGAGCTAAAGAAGGGCAAGCAATTGAATAAAATGCCCAAATAACGATAAAACATTGGAGTTGTAATGCCAAGGTTCGATCATCTGTACCTGATCGGACGCAGTACTTCGGCGTGGTGGAGAGGCTGGAGGCGGCTGGAGCAGCGAGTTACCATCTTCATCGTAGGCTCCATAGGTCTGGTGACTCGTGCCCGCTGTAAATTACGGCAGGCTGTGGACATGGCGCCCAAGGCGAACAGAACAGCAAAAGAGATGACGAAGGACGTGGGAGGAACTGCGGCAGGTCGCGGTCTCCGGCGAGGCAATGTGCCTGGGAAATCGGAAGAAGCGGATCCAAAGCCCGCAAAGGAGCGGATTACAGAGGTGCGAACCGGCCGCCGAATTACCCCCGAAAATCGCGCTGGTCAGCCTCTTATATCAGAGGTGTTTACCGGGAATGCTGCGGTGAGAAGGCCCCCACAACCTACACTACAGGCGGCGCCCTTGCATGTATCCGCTGCAATAGGGACGGAGGCTGCTGGAGCTGACTCCTCCGATCTTGAACTTGCGACCTCAGCCCCAGTCACAGAGGGGATGGTACAGTCTCCGGTAACAGAGCAGCCTGGAGATCAGAGTGAGGATCAGCCAGAGCAATCTCAATACAACCAGCAGGAACAAGGCCAGGATCTGAGCCCACAGACCCAGAAATTAAGAGGAGACACCCCAGCTAGGCAGACAGGTACTGTGAATTGTGATGTAAATAAATTGGATGAATTAAATGTAACTGAAATAGAGCCAATTACCAGACCTAGCATTACGAATGGGGCTATTGATGTGACTGCGGCAACTTCTATCTCTCAGAATGGAGCAATGGCATGCCAGGAGGAGATGGGTGAGGCTCGGTTGGGGAATACAGTGGCTACCCCGGATTATGGAGGGGGGAAAAGTTTTTTTCCCTCACAGACGGGTCTGAACTTTCAACGTCTTCCCCTGGGCTTACGGAGGAGGAATCTGCGTCTGATGATTCAACAACCAATATAAGCCGGGACAGGGTAACTACCCTAAAACGCAGATCCAAAGCTAGGGGGAAAAGCTCGCGATGGGATGCTAACGCTGAATCCACACATAAACTAAAATGGGACTACTCTGCCACAAGTCTGGTTTATAGTGAGGGCCCGCTCGATAAGACCCAAATGCCATCTAGTGACTTTTCCGCAACTAATGTTGCTCCATCGATGGAGTTAATATACGCTACCCTCAAACAAATGCAAGGGGAAGCCCGTCAAGAACACCGCAGAGCGCACCAGGCTACAAAGAAGCTACAGGGCTCCATTCGAAAAGTGAGCAAAATGTGCTCAGAAATCCAAGAGAGGGTATCACAGGTCGAAGAAAGAACAGCGACTCTTGAAGGTGAACTAGGGAAGATACAGGAACATAAGGAGCTCCAAGAGAAACAAACAGGCAACATGATGTGGAAGCTTGAAGACTTTGAAAACCGCCAGCGCCGAAACAATTTACGATTTTTAGGGATCGAGTAAAATAGTGAAGGCAGCGATATAAGAACTTTTATGATAAATTTGCTGAAAGGAGCCTTCCCCGAGTTGTCAAATTGGAATTGGGACACTGAGATTCAGAGGGCTCACCGCTTCCCATTGACCTTGAGGAAAAACGCCACGTCCGGGCAGCTGGAACGCTCTAGAGCAATCCTAGTTTTTTTTGGTAATTTTCTTCTTCGGCAGTTCATTTCAGATAGGGCAAGACCGGATGCAAAAAGATCTTACAACGGCCACACTTTTTTCGCACGCCCAGACTTTTGCCACATTACGGTGGAAAGGCGGTGGAGATTACGGCAACTAATTTCCCCATTTCAAGCACTTGGTGCGGAAGCCTATCTACTGAGCCCTGCACGGATCACAATTATATACAGAGGGAAAATCAGGGTGCTGACTTCAGAAATTAAAGCTCAAGAGTACCTGAAGGAGTTACAGGAGTCAAGAGGATTGGGGGCGATTGGGGAGACAGAAAGATAAAGTGGGCTGGTTTTAATATTTACTGACTAGGGGCTGAGGGTACACATGTGGGTATCGCCTGAAATAAATGGAACGTGGGTAGGGTGAAGCAATCATTGGTAGAAAATAGTAGGAAATACCAGAAAGAATAAGAAAAATAAGGGGTGAGGGTTTTTTTGTTTGCCTTTCCTTGAACTATTATTATGCATTTATTTTTGGGGTCTCACAAGTGGGGGTAGATGGTATATGAACTAGTAATCATTTAATGTACTGGAGCGGGGGAGACAGGACACGGGCACGGAGCACCTCGGGCGGCCATACAGGCGACATCACACGGGTCTTATTGCGACCCATTTGCTCAATTTTGGGAGGGGTTGGGTGGGGGTAGGGAGGGAGGGGAGGAAAACAGGAAGGGAAAATCGGTTCATGAGGATCATAGAGGATACAATTCAGAAATAAACAGCACAGGTACGAAACAAATGGAATTAATGGTAATTTGGGGAGATACAGAACAGGAAACGTTTTTAGAATATCAAATGATGGAAATACGAATTGCATCAATTAATGTATGTGGTTTGAACGACCCAAGTAAAAGGCAAAGGATGGCAATAGAACTGAAAAGGCTTAGGGCTGATATTTTGTGTCTACAGGAGACACACATTGAGGGTTCTAGGGCTAAATTAATGGAACAGTTAGGATATAATTTAGTTGTGAATACACTGCAGGGGGCTAGGACCAAAGGGGTTGCTATATTGGCAAAGAGGAGTGATATCAAATGGGAAAATTACCAGGCTGACAAACTTGGACGATGGGTGATGGTAGAGGGGTGCTGTCGTGAAGCTAGGTTCACCCTCTGTTCAGTATACGGATCCACGGGTGATGATCCGGAGGTGCTACTGGAGGTAAACTCAGAGTTGGCTTCACGAGGAGCGCCAATCATACTATGTGGTGACGTAAATATTAATGGATTGGGCATAAGATGGGATGGGGGCATTAGAAAATATTCAGGCCGCAAAAATAAGGTTTGTAGGGCTCTGTTGGCACTGATTCAAGATAACGGCTTGATAGACATATGGGCCCTGACCAGAGCATTTGATCTTGGGAGCACGTACTATTCCGCACTGCATAAACTGGAAGCACGACTGGATTACTTTTTTACCTCAGCCCATTTGGCAGTAGATTGTACTGTAGAAAAGTACCACAGAGTGTTTTCAGATCACAATCCCTTAGTATTGACCCTTAAGCTCAGTGGAGTAGAGAGGGGGGGGGGAAGTAATCCTGGACATTTGAGAGGGGGTTGTTAAAAGACTCTGACTATATAGTACATATGAATATCTGGATAAAGGGTTTTTTGGAAATAAACAGGGACAGCACTAGCAGCGGGGTGGTATGGGACACATTTAAAGCTGGGGTCAGAGGAGAGACACTTAGTTATAGTGCTAGAAGAAGGAAAAACAAAATAGAGCAGGTTAACATACTGTATGAAACAATGGCTACTTTAGAAGCGGAGTTGACTAGGGCAATAGCACAAGGTATATCATTAGAGGTATTGACGCATAAAATCGCGGTGACTAAAGCTGAGATTGGGGCAATTTCGTCCAATAAGGCGGCTGAAAAATATCTGGCATGGCGTGAGGGGTGTTATGAATTTAGTGAGCAAGTAGGGCACATGCTAGCAGTTCGGACGAGACAGAAAAGGGTATTGGAGCAGATAGTAGAGATACAGGACAAAGATGGAAATATGATTAAAGAAGGTACTGCCATAAAAGAAGTATTTCATAAATATTATAGCAATCTGTACCAGTAGGAAAGTGAGCTGCCCCGTCATTCAGTTAGTGAATATCTGAACGATATCCAAATAGAACAATTTGCCACTCAGGATGTTGATCTTATGGATATGACTGTATCAGAGGAGGAAATATATAATGCCCTGATGAGTCTTCCATCCGGTAAGGCGGTGGGGCCTGATCAGATCCCTCTAGAGTTTTACAAAAAATGCTATCATCTGCTAAAAAGGGACATGATAGAAACATTTAGAAAAGCGCAAGGCGGGAATTCAATACCAGAATCCTGGGCCCAGGCAATAATAGTCGTTTTCCTAAAAAAAGGTAAACCCCCGACAGAACCTGGATCATATAGACCCATTACTCTTATGAATAGTGATTCTAAAAATTTTTAAAGATATTTGCTACACGGTTAAGTTCTATCATTAGCAATGTAGTTCATCCACGCCAGCACGGGTTCATACCCGGAAGGGGAAACATGTTCGCAGGGTAATATCACTTTTTGATGCAGCAGCAGTCTCAGGAGACCCTATGGCACTTATTTTACTTGATGCCGAGAAGGCGTGTTGAAAGGGTCTCCTGGGACTATCTGTGGGGCTCCCTCGAACGACATGGGCTAAGAAAAGGATTCATAACGGCAATTAGTGGTCTATATAAGAACCCGGTGGCTCGCGTTAGAGTTAATGGCGACTATACAGAACCAATACAGATTTCAAGGGGAACTCGACAGGGGTGTCCCTGCTCTCCTTTGCTTTTCGCCATTTATATTGATCCCTTGATACATAGAATAGAAGGAAATTGCGAAATCCTGCCAATGAGGTTTCATGAGCGGGAGACAAAAATCTTAGCTGCGGATGACTTAGCAGTCGTCTCACCAGACCCACAAACGGCACTTGATGAAATAGGGAAAGAAGCAGCAGCGTTTGGGCTGGTTTCAGGGTATAAACTCAACCAGCAGAAAACCCAAATTGTTGTCAATAGTGTGTCCGCCTTTGAGGATACAAGGGTCACAAACATGGCCACATATTTAGGGGTAAAAATAACATCAGATCTGGAGCAACTAGTAGAGGATAATATTGTTCCAATAATAAGGCAAGGGAAAAGTGATTTTGATAGGTGGCATAATCTTCACCTTAGTATTGTAGGGAGGTGCAATGTCATAAAGATGTTGTTTCTCCCCAAGATATTATACCTCTTTAGGTCTATACCCCTGGAGTTTGGAAATTCCTGGTTTAAAGAAATGGAAAGTATGTTCAATCGGTTTATTTGGTCACAAGGCAAGACGAGAAGGGCACTTAGGTTCATGACATTAACAAGGGAGAAGGGAGGATGGGGGGTTCCCGATCTAAAATTTTATTATTGGGCGGCCGCCTTTCAATATATGCGGGTGTTGTTGGGAGGTAAAACAGAAGAGCAGAGGAACCGCCCAGGATCAGAGGATGTGTACGAATTATTAATAGGGGAGGCCGCAAGAGGCTGCTTTTTGAACTACAGTGAGCCAAGCTATTATAAAAAAGTTAGGTTCAAAACTTTGTATGCGGCCTTTAAGATCTGGGCATCCTTTAAACGGAAAGTCGGACTTGGCCGGCTGAACTATTATACACAGCTTTTTAAAAACCCAACTATGCAGGAGATCTTCCAAGATAACATCATGTCAAGATGGGAGGCAGCAGGAATTCGTTTAATAGGAGATCTTTCAGACATATCAGGCATAATAACATTTAGGGATATACAAAACAGATTTGGGATACAGACCAGAGACTTCTTCAAGTATTTGCAAGTTTGGAGCTATCTAACCCAAAAAAAGGGGGTTTAATGGGCTTTAATAACAGTGATATTGTGGATGTGGTTCGCTCTGATGAAGGGTGCACAATTAGTCAGATATACTCTAAGCTGATTGCGCTTCTCCAGGATGACCTAGTGAAACATGGGTCTAAATGGGAACAGAAGTTTGGTACAGCACAAAATATATTCTTAGAGTCCCTTGAATTGGGGAGGACGGTGTTTCGGTCAGCAGGGTTGCAGGCTCAACACTACAAAACACTGTTTTCACTATATCATACTCCGGCTAGAATTGCCCAATGGGGGGTTCAGGATGGGATCACTTGCCCTCGGTGTAGTAGTACGGAAGCTGACTTAACACATATGTTTGCGACTTGTCCTATTTTAGCTACATGGTTAGGCGAAATTGAAAAATGTATGAATAATGCACTGAAAATAAGAATAAGTCTAACACCCCAACATATACTTCTGGGAATAAGTAACAACGATGCCCCAGAGGATCATCGTCCCTTTCTCTTTATAGCAATGGCAGTGGTAAGAATTTGTATTGCATCAGCCTGGCTAGATTCTCTGGCTCCTGGATTTCAACAATGGCTGGGTAGATTATTAGCCACATATAATTTAGAAAAAGGGATATAGGAAAAAAAGGGTCAAAAAGTAAGAAGAATAGGTGAAAACATATGGGTCCCTCTTAAAAGATGGAAGGAGGGTAACAAGGAGGTATAAAATAGGACATTGGTATGTTATGTGATTATTTGAAACTAATCCGCTTCTTTTTAGTTTTCTTTTTCCTTTGTTTTTTCCTTTGTTTTCTTATTGTTGTGATCATAAAATTGTTTTTGTTTTTTTTATTAATGTATCTCCCCTACAACAATAATAATAACGATGAAGCTGTTATTTTGTATTTTGGCGACTTGTTTTATGGCGGGTCAATATTTATTTTTATGAAATCCTCTTGTATTCTAAGTATTGGTGATGATTTAATAAAAACATATTTAAAAAAAAAAAAAAAAAATCCTGCGTTAAGGCATACTTAACGCGATTTCAAATATCGCTACCCCTCCTTGATAATATCGCGAAGCTGCCTTTGCGATATTATCCCATGTTGTTTTCACAGCCACGCCTCCTTTGCATCTCATTATCGATGCGAGGCGAGCATGTGAAAAACGGGCCCTAACTCAAGGAATCACGCGTGTCCTTGATGATAATGCGATAAAATTATTGCTGCTTTTCGCCCGAAAACGGACGCTACACGGCCAAACTACTAGGTAGGGAGCGACAAGGTAGGATCTACGAACAGGGTGACAAAGCAGGGAAGCTAATAGCATGGCTAGACAAAAAAGAATGGGCGAGTAGACTGGTCCCGGAGCTTAGGGGCGAGAGAGACGTCTCCATTACTGAACCTCAAGAAATAGTGGACAGATTCGCCGCCCACCTACATAATATATATACGACAGTGACCCCACACACAGAGGAAGACTCACAGGACTTCCTTCGCGATATCAGGCTCCCCTGCCTCTCCTCAGCAGAGCGCGACTTTATGGATAGTGACTTAACCACAGATGAAATCGCCCAAGCAATTCGTGCATTGAAACCAGGCAAGGCCCTGGGACCCAATGGTATCCCCATCGAACTATATAAAATGCGGCCCGACAAACTTGCACCATACCTAAAAGCGATGTTTGAGGAATCTAGAGATTGTGGGGTGCTGCCACGGGAGCAGAGAATAGCCACTATCGTTACGATACATAAGGAGGGGAGGCCCAGGACGGACTGCTCCTCCTATAGGCCGATCTCCCTCCTCAACGCCGAACCCAAAATCCTGGCAAAGCTCCTGGCGATTCGCCTGCTAAAAGTAATAAGCACCCTGGTGCACCCAGACCAATCAGGCTTCATGCCCCACAGAAACACGGCCCTAAATATTCGCAGGATTAACGGAGTGCTAGGGAGAGCATCCACCATTCGGGAGGCGGCGGTGATAGTGTCATTGGACGCAACCATGGCGTTTGACACGGTCGAATGGTCCTACCTCTGGGCAGTTCTGGCAAAACTGGGCTTTGGCCCAAAATACATAAAGTGGGCTCGTCTCCTGTATCAGGATCCACTGGCACAGGTAGTAGTCAACAATAAACTGTCGGCCACGTTCCCGCTCAGTCGTGGTACCCGTCAGGGATGCCCACTCTCGCCGCTGCTCTTTGCCCTCGCTCTGGAACCACTGGCTGCATGGATCCGATGGGACCCCAGGATACGGGGGCTGGGGTGGGCCCCCGAGCGGGAGGACCGGATTTCACTCTATGCAGACGACATTTTACTCTATCTGGCCTCCCCGAGGAAATCCCTAATAGTAGTGTTAGATATCCTGGCAGTATTCGGGAGATTTTCTGGATTCACCATTAATTGGGGCAAATCCGTACTACTCATCATTCAGGGGGAGCCCCCCGTCCTCCCGAGAGACTGCCCGCTTCGAATTACAACTGAGGGCTTTACATACCTGGGTGTTTTCATCTCTCTGGATCCCGTGGCCCGATATGCCCACAATCTTCTTCCACCTCTGCGTAAACTCAAAAAGACATCGCCAATTGGAAAGCACTCCCCCTCTCCCTACTGGGCAGAGCGACCCTGTTTAAGATGATGTCCCTGCCCAGATTCCTATATGTATTACAAAATGCCCTGGACCCGGTACCGGCGCACTTCTTCAGGGAAGTAGAGGGTCTTCAGAAGAGCTGCTCTGGGACGGCAGATCGCGCATTGCCCTAAATAAGTTGACCCTAAACTGGTACGATGGTGGCATAGGCCTCCCGGACATTAAAAAATACTATTGGGCAGCACACCTTGCTGCCATCAATCATGGTACATATGGGAGGGGCGACGACCCGGGCTATGGCATGGACAAATGGCTCCTCTCCGGAGGCAACTACAACAGGGCACTATACGCGCGGCCCCAGAGATACCATCTAACAGGCCCAACAAACCACTCGGTCCGCATCTGGCATGAAGCAACCAACTCCCTGGGGTGGGGACGAAAACTGACGTTGGCAACCCCACTGTGGGATTCTGAATTACTGGGTAATTTATGGAGGTCGAAGGGCTTCGACAAATGGGACCTCATCGGCATAACACAAGTCAAAGACGTTTGGGAAGAGGGGAGAGTTAAGTCCTTCACCACACTGCAGACTGAATATAACCTAGCCGACACTGAATATTTCAGATATGCTCAAATCCAACATGCGATCCAATCGCATCTGCCCAAAGGGGTACCCCCCCGGGAAGCCTCGCCCCTAGAGGACAGAATCCTGGACGGACACCTACCAGACAAGACGATCTCCTTAATATATAAAAAGCTGATAAATAACACGACAGACCCACTCCAGACATTAAGGGAACGATGGATGGGGGACGGGATCGAGATGGATGATGAGGACTGGCGGGAGGCGGTGGCCTCCCCTAGGGTGGTCGCCATACCGGCACGCCTGAGACTAGTTCAGCTAAAGATACTCCATCGGGTATACATCACCGGGCCACGCTTGATCCGGATGGGGGGAACAGATAGTGGGGAGTGCAGGAGAAGGTGTGGACACCTGGGAACCTTCCTGCACATCCTATGGGAATGTGAACACGTTAGTTCCTTCTGGCGCGGGGTACATAAGGTAATGTGGGAAGTGTTACACGTCCGTCTCTCGCTGGAGGCGAGACGCTGCCTTCTAAACATATGGGAGCCCACAGACCTGAGCACGCATCAGATACAATGGGCCAGCCTGGGGTTCATGATAGCCAAGAGAAACATTGCACAACTATGGGGCGCTGCTAAACCACCGACTCTGGAAGCCTGGGAGAGGGACCTAGATTGGTGCATGTTTAGGGAGAAGACAGTGTATACCACCAGGGGATGCCCCAAAAAGTGGGTCCGAATCTGGAATCCATGGAACGACTTTCGTGGAGGAATATGTATGCCACCTGTTATGGCTGACTCAGATGTTCCCTCCTGATCCGGGCCACTCCCCTCTGATGTAGATATGTAATCCTTTTCTTCTGTACAAAAGAACTATTTATTAATTGGCAGTGATTTCTGTATTGTATATATGAACCGATGTATGTTGTAATAAAAAGATTTATAAAAAAAAGAAAACGGACGCTAAAGCGGCGATAATTTTATCGCGGCCCCTTGATAATATGCCCCCAAGAGAGGCTTCTCTTCAGCAGCCATCATAATTTCTCTAACTCAATATACTCACACCCATTTTGCTCATTATAGTAGCCCATGGGTTTAATATCACCTGATACAATGCCACTTAATGTAAATACTGTGAAAATAAGACGCTTGCCGCGATTGAGTCAGACTCTCACTGCAATATTGTTCTTACGTGCACAAAGTCAGTCATTCATGGCAGCTATGCGGACCCATTCATTTGCTTTCTTTTATCAATAAAATCCATCACCTTATTCTGGTGAGTTTTTTTATTAATTTCAGTTGAATAAGCTAAACCTGGATTGTTTCTTCTCTAGCAGAGTTTTTTAGAGCAGGGCTTTCATTAGAATTTTTCTTAGAAACGTAGGGCCTGATTATGATGACGGTGGGACCGCCACCGACAGCCCGTCGGTGGCGGTCCCACCGCCATCGTAATGAGGATTCCCGCCCGCCACATTAGGATGGCGAGTGGATGTAAGGCGTGGGAGAGACCAACCACCATGGATCTGACGGGCTCAAGGAGCCCGTCGAACCTCGGACAGTACTCCATTCCCTACAATGGTGGCAGTGCCTGCTAGGCATCTCCGTAGGGATTATGATGTCCCTCTCCGCCGGCCGTTTCATGGCGGTTTACCAACCATGAAAAGGCTGGTGGAAAGGGACATTGGGGGCCCTTAGCAGGCCCCCCTTCCCCCTGACCCTCAGCTGTGGGTTTTGGGGGGCACCTATGGTGTCCTCCTACATATCCCTGCACCATGTGGCAGGCACGGCATGGTGCCTGCCACATAGTGCAGGGATATGTGTAGTGTCCCCTTTTTGTACTGCGGTGTGTGCTGCAGCCCGCAGCACCCGCCGCAATACAAACTTTAGACATTGCAACCGCCGGTCTGTCAATCGCATCCTAATGCCTATGGCGGGACCGCCGACAGCCTGTCGGGTGGTCCCATCTCCGATCGGATGGCTGTTGGACAGAAGTCCAACCGCCATCATAATCAGGCCCTTCATTCTTGAATTCTTCCTCTAAGTAAGGCTTATTTTTCCTTGTCTTAGAGACCTCATTTTGCTATACGGTCCACAGGACTAGTTTCCAAATGAAAGTACCGCTAGAGCTTATTGCACTGTTTGCACTGAATTAAGTTAACATAGATTTTAAATGTAAAGCTGGTTTTAATGTGAATTGAATTTGTGGCTTTTTAACTACTCACTGTGTCCTTCGGGGGAATCCTGATCTCACGCCGAGCGGCTGATCGGCTGGCCAGGCGAGGCAGGAGAAAGGATCACGGTTGAAAGGACCCACCCTCGTGTGGAGAGAGGGCCAGGTCAGCGGCTAGTTAATTTTTTAGAAAACGCCTACTTATGGTGCCTGCAGCACGGATGCGCCGCTGGCGCGCCAAAGGCAAGCCCGTCTGCGCCCGTCCGCGTCCGGACATGGCCAAGGGCCAGGGACCCTGCATGTTTGGCTACAGGTAATCACAAAACCATTAAATACTCTGCGAAAGAACTATTTTTATTGAGACACGCAGGGGCCCCCCGGTGCGATCATATCTTCTCTCCAACAAGCCTGATAGGTAAGGATACTACTTGCCCTCTCTGCTCGAATAGGGTTAGTACAGGGAATATAGACAAGCACCAACAAACAGATGGGGATTCGAAGAAGACTCAGTGGAAAATGGAACTTATTAATAGTAGATCCCTTCCAGCACACACTACAGAAACCAGGCTGCTAATTGAGAATGAAGAACTTGACATTCTTTTTGTGATTGAAACATGGTTGAAAGAATGTTCTACTCCGGACATAGTCCAAATACTGCCCCCAGGTTTTTCAATCAGAAGACAAGACAGGAGGGAAAAAACAGGAGGGGGGGTGGCCATCATATATAAAAGTGAATATGGATGCATGACAACACCCCTCATTGTTACCAACTGTGACACAGCACAATTTAGTCTTAAACTCTCCCCCAACGTCACCTTCTCAGGCACACTACTCTACAGACCCCCTGGCTCCACTAACTCCTTCCTAGAGGAGTTCCCTGGAACAGTATCAACAACAGTGGCCAGTAAGGGTTCTACCACCCTACTTGGGGATTTTCACTTTCATCTAGACAAACTTGATAGCACCACTTCGATCAGACTCATTCAAGATATGGAAGCCATGCAACTTAAACAAATGGTAAGGTCAGGCATGCATGATAAAGGACACCTATTAGATGCCATCTTCTCCAATGAATCTAATCTAAAGGTAGGGACTCCGGTGCCAGTTCCCTGGTGCGATCATCATTTTATACCCTTCACATTAGATAACCCCCAGGCCTTACCTATATGTCATAAAACTACCAAGATTAGGAATAAATGGCCAAGAACCTTACAGCACAGCATGGTGAATGAACTAGAAGCTCAGGCCCCATGCCTGACAGACAACATAGAAGAGGCAGAGAAGATGTGGGCAGACTGGATTAACAAAGTAGCAGCTCAGCACCCTCATAAAATCAGACTAAGTAATCGACCATCCAGGAAAAGAGCGGCTTGGTTCAACGCAAAATTAATCATGATGAAAAAATCCTGTAAAAAGTTAGAAAGACAATGGAGGAAAAACTATGATCCCTCCATCAAAAGCCAATACAAGCTGGCTATTAGACAGTACCATAACGAGATGATTCAAGCCCAAGCCAAATATTTCGAAGGAAAAATTAACTCAGCATGTAACTCCTCAAGAGAGCTATTCAAGGTAGTGAGCTCCTTAACCTTCACTGATCACGAAACAAACAATCACTCCTGCTCAAAAGAAAGATGTAATCAGTTGGCGAAATTCTTCAAAAATAAGGTGGAAATAATATATAACTCTCTGCAAGGAAACAGCAGTCCATATAATGCTGATGCTTACCTAAGCATCAATGAAAACTTGAGAATTAAAACAGGAGTCAGACTAGATCACTTCACAGATTTAAGTGAAGAAGATATGACCTCAATCCTGTAGAAGATTAAATCCGGCTCTGCACAAGACCCGATTCCACCTGACATCTTGCTGCAGGGAGGCAAAAAAACTAAGTCTACCACTGCAGCACTCATATCGCTCTCCCTCAACCAAGGGACAGTCCCCAAAACCTGGAAACATGCTATAATACTGCCACTGTTGAAAAAGCCCCAGTTAAACCCATCAGAGCAAGGGAATTATCAACCAATATCATTTTTGCCGCTCCTCGGCAAAATAGCTGAAAAACACGTAATCAGACCCTGTCCCAATACCTAGAAGACAATCGGGTGCTGCACACCCCTCAAATGGGCTTCCGACCCCAACATAGCAGGGAGTCAGCCCTGTTGGTGGTCACAGAAGAATTAAAGGGAATTCTAGACCAGCGGTGTACAGCAGCTATCCTGCTTCTAGATCTTAGCGCCGCCTTTGATACGGTGGATCACTGTACCATGATCCGCAGGCTAAAGGAAGCAGGTATTACAGGCTCTGCGCTAGAGTTGATGACCTCATTTTTAGAAGACAGATCTTTCCAATTATTGGAAGGGGAGCACCTTTCTGACACCCTCCAAATCTCGTGCGGAGTTCCACAGGGATCTGCACTAAGCCCGACACTATTTAACTTGTATAAGCAACCACTGGCAGAGATAGTACAAGAATTTGGACTATCCATAGTATCATATGCTGATGACACCCAGCTGATACTATCAGTGACGGAGGCCCCCCAATTCATGCACAACAACCTGGGACCATGCATGATACAAGGAGCAGATTGGATGAATAGGTGCAGCCTAAAGCTGAATGGAGGTAAAACAGAGCTCATGTTCTTGGGAAACAAGGCGATCCCAAGAAACATTATCAGCTGGCCTCCAGAACTGGGAGAACCCCCTGTCCCAAAGAACGCGATAAAAAACCTGGGAATCTGACTAGACGAAAGTCTGTCTATGGAAACCCAAGCCAGGAAACTATCAGGTACATGCTTTGGACTTCTGTACATGTTTCGGAAAATCCTTCCTCTCATACCTGAACACACTCGCAGAACCGTGGTCCAGGCCCTAGTGGTGTCGCAGCTGGATTGTGGTAACTCTCTGTATCTCGGCGCACCAAATACGTCATAAACAGGCTGCAAGTGGTCCAGAACGCCGCAGCAAGGATACTGCTGCGAATCCCAAGACAACAGTCAGCTAGAGCAGCCCTGAAGATGTTACACTGGCTCCCTGTCCAGGCCAGGATCAAGTTTAAGGCACTATGTATTGCCCATAGAGCTATGAATGACAAAGGTCCGGCCTTAATTAAAAAGCTTGTCACACACTATATCCCGGGCAGAAACCTAAGATCCTCTGCAGGTCTACTCATGAAACAGACTAGGATAAAGAGGTCCAGGTGGGGAGGTAGATCCGTCACAACCCTAGCCCCTAGCCTTTGGAACGCCCTGCCTATGGAACTGCGTCTGGTGACCAACGAATTGGCATTCAGGAAAATACTTAAAACCTGGCTCTTCCCTTAACACCCTTGCTCACGGACTGCCATCTTTCTTCTAGCGCTGGGAAGCCCTCGGGCAGCCATGCGCTCTACAAATCCATAAACATAAAAACATAAAAAACTGAAAGCTCTGTAATACCAAATGCTAAGTGGGAACAGTCCAAGAAAGACTTCTTGTTTTCTCATTAAATTCATCTAGTTTCAAAGTCCAAACGCCTGATAAAAATGACTTTTTCATTTTCAGTGCCAATCAGAAATATTGCCATTTTTCAGCACAAATATGCCAAAGTGTAATTATAGGAGAAGGAGGAAACTCCAGTAAAAAAATTGAGAAATACTTGAGATTTTGTGCTCATAAAAAAGTTAGCATTGTCCTGACAAAGCAATACCTATATTCACCAGCAAGGACTAATTATTGTCTTGAAGATGCTGAAGAGGATTTTCAAATTGCTCCCAATCAGCACCCTGAAAACTGTCACACACACCCTCACCACAAGCAAGCTATATACCTTTTATGTCGGGATCGACATAAAATTCACCAAAAGGTTGCAGACAATTCAGAACTCAGCGACACAATCTCTCTCCACCTCCCATGCCACACTCACATCACACCACAACTGAACGAGCTCCACTAGCTCCCCATACACAAAGAAGCACAATTCAAACTCCTTACCCACACGTACTTACACTGGCCCAGCTACCTCACCATTCGCATCTGCTTTCACAAGCCTACCAGACACCTCCACTCATCTGAACTCCTAATTGCACACATCCCATGCATAAGGAAACCAGATCGAACAGTCAAGCCTTCTCCTACATTGCTCCTAAAGCATGAATCGACCTTCCACTATACAAAAAACACCACTTCCTCACTACTTGAATTCCTCAAGAAGCTGAGGTCCCTGCTTTTCGAATAGCCCCACTAGGCCCTAGGTTTGGCTAGGCTCACACCGGCTCAGTGCCAGGATACCCTCTGGTGTGATAGTGTGCTCTACAAATCTGCATAACGTAACTTAACATAACATATTGTCACTCAGCAATAATAAATAATTTAAAAAAAAGAAGCACGCTGCCACTCTGTTGTCCTTTTTTTTTTTTATCAGATTGGCCTGGAAGTCCAAGATATGCATTGGATAAAGTACCCCCTGCCGTGCCTTCTAAAGATAGTGCAAGTCATCGTGGAGTTCCTTAATCATATAGAGGAACGAGGCCAAAGATCACACCATAATCTTTCTCACTTACCTCTTAAATTCTCGGTGCGTAGCCCTTTCAGAAAGAGAAGCATGTTTGCCAACATTAATAAAAAAATAGAATCTCTAGTTCAAAACTAATCACATCAAAAAATCTGTTAGATGTTTGATGCAAAAAGATATTAGAATCAGTTTATTACAAGTTCGTTTTTTTTAAATGGTGCAGTAACTCAGAATGTGTAAAATATGCAAAACTATTCGAACTTTTCTATACTTGTCCAAGGAGTGCAAAAAATAAAAATGTTACCATAAAAATCTCATTTCTTCTTGTCTGTTAGAAAAACAGAGCAGAAGAAAGAAAAGCCATGTTTATATTTGTTCTTTTAAACAGCTGCTTTAATTATGCTCAGTGACCTGATCTCCCTTTCTTCTTGTCTGCTAGGTCTGGCAGCAGGCATAGTGATGTTGGAACTCAACTGTATTAAGTTATTACAGTTGAGTTCTGACGGCATTTCTTTACAATAGGCAACTTTGTGCATCACAAGTCACCAATTATAAAGATATTAGAGACAGATTTTATACAGGGATCAAGAATTGCATGTATTATAAAGAGTTACAGTAGTCCAGGTGAGAAATAATCAGTGCCTGGTCAACTAATCTGCAGGAATAGAGATAAGAAATGGCAAAAACTTATGAAGAATTCTTAGCAAGAAAAATAATTTTGTAGTTCACTTATTAATTTGCAGAACAATCAATAACTGATTGTCACACACAAAATGTCAAGGTAGCATGCAAATGTAAAGGGGGTCAAATGAAAACCAAGTTCTGGGGACCAAGAAGTAGAGAAAAGGTAAGAATCCACGAAAAGCAGGGTCTCAGAATTGATACATAAGGCCGGATTATGACTTTGGCGGTGCTGCGCCGGCTTTGTGCTGGCACAGCACCACCAAAGCCATGCATGATCTGCTAGATTACGAGTTCAACTCGTGTCTGGCGGGCTTTTCTTTTGCAGTTCCCATGGCGGTGCCCTGATAACTGGCACTGCAGTGGGAACGCAAGAGTAGTTCCAGCACAGCATGGACTGTGAAGTCCATGCCGTGCTGGAACTTGGGGTGCACGCAAACAGGGAGGCACATGTTGTGCCCCCTAAATGCATCCCCATGGCAGCTGGGGCATGGGGGTACTGTAGGGCCCCCTTTGTTTCCCCACCGCCAGCCTTTTCATGGCGAGCTCACCACCAAGAACAGGTTGGCTGTGGGGAAACTCGTAATATGCTCGACAGACCACGGAGGTCCCGTCTTGCATATTGTATACCCCTGTCCTCTGCACCACCGCCAGAGAACGGCGGTTTCCTGGCGCAGCCGGTACAGCGGTGGCAGTCCAAATGTCCGCCTTGTGATACAGCAGCCGCAGGACTGCCACCACTGCGCCACCGTGAGCATGGTGGTCAAAGACTGCCAGACTCGTAATCAAGCCCATAGTGAGTTTGTAATCATGAAAGAGAGGATGCCACACTTACAGTCATTAAATGGACACTGACTGTCTTTAAATTGAGATTGCTTATGATTAGTTCCAAGTCTTAGGATCAGTTGGGTGTCATACGCATAAGCACAGAAAATGTAGCTGAATGACTGGATGGCGGCAGAGAGAGGATACCTACATAGGGATATGTTTATACATCTTATAAACTGTCGAGGAAGCTGTGCAACAAATTCCTAACTGACACTGAGGAATAGAGGAAGGTTACAGAGTCAAGGAGTGGCACATACAGAAAGCTCTTAGAGCTCTGTTCACATTTCTTTCTGATGCTTCCTTCTTGACCATTGAAACAAAAGTTAGCTCCGAAAGTGCCTGGAGTACAATGTGCAAGCCAGGGACAAGAGATGCTGCCACTGTCACCCCAAATTGATTTAAGTATTTGATGTTTAATTATCATCTATTTGAATTATGGCCTTGAATTCAGTTCTCCCCAGAAAAAAAACGAGATATGAGGGTGAAAAAAAAATATTAACCTATATTTTCTGGATATGCCTGACGAACAAAAGGCAAGAGTTCCAGCTTGAACCAGGTGCGACAGTGTCAACTCAGAGATCCTCTGCGACTGATTGCAATCTCTTCTGAGGTCTTACTGCCCACGTGATTTAGCAGTGTGACTAATGGTCTTCTAACTATTAGAATGTCTCTATCTTGCGACCCATTTAGGATTAAGGTGGTCTGCACCTCTTATCAATAATTGTTTAGGACAATGCTGCACCACCAGCTAAAAATAATGATTTGTTTAAGAAAGTACTTTATGGAGTCAGGATTGAAGGTCATGTAAGATCACATTGAGATCAATGCCGCTTGTGCTGCTCTTTTGATTTAGGTAACATGACATTGTGGTGAAAGAACATCTATTTCTATATCATTAATTAACTTAATGAATTATTCAGTTAGCTTTATTTAATGCTGACATATTGCATTAATGCCACATCAGTTCGTGTGGTCTACATCACCTTGTCGTTACTTTAGATTTTAGGACTTTTTACCCCTGGGAAGTCACCAATGCTCGCACCCGGCTGGTGAATTCCCTGCAGTGAAGTCCCCGCCAACAAAAGTTTTATTTTATTTCATGGGCTTGCTGACCTCCTCCATCGGCGTGCATACCTATCTCGTGTATACCCAATGTCTGATTATCTGTTATTTTTATGCAAGCATACCGTCCTTTCCTGGAACTCTTGGGGGCATATTTACTAGAAACTGGCGGAGCACGATGCTACGCCAAAACTGGTAACGGCACACTCTACCATTTTCAAAATGCAGGGATGCACCATATTTACAAGAATGCAGCGCATCCCTGCATTTCCCCTGTCGCTAAAGAAGCTGCCTAGCACTGGCGCAGGCACCCCTGCACCATGTTGCCAGGGTGCCTGCACTGCAGGGGTGATTGTTTATGTGCAGGAAGGGATACCATAGGGACGAAAATGGCCTGGGTGCCCCCTCCCTTTTTAATTTTTTTTAAAAAAATGGCCGGGCCCCGGACGATGGGGTTCCCGGGGACGAAATCGGCCTGGGGAGGGGGGCTACAGACCCCCTCCTTCTTTATTTAATTTTTTTTTTTAAATGGGTCAGGACCTGGGGGGATGGGGTCCCCAGAGCCCAAAAGGATCAAGGGAAGGGGGGGCACACAGCCTCTCTTCCTAAAATACAAAAACAAATCAGAAGCCGGCAACTTGCTGGAGGCCCTGTCCCCTTTCTCCACTACTCTGCAAGCGTGCCTCCTGGCGTGCTCTTGGTTGGGGGATGAAATCCCGTTCACTCCTGAGGGTCCTAAGGGGCCAACTAACCCACCTGTTACCTCAAGTAAGCCACACATAGTGGGATTGCTGAGAGGTGATTGGAGGCCATGCCCCTTTTTCCACCACTCTGCAAAAGCCCCTGCCAGTGCACTGCTGGTGGGGCGATGAGGTTCCTTTCCGTCCTGAGGGGCTCAGGACTAAAGTGGACTTCATCCCCCAAGCAGCAGTGCGCCTGGAGGCGTGTTTGCAGAGTGGTGGAGAAAGGGGGCATGGTCTCTGACCACCTCTCAGCAATCCCACTAAGTCTGGCTTACTGGAGGTAACAGGTGGGCTATATAATATGAACATCATCAGCAGTACATTGCGGGGGCGCGAGTTATAGTTAGCTCAGCTAACTATAACAGGTTAATTTCTCTGGTTTTGTACGAGTGAAATTTTAGCTTAACAATGAAGTTCTTGTAACCTGTGTTTTTTTCTGTGAATTTCTAAGGTTTTTTAAATGCTAATTCCTAACTATAATGTCCCTGAAACCTGTGTTTTTTTCAATGAATTTCTAAAGTTTTTTAAATCCTAATTCCTAAATATAACGTCCCTGTAACCTTTGGTTTTTTCAGAGAATATATATATTCTCTGAAATATATATACACATCGTCCTTTGTCTCAAGGTTAATGACACAGCATACAAGTGTGATGAATATTAACCTTTATTCATCAGGCAACGTCAAACATGTTTCAGCGCCAAGCAGCATTGTTCACTGTTGACAAGGCACCATTTGTTCTGATTTTTAAATGTTCTTTTTTTACGTATATATATATATATATATATGGATGTATATGTGTATATATATACACACACATGGATACACACACATGCCAATGGGTAGTTATAGTCAGGATCCTTTTTCCATGGGAAATGTTTTTTTGTGTGTTGCTAATAACTTTGGTACCTTTTGACAAATCTCCATAAAACATTAACAAAAGGTGCTACTTTTGACTAGTTTGTGCATGGAAAGGTTCCCAGTGAAGCGCGGACAGAGAAAAAGAGGGGTTCCAAAATGCGACATCCCCATGCATTTTCCATAGACTTCTTTAAGAAGGTCCACTGGCAAAACCTGCTGACCAGAATCGCACCAGATTTGGCAGGAAGCTAGATCTTAGTACAAAGCTTGTGCTTTTTGAGAGTTGGTGTAAACACATTCTGTAATTAAAGTTTAAAAAAACTTGTATAACTGGACAGTTGGGTCCACAAGAGGATCGAGGGACTCTTGTGGGAGTGCCAATTAAAAAATAGAGCATGTTGATTGGCCCATGGAACTTTATTTCTCTTGGGCCACCTTGCTTCTGCAGGAGTCAGACTCCTTCAGGAGCGAGCGCACTCAATGGCTGCCAGCAAAATAAGAAAAATTTTGCTGGCAGCCATTACAGCACTCGGGGACTTAGTCCCCTGTCCTGAAGTAAAAACAGAAGAAAAGTAATATAATGGAGCATGTTAGGAATGCCCGACTCCCTAAGCCCCATCGGGGGACCCAAAGGGGTCACCTGTGGGCCAAAAACAAAAACACATATTGGCAAAAATTGTAGTGATCTTGCGGGGACTACTGTGGGATAGCAAAAACCCAACAAAATGGCGGGCGGGATGCATTCATTAAATATGGGCCCTAGGGAGCTCACCCCAGGGCCGTATTTTTAATTAGGGGTGATTGTGTGACCCCCCTCCCTGATCCACTAACTTTCCTGGGAAGCCCACCTCCGGGGCCTAAATTTTCATTTAAGGGGACAGGGGGGCCCCCCCAGCTCACCTCCCAGAGCCTTCAGAGGCCCTGGGACCCCATCCCCGGGCCCTATTTCAATACCAAAGAGTAGGGGGGCCTGCCGCCTCTAAAGGCCCTGGGGATCCAACACCAAGAGCCAAAATTACTGAAAATGGGGAGGGGGCGGTGCGGCTCCCCCCTCTCTGAGCCATTAAAGGCCCCGTTAAGCCCACCCTGTGGCAGATCACTTTAATTAGGGGAGGAAAGGTCACATGACCCCCCTCCTTGAGCCATTAATGCCCCAGGGGCTCAATCACCCAGGGCTGGCTCACTAGTTATGTGCTGTGGTGCCCACCCCAGGGACATATTGGTTTCCCTGCCCGCCAAGACATGGGCAAGGAAACATGTGTTTGCTCCCGGTTGGTGGGAGTATCTTTGAACCTCCCCCCAAGCGGGAGCAAACACAAAGTCTGCTCCTAGTGGGCGGGAGCTTTAAAATTGCTCCAGCCAGCTGGGAGTAGACTTTTGATCTGTTTCCCTGCCTGTGATGAAAGGGAGACAGATCAAAATGTTGCTCCTGCCTTGAGGGAGCAGCATTCATAGATGTTCCCTGGGGGTTGGAGCAATGTTGGCTCCCACAGCATGCGGGAAGCCAGCTGGGGCCGCTGGGACCTTGAGCCTCCCCCTGCGGCCCCAAAGATTATTTGATGGGTGCCTTGGGTAGACACCAAGACACCCACCTATAAAAAATGCGTGCCCTGGGGATTGTTTCCCCAGGGCCAGAAAAGCCTTAGGGAGGGGTTCTGTGCAGCCCCCAATACCCTTTAATTTTAGTATGGACCCTGGTGTATGGGGTCCCCAGGGCCGAACAAGGCTCAGGGAGGGGGGTCACGCAGCCCTCTTCTCCTTTAATAAAAAAAAAAACAACCCTGGGGGATGGAGTCCCCAGGGCTTAATAAGTGAATGGTGTGGCGCAAGTTATAGTTAGCACTGCTATTTATAACTTATGAATTTATGTGTATTTTTTCAGTTCAATACGTTAATGTTAACATTGACAAATTCACCGAACTATAATGTTAGCTTAACCTTTTGTTTTTCAGTGAATTTCTAGATTTTTTATTTAAAGTAAATTATAATACGTTAAATGTAAGCATGGTAGAATAACTGAATAATATATCTAGTGTGTGGGCATTATTCTGAAAGGGAATTGCTTTGGAATTGTAGCTTAACAAGGAAAGGTACACACTGCAAAATGTTTCTAAAAAATGATGTTTATTAATATTGTAATAGCATACTTTTCATAGCCTTTGTATGTGTTTTTACATTAAAGCTGTAATTATAATTCAGAAAGAGAGTAATCAGTTTTTTAAATACTGTATAGTATTACGTTTTATTATATAAATCTATATTCTAAGTGTGTCATTACTCACTAGGGGGCTATATTTTGTTTTAATCTACTGTTTAGAGTTCTTTTTCACATGTTCAGTTATTAATTAATATTAATCTGTAATAACAGAATCATTAAAATATGGTTGTAATATTTATGGTTTATTTTTTGGTGGTTACTGTCACGAGACGCTGGCGGGAGTCAAACACACAATCCCCTGCATGGACTTTGAGGGGTATGTATTTCCTGTATAGCTCCCTTTTTCTGCACATGAGATTGGGCATTTGTAATTAGGTTAATAGCAGTGTTTTAATTTTGAACACATTAAGACATTAGAGATGTTGATTAGCTTGGAAAAATAATTGCTTATGAATTGCTCCATAAGTAAAGTAATACTATTTTTACAATCTCGCAAGATGCAAGGGAGTTTCGCCAGAGGTCCAGAAGAGGAGCCACAACCTAAGGAAGGATTGTGATTGGTTAATATGGATGTCTTTATTTAGAAGAAGAAGATTCCATCCTTGTTCCTTCATTTCACTATTGGATTTTGGTAAGAGTGGATATATTTGGCTTGCTCTCCTATCCTGTTTTCCTTCAAGCAAAAAGATGTCTTTATCTGATTCAGTTGAACAGCCAGGGGCTTCTGCACCACCTCAGCCACCATAGCCACAAAAGGAACCCTTGGTAAGGCAATTCTTTGAAAGGGCAGAGGCCAAGAAGGTATCTGTGAAGTACGTGAACTGTGAGTACCACAGGGATGAGGAGACACCTGAGGTTGTTGCATCTGCAAAGGCTTGCACAGGCAGAGTTGGCTCATGCTGTGGAAGCAGACAACTCTAATGGGACTTCAACATCTTTTGCACCAGGTTCTTGCTGCGCAGATGGACACTAATCCTGCTTTTTTAAATAATGCACTATTTTGCTGATTATACAAGCAAATAATGTTTTCACCTGAACCAAGCAGGTCTGCACAGGACAAGCTTGCCAAACAGCACAAGTGCCACTCTAGACAGTAATTTGTTTTTTTAAATCATTTTTTGTATGTTTTTCTCGTTTGTTTTTAAGGAGATTCTGTTCGTGTTTGTTTAAAACCTCCATTTTTATATTTTTGTCCTATCCTTAAAAACATAAAACAATTTTTTTAAATGTTTGAAAACACAAACTTTGTGTGTTGTTGTTCAAAACTCTTAAGAAAAGCAGCTCTTTTCAGAGCTACTCTTTAGTTTCATGATCTATATTATTTGCAATATGTTTCCCTTTGTTTCCCTTCTCCAAAGCTCTTATGAGACTCTTGCGAGAGCCAGGGAGGCAATCCCTCATGTGCAGTACTTCCTGGTTTGCTCTTAAGAGCCTCTCACGAGATTGTACTTTTTATAATGGACTTTGCATTTACACTGAATATATCCTGATGTAGTATGTATAATTTATATACATCGGAATAGTAACAGTGTGATTATTTGAAAAAATGAAATTCATTATATTGTTGTGGAGAAACATAAATCACTTTGATTTATGGAGAAACCCCACTTGTTTTATCTGCATGAGATGAACATTGGTACATAGCAAACAATGATACTCATTTATTTAATTTAAGTGCATTAATTATTATTAGAAAAAGTTCAGTCACTACTTTTTTTATGATTGCACGAGAGTCTTGTGAGATTGTAAACTATTTTAAGGAGGAAGAATTTACAGTTTTCTTTATTACACTACTCATGCCTTATAGTACCCATTAGTAGGGTGTGGGGAGAAAGTAGACTCTCAAATGAGACCTTTTCACTGTATAACAACAGTGCATAGTAGGGTGTAAGTAGACACTTGTATCTCACTGACACCTCTCCACAACCTAACAACTGTGTATAATAGACTATGGGAAGATACTGGGCTCTCCAGCAAGACCTTGCAAGAAGATAACCAGTGAGTAGAGTAGGGTGTAAAGAGACACTGCTTTTCCGCACCTTTTCCCAGACTCAGCAGTATGCATTGTGAGGTCAGGAAGGTACACACCTCACAAGTAAAACCTTACTATTCTATATACCTCTCCCAGATAAATAACTATATATATTAGGGTGTGGGAATGGATCTGGCAGACATATCCAGTAGTGTGTAGAGAAACATTGTTGAGTCTTTTTCACTAATACATATCTCCAGGACAACATGGATGATCATTATGGTATGAGTAAGCAGTGATCTCTCTACTGACACTTCTCCCTAGAGCAATGGGGATACACAGTGGTGTCTGAGAAGGGAGCGACCTGTCAGCTTACACATTTTGCAAGAGTGAGAGGTGTCTCTAAAAGGCTTTCAGAAAAAGTTATCACTCTGTTTATACCTCTTCCCATGCTGACAGGTATGCATAATAGGGTGTAGGGAGGAATTGCCCTGTTTGCTGACACATTGCATGGTAAGTCTGCATAGTAGTGTGGGGAGAGATTTGGTTCTCTCGTATGACCTGTGCTTGGATGATGAGCTTGGAAAATAACGGTGTGAAAGAGGCTTACCTCTCTGGTCACAGCTCTCCCCAAGTTGACAGATGCACAAGTAAGGTATGGGGATGAAATTTCCTCTATGCTGAGAGGTCTTACTTACATACAACTATACAGATTATGATATGGAAACACACTGCTCTGTCAGCTGAGATGTTTCCATGTCTCCCCAGAGCAACACATGTGCAAAGTTAGCTGTGGGTAGAGACTGCCCTTTCAATGCATACATCTCTACATAGTGATGAATGTCCATAGTAGATAAGAAAATAAGGAACCTCTCTGTTCTGTTGAAAACTACCAGTTTCAGTAACTATTGCAATATTATAATAAAATTGAAATTTTTAAGAGTGCTAAACAAAGAAATTAAAAGTAAATTTAAACATTTTTATTAAAACAAAACAATTTAACAACAATACAAAACTACAACACCTATATTAACAAACTACATCAACAACTATAAAGCAAACCAAACAAACTGCTTTAGTAATATAAAAAAAAATCTCTGATGCTCATCAACAGGCAGTAATGTCTCCCCACTTTTTGCTTCTTTTGCCTACTGGATTTTGATGTAGGTAGCACTTATTTTCCTGTCTTTTAGGCACCTGAGCCTGCCAAAGAGTCTTCAATTTCCTGCTGTTTCATAGCAGGCTAGGTGGCAAAATAGTCTCAGCAAAGTGCATTTCTATGAATACCAGTTTTTAGAAATTAGTTCACAAAGTATAGCTCATTCAGAGTTAGTTTGAACTGGATAACTGTTTCGGCACTTCCCATCCTTCCAACCTGAGTACACTGTGCCTGAAAAAGTACTTATTGCTGAATAGCACAACAATCCTGCTTGTCTTAACAAGGCTATTTTCTGCTGGTTATGTAAGCAGATATTTTTTTCCTCAGAGACAAGTTTCCATGTTCCTCCTAAAAAAGACAAAATAACCCAAAAGATAAAAGTTACATACTGATTAATAATTCATGACAGTGATACATCACTATATTCTCAAACCTTTACTACTCTTTTTATCCACAATCATATATCTATACCTAGTTCACCAGTAAATTGTTACTTTTTTCTCCTGAAAAATACCACACCCTCAACCAGTCTGTTTTTGTATTTTTACAATTGAATATGGCATGCCATGAACTCTGCTTCCATAACAGTTTATATATTAACACATTCATCTGCACACACCTTTGCTAACACTCACCATAGTGTTTCACTCAAGAAATAGCAATATCACCACCTCATAGGGTTAATGTATACGTATAATGAGGTTCATATAAACACTGAAGCTTGTATTAACACATTCCACAATCTTTCTGTTATACCGTGAGAAACACTGTCATCTTTACTTACAAGTACATACAGTTGGAACACTTTATTTTTCAACACAATCTGCAACAATTGCTGATATCTCTCTGCATTCTAATGTCTACCTCTCAAAAACGATATTAAAAGATCGACACTTCCCCAAAAAGCTTTTCATTCTGTAAACATGGTGTAGAATAAGTTTACCAACATTAGTACACTTACTGACACTTCACAAAATATTATATATAAAATATATTATTAAATACCTTAGCTTGAAGTTCTTTCTTTATAACAGACTAATACACCAGTCTCTTTGAGCTCCACATAAAATCACTTCTGCTGAGCACAACTCAAAGAGACTTCCTTCTCCTCCAAAGCACCAAAGACAAACTAAGTTATCTCTGGTTCTGCACCAAGTCACATCACAGCATTTCTTCAACCATGTAATAACAATGGAAACTATTGTTTGAGTCTTGGCCTTTTTATTTTTATTCCTCCCCATACAATTGTGTGAGACTCTTGCAGGTTGTAAAACACTTCATGGCAGGCCAATTAATTTTCCATGCTGTTCTTGCGAGGGTCTCGTGGGTTCGCACCAGCCTCATGTGTGGCAAACCTCACCTCCCCAAGCTTTCAATCTACTCTTGCGAGACTCATACTTGTAGGGTAATAGTAGTATATGAGAGGGACTAGTCTCTTCACTGGAACCCTTTCTTGGATAAAGGTTGTTCATATTAGGGTGTGAGAAATTACTACCCTCTCCTTTCAAACATCTCCCTCAAATGGCAAGTATGCATAGTAGGGTATATGAAGGGAGTGGGCTCTCTGCTGAGACTTCTCGCTTGGATGATGGGTATGCATAGTAGGGTGTGTGGAGGGACTGCCCTCTCTAATGAGAACTCTCTGTAAGATCACATATATGCATAGTAGGGTGTGTGATGGGACTGTCCTCTCTGCTGACACCTCTCTCTGTAATAATAGGTGTGCATATCAGGGTGTGGAGATGGACTAGCCTCTCCTTTCTGACCTCTCTCTCAGATGACGGGTGTGCTTAGTCAGGGGTGAGGAGGGACTGGCCTCTCTGCTGAGCCTGCTCTCTGTAAAGATAGGTGTGCATAGTAGGGTGTGGGGAGGGACTGGCCTCTCCTTTCAGACCTCTTTATCAGATAACTTGTTGTTAGAAATGGGGGTCTCTAGTTGGCAAGGGCTTGCACCTTTGTCCAAGTAGGGACCCTTCTTCCTAGTCAGGGTAAGGGAGTTACACTCCTAAAATAACCCCTGCTCACCCCTTGTTAGCTTGGCACGAGCAGTCAGGCGTATTCTAGAGGCAGTGTGTAAAGCATTTGCACATAACCAACAGTAATACAGTGTAAGCACTACAAACTGACACCACACCAGTTTAGAAAAATATCCAATATTTTTATATACTTTAAACCAAGACCAAATACGGTAAAAATCCACAGTACAGTACTTTAAAAATGATTACGTTGCAAGATAACTTGTTCTTTGCAGGAATATTTCAAAAACAAAGTTCGTACGAGTCGGTAGCTCCGTCCGAGTCTACCGCGATGCTGAAAACCACAGAATCTAACAGTTCCAGCCGACCACGTCGATACGGGCCAGCAGAGTCGTGAACAGACTCGGTCACAGTACCTTTTCTTGTTGTGGCGGGCACGGAGTGTGCGAGCCGTTCGGCGTTTGTCGCGGTTGCGGTGCAAAGCGGAGCGGTGCCAGGTGCGGTGTCCCTCGATGCGGTGCAGGCAGCGGCTCGATGAGCGTCGTGCAGACGGAGTCGGTGAGTCCAAGGCGTGCGGTGCAGGGTGAGACGGTGTACGATGCGGTGCTGACAGGTTGCGATGCAGGCGACCAAGCCGGAGTGCGGGAGCTGGCGACGGACAGCGGTGTGAGTCGGAGCGGTGCGTCGCAAACGTGCGAGCGGTGCCCCAAATGCGATGCGGTCACGATTGTTGAGCCAGTTGCAGCGACAGCGTCGGTCTGGCTGGCACAGTGAAGCGATGCGATGCGAACTGCAGTGCCCACAGGTCACGGTGCAAGCAGCGGCGCGATGGCGTCGGACGTCGTCGTCGGTGAGACCAGGGTTGCGGTGCGAGATGCGGAAGGTGCGGTCTGTGGTGCAAACAGGACACCGGGCCAGCGATGGAGTCGGTTGACGGAGTCGGTTGCGGTTCCCTTCCTCTGTGGCAACTGAAACAGCAGTTCCAGGAGCGGTACCCAGAGGGTTGTGAAGTCTTTGCAGTCCCTGAGACTTCTTAACAGGAGGCCAGCTCGGTTTCAGGCCCTAGGAGATTCTCAGCACAAGTAGTAGAAAGTTCAGTCCAGTCCTTTCACTGCCCAAGACAGAAGCAGCAACTGCAGGCCAACCCAGCAAGGCAATTACTCAGCAAAGGGGCAGTACTCCTCCTAGCAGCTCTCCAGCTCTTCTTCTTGGCAGGTTCCTTGATTCCAGTGAGATCTAAATTCATGGGGTCAGGGCCCCAATATTTATATCCCAAATTCCTTTGTTCTCTGAAGGCAGAGAGGCCTTTGCCTAGCCCAAACCAGTTCTGGTCAGTCTTGGAGCACTTTGTTGACAAGCCTCCGTATTTCCTTTCAGGGTGCAGGCCAGGGACATCAGACGCACCACAGGAGGTGGAGCCAGCATTGTGGAGGGAAGGCCCAGCCCTATTCAGGTCCCAGGTGTACTCCTCCCACCCATCTACATGTAGATCTGGCTATTCAGCCCTGTGCTGATTCACCCTGCCTCCTGGAATCCCCCAGCCCCTGTCACTCACACTCCAGACAAGGAATACACAACCTGGCAGAGGCAGGCTTGGATGGTTAGACAAGAAAATACCCACTTTCTAAAAGTGGTATTTTCAAACACAAAGGGGCCGATTCCGATTCGGGCTGGAAATCTCTCCGACCGAGCCTGACCCGGAGAGATATCTGACCGAATCGGACCCGTGCAGCCCGACCGAACGAGTACGATGCGCACGTATGCCATCGGACTCGAGTCGGTCGGACTCCCATTGAAGTCAATGGGAGCCTGTCGTACAACGCGTACGCGGGCTCCCATTGACTCAATGGGTGCGAGGTGGACAAGGGCGCCCCCTACAGCGTGTACGCGGCGAAGCGATTCGCCCCGTACACGCACAGGTAGGGGGTCCCATGGGTCCCCCCTGTGTGCGACTCGTGCGGCTACGCGTTCAGGGGGGTCCGACACGGACCCCAAAGTACGGCTCCGACAGCTCTTTCGAGCCGGAGTGTGCGGCTCGGTCGGACTGCTCGCGGCGCGCATCGTACTCACCCGGCCGGGAAACGTCTCCATTGCGCGGTGCGCGTCGAGTCCGTGCGAGTCGGTCGGTGCGGTTAGAGCCGGGATCGAGTCGGTCGGAGCGGTCGGGACGCCCGGACGAGTCGGTCAGCGATTTCGCATCGTACTCGCACGTCCGGACGCGCGTACGGATCGGTCGGGTAATAGGGCTCCGAATCGGATCTGGTTAAGCCGAATCCGATTCGGAGCCCTACCGGCCGAGATCGGAATCGGCCCCAGAATGTTAAAACCAACTTCCCTAAAAGATGCATTTTATCATTCTGAGTCCAGGCATACTAAACTCGAATTTCTACCATGTTCCCTGGGTCAGGTAGGATTATAAGCTGTAATAATCAAAACTGCCCATTCTGGCCTATGGGGAACAGGTAGCCTTGCAATAGTGAAAAACGAAATAGGCTGTAATTCACTATCAGGACATGCCACACACACCAGGGCATGTCCTACCTTTCACATACAATGCACCCTGCCCATAGGGGTACCTTGGGCCTACCGTAGGGGTGACTAACATGTAGAAAAGGGAAGGTTTAGGGACTTGCAAGTGTGTGCACTTGCCAAGTCGACATGGCAGCCCCAGGCTGCACACAGGCTCTGCAATGGCAGGCCAGAGTTACACTTTACGGGCTGTTTGCGTGGGTGGCACAATCCAGTGCTGCAGCCCACCAACAGCATTTGATTTATAGGCCCTGGCACTCGCAGTGCACTTTACTAGGGACTGACACATAAATCAAAGAGGCCAATCATGGAAACACCAATCCATAACACATTTTATACAGGAGCACTGGCACTTTCCCACTGGACAGCAGTGAGGAACGTGCACAGAATCATGACACCAGCAAAAACAGAGTCAAAACCAGGAGGTCAGAAAGCAAAAAGTCAGGGGAAACACACCAAAAGATGCCAAGTCTAACACATGTCCCCTCCAGCTGAAAGTAGGGAGAACTACCCAACCCCATTGGAGTTCTCTTCACTAAGGCGGAAGAACCTGGACAGACCATCTGCGTTGGCGTGTTCTGTACCAGGACGGTGTTCCACCGTAAAGTTCATTCCCTGTAGGGAGATGGACCACCTCAGCAGTTTTGGATTCTCACCCCTCATTTGCATCAACCATCTGAGGGGCCTGTGGTCTGTCTGAACCCGGAAGTGAGTCCCAAACAGGTATGGTCTCAGCTTCTTCAGTGCCCAGACCACAGCAAAAGCTTCCCTTTCTATGGCACTCCACCTCTGTTCCCTGGGGAGTAGTCTCCTGCTAAGGAAGACTACAGGCTGATCCAGGCCCTCTTCGTTCAGTTGTGAGAGCACCGCTCCCACACCATGCTCTGAAGCGTCAGTGTGCACGACGAATTCCTTGGAGAAGTCAGGTGCCTTGAGCACGGGCGCTGTGCACACGGCTGCCTTCAGGGCATCAAAAGCTTTCTGGCAGGACTCAGTCCAGATCACCTTCCTGGGCTGCTTCTTGGAAGTCAGCTCTAATAAGGGGGCGACAATGGTGCCATAGCCCTTAACAAATCTCCTATAGTAGCCGGTGAGACCTAAGAAGGCTCTCACCTCTGTCTGGGTCTTGGGGGGCTCCCAAGCCAGAATGGTGTCAATATTGGGTTGTAGGGGCGCCACCTGGCCGCTTCCTACCTGGTGTCCCAAGTACACCACAGAACCCTGCCCGATCTGGCACTTACTGGCCTTGATCGTGAGGCCTGCACCTTGCAGAGCCCTCAACACTTTCTCAAGGTGCTGTAAATGTTCTTCCCAGCTGGAACTGAACACAGCAATGTCATCCAGGTAGGCGGCACTGAAATCCTCCAGGCCAGCCAACACCTGATTGACCAACCTCTGAAAGGTGGCAGGGGCATTCTTCAACCCAAAGGGCATCACCCGGAATTGGTAATGACCTTCTGGGGTTGAGAATGCTGATCTCTCCTTGGCCCCATCGGTTAAGGCAATCTGCCAGTACCCAGACGTTAAATCACACGTGCTGAGGAACCGGGCAGCTCCCAACCGATCAATGAGCTCATCAGCTCTGGGGATGGGGTGCGCGTCAGTCCTGGTGACGGCATTGAGCCCATGGTAGTCCACACAAAACCGGAGTTCTGGAGTGGCACCGGGCGCAGCAGCCTTTGGGACCAAGACCACTGGGCTGTTGGAGGGCTCAATCACCCCTAACGCCAACATCTTAGAGAGCTCCTCCTTGATGCTGGCCCTGACCCGGTCAGTCAACCTGTAAATCTTGTGCTTCACAGGAGGGCTGTCACCAGTGTCCACGTCATGGGTACACCAGTGAGTAACACCGGGGGTCAGAGAGAACAGTGGGGCGAACTGTCCCAACAACTGGTGACAGTCCCCCTGCTGCTCCTGAGTCAGTGTAGGGGAGAGGATCACACCTTCCACTGACCCATCATGCTCCTTGGTAGAAAGGAGGTCAGGGAGAGGCTCACTCTCCTCTTCCACCCCATCATCTGTCACCAAGAGCATACTCACTTCGGACCTCTCGAAGTGGGGTTTGAGGCGGTTCACGTGAAGGACCCTCAAAGGGTTCCTGGGAGCCCGCAAATCCACCAGGTAGGTGACGTCACTTTTGCGCTCCACCACCTCATATGGCCCAGTCCACTTGTCCTGCAAGGCACAAGGTGCCACTGGGGCCATGACCCACACTTTTTGCCCAGGTTGAAATTCGAGCAGAGTGGCATTCTGGTCATACCACCTCTTCATTTCTTCCTGGCTTGCTTCTAGGTTCGCCTGAGCGAGTTTCCTGAAGCGGGCAGTTTGGTTTCTAAAGGCCAGCATGTAACTAAACACATCCTGGGGAGTTTTCCTGGGAGCTGCCTCCCAGCCTTCCTTTACCAAACTCAGAGGTCCTCTGACAGGGTGGCCAGGAGCTCAAAGGGGCTGTACCCAAGAGACTTCTGAGGCACCTCCCTGTATGCAAAGAGCAGGCATGGCAAGAGGACGTCCCACTTACGCCTCATGGGTTCTGTTAGACCCTTGATCATGCCTTTCAAGGTCTGGTTGAATCTCTCCACCAGACCATTTCCTTGTGGGTGGTAAGGAGTGGTGAACTTGTAGGTTACCCCACACTCCTTCCACAGGGATGTCATATACTTGGATATGAAATTGGTCCCCCTATCAGAAACCACCTCTCTGGGGAATCCCACACGGGAAAAGATCCCCATTAACGCCCGGCCTACCACTGGCGCCGTCGTTGTCCTGAGAGGGATTGCCTCCGGGTACCGGGTGGCATGGTCCACCAAGATCAGGATGTACCTGTTGCCCATGGCTGTCTTGGAATCCAGTGGCCCCACAATATCCATCCCTACCCTTTCAAAGGGTGTTCCAACAACAGGAAAAGGTTGGAGAGGAGCTTTGACTTTCCTCCCACTCTTACCACTTGCCTGGCAAGTTTGGCAAGACCTACAGTGTGCATCTGACTGCCTTCGCATTTGGGGCCAAAGAAGTGGGTGACAAGCCTGTCAAAGGTCTTGTCCTGCCCCAAATGTCCTGCCAAAGGCACGTCATGAGCCAGACCCAGTAGGAAGGTCCTGAAGCGCTGGGGTACCACCAGCACACGGGCTGACCCAGGCTCAGCAACCTTAGGCTCACTGTATAGGAGACCATTCTCCCAGTAGATCAGATGTGACCCGGACTGATTACCAGCTGCCTGGTCTGCAGCCTGCCGCCGCAGACCCTCTAGAGTAGGGCACTCATTCTGCTCCCTGCAGAACTCCTCCCTGGTGGGACCCCCTTCTTGCTGCCAATGGGTCAGCTCAGAGATGTCTCCCAGTTCGGCTACCTGCTCCCCTGTAGGCACCGGGCGTCCCCCCGAGGTCCGCCTCCTCCCGGTCCGTGGGAACTTCGGGGGCCGGTTTCCCACGCCCCCTGCCCTTCCTCTTGGCAGGGACTTGGGCCACTGTTCCAGGCCCCAAGTCCTCTTGATCACCCTTCCTGGCTGCCATTGACCGAGTAGACACGCATGCGCACTCTGGCAACCCAAGCATCTCCAAGTGAGACATGATCTCCACAAGGACTGCTCCAGGTCGTTACCTAGCAGACAATCTACAGGCATGGTAGGGCTCACAACCACCCTCAAGGGACCTGAGACCCCCCCCATTCAAAGGGAACCTGCGCCACCATACACTGGCGCTCAGAGTTGTCTACAGCAACTACTTGGTGGAATGCCCCTGAGACTACCTGCTTCTCAGAGACCAGGTGACACCGGACTGAGGTCACACTGGCTCCAGTATCTCTGAGAGCCTCTACCCTGTTCCCATTAATGGTCACCCAGGTGCTATATTTCTTTGTGTTAGGGGGCACCTGGTTTCCTGGGACCATCTCACTGTCCCCTAGTGAGACATGGGTCATTTCTGCGGGATCCCCACCCTCCTGTGGGCACCCCTCCTCCCCAAGAGCTACACTAGCCAACACTTTGGACTGTCCACCGGTGGGCGGCTGTGTCCCCTTGGGGCACTTGGGGGCCCCCTTGAAGTGACCTACCTGGTCACATGCATAACACTTGCAGGGGCCGGTCTCAACAGGCTTCCCTGTAGAGACCCCTTTCTTCTTATCACCGGGGGCTGGGAACCTTTACCCTGGGTACTAGTTTGGGGCCCTTTAGAGAACTCCTGTGCTTTACCCTTGTCCCCCCCACCTTTCTGCTGGGGACCCTGCCCACCTTTGGCTGAGTCTCCCCAAACGCTTTCTTGTGGACCCTGGTACTCACCCAGCGGTCCGCCTCCATAGCAAGCTTCCTGGGGTCAGTTAGCTTACTATCAACTAGGTGCTGGCGCAGATCTGCAAAACATAGACTAGACAAGTGCTCCCATGCAATCAAATTGTAGAGCCCCTGAAAATCTGTTACATTACTGCCCTTCACCCAACCATCCAGCGACCTACAGAACATATCCACACATTCCAAACAAGTGTTGGCCTCAGACTTTTTACTGGACCTGAACTGATCCCTGTACTTCTCAGGAGTGAGTCCATACCTAGTGAGGAGAGCGTCTTTCATGTCAGCATAGGTGAGGTCCTGCCCCTTACCCAAAGCTATCAGAGTATCCCTAGCTTCCTCTGGAAAGAGAGGCCACAACCCTGCTCCCCAGTTCCTTTCAGGGACCCCATTCATGTGAATAGACGACTCGTACCCTTGAAACCACCTTTGTATGTCATCACCCTTTTTGTACTCTTTACCTACATTCTTGGGGATGTGTACAATCCTCTCTGTGTGTGCTGAAGAATTGCTGCCACCATCTGAACCGGATCTACTCTTTAGCTCCAGCTCCTTGATCATCCTCTCATGATCTAGTATCATTTTCCTTTCCTCCATGGCTATTCTTTTCTCTTACCTCTCACTTTCTATTCTGAGTTTCTCCAATTCAAACCTCCTTACTTCCCGCCTGTCCTCCAGCTCCTCTGGGGACAAACTACTGCTGCCTGGCCAGGAGGGTTCCCCCCTCCCAAAAGCACATCCACCCTAGGAACAGGCCCCTCCACCTCTCCATTGAGATCACCAGATTGCCCACTGGCACCTCTGGCTGCTACCCAGGCCCTCAGCGCCTTTTGTAGCTCATCCTTCCTGGTGAGGCCTCTGACCTGGACTTTCAGGTTCTTGCAAATCGATTTTAACTCCTTGACATTGTAGGCTTCCAATCGATCCTCCTCAAAGGCAATTTCTACTGATGCAATTGATGATACTATTGATTCAGGCATGTTGAAGTAGCAAGTTCAAACTGGCAAGATCAAAACTAGGCCAAAAAGAAAAAGAACCTGTAAGTGGTACGTAATGGTCTGCGATATGGTAGTAGTGCACACCAATCACTGTAAGTCAAGTGCAAACACAAGTCCTATCCTCACCGCTGACAACCAATGTTAGAAATGGGGGTCTCTAGTTGGCAAGGGCTTGCACCTTTGTCCAAGTAGGGACCCTTCTTCCTAGTCAGGGTAAGGGAGTTACACTCCTAAAATAACCCCTGCTCACCCCCTTGGTAGCTTGGCTCGAGCAGTCAGGCGTATTCTAGAGGCAGTGTGTAAAGCATTTGCACATAACCAACAGTAATACAGTGTAAGCACTACAAACTGACACCACACCAGTTTAGAAAAATATCCAATATTTTTATGTACTTTAAACCAAGACCAAATACGGTAAAAATCCACAGTACAGTACTTTAAAAATGATTACGTTGCAAGATAACTTCTTATTTGCAAGAATATTTCAAAAACAAAGTTCGTACGAGTCGGTAGCTCCGTCCGAGTCTACCGCGATGCTGAAAACCACAGAATCTAACAGTTCCAGCCGACCGCGTCGATACGGGCCAGCAGAGTCATGAACAGACTCGGTCACAGTACCTTTTCTCGTTGTGGCGGGCACGGAGTGTGCGAGCCGGTCGGCGTTCATCGCGGTTGCGGTGCAAAGCGGAGCGGTGCAAGGTGCGGTGTCCCTCGATGCGGTGCAGGCAGCGGCTCGATGAGCGTCATGCAGACGGAGTCGGTGAGTCCAAGGCATGCGGTGCAGGGCGAGACGGTGTACGATGCGGTGCTGACAGGTTGCGATGCAGGCGACCAAGCCGGAGTGCGGGAGCTGGCGTCGGACAGCGGTGCGAGTCGGAGCGGTGCGTCGCAAACGTGCGAGCGGTCCCCAAATGCGATGCGGTCACGATTGTTGAGCCAGTTGCAGCGACAGCGTCGGTCTGGTACGGCTGGCACAGTGAAGCGATGCGATGCGAACTGCGGTGCCCACAGGTCACGGTGCAAGCAGCGGCTCGGTGGCGATGGCGTCGGACGTCATCGTCGGTGAGACCAGGGTTGCGGTGCGAGATGCGGACGGTGCGGTCTGCGGTGCAAACAGGACACCGGGCCAGCGATGGAGTCGGTTGACGGAGTCGGTTGCGGTTCCCTTCCTCTGTGGCAACTGAAACAGCGGTTCCAGGAGCGGTACCCAGAGGGTTGTGAAGTCTTTGCAGTCCCTGAGACTTCTTAACAGGAGGCCAGCTCGGTTTCAGGCCCTAGGAGATTCTCAGCACAAGTAGTAGAAAGTTCAGTCCAGTCCTTTCACTGCCCAAGACAGAAGCAGCAACTGCAGGCCAACCCAGCAAGGCAATTACTCAGCAAAGGGGCAGTACTCCTCCTAGCAGCTCTCCAGCTCTTCTTCTTGGCAGGTTCCTTGATTCCAGTGAGATCTAAATTCATGGGGTCAGGGCCCCAATATTTATATCCCAAATTCCTTTGTTCTCTGAAGGCAGAGAGGCCTTTGCCTGGCCAAAACCAGTTCTGGTCAGTCTTGGAGCACTTTGTTGACAAGCCTCCGTATTTCCTTTCAGGGTGCAGGCCAGGGACATCAGACGCACCACAGGAGGTGGAACCAGCATTCTGGAGGGAAGGCCCAGCCCTATTCAGTTCCCAGGTGTACTCCTCCCACCCATCTACATGTAGATCTGGCTATTCAGCCCTGTGCTGACTCACCCTGCCTCCTGGAATCCCCCAGCCCCTGTCACTCACACTCCAGACAAGGAATACACAACCTGGCAGAGGCAGGCTTGGATGGTTAGACAAGAAAATACCCACTTTCTAAAAGTGATATTTTCAAACACAGAATGTTAAAACCAACTTCCCTAAAAGATGCATTTTATCATTCTGAGTCCAGGCATACTAAACTCGAATTTCTACCATGTTCCCTGGGTCAGGTAGGATTATAAGCTGTAATAATCAAAACTGCCCATTCTGGCCTATGGGGAACAGGTAGCCTTGCAATAGTGAAAAACGAAATAGGCTGTAATTCACTATCAGGACATGCCACACACACCAGGGCATGTCCTACCTTTCACATACAATGCACCCTGCCCATAGGGGTACCTTGGGCCTACCGTAGGGGTGACTAACATGTAGAAAAGGGAAGGTTTAGGGACTTGCAAGTGTGTGCACTTGCCAGGTCGACATGGCAGCCCCAGGCTGCACACAGGCTCTGCAATGGCAGGCCAGAGTTACACTTTACGGGCTGTTTGCGTGGGTGGCACAATCCAGTGCTGCAGCCCACCAACAGCATTTGATTTATAGGCCCTGGCACTCGCAGTGCACTTTACTAGGGACTGACACATAAATCATAAAGAGGCCAATCATGGAAACACATTTTATACAGGAGCACTGGCACTTTCCCACTGGACAGCAGTGAGGAAAGTGCGCAGAATCATGACACCAGCAAAAACAGAGTCAAAACCAGAAGGTCAGAAAGCAAAAAGTCAGGGGAAACACACCAAAAGATGCCAAGTCTAACACTTGTGTGCATAGTGAGGAGTTTGGAGGGACTGGCCTCTCTGCTGAGACATCTCTCTTTCAGGATGACGGGTCTGCATAGTAGGGTGTCTGGATGAGCCTTAACTCTCCTCACAACTCTTCTTAAACCAATGAGCATAAATGGTAAAGTCTGATAAACACCATCTCCAGTAAGACTCCTTTATAGAGTAATAAGTGTGCATAGCAGAGTGTTTTCAAGCCTCACCTATTCCTTCCTACTTTTCACAATCCAGCGAGAGTCTTGCGAGATAGTAACATTTAAAAAAAAGATGTAACCTTTTAATCATCTCCTACACACTTCCTCTCAATTACAAGGAGCACAATATGCATTCCTACTAATAGAGTGTGTTGAGAACTCATCTACTCCTTTTTACTATTCACAATCCCTTGAGCGTCCTGCAAGATTGTAAAAATGTGTTAAAAACAATATACATTTATTTTCAATATAGCAGTTATCCCTTAGACACCTCCTCTATAAATCTAGTGGGACATCATACCTTTATGCTTCCCCTTGTATAGCCTTTTTACTTAATTTCCATAACACCTCCAATGTTTCACAGGAAACAGTAAAGGTGACCATTTCATTTCTAACACTCCAACAGTCAGCCACTCAGAGCCCTCGATCTCACAAAACTCCCGGGACCCTCTCGCTCCTGCAAGAGCGTGAAGGCTCACAGGAAATATTGGCCTCTCGACCAATCAAAGAGTTCTATTTTTGTTTTGGCGCTCTTGCGGGGAGCTCACGGTACTCTCGCAAGCCCAACTGCCAAAATATACAATTCTTTTTACCCTTAGTATCTCAAAAACTGCTGAACAGATTTACACCAAATCAGAAAAAGCACAATCTGTGGACCACGATCTAGCTTCCTGCCAAATTTGGTGCAAAGCCATTCAGAATTTTTTTGCGGTAGCCTTGTCTAAAGAAGTCTATGGAAAACGCATGGGGATTTTGTGTTTTGTGACCCCTCTTTATATATCACCCCCCCCGCTTGATAAATCACGCCAAAACTTTCCAGGAAGGAGCTGAGGTGGATGAACTTTTTGGGGGGGAAGTTTTTTTCAAGATTCGTCAAATGGGGCAACAGTTATAGCAAACCAGAAAATGCTCCGTCTAAGGAAAAGCAGACCTAACTATAACTACCTACTGGCGACTGCCAGTAGGTAATATATATATATATATTCCAACAGGAAGCACTTACATATATAAACATAGCAGGTGTGCCAATTGAAGCTCCACTTCTGCAAGGGACAAATGATCCTGACCTCCTAGACAAAGTCAAACAAGTGTGTTTTCTTGGCAATTCCACATCGAAAGATGATCTGAAATACTTCGTGGAGGTGAATGCATTGCTGAACTATTGGTGCTCAATCTTTAGTGACTGTGACGAGTGGGTTATTTCTTGTGCTTGCCTCGTGAGAGCAGGGTACATGTTTCTCCCTTTAAATTGCTATGAGTATTCAAATGTCTAAATCACTTGCAAGCTCTGTCCCTTTGGCCCTGTCCAACTTAGTAGTATGCAACGGTCTTCCCACCTTTTGCCAGGATGATGGACAGCTTAAAAAGAGGCCCATACAGCATGTTTCTCGCTGACTTTAATTATGTGTTCTTGATGCAGAGGAATATGAAGACATCTCTACCAAAGAAAGAAGCACATACTTCATATAGTTAAGAAGATAGACCCTTGTTTGGAGGAGATTTACCTCTATCTACCCTCGTCTTCTTCTCTCTAGAAAGATTCATGTTATCACAAATTTCTAAATAAACACGCATGAGGAACAATCACTTAGCCAAAATGCACCTAAGGTCACTGGTGACATTTCCACGTGCTCCATTATGCAACTGTAGTGTAAAAACATACTGGACATTCACCCAAGGAGGTAGCACTCAGTAATTAACCAGTCGAAAGTAATCCACTAGGGTAGATATTTTGTGCAAAACTGTTGACTCTATTTTTGATAAAGGGGCGAGTATGGTTGTGTTGTGGCCCAGTCACTGACACAGCTACTAACATACCCAAACATACACTTAGACACCCACTCACACACTCAGGCACTCACATGCCCACTGAAAAACCCACTTAGACTCTGATAAACCCATTTAGAAACCCACTCAGACACACACACCCACTCATAGACCCACTCACACACCCACTCACAGACCTACTCTGACACCCTCACACGCAATCATGGACCAACTCAGACACTCATGCACTCACTCAAAGATCCACTCAGGCACATACACTAACTCACAGACCCAGTCAGACACTCATTGCCCCTTTACAGAACCACTCATACTCTCGCACACCCTATCACAGAGCTATTCAGAGACTCATTCACCAACTCACAGTGTCACATGGCCCATGGAGATTATCATCTTCTAAAAGTTGGCATGAGCACACTGCAGACTGTGCGCTGCTTTGCGCACGTTACTACATGACTTTATTTTTGCAAATGCCTGTTTTGCAGTTTTCACATGATAACCTACCACTGTGGGTACTCTCTCCAGGTTCCTGGGATTTAGTCTGAACATTGTGAGCAAGGTCGATAAAGAATGCCCCTTGTTATTCTGTTCTGGCCAGGCCTTAGCACCTAGACAAAACATACTGATGCAGCTGTTGTTTGGGACAACGTACTTTGGTCTTATTGGAATACACGAATAGGTAGCACACACTTTCCGGGGAGAAGAGCAAGACAGCACCTATGATCAAGATCTAGCATCTATCGACTGAGGTATGGGGTCTGCAGATAATGCCCAGAGATCTTCTAATATATAATTATTCTGCTTCTATAGAAGAGGAGGGAGGTTAGGCTACACTGTCTTTTCATAATGACAGCTCCTTTCATGATGTATGGACTAAGTGCTCTGCTGACTGTATTGGTGCTATGCATTTTCCTGCTTGTTGTGGCACGTATACTGCATGTTAGAGCACGTTAGGTAAAATACATATTTTAAACTTGTTCATGTCTCTGTCAGATCTTATTGTGGACAAGTACAAGAGTGTGAGCGAAAGGGTGTGTCTTGCAACCGCAATTCCTGAGAGATTCAGGAGTTTGTGTTCTGGGGTGTCTAATCACTTGTTTCTCTGTGAGTGAGTAGGAGAGCAAATGAGACACTTTAGCTAGTCGGTCCTGGGCCCACTCACACAACTACATACTCATCCATAGAGCCACTCACACACATACTGACTCACTCATACAGCCACTCACACAACTACTCAATCACCCATACAGCTACTCATACAACCAGTCACTCACCCATACAGCTGCTCACGCAACCACTTATTCACCTATACAGCCACTCACACACCCACTCACTCACCTGTATAGCCTCTCAACACAGCTACTCACTCACCCATACAAGTACTCACAGACTCACTCACACACCCACACCACTTGCATACCCATTCACACATCCATACAAGCATTCCCACATCTGCTCTCTCAATTATATAGCCATTCACACAGACATTGACTCTTCAATATAGCCACTCACACACTATCTCACTTAACCAAACACTCACTCAAACATCCACTCACTCACCCATATAGTCACTTAGATACCCAGTCACTCACTCATACAGCCATTGAGACAGCCACTCACTCACCCATACAGTCACTTACACACCCACTCACCACCCATACAGCCACGCACACAGCCAATCACTCAGCCCTCCAGCCACTGACACACCCACTCACCAGTACAGCCATTCACACAGCCCCTCACTTACCCACACAGCTACTCACACACCCGCTTATACATCCATACAGCTACTCACACACCCATACAGCCACTCAGACACCCACTCACACACAGATATATACATTTACACTGCTACTCACAGAATCTATATTATAAATAGTATTACTCATCAGTAGTACAAAAAGTATACTAATTTAACTTTTGTGGTACCTTGGTATATATGTGTTTTTTTGTGTCATAATTTTTTAGGAGAGACAGGTGCAGGGGGGCTCAAAGAGGAAGGGTACGGTAGGGTGGGTGGATGGGGAAGGACCAGACACGCTGTGGGGGTACCTGCTGGTGGAGAACGAGCAGGTGGGAAGAGGGGTCTTACGGTTTTAGGACGTGCTGTGGGGGGTCACAGGACAGAGAAGGAAGGGGGAGTTGACCAGGGGAAAGGTATGTGGGTAGGTTATGTGGAGAAAGTGCAGATCTAAGGCCTTAGACTTTGCAATGTGGGTCTAGGCTTGCGGGAGCCGCATGCAGGGAGGGCCCCTTCTGGGGACTAGGCAGGCTGGAGAGCACATAGGTGTGCGTATGTACGTGTGAATGTGCGGGGATAGCAGCGGGAGGACATGATGTCGGGGGATAACTCAGAGCGTGATGCCGTCTCCTCCAGGGAGGGGTGCGATGTTGGGGTGCCAACGTCTTGGGAGGGGTGCAAAGAGGGGAGGTGGAGGGTAGTTCTCGGGCACGCTAGTATGCAGGTCCCCTAAGATATTAGACACTTGACAGATAGGATACAAGGGGGGGTCAAGGGTGTAGTAGAATGGGGGTGTGGTGGGACTCTTCGAATGTCTCTTAGGGGGAACGGTGATGTGTGGGTACATGTCATGGTGCAAGAATGCAGGGGCTGCCTGCGGAACACATTACTATGAAATACATGCTAAGCAAACATTGGAACATAAGGAGCAGAGAGAGAACAATAAGAAAGGCATGGAGCAATTAACAAAAGGATCTGGAAGAAGGAGATAGGCTCTAAAAGGCATGCTGGTAATCAGCCATCTGCTGTCCTCATTCATCAGTTCTCCAGGTGCTGACCACTTTGAATAGCAAATTTGTTGTGGCCATTGGAGTCTTCGGGTCGGCAACCGGGGCAGAGGTAGGCTTCAAGGGGGAGCGTGACTTGTCCCTATCCTGCTCAGTCGTAAGTGCAGCCACCGCTTGGAGAGCCTGGTTCCTGTCTACTTGATATCGGGCTGCTCTTTCTTGATCCCTGCCCCTGTGTCGACACCCCCCGGGGTCTCGCCCATGTGAGCTGTGATGTAGCTTTCCCCTCCATGGTAGTAGGGGAGGTAGTGTCCATGTCCTGGGTGGGGAGGGCAGTAGGAAAGCGACGGGGGTCCTCCAGGTCAAAGGATTCCTTTGAGTCCTCATATTTAGTGATCCTGAAGCGAGCAGGTTCGAAGAGTCCATATTTAATGTCCAGCTGCCGAAGCTTGTGGCGGAGGGATAGGAAGGCTTTACAGCGCTCAATCATCTCCCTGGAGAAATCTGCCGCCATCCATACCTCCCTATTAACCAGGATGCCCAGATATTTCAGCCGGGAAGCTTTCCAATGGAAAAGGAATCCATGGATCGCTGCAATCGTGGTACAGGTCGACAGTGGGAGGACTTCGCTCTTGTCCCAATTCACCTTGTAGCTGGACAAAGATGCAAAGTTATTAATGATTTCCAGCAGCGCTGGGAGGGAGCTGCCGAGGTCTCGTAAGGTGAGCTGAATGTCATTAGCATAAAGGTATATCTTGGAGAGGCCATCTGCGATGGGGATGCCTGTTATGAGTTGGGAATGGCTGCTAACAGAGGCCATAAGGCTCCATTGCCAATAGGAATAGGAGTGGAGAAAGTGGGCAGCCTTGGCGTGTGCATCTCCTAATTTGGAAGTGGTCGGAGACAAACCCTCCACTGTTAACCTGAGCTGTTGGACAATCGGACAGCAATCGTACCTTAGAGATGAACTGATTGCCCAATTCGAACTGTCTCATTGTAGCAAAAAGGTACACCCACTCAATGCGGTCGAAAGCTTTTTCAGCATCCAGGGATTGAGCCACCGCTTCCTCCGGGAGCTCTTGTGCGGTCCAAAGGGTATGTGCCAGGGTTCGTAAATGGTTCCTGGAGGAACAGCCCGGAACAAAACCAACTTGCGAGCTGTGAATGAGGGAGGGGAGGACCGCTTTCAAGTGCAACGCCAGTATCCTCGTGAGGATTTTAATATCGCAATTTAGAAGAGAAATTTGTTGGTAGCTGCCCCACAGCAATGGGTCCCTTCCTGGCTTGGGAAGGATCACGATCACTGCTTTATTAGAGAGGGATCCCAAGGAGGCCGAACGCTCCGCTTCTCGCAGGCCGCATGGAGGGAGTGTATTACCTCCTCCCCTGCCCATCAGTAGAATTCAGCCGGAAAGCAGTGCTCTCCCGGGACCTTGTGGTAGGGTAGCTGAGAGATGGCTGCCGCTATCTCCTCCTTGCTAACGTCCTCTGCTAGTATTTCGCAACCCTTGTCGGTAAGACGTGGGAGGTCGACATTCTTGAGGAATGCGGCTATTCGATCCTCATCCGCCGGTGCCTCCGGCGTATAGAGTGTTCCATAAAATGGCGCAAACTCATTGACAACGGCCTGAGGTCAGGTAAGTATCTCCCCGGACGCCGATCTAATAGCCGGCATGGTCATGGCTGCCTCACGCTGTCCGAACTGGACCTCTAGTAAGCTGCCTGCCTTCTCCCCTTGCTCATAGTGCCTCTCTTTTATGCGCTGTAGGGCATGCTCAGCCTTAGAGGTGTAGAGGCTGTTGAGGGCCATGCGGGTTATTCCAGTCAATGGCGATTGGAAATAGTGGGGTGGGAGGAGTAGAGACAGTTGAGGGTAGTGATCTGAGTCTCTAGCTCCGCGCAGCTGAGCGAGGTTTCTTCGTTGGCCACGGTGGCATCTCTCATCAGCCTACCATGGAGGGTTGCCTTTGCGGCTACCCAGAGCACCCTGTGAGAGTCCACGGAGTGCTTATTATCAGACATATATGCAGAGACATGGGCTCAGAGTTGAGCCTTATCTTGGGGGGAGCGATATCTTTATACGTTCAGGCACCATGGTTTGCGACCTGGGGAGGACACGCCCAAATCCAATGATAGTAGGACCAGAGAGTGGTCATATAAGGCTGCTTCAAGGATACAGGACTCACTAACAGGTGCCACTACCGTGTGAGATGATGAGAAAAATGTCTAGTCTGGATTGTGTGCATTGTACCGATGACATGAAGGTATAGTCCTTGTCCATCGGGTGGCAGAGACGCCAGTGATCTACAAGTCCATGGTCAGACGTGATGTCTCCCATCAAGGCTCTGTCTGCATCGTTTCCTTTATAAAGGGGGCCTGTTCTATTGAGCGCCGCATCTCGGGCAAGGTTCCAGACCCCACCTATGATGTATTTAGATGCATTGATCTCCGTTAGCAGACGATTTAGCTGGAGCAAGAAGGCACGTTTAGCCCCCGTCTGTGCATATACCGAACCCACACAGAGGTATCTATCTCCCACCTTTAGTTTTGCGAACGCATATCTGCCATCCGGGTCAGACCAAGTCTTCACCACCGTAACGGGCAGCGATTTGCGAATGAGTATCGCTACTCGGCATGTTCGCAGAGGGCTGTTTGCGGGCGTGGGGGATGGCAGTGTGCTGCTATGCGTTAATTTGATCACCCAGTCACGATGCAGTTTGTCGGCTTTTAGGTCGTATAGATGTGTCTCCTGTAGGAGGGCCACATCCTCTCTTTTGGCCTGTAGGTATATTGGCACCTTTTTCCTTTTAACATAGTGTGTAAGGCCATGAACGTTCCAAGAAAGGTCGCGCAGGGATTGCTGGGTGCACCATGTGAGTACAGGCATGATATCCCGAGGTCTCTCATTGGAGGGACAGTGGCGTGGGGGGAGGGGGCAGGGGTGGGGAGCCGGTCGTCAGACAGAAGGAGAGAGGAGAAAGGGATAAAGGCGACTTCCCAGATGTGTGGCTGGCACAGGTGGTGGGGGTCTACAGGCAAACAATGGGCAAGAAAGAGGAGGGAAGGAAGGTACAAATAGAGTGGGGAGGGGTAGTGAGAAGAAAGCGGGTTGGGGGTGCGGGGGAAGGTGGGGATTGTGGGGAGGTGAGACGGGGAAAGATAGACAGGTACAGGGGAGCTCAGAGAGGAAGGGTACGGTAGGGTGGGTGGATGGGGAAAGACCAGACACTCTGTGAGGGTACCTGCAGGTGGAGACCGACCAGGTAGGAAGAGGGGTCTTGCGGTTTTAGGACATGCTGTGGGGGGGTCACAGGACAGAGAAGGAAGGGGGAGGGAACCAGGGGAAGGTAGGTGGGTAGGTTATGTGGAGAAAGCGCAGAGCTCGGGCCTTAGACTTTGCACATGTTGGTCTAGGCTTGCGGGAGTGGCATGCCGGGAGGGCCCCTTCTGGGGACTAGGCATCCTGGAGAGCACATAGGTGTGTGTATGTACATGTGGATGTGCGGGTATAGCGGTGGGAGGACATAATGTTGGGGGATAATTCGGAGCATAATGCGATGTTGGGGTGCCAACGCCTTGTGAGGGGTGCAAAGAGGGGAGGTGGAGGGTAGTGCTCGGGCAGGCTTGTATGCAGGTCCCCTAATAGATTAGACACTTGGCAGATAGGATACAAGGGGGGGTCAAGGGGGTAGTAGAATGGGGGTGTGGTGGGACTCTTCAAATGTCTCTTAGGGGGAAGGGCAATGTGTGGGTAGACATCGTGGTACAAGAATGCAGGGGCTGCCTGCGGAACACATTACTATGAAATACATGAAACACATGCTAAGCAAACATTGGAACATAAGGAGCAGAGAGAGAACAATAAGAAAGGCATGGAGCAATTAACAAAAGGATCTGGAAGAAGGAGATAGGCTGTAAAAGACATGCTGGTAATCAGCCATCTGCTGTCTTCATTCATCAGTTCTCCAGGTGCTGACCCCTTCGAATAGCAAAGTCGTTGTGGCCATTGGAGTCTTAGGGTCTGGCATCCGGGGCAGAGGTAGGCTTCAAGGGGGATCGTGATTGGTCCCTATCCTGCTCAGTTGTAAGTGCAGCCACCACTTAGAGAGCCTGGTTCCTGTCTCCCTGAGATCGGGCTGCTCTATCGTGATCCCTGCCCCTGTGTTGACAGCCCCCGGGGTCTCGCCGGTGTTCGCTGGAAGCAGCGGCGTGGGGGAGCTGTGTTGTAGTGTAATATTCCATATAGGTACCCTATATAGGCGCAGGTAACATTGCAACCTTTCACCTATTTTCTTCGCTACATTACATACATAACGGTTCCTAGGGACTGACCTTTTACCTAGATACGACACTGCATTCAGAACGCGGGTGTTCCCCAGTTCAAATCTCATACATTATGCATGAGGCTTCTAGGACGCACAGCAGGACGAACATCTCCTGTATAATATCTCTGTATAAAGTTCAGACCCGACGTCATCCTTTAGGCCGACACAGTAACACAGCAAGGGAGGACCCCTGGGGAGACCTATGGGTATATATACATCACATCTTGCTTAGAAGGACAGAGGAGACCGAGACTTCCCGGCTGACACACTGACCAGAGACCCTGAGGTTCCTGCATGCAGACACTCCAGCTCGCAGTGGTCTAACATCCCTCGTGGGGTGTCCAACTCGAGACCAGGACGGGGTCCCATATTCTCTCATTCTCAGGTAATGGGGTTGACTAGATCCTAGAGGGATTCTTAGCATAACACCTACACAGATGCTAGGTACATTTAGGTACATCTAGTTAGGAAGGCATTGTAGGAGTACGCACCTTTTATCATGTGTTTTATGTACTTGTATAAATTCATGATTTATGCAAGATGGTAGAACTATACCATCCCTTTACTTTCGTAGTACTGCTAATCATATATCTCTGCTACTGTCTAATGGTTGTTGCAGCTCATCTATTCCTCACTAGAATAACAACTGTTCAATAAATACTTATTGAAAACACCCAGCCTGTTTATTCTGTGTATCTTTCTGAGACAAACTAAGTGAGCACGAGTGACTGAGCGAAAGGTAGTGTATTGTTTCCACGATTCTGAGGGATCAGGGTTGTGCCAGAATCTATTCTCTCCTTGATAAGAGGAGAATATAGTGGCACTGTGAGCTAGCTGATACAGACAGGCTAACATATCCGGTGGGGGTGCACAGAATCAGTCCTATTTATTGGCTGTTGGTTAATCAAGCTTGAAGGACACAGTGTTCCTAAAATTGTGCAAGACCACCTTATCTTGGTTTCCTTGAAAACTATTTAGTGTTCTAAGAACAATGACTAACCAGGTCTTAGACCCACTGCAACAAGCACTGCCCCTCACAGATGATGAGGAAGATGCAGATGCAATACAAATTGCACCAAATTTTAGAAATACAGTCACCCTGAAACTGCTAGAGCATGGTTTAACACCTAGGGGTGGCATAGTAGTGTTCGTGATTCAGGCACACAAATCTAACAGAACAGAGGTATTTTATTCGTGGGTTACATTCCCAGCAGCAAATGCAAGAACAAGAACATTTCACTCCTACACGGAAGGAGATGCACCAGCGGAATATTGTCCGTTTGAGGACATTGAGGTTCCCCTCACATACCAGGAACACTTATACTGGATTAAAGGCGCCTTACCCCATATAAGAAAAAGAGTGAGACTCGGCCCACTCGGAAGAGAAGGGGCAACATGGCCAATAATAGCGGCCTACACACCACATCCTGACATTGAAACAATGCCACCAGGAGACTTACTCACACAACACAAAGAATTAATTAAAATCTACAGAAACTTGACGCAATTCGTCATGAGGAAACTTACATTCCAACCAACAATAGTTGCATCAAATGGAACTCAAGTTCAGGGTAGAGCAACTAATATCACACCACAAACATTACACGCGTTGATGGGTAAAATGCCCACAAAACGTGAACAAATGCCATTCTGGGTAGCTCAGAAAATAACACAGCTAGAGGCAGTATTCCCGAATACTACCCCATATGAAAAACACAGAATGCTAACAATCTGCTTGTCCATGGGGATAACACCACAAATAGAGGATTGTACCACTTGGGGTGCAGTCTTTGCTGCCATTTATACCAGAACTCATGTTATCCTGTCATTAGCAGTAGTACCAGATGTATTGAGACCAATACAAAATGAGTATGGAGAAGAGCCTGCTCTGAACTTAGGGATGAAGTTACTAGGTAACTATGCCCAGGTATCAGCCATAATACTAGCTAATATTAAAGGGGAAGCAGCTTCAGTGGCTATCCGCCAACGCCTAAGGGAGTTCAGCCCTTTAGAACAAGAACACGAACTACCAAAAATAATTGAAACTGCATATGCAGAATTAGGCAGAGACAGTTTGGGTGGGAAAGCTTTAAAACCACAACTGATGGGCAGTCCTGAAAAGGACACTTCTAAGCAGGCACCCGTTTCAACAAAGAAGAAGTGGGACAATAAAAAACAACAAATCTTTAAAGGAAACAGCTCTCAATCCAGAGGAAGATCTCCTCCACAGGAGCCCTCCGAAAAGAGGTATAACCTTAGGAATAGGGATAATATTAGGAAACTTGACAAGTATCAGGATACTGATACACGGTCCTCTCGTTCCTTTCAGGGTTCATCGAAAAACTCTGAGAGGGAAGGACGGTCAGACAGACAAGAAGAGTGTACAAAGTCCAGAGACAAGCAGCACGCTCAAGATTACACTTCTAAAAAAGAAGAGAAACCAAAGCAAAAGCCACAGTTCAAAAAGAAGAAGGTTGCAGGTCTAAAGATCAGACATGCCCAGAATTCTGAGGACTCGACTACTGAATGGGGAATGGGCTCTGACGATGCTAAACAGTGCTCACTTTGCCACTGGATTCAAGCAAGCCTGGCTGATGACGGCTGAAATGCCAGAAATGCCAGAAACCGGTCCTAGGATGCTTGTTTCCGGTCCAGGGAAGACATGGCTTGGCAGTTCGGGCTGGACTGTTCCCATGAGGCACAGGGTCAGACTGATTTGCATATGGCCATGTCTGAACTGGGGTGGTGGAGTGAGCTAAAGAATGATGATGGATTAAACCCAGATCAGTTGACTGGGGGTGAGTGTTTGATTGGCTCAAACGTTCCGTCCATCATCCCCCTTTTGTATCGCTTTGTTGATGCTAAACAGTGCTGGATGCCTGTCACTACTACCATCCCCACTCATGGGGGGCTGGATGCCTACCACTACTACCATCCCCACTCATGGGGGGCTGGATGCCTATCACTACCACCACCCCTACTCAGGGGGCCAGGATGCCTACCACTACCACCACCCCTACTCATGGGGGCTGGATGCCTATCACTACTACCATCCCCACTCATGGGGGCTGGATGCCTGCCACCACTACCATCCCCACTCATGGGGGCAGGATGCCTATCACTACTACCATCCCCACTCATGGGGGGCTGGATGCCTATCACTACCACCACCCCTACTCAGGGGGCCTGGATGCCTACCACTACCACCGCCCCTACTCATGGGGGCTGGATGCCTATCACTACTACCATCCCCACTCATGGGGGTCTGGATGCCTGCCACCACTACCATCCCCACTCATGGGGGCAGGATGCCTATCACTACTACCATCCCTACTCATGGGGGGCTGGATGCCTATCACTACCACCACCCCTACTCAGGGGGCCTGGATGCCTACCACTACCACCACCCCTACTCATGGGGGCCTGGATGCCCATCACTACTACCATCCCCACTCATGGGGGCAGGATGCCTGCCACCACTACCATCCCCACTCCTGGGGGCAGGATGCCTATCACTACCACCACCCCTACTCATGGGGGCCTGGATGCCCATCACTACTTCCATCCCCACTCATGGGGGGCAGGATGCCTGCCACCACTACCATCCCCACTCATGGGGTGCAGGATGCCCATCACTACTACCATCCCCACTCATGGGGGGCTGGATGCCTGCCACCACTACCATCCCCACTCAAGGGGGGCTGGATGCCTATCACTACCACCACCCCTACTCAGGGGGGCCTGGATGCCTACCACTACCACCACCCCTACTCATGGGGGGCTGGATGCCTATCACTACTACCATCCCCACTCATGGGGGGCTGGATGCCTGCCACCACTACCATCCCCACTCATGGGGGGCAGGATGCCTTTCACTACTACCATCCCCACTCATGGGGGGCTGGATGCCTATCACTACCACCACCCCTACTCAGGGGGGCCTGGATGCCTAACACTACCACCACCCCTACTCATGGGGGCCTGGATGCCCATCACTACTACCATCCCCACTCATGGGGGGCAGGATGCCTGCCACCACTATCATCCCCACTCATGGGGGTAGGATGCCTATCACTACCACCACCCCTACTCATGGGGGCCTGGATGCACATCACTACTACCATCCCCACTCATGGGGGGCAGGATGCCTGCCACCACTACCATCCCCACTCATGGGGTGCAGGATGCCCATCACTACTACCATCCCCACTCATGGGGGCTGGATGCCTGCCACCACTACCATCCCCACTCATGGGGGCTGGATGCCTACCACTACTACCATCCCCACTCATGGGGGGCTGGATGCCTATCACTACCACCACCCCTACTCAGGGGGGCCTGGATGCCTACCACTACCACCACCCCTACTCATGGGGGGCTGGATGCCTATCACTACTACCATCCCCACTAATGGGGGGCTGGATGCCTGCCACCACTACCATCCCCACTCATGGGGGGCAGGATGCCTATCACTACTACCATCCCCACTCATGGGGGGCTGGATGCCTATCACTACCACCACCCCTACTCAGGGGGGCCTGGATGCCTACCACTACCACCACCCCTACTCATGGGGGCCTGGATGCCCATCACTATTACCATCCCCACTCATGGGGGGCAGGATGCCTGCCACCACTACCATCCCCACTCATGGGGGGCAGGATGCCTATCACTACCACCACCCCTACTCATGGGGGCCCGGATGCCCATCACTACTACCATCCCCACTCATGGGGGGCAGGATGCCTGCCACCACTACCATCCCCACTCATGGGGTGCAGGATGCCCATCACTACTACCATCCCCACTCATGGGGGCCTGGATGCCTGCCACCACTACCATCCCCACTCATGGGGGGCTGGATGCCTACCACTACTACCATCCCCACTCATGAGGGGCTGGATGCCTATCACTACCACCACCCCTACTCAGGGGGGCCTGGATGCCTACCACTACCACCACCCCTACTCATGGGGGGCTGGATGCCTCTCACCACTACCATCCCCACTCATGGGGGGCAGGATGCCTATCACTACCACCATCCCCACTCATAGGGTGCTGGATGCCTATCACTACTACCATCCCCACTCATGGGGGGCTGGATGCCTGCCACCACAACCATCCCCACTCAAAGGGGGCAGGATGCCTATCACTACTACCATCCCCACTCATGGGGTGCTGGATGCCCATCACTACTACCATCCCCACACATGGGGGGCTGGATGCCTGCCACTACCACCACCCCTACTCATAGGACAGGTAATGCATGACACAACCAGCATACTCCCACATAAGGAATCACAGAAAATTACATCCACCGAAACAACATGCCAAGCGTGTGTAGTCCATGTCAAATGCCTACAACACTAAACATGACAATGAACATACAATGTGACCCACTATCACATGTGTGACACATAAAAGTGTGTGGCCTCCACAATACAAGCCGACCATGGCCACTGTGGCAATGGGGCCCAAAGCCCCATCACCACAGTCACCAAAAGGTATGTGTGGTGTCCAAGGCTGATGCACCTTTTGATCAATGGGGCCCAAAGCCCCATCACCACAGTCACCAAAAGGTAAGTGTGGGGTCCATAGGCTGATGCACCTTTTGATCAGTGTGGCAATGGAGCCTAAAGCACCATCACCACAGTCACCAAAAGGTAAGTGTGGGGTCCAAGGCTGATGGACCTTTTGATCAGTGTGGCAATGGGGCCTAAAGCCCCATCACCACAGTCACCAAAAGGTAAGTATGGGGTCCAAGGCTGATGCACCTTTTGATCAGTGTGGCAATGGGGCCTAAAGCCCCATCACCACAGTCACCAAAAGGTAAGTGTGGGGTCCATAGGCTGATGCACTTTTTGATCAGTGTGGCAATGGGGCCTAAAGCACCATCACCACAGTCACCAAAAGGTAAGTGTGGGGTCCAAGGCTGATGCACCTTTTGATCAGTGTGGCAATGGGGCCTAAAGCACCATCACCACAGTCACCAAAAGGTAAGTGTGGGGTCCAAGGCTGATGGACCTATTGATCAGTGTGGCAATGGGGCCTAAAGCACCATCACCACGGTGATCATAAGGTAAGTGTAGGCATGGTAAAAGCTGCCAAAGACAAACTGAATGGATGAATCCTGGTCACACAACAACTAAAACATCTGTGGCATAGTACTGCTTGTGTCCCATTGCAACATATATTGGGCGAGGCTAACAGTGCAGTGTCACAGAAACATCGTTTTGGCCATGTGCATACAAACATCACACATGGGGGACCACATTGCCAACAATCAGCCAATTACACAATGACAGAAGTGACCATCATGATGCTGACCCACATATCTGCACCTATGGACACACAAATGTATATAACCTGTGGAGACTGTCGATGTCAGGTGAACAAATTCCATACCATGGCAGCAATGGGACATACAAACCATGATCATTGTGCTGACTGATGACCCAGGAGTACCAGGGAGAGCAGGGGAAAATCACCAAACTACATACAGCCAATGGCACACTACAGAAATGCCAATGCAGTGATGCAAATGCACTAACACAAACAGGCAGACTCACACTGCATATCAAACACAACAGCTGATGGGGGTGTGTGCCAGTGTCCCCAGGCAACCACACAACACATGAGGAGGCCTGAATCCCAATTACACAGATGTGTATACAGTGCCACACACAAGTAACTCATGGATTGGATTCCCCTATGTGGGCAATCTGGCATTGTTAGATGAGAGGGAGCCCAAATTACACATGTCACACAAGCTTGTAGGAACAGCAACTAACACAGCAAGAGACACACCCACCACAGCACTTCCCCCAGGGACCCCACATTGTGCAGACACTAGCCGGCATGACAATTCCACTGTGATGACAAAGGTAGATGTTGATCACACTGTGAACCACAGCCATGTGTCCTCAGCTACAAACTACCATCACACCTACTCAAGCTCCAATCAATCAGCAGGGCCTGCCCGCCAAGGCCAATATGGAGGTAGTGGTCAAGCCGTGCAACAACTCACATTTGCACACTCAACACCACACACCCTGATCTCCACCAATGTGCAGCAGTGAAGCTCACATGGACTGGTGACATTGCACATGCACCCATGACAATCCCAGGGGTGGTGGGGGGAACTAAGGTGCAGAAACCCATCACACATGCCCACTCAACATGACTCGTCTATGTATGACACACAGCACAGTACGCCGTACATGCGCATGATGTGAAATCCACCACAAACAATGGGATCCTGGCCATAGTCACACACCAACGAAGAAGCCAAGGTGAGACACAAAGAACACACGTACACAACTTCCAACATTGCAGCTCTGACCCTGAGGAGTGGCAGCAGTCACACACACAACGCGTCACAATCACTGAAAGGTACCACAAACTCAAAATCACATTACTTGTGTAAACAACAAGTGCCAAGGGGAATCCTGAATGTGTCCCATCAGCGTTTGCCCACATCCCCAGCCCTGACAACAAAGACAACCTGGGATGACAACCTCATGAACATCAGTTTGCCATGCACCCACATCACGGAGAAACCAGGTCCAAGATGCTAGATGAACACATACCAACTCTGCAAGCATCACAAACAGGAACATCCCTAGGGACACAGCCTGTGTATGAAAAGGGAAGGGAACATGCACAGACATGCTCACACAACACACAACACGGGCACACGCAATGTCACCACATTACACACATCCATGAGGGCACTCCACTCCTGGTGAAGGTCCGCTGTGCCAAACCTTGTCTGGGCACGACTCAAACATATCAGCAGGACACTCCGTCAGTGAGTCAACAACTACAACACACAGAAGCCTCTGCTCACATCAGCCTGGGTACGGGAGTGTCACGTCAGTCATCTGCATACACCCAAAACACGTGGCAATCCAGTTGTACTGTATACACAGATGAGTCCTCCAAAATTGATGTGCAAAACTGCATGTCCAGTGGAGACGGGCACACAGTCAGGGTACTAGGAACATTGGACAGTGGTAAGCCCAACAGATGTGCAACAGTGTAGGACAAAGACGGTAATCTACAAATGCTAAACGTACATCCCTGTATCAAATGCTGAACATTACACCCTCAGACTGCAGCAAGGGATGCTATAGATCCAGACTAGATTAGGACACATATCCCATGGACCACATGGAGCCCATCACAGCAAAACTTCATTTACCTGATCTGAACACAATTACAACAGCAAATGCATGATTCTACACATCTACATCATGTACCTCCAAAGATTAACCACAAGTAAACAAAAAGAGGCTTTATTCAGCAAGTGTGCAACTGAAATCAAAAGTCCAAAATTAACTACGGCCAATGTCCAGTCCAAATACACAGTCCCAACAGGGTGATGTGTGACAACTTGTCACCAATTGCTTGCCTGCACAGGTACTGACAGGGGACATCCCCCTTGAAGGGGCATACGAGGGGCAGGCCAGGCACCGCAGGGACAGGATCAGGGGATGCCAGAAGGAGGCAGGGAAGGGGAGGTGGGTGCAGGAGTGTCACCGGCAACTGCAGTGGAGGTGTCTGACTCAGGGGGGGCCGGCACCACCGCAGGGCTCAAGTCCGATGGTGTTGGTGCTGCAACCACTGCAGTGGGCTGGGCAGATGGAGTGGACTGGGTCCCAAATGCAGTGCCCGAGTCAGACGGGGTTGTTGTGGACTCCACCGCAGTGCATGACTCCAAGGGAGTGGAAGGGGGGCATAAGAGCTGGGCAGGACAGAGGGGGACACGGTCTCCGCACCAGTGGCACATACAGGCAGAGCGTCTGGTTTGGGGGTGGAAGAGCAAGTGGCAGGGGGAGGGCCTGAGCAGTTTGGGGATGCGGTATCGATGTGTGGGGAACCTGGGGCAGGGTGTGGCGGTGGAACCTGTGGAGTGGTGGCCTGGGGGATGGAGGTGAGAGACTGGGTGGGTGACTTGCAGGGCGGTGGCGGGGTCTTGCTCTTCCGGGTCCGGGGGACTTGCGGGTGGGGGCTCACTCTGCCTGCGCCTGGGGGAGGGTTTCCGGGGGCGAGGGCACTCCTCTCTGCGTGTGGACTTCCTCTTCCCCCGGTATGCTGGATCAGCGGGATTGGAGGGGAAGAGGCCGAGGTCAGAGAGGAAGAGCTGCTGTGTAGGTGGGGTTGCAGGTGAGGCAAGGGAAGGGGTCTTGGAGGGAGAGGATCTTGAGGATTGCGGAGGGACTCTGGTTGCCTGTGTGTGTGTCAATTCCCCATCCCCTGTGTGTGTGGAATCAGTCCCCAGAGGATGCTTGTGTGCACGTCTTGCCTTGGGTTTGGGTGGGTGTGTGCTGCTCGTGTCTGTGTGTTGGGGTGATTGTGCAGGTGTGCATGTGCTTTGGACAGGTAGGGTGGTAGGAAGTGTGGAGCAGAGGTGGGAGGGGTGAGGGACTGTTGGAGGAGGGACACTGCTGCCGTCAGGGAGGAGTCCATGGACCTATTGCTCCTCTGTAGGGCAGACATACCCGATGAGATGCCCTCCATGAACGACACCAGCTGTGTCAACAGAGTGGTGTGTGCATGGAGGACAGTCAGCATTGCTGTCTGCCCTACATGGAGCTGCCGAAGGAGGTACACAGACTCCTCACTCAGGGCAGCAGGGGACACAGGGGCAGGGGGTGCGGTGCCTGGCTTGAAGGAGACACGCTCCCGAGCACGGGAGCCTCCACGGACCTCAGGAATGGGAGCCAATGGGAGGGCGGTGGCGGTGGTGGTGGTGGCGGGGTCAGACAGACTAGCTGGGGTGTGGTGGCTGCTGACACCCGCATCCACAAGGGAGTCATCCTCCGAGCTGCTGTGGTCCCCAGCTGAGGTGGATGGTGCTGAGGACTCCTCGGTGTGGCTCCCCTCGCCCTCCGTGCCACTGGGTCCCTCTGACCACTCGTCGGACGCTGACCCAGTCTGGCTCCGCTGCTCCTCCTATTCCGTGGAGCTGTCCCCTCCTGTGGCTGTGGATGTATCTGCAAACAATTAGGGAAACAGACAAACATCAGTCACCTGCACTGACCTCACACACCACAGTAAGTACAGCACATCACAGAGCAAGCCCTGGCATCTCTGGTAGAACGTTGCCTAAAGTCATCACACAGATTAGGAGAAGCCAATTGTCAGTCTGATGGTCAACCATGGAACAGACACCCCTCCTGCCCTTGCACCCATCTGTCTGGTGCCTGTCTGATGGTAAGACCCCAGTGTGGACACATGCACCACCTACACAGTAGTTGGACATTGCTGAGAACACGGTGAAGTATGTGAACATGCCCACGTCACATCTCTTGCCACTGAGTCAGTGCAGGTGTCTGGATAAATGGACGGCCAGAGTCTAAATAGAAATGCATGTGATGCATACCAGCACCAGACCCCATGAAGCACCCATGTCCGGATAGTCAATGCCACAATGGGGTGCATGTTGCACATGTCACTCCCCAGCAGGATCACTCTTAGGAAGTTTAATGCCATGACACAGGCATGCCTGCAAAGTCATACATCACTGTCTCCAGTCACATGGCCATGGCAGCCAGCCAACCACAGTCTGCACTGTGTCACAATCCTAGGACATGGGGAAGGCAAGTAATGTAACTGACAAGTGCACATGTCCATCCTCCAAAAACCACATCATCTGAACTACTATTTGTCCACGTCATACCAATTGGACATATGGGGGACATGAAACACAACTCTCTGAACATGAGCACCTCACAGTGTGCTGAGAATGAAAAACAGCTGCCTGAAAGTCACAGTGGCATACACCTGTCTGCACAGTCATGTGATCAAACACCTATAAGTCACAGAAGTCTTGTCTCACATGGTCCAATAGCAGATGGCATGCTGACCCCTAACCGATAAACATCACAGGAGTACCGACAACGTAGTCACAGCACAATGACACAGAGGCAGACACCTGAGGGAACATTTCACTGAGCACAGCATGTCAGCTGATACACGGGAGTGGGAGTACAGAGTGTATTGTATGCCCTGGAGTAGGCATGACTGTCCGGCTCCACCTGCAAGATGGATGAGCCCTGGTCAGTAGGCAGGTGGCTAAGCATGTGTGACACACTTGACATACATACTCCTGAGGCCCAAACATTGTACCCACCCGCAGCATGGGGTGTGGCAAATACCCCAGGGACATGTGGTGAATCTGATCTGCAAGTGGATCACATATCAAAGTTACACCCAGACTACATTGCACGACTCAGGCATTGTGTGAGCAATTGACCCACCCATGAAGACTAACACAATATCACGGGAACAAAAGCTGTCACCCACCTTGAGCAAAGCAAAATGCAAGGACCCTGTACCCGAGTGACACAATTATCCTGAGCGTAAGGAGCACACCTTCCTATCAGATGGGTAGTGGCCATGTCACAATAGAGGGACATGGGTACTGGACAACAAGACTGATGTACTGGGGAAGTTTAACCACGCCACAGGAGGGCACATAGAATGTCAGAGAGAGTTCACAGTGCAGTCTTTGACTCACCCCCTCCTTGCTGCTGTCTGCCCTTCAGCGGCCCATCCAGCTCCGGGAAGACCACCGGCAGGATCTGGAGCATGTGGGGGGTCAGGGTCCGGTGTCCGCCCCTCCTGCGAGGAGGCGACAGCTTCAGCTGGACCCTTGCAATCCTCCGGGTCCAGCCCCGAAGGTCCTGCCACCTCTTCTGGCAGTTGCGGATCCGGCGCTTGTAGACCCCCACGGATCTGACTGCCCGGACGATGGCCAGCCAGATATCCTGCTTCTGATGGGCATCAACCTGTGAGGATGACAAAGTGAAAAGGCCATTATTACACATGCAACATATCCGTGCATCACACAGTTGGAAATACATGTCTCAATCACAGGGGCATACGATGTACACAGGCAGTGCAACGAGGGCTATGGACAGTTTGCCAGCAGTTACTACATGGTATCATTGCATGGCAAGTGAATCCTTGTTTGAATGCACTGTTACTCCACTGTACCTGTTCAGTGCATGTGACTACACACTTTGGGGGTGAGTACTACTCAGTGAGCATGCTAGCCAGTGGTGTGCACACTGTAAATCCTGCTAGTCAGACAACATGCACAATTAGTAAGGCAGTGGACTGCACACTCACCTGCTCCCCTGGTGTCCCATACAGCTTGCTGTACTGTGGAAGGAGGTTGTCCAGAAGGGCCTGGTTCTCCTCATGGGTGAAGGCTGGGGCTCTCTCCACAGTACGTGTCATTGCAGTAGCCAGAGGATGCAGAGACAGCAGCAGTGTAGTGGCAGATGTCGTCCTGGAGCATGTAGTGCAGGCAAGTGAGCCCTCAGGGGAACAGCCAGCATTATATGTGTGCTGCAGAGGCAGATACTGTGCCATGTGTCCAAAGTGATAGGTCCAAGTCGTATGCATCCTATGAATCTGACCAATCCATAGAATAGCAGCACCAAGACACGCCCACAGCATCCTTCAAAAAGTTCAACTTCATGACACCCATGAATTTGCAACATTGTTGTGGCTGGCCAACTGAATTCACTGCATCAGACTCGTTGAAGCTTCAAAAACGCGTCCGTTGCCATGCCAGGCCCCAGCCAATGCGTGCGCACCGATCGTACCATTGCTGTACAACGCGTACCCGCGATACAACGCGTACCCGCTCCCATTCAATGCAATGGGCCGGCCGGGCACACCGATCGGTCCATTGCTGTAAAACGCGTACCCACTCACATTCAATGCAAAGGGCCGGCCGGGCACACCGATCGGTCCATTGCTGTACAACGCGTACCAGGCATACAACGCGTACCCGCTCCCATTCAATGCAATGGGCCGGCCGGGCACACCGATCGGTCCATTGCTGTACAACGCGTACCCACTCACATTCAATGCAATGGGCCGGCCGGGCACACCGATCGGTCCATTGCTGTACAACGCGTACCAGGCATACAATGCGTACCCGCTCCCATTCAATGCAATGGGCCGGCCGGGCACACCGATCGGTCCATTGCTGTACAATGCGTACCAGGCATACAACGCGTACCCGCTCACATTCAATGCAATGGGCCGGCCGGGCACACCGATCGGTCCATTGCTGTGCTAACGCGTACCAGGCATACAACGCGTACCCGCTCCCATTCAATGCAATGGGCCGGCCGGGCACACCGATCGGTCCATTGCTGTACAACGCGTACCAGGCATACAACCCGTACCCGCTCCCATTCAATGCAATGGGCCGGCCGGGCACACCGATCGGTCCATTGCTGTACAACGCGTACCAGGCATACAACGCGTACCCGCTCCCATTCAATGCAATGGGCTGGCCGGGCACACCGATCGGTCCATTGCTGTACAACGCGTACCAGGCATACAACGCGTACCCGCTCACATTCAATGCAATGGGCCAGCCGGGCACACCTATCGGTCCATTGCTGTACAACGCGTACCAGGCATACAACGCGTACCCACTCACATTCAATGCAATGGGCCAGCCGGGCACACCGATCGGTCCATTGCTGTACAACGCGTACCAGGCATACAACGCGTACCCGCTCCCATTCAATGCAATGGGCCGGCCGGGCACACCGATCGGTCCATTGCTGTACAATGCGTACCAGGCATACAACGTGTACCCGCTCCCATTCAATGCAATGGGCCGGCCGGGCACACCGATCGGTCCATTGCTGTACAACGCTGTTAGAACTGGGGGTCTCTAGTTGGCAATGGTTTGCACCTTTGTCCAAATAGGGACCCTTGCTTCTAGTCAGGATAAGGGGGAAACACTCCTAAAATAACCCCTGCTCACCCCCTGGTAGCTTGGCACGAGCAGACAGGCTTATCTCAGAGGCAGTGTGTAAAGCATTTGTGAACACATACAGTAATACAGTGAAAACACTACAGATGGACACCACACAGGTTGTAGTATAAAAATAAGTATTCTTTATATAGATTTATCACAAGACCCAATAGCAAAAATCCACAATACTGTAATCAAAAAATAGGCTTTAAAAGGTTATAAAATAGTTCAGTTCTCTCAAGTTGTAAATGCGACACTTTACTCTCAATGTACCTTGAATGCGTAACGCAAAGAAAACAAAAGGGTCGCAGGGAAGGTGATGCGTCGGTTCCTTACACTCAGGGGAGTGGATGCGTCGGTTCCTTACTGCTGCGCAGGGGAGTTGATGCTCGCTTCCTTACTGTGTGGGGAGGTGATGCGTCGGTTTCTTACTGCTTTCCGGTGCGATGCGACAAGATGGCACCTCGATGCGATACTCTTCTCCGGTACGATGCGACAAAATGGCGTCTTGGTTGCGATGCGACAACGTTGGTGTGATGCGTGCACGCCCGACGGCCGTGCGGCGACTCGGTGATCTTTGGCGCCGCGACAGGCCCTGCGACGTGCTTCTCCGGTGATGCGACGATGACCTCTGTGGCAGCGTCTCGCTTCTCCGGTGATGCGCCGCGCTCGGCGATGCGATGATGACAGCGGCAGCGGCGTCTCGCTTCCTCGGTGATGCGATAACCACGGCTGCGGCGGCGACACGCTTCTCGTTGTTGCGTCGCGCTTCCAGCTCCCAGCGACACGCAGTCTCTCAGAAGGCCCAGCACAACAGCAGGCACTTCAATTCCCAGCAAGGGAATGCAGGGGGAGCTGGTTGGTGAAGTCTTGTATCCCTGAGACTTCAGGCAGGAGGCAAGCTCTAGTTCAAGCCCTTGGAGATTCTCTTCTTCAAGATGACAAAGCACAGCAAAGTCTTTTCTCCTGTCCTTGGCAGAAAGCAACCACTGCAGGCCAACCCCACTCAGCAAAACAGCACAGGGGCAGTACTCCTCCTTCAGCTTCTCCGGTTCTTCTCCTTGGCAACAGGTTTCTTGATTTCCCAGAAGTGATCTAATTTCCTAGGGGTCTGGGTCCCCTTTTATACACAGTTTTCCTTTGTTCTCTGAAGGCAGAGAGGCCTCTGCCTAGTCCAAAACCAGTTCTGGTCAGTCCTGGAGCACTTTGTTTTTCTGACTCCTTCTTTCCTTTGTGAGTGAGGGGCAGAGCCATCAGACGCCCGGCAGGAGGTGGAGCCAGCATTGTGGAAGGCAGGCACAGCCCTATTCAGACCCAGGTGCAACTCCTCCCTCCACTCTGGATGCAGATCTTTCTATTCAGCCCTGTGCTGACTCACCCTGTCTCCTGTAGCCACCCCCAGCCCCTGTCACTCAATCTCCAGACAAGGAATACACAACCTAGCAGAGGCAGGCTTGGAAGTTTAGGCAAGAAAATACCCACTTTCTAAAAGTGGTATTTTCAAACACAGAATGTTAAAACCAACTTCACTAAAAGATGTATTTTATCATTCTGAGTTCAGGCATACTAAATTCGTTTTTCTACCATGTTCCCTGGGTCAGTTCTGACTATAAGGTGTAATAGTCAGTCTGCCCATTCTGGCCTATGGGGAGCAGGTAGCCTTGCAATAGTGAAAAACGAAAATGGCTGTAATTCACTATCAGGACATGCCACACACACCAGGGCATGTCCTACCTTATACTTACAATGCACCCTGCCCTTGGGCCTACCTTAGGGGTGTCTGATATGAAGATAAGGGAAGGTTTAGGGACTGGCAAGTGGCTGCACTTGCCAAGTCGACATGGCAGTCACAGACTGCACACAGGCTCTGCAATGGCAGGCCTGAGACACATTTTACAAGCTGCTTCTGTGGGTGGCACAACCAGTGCTGCAAGCCCACCAGCAGCATTGGATTTACAAGCCCTGGGCACACGCAGTGCACTGTACTAGGGACTGACAAGTAAACCAATCATCCAATCATGGAGTCACTAATCCATAACACAATTTACAGTAGGGAGCACTTGCACTGTGGCACTGAACAGCAGTGGCACAGTGCCCAAAAGCATCTAAAACCAGCAAAACATAAGAGGCAACAGCAAAAAAATGGAAGGGATACCCACGCCAATGGTGCCAAGTCTAACACGTGTCCCCTCCAGCTGAAATGTGGGGAGAACTACCCTTCCTCCTGGGAGTTCTCATCACTAAGGCGGAAAAATCTGGACAGACCATCAGCATTGGCGTGTTCTGTACCAGGGCGGTGTTCCACCGTGAAGTCCATCCCCTGTAGGGAAATGGACCACCTCAACAGTTTTGGGTTCTCACCCCTCATCTGCATTAACCATCTGAGGGGCCTGTGGTCTGTCTGAACCCGGAAGTGAGTCCCAAACAAGTATGGTCTCAACTTCTTCAGTGCCCAGACCACAGCAAATGCCTCACGTTCAATCGCACTCCACCTCTGTTCCCGTGGGAGTAACCTCCTACTAATAAAGGCTACAGGTTGGTCTAGGCCCTCCTCATTCATCTGTGAAAGCACAGCCCCAACACCATGCTCTGAAGCATCTGTCTGCACAATGAATTCCCTTGAGAAGTTGGGCGCCTGAAGCACGGGCGCCGTGCACATGGCAGATTTCAGGGCATCAAAAGCCTTTTGGCAGGCATCAGTCCAGTTCACTTTCCTGGGCTGCTTCCTGGAAGTCAGCTCAGTCAAGGGTGCAACAATGTTGCCATACCCCTTGACAAACCTCCTGTAATACCCGGTGAGTCCTAAGAAGGCTCTCACCTCTGTCTGGGTTTTGGGGGTTCCCAAGCCAGGATGGTATCTATCTTGGGTTGTAGGGGCGCCACCTGGCCGCTCCCAACCTGGTGTCCCAAGTACACCACAGAACCCTGCCCGATCTGGCACTTACTCGCCTTGATCGTGAGGCCTGCCCTCCGCAGCGCCTTCAACACTTCCCAGAGGTGGTGCAGATGTTCCTCCCAAGTGGCGCTGAACACTGCAATGTCATCCAGGTAGGCGGCACTGAAATCCTCCAGCCCAGCCAACACCTGGTTGACCAACCTCTGAAAGGTGGCAGGGGCATTCTTCATCCCAAAGGGCATCACCCGGAATTGGTAGTGCCCATCTGGTGTGGAGAATGCTGACCTCTCTTTGGCCCCATCAGTTAAGGCAATCTGCCAGTATCCAGACGTTAGATCAAACGTGCTGAGGTACCGGGCAGCCCCTAACCGATCAATGAGCTCATCAGCTCTGGGGATGGGGTGCGCGTCAGTCCTGGTGACTGAATTGAGTCCTCGGTAGTCCACACAGAACCGGAGTTCGGGTGTGGCACCAGGCGCGGCAGCCTTTGGGACCAAGACCACTGGGCTGGCCCAAGGGCTGTTAGAGGACTCAATCACCCCTAAGGCAAACATCTTGGAGACCTCCTCCTTGATGCAAGCTCTCACCCTGTCAGTCACTCTGTAAGTTTTGTGCTTCACAGGAGGACTGTCCCCAGTGTCCACATCATGGATGCACCATTCAGTGATACTGGGAGCCAGGGAGAACAGATCAGAAAACTGCCCCAACAGTTGGCGACAGTCATTCTGCTGCTCCGGGGTCAGGGTGGGAGAGAGGTTCACACCATCCACTGACCCATCTTGCTCTTTTGCATACAGGAGGTCAGGAAGAGGTTCAGTCTCCTCTTCCATCCCAGCATCTGTTGCTAAGAGCATGCCCACTTCAGACCTCTCAAAGTGGGGCTTCAGGCGGTTCACATGCAGGACCCGCAAGGGGTTCCTGGGAGACTGCAAGTCCACCAAGTAGGTGACATCACTCTTGCGCTCCACCACCTCAAATGGTCCGGTCCACTTATCCTGGAGCGCACAGGGCTCCACTGGGGCCATGACCCAAACCTTTTGTCCAGGCTGAAACTCGATCAGAGTGGCATTCTGATCATGCCAACGTTTCATCTCTTCCTGGCTGGCTTCCAGATTCGCCTCAGCGAGTTGTCTGAAACGCCGAGTCTGGTTTCTGAAGGCCAGCATGTAACTAAATACATCCTGGGGAGTTTTCCTGGGAGCTTTCTCCCAGCCTTCCTTGACCAGACTCAGAGGTCCTCTTACAGGATGGCCGTACAGCAGTTCAAAGGGACTGAACCCTAAGGACTTCTGGGGCACCTCTCTGTAAGCAAAGAGCAGGCATGGCAAGAGGACGTCCCACTTACGCCTCATGGGTTCTTCAAGACCCATAATCATGCCCTTAAGGGTCCGGTTGAATCTCTCAACCAGCCCATTACCTTGGGGGTGGTAAGGAGTGGTGAACTTATAGGTTACACCACACTCCTGCCACAGGGACTTCATATACTTGGAAATGAAGTTGGTACCACGGTCAGACACCACCTCCTTGGGGAACCCCACACGGGAGAAAATCCCCATCAGTGCACGTCCCACCACGGGGGCCGTCACTGTCCGAAGAGGGATGGCTTCCGGGTACCGGGTGGCATGGTCCACCAAGACCAGGATGAACCTGTTGCCCATGGCTGTCTTGGGATCCAGAGGCCCCACAATGTCAATACCCACCCTCTCAAAGGGGGTGCTGACAACAGGGAAAGGTTGGAGAGGAGCCTTGTGCTTCCTCCCACTCTTACCACTTGCCTGGCAAGTCTGACAGGTCCTGCAATGAGTATCTGAACTCTTGCGCATTTGGGGCCAATGAAAGTGGGTGACAAGCCTTTGAAAGGTCTTGTCTTGCCCCAAATGTCCTGCTAAAGGCACATCATGAGCCAGACCCAGTAGGAAGGCTCTGAAGCGCTGGGGTACCACCAGCACACGGGCTGACCCAGGCTCAGCAACCTTAGGCTCACTATACAGGAGACCATTCTCCCAGTAGATCCAGTGTGATCCAGACTGATCACCTGCTGCCTGGCTTGCAGCCTGTTGCCGCAAGCCCTCAAGAGAAGGGCACTTCTTCTGCTCCTCGCAGAACTCTTCCCTGGAGGGGCCTCCTTCCTGCTGCCAATGGGTCAGCTCAGGCAGGTCCCCCAGTTCAGCCACTTGTTCCCCTGTAGGTTCCAGGGCATCCCCCTCAAGGTCTGCCTCCTCCTGGACCGTGGGAACTTCGGGGGCCGGTTTCCCGTGCCCCCGCCTCCTCTCTTTAAGGCAGGCACCTGGGCCTTTCTTCCAGGCTCCAGGTTCTCCTGAATACCCTTACCGGCTGCCATTGACCGAGTGGTCACACACGCCCACTCTGGCAGACCCAACATCTCCAAATGAGACCTCCGCTCCACCTTCGCCCAAGGGGAGCTCTCCAAATCATTGCCTAGCAGACAGTCAACAGGCATGGCTGGCCTCACAGCTACTTGAAGGATACCTGAGACCCCCCCCACTCAAAGGGAACCTGGGCCACCTTGCAGTGGCTCTCTGAGTTGTCAGCGGCAACTACAGGGTAGAATACGTTGGGGACCACCTGCTCCTCAGACACCAGCCGACAACTGACAGCTGTCACACTGGCCCCGGTGTCTCTGAGAGCCTCCACCCTATGGCCATTGATGGTCACCCACTGCCTGTATTTTTTAGTGTTATCAGGCAGCTGGGTCCTAGGGACCATCTCTCTGTCTCCTAAAGAGACCAGGGACATCTCTGCGGGACCCCACCCACCTTGGGCACCCAACTCCTCCCCCAGGGCTACACTAGCCATCTGCCGGGGTGGTGCACCAGTGGGTGCAGTGGTCACGGTATTGGGGCACTTGGGACTTCCTACAAAGTGACCCACCTGACCACAACTAAAACATGCTTTGGGCCCCTTCTGAACAGACTTATCTGTTGGGACCCATGGTCTTTTCTCAGTGGGAGGCTGGGAACCCTTACCTTGGTTCCCTTGGGGTTTACTTTGGGGCCCTTTTTGGAACTCCTTCTGTTTACCCTTGTCCCCCCACTCTTCTGCTGGGGACCCTGCCCACCTTTGGCGGAGTCTCCCACAAGACCCTTGTGGACCCGGGTACTGACCCAGCGGTCCGCCTCCTCAGCAAGCTTCCTAGGATTAGTCAGCTTACTGTCAACAAGGTGCTGGCGTAGCTCTGGAAAACAACTACTGGACAAGTGCTCCCATGCAATTAAATCATAGAACTCCTGCAAGCCATTTACTTTGCTACCCTTCACCCATCCATCCAATGCTCTGCAAAAATAAGACACATACTCCACCCAGGTACTAGACTCCAGCTTTTTGCAGTTCCTAAACTTCTGTCTATAAAGCTCTGGAGTTAACCCATACCTTGCCACTAAAGCTTCCTTCAGGTGGGCATAGGACATCTGATCCACTGTGGGCAAGGCTAGCAAGGTTTCCCTTCCCTCACCTGCAAAGCGGCCCCACAACCCCGCTCCCCAATCCTTCTCAGGGACCCGGTGTGATGTCATGGCGATCTCATAAGCTTTAAACCATTGCCCAATGTCCTCCCCCTTCATGAAATCCTTAATAACCTCCTTGGGGATGTACACTCTACTTTCTACAGGCACTGGAGGTGTGCTGCCACCAGAGGGAGTGATTTCTAGGCTCCTAGCCTTTAGCTCTAGCTCCCTCACCACTCTCTCATGCTCTAAAAGCATCTTCTTTTCTTCCATGGCCAACCTCTTACTTTCTAACTCCAATTTCTTATGCTCAAGGCTATCATGGCTTCCCTGTTTCAGTTTGGCCATCTCCATTTCATGCATCCTGCTTTTATCCCTGTCCTCCAGCTCCTCTGGAGACAGGCCCTTTTGAGAAACACTGCTGCCCTCCCTGGAAGGCACTCTCCTCCCAGGTAAGCCCAATGGCCCCTCAAGCTGCTCATCTAAATTCTCTGCCTCCTCCACAGGCTCCTCGGACTGCCCACTGGCATTCCGTGCTTCCAACCAGGCCCTCAGCGCCTTTTGAAGCTCCTCCTTCCTGGTGAGGCCTTTCATAGAGATTTTAAACTTTTTACAAACAGCTTTGAGTTCTGGCACAGTGTAGGTATCAACCCTATCTTCTTCAAATTCAATATCTGCAGGTGCAATGGATCCTTTTTTGCTCATGGTGAAAATTGGCAGTTCTCAACAAAAATTAAAGGTTCCAAGGAAAAAAAGTCCTATCAAAATGTATGTGGTCGCGTATTGGTCTGCACTCACTAGTAGTGTACACCAATCACTGTATATGAATCACAAATGCAAGTCCAAATCCTCACCGCTGACCACCAATGTTAGAACTGGGGGTCTCTAGTTGGCAATGGTTTGCACCTTTGTCCAAATAGGGACCCTTGCTTCTAGTCAGGATAAGGGGGAAACACTCCTAAAATAACCCCTGCTCACCCCCTGGTAGCTTGGCACGAGCAGACAGGCTTATCTCAGAGGCAGTGTGTAAAGCATTTGTGAACACATACAGTAATACAGTGAAAACACTACAGATGGACACCACACAGGTTGTAGTATAAAAATAAGTATTCTTTATATAGATTTATCACAAGACCCAATAGCAAAAATCCACAATACTGTAATCAAAAAATAGGCTTTAAAAGGTTATAAAATAGTTCAGTTCTCTCAAGTTGTAAATGCGACACTTTACTCTCAATGTACCTTGAATGCGTAACGCAAAGAAAACAAAAGGGTCGCAGGGAAGGTGATGCGTCGGTTCCTTACACTCAGGGAGTGGATGCGTCGGTTCCTTACTGCTGCGCAGGGGAGTTGATGCTCGCTTCCTTACTGTGTGGGGAGGTGATGCGTCGGTTTCTTACTGCTTTCCGGTGCGATGCGACAAGATGGCACCTCGATGCGATACTCTTCTCCGGTACGATGCGACAAAATGGCGTCTTGGTTGCGATGCGACAACGTTGGTGTGATGCGTGCACGCCCGACGGCCGTGCGGCGACTCGGTGATCTTTGGCGCCGCGACAGGCCCTGCGACGTGCTTCTCCGGTGATGCGACGATGACCTCTGTGGCAGCGTCTCGCTTCTCCGGTGATGCGCCGCGCTCGGCGATGCGATGATGACAGCGGCAGCGGCGTCTCGCTTCCTCGGTGATGCGATAACCACGGCTGCGGCGGCGACACGCTTCTCGTTGTTGCGTCGCGCTTCCAGCTCCCAGCGACACGCAGTCTCTCAGAAGGCCCAGCACAACAGCAGGCACTTCAATTCCCAGCAAGGGAATGCAGGGGGAGCTGGTTGGTGAAGTCTTGTATCCCTGAGACTTCAGGCAGGAGGCAAGCTCTAGTTCAAGCCCTTGGAGATTCTCTTCTTCAAGATGACAAAGCACAGCAAAGTCTTTTCTCCTGTCCTTGGCAGAAAGCAACCACTGCAGGCCAACCCCACTCAGCAAAACAGCACAGGGGCAGTACTCCTCCTTCAGCTTCTCCGGTTCTTCTCCTTGGCAACAGGTTTCTTGATTTCCCAGAAGTGATCTAATTTCCTAGGGGTCTGGGTCCCCTTTTTATACACAGTTTTCCTTTGTTCTCTGAAGGCAGAGAGGCCTCTGCCTAGTCCAAAACCAGTTCTGGTCAGTCCTGGAGCACTTTGTTTTTCTGACTCCTTCTTTCCTTTGTGAGTGAGGGGCAGAGCCATCAGACGCCCGGCAGGAGGTGGAGCCAGCATTGTGGAAGGCAGGCACAGCCCTATTCAGACCCAGGTGCAACTCCTCCCTCCACTCTGGATGCAGATCTTTCTATTCAGCCCTGTGCTGACTCACCCTGTCTCCTGTAGCCACCCCCAGCCCCTGTCACTCAATCTCCAGACAAGGAATACACAACCTAGCAGAGGCAGGCTTGGAAGTTTAGGCAAGAAAATACCCACTTTCTAAAAGTGGTATTTTCAAACACAGAATGTTAAAACCAACTTCACTAAAAGATGTATTTTATCATTCTGAGTTCAGGCATACTAAATTCGTTTTTCTACCATGTTCCCTGGGTCAGTTCTGACTATAAGGTGTAATAGTCAGTCTGCCCATTCTGGCCTATGGGGAGCAGGTAGCCTTGCAATAGTGAAAAACGAAAATGGCTGTAATTCACTATCAGGACATGCCACACACACCAGGGCATGTCCTACCTTATACTTACAATGCACCCTGCCCTTGGGCCTACCTTAGGGGTGTCTGATATGAAGATAAGGGAAGGTTTAGGGACTGGCAAGTGGCTGCACTTGCCAAGTCGACATGGCAGTCACAGACTGCACACAGGCTCTGCAATGGCAGGCCTGAGACACATTTTACAAGCTGCTTCTGTGGGTGGCACAACCAGTGCTGCAAGCCCACCAGCAGCATTGGATTTACAAGCCCTGGGCACACGCAGTGCACTGTACTAGGGACTGACAAGTAAACCAATCATCCAATCATGGAGTCACTAATCCATAACACAATTTACAGTAGGGAGCACTTGCACTGTGGCACTGAACAGCAGTGGCACAGTGCCCAAAAGCATCTAAAACCAGCAAAACATAAGAGGCAACAGCAAAAAAATGGAAGGGATACCCACGCCAATGGTGCCAAGTCTAACAAACGCGTACCAGGCATACAACGCGTACCCGCTCACATTCAATGCAATGGGCCGGCCGGGCACACCGATCGGTCCATTGCTGTACAACGCGTACCAGGCATACAACGCGTACCCGCTCCCATTCAATGCAATGGGCCGGCCGGGCACACCGATCGGTCCATTGCTGTACAACACGTACCAGGCATACAACGCGTACCCGCTCACATTCAATGCAATGGGCCGGCCGGGCACACCGATCTGTCCATTGCTATACAACGCGTACCAGGCATACAACGCGTACCCGCTCACATTCAATGCAATGGGCCGGCCGGGCACACCGATCGGTCCATTGCTGTACAACGCGTCCCAGGACAGGTCACATGCATATGTCACCATGCTGGTCACTGGTGAACCTATACCAGCCACATTTACTTTCCATGGACTCAGGGGCACACCTACAACACCACACCCAGTCCACACTGTATCTAAGGCATGTGTGGCAGCATTACCTTATCTGTGTATGGGGGTGAACATGTGGTTTTTGGGCTGGCACTTGGGGGCAGACACACCCAGGCTGTGCACGTGTTCATGGGGACAGGGTCCTTTGTGTGTTGTACACCTGTCCACTGTGGTGTGCAACTTTTCATTTCTGAGCACGTGTCATGGTCACATTTCCAGGTTGTGTATGTGTATGACATGTCACATACCCCCAGGCTCACATGTGGGAAGGCATGTACGTCACAGGGTTGCCCATTCCAACAATAGTGATGTGCCTCCACAGTCTGTGTGCATGTTGTGTATCACATGTCTCTGACTCCATGTGCACAATGGGAGACAGTCTCCACATCCACGTGGTTTGTGCATGAACTTTGATGTTGTATGTGTGTGTGTCACAGACGTCCATGTCTGTCCTGCAGAGGCTACAGGGGCCACTACCTGTGGGTGTCATGTTTGTTTTTCTGACGTGTACATGATACGCCATGTCATGGCAGTGTCCATGTGGCAAGACAGGGACCCTGGGAATCGACCTGTCAATGAGCTGTGATGCCTGTGGAGCATCTGTCCAGACATGTCACTGTGGTATGTGTGTGGAACGTGAGAGCAGTAAATGGGTACTGTGACACAGCCTAATGGTTTCCCATAGCACACCCTGGAACCTGTTGTCAACACTTGTTGAACAGAGATGTTAGATGATGTCCATGTAGGTGCCATATATGTCCAAACAGAACGACACACACATCAAGTACTTGTGTTTGTTTATGATGTATCATCTGAAATAGAGTATGGTGAACGGCAGATAGGTGGTGTGACTGACAATCTTGCTTTCTTCACCTATGCACTGCAGGGCTCCTGCTGTCCATCGACCATTCCCAGACCTGGCAACGATGGTGGAACGTGACAGCATCCGACGGTACCACTTCACCAGGCAGCTGATTGAGGATTTGGCAGTGCGGTTGGACCCACATTTGCAGCCTGGCCAGCCGTATCCTACAGCGCTGACCCCCAAGGTGAAGGTGATGGCAGCCCTACACTTCTTTGCCACCGGTACCTTTCAACACACTGTGGCAACTACTGGTGGGATGTCACAGACTATGTTCAGCCGTGTACTACGCGATGTATTGGGGGCAATGTTGAGATACCTGAACCAGTACATCTATTTCCCAACACGTCCACGACTCACTAACGTCAAGAGTGACTTCTATGCCCTGGGGAGGATGCCACATGTAATTGGCTCCATTGATGGGACACATGTGGCTTTGATACCACCACAGGCACATGAGCAGGCATACCGGAACCGTAAACATTACCATTCGATCAATGCCCTGGTGGTATGTCTTGCAGATATGACCATCACACATGTGTGTGCCCGTTTCCCCGGTTCGGCACACGATGCCTACGTGATGAGGAGTAGTCGCATCCCGAGGATGATGTCACAGATGCCGAACCAGCGTGCCTGGCTTGTTGGTGTGTACTGACTTTGTTCCATTGTGTGTGTTCTGCTATGTTGTTTTCCGCACACATTTTCAAATTGGCTAATGTGCAATTGTCTGTCTGTAGGTGACTCGGGATACCCCAACATGCCGTGGTTGCTGACACCCCTCAGGAACCCTGTGACACCAGCCCAGATGCGCTACAATGAGGCACATGGTCGGACGAGGAGGGTGATTGAGCGGACCTTTGGTCTCCTGAAGAGCCGCTTCCGCTGCCTGGACAAGACAGGAGGGGCCCTCCCATATGCCCCAGCAAAGGTGTGCAAGATTGTCATCGTCTGCTACATGCTACACAACCTGGTAGTGCGGAAGGAGTTGCCTCTCATCCTGGATGACGATGACCAACGTCCCCCACCTGTGGAAGATCCTGGCCTGGGTCACGATGCCAGTGAAGATGATGATGATGATGATGATGGTGATGTCCGCACACAGCTCATCACCAACTTCTTCAGCTGAATGTGAGTCTCCAGAGGGTTGTAATGTCAATGAATTGAGTTTGCATGATATGTGTGTGTGGTGCTCTGGTGCTGTTTGAGTGTGGCCATGTGCTACTTGACTGCATGCGTGCAGCGATGTGTCCTTGCAGGTGGTCTGTACTGCCCAACAGTGTTGACATGCTAACTTGGTTTTGTGTAGTTATCTCGTGACATGTATTAGACATGAGTATTGCCGTTCTGTGCTGTTCTTCAGTGGTTTTGACTGTGTGTCATGTCTGTCCTCCACAGGGTGCTGCTGGAGTTGTCTGATCAACTTGGATCCCCCGAATCCATGATTCAACTTCCAAGGTGGAAGCAGTCGTTTCCCTACAGGTGATGTGCCACACACCCCTGGACTTTCTATCTTCTGCACTTTCTGACTTTGTGGCCACAGCCAGGTTGGACTAGCTTGCATTTGTAGTGGAAACAACATGTTGGAAATGTGTAATAAACCTGTGCTTCACTTTGGGATGTGCGTTGTCTGTAGTCACACATCTGACTGACATTTCCTTACTGCACCTGTAGTCTAGTTGACAGTGACTGTGAATAGGTGGCGTGTCTGTACATTCCACTGTATTTCGTTGCAACATCAGTATAGGTGATGAGTCTGATGGCCATGGTGTGTATGTGTTTTGTGGCCCTAGTGGTGTGTCTCCCTCATATGTGTCACGTCGCCATGACTGACATGACAGTGTTGGACTTGCTGTAGCAGTTAGCATGCACAGTGTAATTTATCAGATCAACATCTACATGACAAAAACCACGTTGGAATCACAACAGAGGCCGATATGGTGTATTGGTGAGTTTATTTACATACAGGTGTGAGGATGGTGCACAGGATAGTGGGTGCTGTACATAGAAATTTGAATCCAAAGTTCCCATGTGAATTGGAAGTCTTGGTAGCTGAAATGTCCAGAGTAAAGTCCACAGTCATCTGATACATTTGGTCAACTAGAGCTCCCCATGTCATGTGGGAGACTTGGGTTGGCTTCGACAGGGCGTGCAGTTTGCACACAGAGGAAAAGTTCCAGAACAGGTGTTGGCTTCCTGGGGTATGTAGATGGCCATCGGCCTCTCAGTTTGGCCTCCTCGGACGGCCCCTCTTCTTGGGGGGGGGGGGACCCTCAGGTGCAGGCTGCGGCGGTGCAGGGGACTCTCTGCCAGAGTCCTCCTCCCTCCCTGTGGCATTTGCAGTTGTTTCAGCAGCAGATGTTGTGAGCACACAGGGAGGTGAGGCCATGTTGGTGCTGATCTGGCGGAGGCATGTGAGTATGTCCCTATGCACCGCTGTCAGCTGTTCCAATGTGTCCCACTTGGACTCCATGCGTGTCTCGACACGTGACATGTGGGAGTCCAAGCGGGCATGATGGGCAGCCTGCTGCTGTTGTATGTCCTTGAGGATCCCCACTACCTGGCTGACCTTTCCAGTGCTAGTCTGGTACGCATCCATGATGCGTGCCAGTTGTGGGTCATCATGCAGTCCAGACCCCTCTGCAAGGAGTGACCTATGTCTACCACCCCTCCCACCACCCCTGGCGCCACGTGCAGGACCTGCAGTGGCACGCACAGGTGACCGTGGGCCCACTTGGGTGTTGTTCCTGGGCTCGTTGTCACCAGCTCCACTTTGGGCCTGGGTCCCTACGCTGTTGTCACCTGTGGTCCTTGGTGTGTCTGTGTTGGCAGGGGTGACCTGTGTGTTGGCAGGTGTTGGAGGGGTGGGTGCAGGGGGTGCAGATGTTGGTCCTGCTGGTGCTGCATGATGACTCGCACCGGAGGGTCCAGCTTGTTCTTCGCCATCCGAGGAGTGCAGAGGCTGATCCACACCAGTGAGCTCAGTGTTCCCCGGAGCCTGGGACAGGGACTCCTCCTGGTCTGCTGCTGTGTCCCCATCATCACCTTTTTTGGGGATAGACACAGATTGTATGTTATGTTTCTACTGGCATCAATTGTTCCATCACCTGACAGTTGTGACTGTAACTCTGGATGTGGGCCAGGACATTGCATTCTCCTAAATAGTGACAGTCAGAGAGTGATATTGGTGTAGCACATTGTCCTGCCAACCTGTGGCATGTCAATGTGAATGTTGAGGTGTGTGCATGACCAGCATTGGTGGTATTTGGTTACCATCCAGGCCTCCTTCTCCCACCAGCCCAGTTATCCCACCATGGAACGTGCTTCCATTGCAGGGAGTGCAAGTTGTCTTTCAGGATGTCAGTCAGTGGTGTCCTGCTGTTGGTAGTTGCACAGTTCCCAGCAGGGCCTTGTGCTCCCCCAGCAGTACCCAGTGTTATCCATCTTGTGAGTCCTTTTCCACTCCCTGTGATGTGAGCATGGTTGAGAGTGGTGTTGATGGGCCAATTGTGAGGGTGAGCAATATCTGTGCCTACAACTCCCATCATGCAATTACCTCCACCCCCCTTCCCAGCATGCCCATCCTTCCTTCCTTTTGACTCTGCTTCCCTGTGGGGTGGGGTGCCTGTGCTGACAGGATGGCTGGGAGTGTTGTCCTGGCAGTTGTTTGGCTACAAGTCCCAAGAGTGTCCCTGTGCTTCAAACTGCATAACCCAGGGTGGTGGTTCTTTGTGGGATCTTCAGTTAGGCTGTGAGGCATTGCATTCTCCCAGGTGGGTTATGTGGAGTTAGTGTTGAGGGGGTGTGAGGGAGGTGCTCGTAACTATGGTCAGTGCTGGGAGTCCTCCTTCCCACCCAGCCAGATATCCCACCATGGAACGTGCTTCCAAGCAGGGAGTGCAAGTTGTCTTTCAGGATGTCAGTCAGTGGTGTCCTGCTGTTGGTAGTTGCACAGTTCCCAGCAGGGCCTTGTGCTCCCCCAGCAGTACCCAGTGTCAGCCATCTTGTGAGTCCTTTTCCACTCCCTGTGATGTGAGCATGGTTGAGAGTGGTGTTGATGGGCCAATTGTGAGGGTGAGCAATATCTGTGCCTACAACTCCCATCATGCAATTGCCTCCACCCCCCTTCCCAGCATGCCCATCCTTCCTTCCTTTTGACTCTGCTTCCCTGTGGGGTGGGGTGTCTGTGCTGACAGGATGGCTGGGAGTGTTGTCCTGGCAGTTGTTTGGCTACAAGTCCCAAGAGTGTCCCTGTGCTTCACACTGCATAACCCAGGGTGGTGGTTCTTTGTGGGATCTTCAGTTAGGCTGTGAGGCATTGCATTCTCCCAGGTGGGTTATGTGGAGTTAGTGTTGAGGGGGTGTGAGGAGGGGTGCTCGTAACTATGGTCAGTGCTGGGAGTCCCCCTTCCCACCCAGCCAGATATCCCACCATGGAACGTGCTTCCATTGCAGGGAGTGCAAGTTGTCTTTCAGGATGTCAGTCAGTGGTGTCCTGCTGTTGGTAGTTGCACAGTTCCCAGCAGGGCCCTGTGCTCCCCACAGCAGTACCCAGTGTCAGCCATCTTGTCAGTTGTTTTCCACTCCCTGTGATGTGAGCATGGTTGAGAGTGGTGTTGATGGGCCAATTGTGGGTGTGACCAATATCTGTGCCTACAACTCCCATCCTGCTATTGCCTCCTCCTCCCTTCCCAGCATGCCCATCCTTCCTTCCTTTTGAGTGGACTTCAGTGTGTGTGAGTGTGACAGCAATGGCAAGATGGCTGACAGTGTGTTCCTGTTGTTTGTTGGTGCCCAGTTCCCAGCAGGGCCTTGTGCTCCCCACAGCAGTAGCCAGTGTCAGCCATCTTGTCAGTTGTTTTCCACTCCCTGTGATGTGAGCATGGTTGAGAGTGGTGTTGATGGGCCAATTGTGGGTGTGACCAATATCTGTGCCTACAACTCCCATCCTGCTATTGCCTCCTCCTCCCTTCCCAGCATGCCCATCCTTCCTTCCTTTTGAGTGGACTTCAGTGTGTGTGAGTGTGACAGCAATGGCAAGATGGCTGACAGTGTGTTCCTGTTGTTTGTTGGTGCCCAGTTCCCAGCAGGGCCTTGTGCTCCCCACAGCAGTAGCCAGTGTCAGCCATCTTGTCAGTTGTTTTCCACTCCCTGTGATGTGAGCATGGTTCAGAGTGGTGTTGATGGGCCAATTGTGGGTGTGACCAATATCTGTGACTACCACTCCCATCATGCTATTGGCTACACTGACTTGACCAGCATACACAGAATTCCTTCCTTTGAGTGAGCTTCCCTGTGAGGTGGTGTTCTAGTGGTGGGTAAATATCTGGGAGTGTTTGTTGGTTCTATTTGTGCCACTGCCTTGCTGTATTTGTTGTTAGGTTTGTAGATGTCATGACACAGTTACATGTCACTATGAGATGGCAGGTATTGTGTTTGTCTGACTAGCATTCACATCTTGGGATGAATATGTTTTGGTTGCTGTGTATTTGCTAAGTGTGCATGGTTTGCCTATCCCCTTGACTGTGATGTGTGTGTGTTGTCACACCATATTGTATATATTAGTTGTGTACTCACCAGGCTCTGGGATGTCTGTTAGTCCGTATACGCTCACTGGTGGTAGGATGGCCCGCACCTTCTCCTCCCAGGGCCTGAGGTATACTGGTTTTGCAGGAGGGCCACTGCCGGTGTGCTGGCTGAGGAGGTAGTCCTTTTTGAGTAGTTCCCGGACCCTCCTGCGCACATCATACCACCTGTTCTGGATGTCTTCCTTTGTGCGCAAACATGGTGATTGTGCGTTGACCCTGTCGACAATCCTCGCCCACATCTTGGTTTTCTGCGACATGGGGGTCTGTTGTACCAATGTACCAAACAACTGTGGCTCTACCCTGAGTATCTCGTCTACCAGGACTTCCAATTCACAATCTAGGAACTTATGGTTCTTCTTTGGGGGCATGGTGATGGGTGGTGGTGGTGATTGATGTGTGTGTGTGTGTGCAGGTGGGGGTGTGAGTGTAGGTTTAGCTGGGTGTGTGTGAGGGTGCTATTTGTAGGTGTGGTAATGGTGTGTGGCTTGTGTGATGTATGAGCTGTGAGTGTGTCTTTGGTTGCTGTGTGATGGTGTTCTGTCTGGCAGGTCAGTGGAATTTGCAAAGGATCATGGTATGGATTTGTGGCCTTTATATAGGTGGAGTTGGAGGTGTGTCCTTGTTCCATTTTTTTTCCCTCCCTGTATTTATTGGCTTAGTGTTTGCTTGTTTGGTCCTTTTTTCCCTAATTTTTCCTTGGTGTTTTTGGTGCATGTAGGAGTCGTTCTTGTGTCCGAGTAGGACGCTGCAGTTGTCTGGTGCGATCTTGTCCGACTCGTTCCAGCTGTGTGTCAGCTAGGTTTCATATGCGGCGTACGAGTCGGTCGCGAAGTATTGGGTTGCTTCGGCTGGGTTTTGTATGCGTGTCGGTCGTACGGCTTGTGCTCCGGGCGAGTCGGTCGTGTTTTGCACGCACATCATCGTACTATGCGGGTCGGAGTTCGCGGGTTCGTTTCGTTCGGGTTAAATCCGAGTGCGTGTCGGTCGGTTCGTTTCGCGTGATTTCCAGGCCGGATGGCTTGTTTCCGTCCGGCTCGGTCGGTCGTTTTGTATTCCGTCCGAGTCGGTCAAATTTCACATTCATTTCATCAAACTACCCGGGTCGTGCGGTGCCGGTCTCAGTCGGTCGGAATAAATTCCCGTACCGAGTCGGTCGGTACGTTTTCCGGCCCGAATCGGAATCGGCCCCCTTGTCTTAAAATGCGACATCTGTCAGCAGATGAAAGGTTCCACCGTAACACGTTCAGCACAGACCTGCGTTTAGCTCTCGGGCTTACAAGGAGGCCATGATAAACCGTGTGTTTACTTGGACCACTGTGGCCCCTTACAAAGAGATGGGGCTTACAGGTATATTATGGTTGCAGTGGATTCCTGCTCAATATTCCTATGGGTGTGGCCCCAACGCATGGTTGACGCTCGAACTGTTATAAAAGATTTGCGAGTCATTATAGGGACATACGCAATTGGCACTTTACGTTCTGACCAGGGCCCTGCGTTTAGCTCTCGGGCTTACAAGGAGGCCATGCGAGGATAGGGTGTAGCATTGCGGTACTTCTCTCCGTACCATCCTGAGGGAAATTCGGTTGTGGAGAGAAAAAACCAAGACTTAAAGCAGTGTTTAACAGCTAGAGTATTAGGCACGGGTGAGATCTGGGTGAAACATCTGTATGGAGTACAGCGAGCATTGAATAATATGCCAAGAAGTTCTCTAGGGGGTATCACTCCATATGAGGTCCTATTTGGGACAAGAATGTGGGTACCTGATCTTGATTGTGAAGGCACAGTGGCGGATGAAAAGCCTTTTGACATCCATGATGGTTTGGCTGTTTTACAGGATCTGAATGATTCCAGGACACAACAAAGTAATGTCTATATGAAGCAGACCGCCACTGGGGAAGTCAAATCAGTCACGGCAAGACCTGTCTGGATCCCAAAAGTCGGGGATCTGGTCAGAGAGAAAATAGTGAACAAGAAAGAATTTGGGCCATCATACAGAAAGCCAGTACAGGTTCTAGCAGTTGAAGGAACAAGAATTGTACTTCTACCGCCTCTTGCCGGAAAAAAGGAGAAAAGATTAGTCTCAATCGACCTAATCAAACCACACTATGTGGCCGATACTGAGTAGTAGGCCACGTGGACTCCAAAGTAGCAGTCTCCCTCCTCCCGCTACAATTCAAGAAGATCAAAAGAAAAAACTCATCACAATCGAAGAGTCTCCTGCACGGAATGATGGACTATGCAATAATGCGATGGAACTCGTTTCCCTTGAACCTGAAGTTCAAATTCAGAACCAAAATGAAAGACAAACTTCAATTCGACCAAATACAGATGTTTACGTCAAAATGCCTCAACAAGAGCAAACTATGATTTCTACAAATCCTGATGCAATACCAACAATTGATCGAACTGCTTCTGGCTACTTCATAAACTTTGATACGTTTACTTTGGATCCAAGTGAACCTGAAACGATGCTAGCCCAAAAATCACACAAGCAGCAAGTTAAAGACTTTCTGAACTTTCTTAAAAAGACTTACCTGGTGTCACCTTGGGTAGAACTATGGGTAATCACCGGGATACTTTTCTTTCTTTTCTGGCTAGGCTTAGTAATAGTTTTTAGCATGCTTGATAATGGAAAATACCTTCGACAAAGCTCTGCAGCTCAAAAGGTGAACTTAATTTTAAAACCACACCAATCATCTCATCGAGAACAAAGAGACTTGTCATCAGTGAACATTACAGCAGTTCCTATACCTGATGGTATAGTTTGGTACAAGGTTGATTTCGATATATTTGGTCCGACTGAACTTTTAAGAATTCCTCATTTATTTAAAATGTCGTTGAGTGATATCATTACCTAAAGTACATTTTCCGATGATTGGGATTTTGAAACTGCAAATAATATGTTGTCTGATTTGGAAAAATCTGCTGCATTTTCTAATAGTGAACCATTGGAAAGCATATCAGATTTCAATACAATGTATTGTAATCAACATTATGGTCATTATTTTTTACATAAATCTGCTAATCCTAGAAATGTGTTCACATTCCACCAGTGGGAACATTGTCCAACACCGCCAAAAGGCAGTTCAAAAACATTTACACAAAAGTTTCCATATTTTTCAGGGTTTAATATGTCTGACCCAGCCTCATATTATTATAAGGTTGCACCAACATCAGCACAGAAAAATATGTTAACAAACACCAAACAGATTTACTTTGCTTCCTTTATTGCCCAGTTGTCTGAACAAGGTTTCGACTTATGGAAAGACACCATAGACTTAAAATCAGTCTGGGGTACTAGGGAATGGCAAGTTCAGGGAACAGAAGCTTTGCTTAGAGCATGCCTTATCCCTCAACAAATCATGTTTTTGAACGAGACAGTGCAACAGATGTCTTGCTTTGGACTAGCCAAGAACAAAGACTTGAACACACCTCGGTTGCCAACTCCATCACCCACCGAGGATAACACAACATCAGAGACAGAGATTACGTTGAATGACATTATACAATACAACGAATCAGACCCCGATTGGAAGAAATGGTTGATTTGGCCCACAGACACTAATATCTGTCAGGCGAGATTCATGGGTAAAACTGAAGGGTTTGCTATCCATAGGCCAGATCCACGTTATGTACAGAGAGAACATCTAGGGGTAGTGACATCCTACAGTGTTGGGAAGTTGTGCCTTGATTGGCTAAAAACCTCATCACTCACACAGGTGAAACAACACTTATCCTTACTGTCACAGGAGGTGGATCTAAGGGATTTTTTACTAGGTCCCAGGAAGCCACGTCAGAAGCGTTTCTATTATGCTGTCTATAATGAAATTTGGAAAATATCACAACAAGAGGCCTCGGAGAGGTTACGTGAAATAGACTGTATAAATCTAGAAAAATCTCTAGCAGTGGTAGACAATGGGTTAACTACATTGACCTCCAGGATATATTCCTTAGGCAATATTGTACCATTTGCAATAGATATACTAGAACAAGATTTGGCCATATTACAACACGGGCAATCTCAATTATGTTCTATTATGTTATTAAGCTGGACGCTGCAATCTTTGCGTTCATGCTACGTGCCTTGACGTTATATCAACAGTACGTCTCTGTTTTCGGAATACAATCTAACGGATAAACAGATAGAAATGGCACAAAGGGGAGCAAAATATACAATGCTGCGTATCGAAAAACTGGATAGATTAGCATTCACAGTGGCAGAATCACCGTCCACAGAATGGCTAATCCATGGCCACATAACTCTACTGGTCACTACTTTTCAGTTTCAGTATTGACTTGAACAAGATCAGGCAGGGAGAAATGAAGAAATGGGTAAGGAATACATTAAGGAATCATGGGTATTACCATACAGATTCCGATGCCGGAGTGGGGATCGAGAAGTGTTTCTAAGCGGTACAAACTGTGAGAACGCTTTGAGTGGATCACTCATATGCCAGGATATAATGCTGCACGGGGCTTGTAATGGTTCTGTAGCGAACTTATCCTGCCATTTGAAGGGTGCCCCAGCTGCAGTGATTACTCCAGCATTCAGGCTACTTTCGAATGGGAGTTACTTGCTGCTGAACAGTCAAGGCTGCTGCGGGATGCTCCCGGGCATCGCATATCTGGTAACCATGAGCTCCAGGGTTACTTGTTGTATGCAAGTATTGTTTCCACCGACACATACAGTCAGGGAGGCTCCGTTATGGCCTTCACTGAATGTTTCCTTAATACGGTTTGATACTCTAAGCAGAATGAAAGCCATACTTTTACAGAAGTCTGTGCCCTTAACCAACGCTCGAGAGACTTTTGATCTCCAGATCGCAAGGTCTTCGGCAGAGATACAGGCGCTTATTCATACAAACTGCCCTTTCCATTTCGCAGAAATGGTAAATCGTATCTTTAACATGTCTGATACGACAGGCATTGTCCACTTATTTAAGACCATAGGTTCTGGACTTCTGAGCACCTTTCAGTACTTGGAGTTATACAAAACTTCATACACTCTGTATTCGGAAGCGTGTTTGGAGGACTTCCGCTCATCCTGTTTCTAGTAGCAGGTATCCTGATTGTTTTATATTTTCTACGAAATGGATGTCCCAGTCACCAAGGAGATGGAAAGAGCACTCCTGGAGCGTAAATACCGTGACCGCATGGTACAACATCTAGGCATGCCTCGCCTAAGAGAACTAAGTGAATATTGGTTCTTGTCATCTCGACCAGTCTGGATGGACTGCATCTTACCTGTCCTCCGATGCCTGTTTTGCGAAGAAGAATGCGTGTTAGACCTTTGTTTGACAATCCCATCATGTGCACAACCGGACGTGAATGCTTTACTGGACCCGATAACGGCCCATGTTCTGCAGTGTCCTCAGCGTATTCCGATGTTGATGGCGGCATTCCTTGAGCCCCCACAGGTAGTAACAGCACCTGTTGGAATGGAGAATGGCTCCTCCTCTGACACCCAGGCTTTGGACGGCACACAGTCTGCCCCAGCACCGGCTGCGGACAGTGTGGAACATCATCTGTGCTCAATTGACGTACTCCGCGAGGTGCTACAGGGGCCGTCTACTGCGGAAGCAAGCAACAAAAATGTTGCATCTACCAGCCAGGACTCATAAACATTTGACTCATTTGGCTCGTCGTGTGCTGGAAGAAATTCGCCCTTTTTAAAAACAAGCTCAAATTTGGAACTCAAAACATAAATTGACATTCCTTTCAGTTATTGGGCATACATGGCTTTCTAATGCTTATAGTGCTTCGGACTATAACTAAGGACACTATAGAGCTATGGCTTGCAAAATTTTGTTTTTAGACAATTTTAAAGTTTTTTAGAAATTCTTTAGAAGTTTTAAACACTTTTAGCTAAACAGATGTTTTTAAACTTTGTGCGTATCAATATCTAGTTCGGCTAGTAGTAGGGTAATAAGTTACATATGACATCCAGTTGGAAGAGGAGTGGGTGTTATATTCCATATAGGTACCCTATACAGGCACAGGTAACATTGCAACCTTTCACCTATATTCTTCCCTACATTACATACATAACGGTTCTTAGGGTCTGACCATTTACCTAGATATGACGCTGCATTCAGAACGTGGGTTTCCCCCAGTTCGAATCTCATACATTATGCATGAGACTTCTTGGAAGCACAGCAGGACTAACAGCAGGACGAACATCTCCTGTATAATATCTCTGTATAAAGTTCAGGCCCGACGTCATCCTTTAGGCCTACACAATAACACAGCAAGGTAGGACCCCTGGGGAGACCTATGGGTATATATACATCACATCTTGCTTAGAAGGACAGAGGAGACCGATACTTCCCGGCCGACACACTGACCAGAGACGCTGAGGTTCCTGCTTGCAGACACTCCTGCTCACAGTGGTCTAACATCCCTCGCGGGGTGTCCAACTCGTGACCAGGACGGGGTTCCATATTCTCTCATTCTCAGGTAATGGGGTTGACTAGATCCTAGAGGGATTCTTGGCATACCACCTACACAGATGCTAGGTACATTTAGGTACATCTAGTTAGGAAGGCATTGTAGGAGTGCGCACCTTTTATCATGTGTTTTATGTACTTGTATATATTCATGCTTTATGCAAGATGGTAGAACTATACCATCCCTTTACTTTCGTAGTACTGCTAATCATATATCTCTGCTACTGTCTAATGGTTGTTGCAGCTCATCTATTCTACACTAGAATAACAACTGTTCAATAAATACTTATTGAAAACGCCCAGCCTGTTTATTCTGTGTATCTCTCTGAGACAAACTAAGTGAGCACGAGTGACTGAGCGAAAGGTAGTATATTGTTTCCACGATTCTGAGGGATCAGGGTTGTCATGTTCTGAGGTTGCCAGAATCTATTGTCTCCTTGATAAGAGGAGATTATAGTGGCACTGTGAGCTAGCTGATACAGACAGGCTAACACACCCGGTCGGTGGGGGTGCGCAGAATCAGTTCGCCACCAATCCCACAGTTTATGTTATCCAAACATGCAGATCCTGTATAGGTTATATAGGAACTATACAACAGTAGCGTGCCCCTCCATGGTAGTAGGGGAGGTAGTGTCCATGTCCTGGGTGGGGAGGGCAGTAAGGAAGCGACGCAGGACCTCCGAGTCAAAGGTTTCCTCTGAGTCCCCATATTTAGTGATCCTGAAGCGAGCAGGTTCGAAGAGTCCATATTTAATGTCCAGCTGCGGAAGCTTGCAGCGGAGGGAAAGGAAGGCTTTACGGCGCTCCATCATCTCCCTGGAGAAATCTTCCACCATCCGTACCTCCTGCCCCTCATTGACAGATGTGTCATGGGTTTGGGCCGCTGAGAATAACTGTCTTGCTTGTTCGTGTTGTAAGAAACAGGCTATAAGGGGCTGTGGTCGTGTAGGCACCCCCCGCTTTGGCGGGTCTATGTGGTGGACTCACTGTATTTCCAAGGGTGGATCAAAGGTTAGGCTGGTGAGTGTCGGGAGCATATCTTTGAGGAAGGTCTTGGCATCAGGCCCCTCCATGGAACCTGGAAATCCAAAAAAGTGCACGTTGTCTCACCTGCTCCGGTCTTCCAGATCTATCACCTTGCTGCAGAGGATTATGTGCTCCTGGTCTCGCTCCTGTAGGGTGTTAATGTGGTCCTCCAGCTCTGAAACTTACAGTGCCAGACTGTCTACCTTAGTCTGAAAACTTGCAATGTCCGAACGGATGGACTTGGATTCCAGAGTCAGAGAGTAAATATTCTTGTAAATGCCCTCCAGGTGCTGGCCCACAGCAGTGATCTCCTGCAAGATGCGCTCCATGGTGGGGTCCGGGGCATTTGCGGCTGCGGATAGAGGACGGTCTGGCGCAGAGTGAACTGTGCCCAGGGGGGGCGGACGTAGAGCGAGTCAAGTTGAGGTCCTCGGAAAAAGGAAGATGTCAGGCAGGCTTGCCTGTGTTCTTGCCAGGTGACATCCCCTGACCCTGCCCTGTAGTTGGTGGGCCCTTCTGTGGTAGGTCGGAGGGAGGGCATTGACACCAGTAGCGCCGGACTAGCACTCTGGTGGAAGGACAGTATACATATTGGGACCCCATAGGTTGCAGTATTGACCCGTCACAGTCCAGCTGCCAGTGGGTTAAGATTCACAGTGGGGGGGTAAGCATGCAGTGATCCATGTTCAGGAAGCCCACGTTCCCTTGCCCCTCTGTGCCAAGAGCTTCCAGGCATTCACTGCACTTGGTGCCATGCCCTTTGCTAAGCAGGAGACGGGGGACCCTCTACTCATGAGATGGGGAAGGTGCAGTGTCCTCTGTCAGTGCCAATGGAGAATTCCGGTGAGAGCGAAGAATGCTTTGCCTGTATATGAACTGCGGTGGAGGGGTTGACACATCTGCATGGAGGTAGCGTGGAGGAGCAGGGGGGTACAGCCCACAGTGCCAGGCAGAAAGCAAATAAGCAAAAGAGCTGGGGGCACAGTGGCAGCATCCAGTAGGTGCCCTTTTTGCAGATCGCAATCCAGCGACACTCACCGTGAGCCCGGCCGTGTGATATTCGGGCATTGTGTGGTCCACCGGCAGAGATGGAGTTCGACCAGTTAGCCGGGGCTTGTGTCCACTGCTGGGCTCAGGTTGGTTCTGTCTGGGTAGGGGTAGGAAGTTATATGCCGCCCTTGAGAAGAGTCTCAGGCCCCCGCAGTCGGTGTACTCCTTGGGGCCAGCAATGCAGAGGTGACATCATTATGGGTACTTGCCTCCCTGCCCCATGTACAGTACATATGGGGAATCCAGAGCAGACACAGTACTTTTTCAGGTCCCCGTTGCTCTGCTTCAAAAGACAGTTGGCCGCCTCGAATGTCTGAAATGCGGGCGGGCCACTTTGTTAAGTTTGGCTTCCGACTGGCCCGATGAACGGTGTGAGCCGCGGCCCCTGGGGCCTTTTACAGTCAATGCGTTGGGGTGGGGCATCACTGTGAGTTCGGCCCCCACCGAGGTAGAGGCCATCAGTGCAGGGAGGCGGTGATGTGTCTAATTGACGTTTAGGCCCTCCGGGCCATCCCAAGAACTGTGATGACAGTCGGCACCATCCGGGCCCTCTGCGGGGTCATGTGTCACAGCCCCTCGTGCGTTGACTGTGGCAGACGTGGCAGGAATGAGCAGAGCCGTACATCAGGCCCACACCGCTTAAACAGGAGGTTCAATCACAATCACTGGATGATGTTATCAGTGATGACATTTAAGATGTCATCAGTGATGTCATCATTGAAATCACTGACAAAGTCATGAGTGATGAAATATGTGAGGTCATAAGCACTGCATTGTAGGGGACATAAGTTATAGTTACCTCAAGTAACTATAACTGCAGAATTTCTATGGTTTTGTACAAGTGAAATCTGAGCCTACCTGTAACGTCCCTGTAACCTTTGTTTTTTTCAGTGAACTTCTAAGGTTTTTTTAATTCTATTTTCTAACTTTAATGTCCCTTTAACCGTTGTTTTTTTCAGTGAATTTCTGATTTTTTATTGTTATTTCCTAAGTATAACGTCCTTGTAACATTTGTTTTTTTAGTGAATTTCAAAGGTTTTAAAATTGTATTTCCTAACTGTAAACTGTAACCTTAGAAAGTGGGTGTGTGAGTGGCTGTATTGTATGGATCCATGAGTGAGTGTGTGAATGGCTGTATGGGCCAGTGAGTGGGTGTCTGAGTGGCTGTGTGGGTGTCGAATGGTTATCTGGGTCTCTGAGTAGATGAATCAGTAACTGTATGGGTGCGTGATTGGGTGTGTGACTATCCGTCTGGGTCTGTGAGTAACTGTATGCGTGTGTGAATGGCTGTGTAGGCCTGTGAGTGGATGTGAGAGTGGATGTGTGAATGGGCGTCTGATTGTCTGTGTGGGTATGTCAGTAGCTATGTGAATGAATGGGCCAGAACAGAGCCTCACCTGCTCACCAGTACTTTGTATTGGCTTATTAGTAAGTGCAACCTCATTGGATAAATGTCTAGTGCATAATGTACACTACAGCATTGTAATGGATCATAAGGAAATGATCTTCTGTGCATGTAATTTCGGAATAGTGATTGTTCCTTAAGGTCTTGATCCACAAATCTGTGATAACATGAATCCGTGCTAAAGAAGATAATGAGACTACAAAGAGGGGAATCTTCACCAAACAAGGGTAGGTTCTCTTAACTTTATGAAGTAAGTGCTTCTTTGTTTGGTGGAGATGTCCTCGTATTCCTTTGCATCAAGAATTCATCACCAAAATTGGTAGGAAACACACTGGGGAGCCTTTTGGAAAGCTGTCAATCAATGCAGGAAGAGGCAGGAAGACCTTTGCATACTACTAAGGAAAATGGGGCGGGTCGTACATCGGGTCTTGCAGATGTTTTGGGGCATTTGCATACTCAGTGTAATTAAAATGGAAAACCATGGACTCTGATCTTACCAGGAGATGAGAAGGAAGAAACCAATTGTCAGAGTCACTACAGATCAGATTGCGCTCCAATAGGTCAATGATGTATTCATCTCCAATAAGGATTTCAGTAAATTTTTTACACGAAATTACAGATGCAAAAAATTTGCTTTGCCTTCACCAAGACCAAGAAGTTAGGATCATTTGTGCTTTTCAAAAGTGGAGCTTCAAATTAGGCACCTGCTATCTATATATTTGTAAGTGCTTCCCATTGAGGTTTAATTTCTGTGAAATGAGCATAAGCGCCAGAAAGAAACCACATTTTTTCCAAGAAGAGTCCATATTTTTCCTGAAAATGTCTGCGCAACTGGAGTACTTTCTACTTGTTAATTAATAAGTGCTAGCTTGTTGGATAAGTATCTAGTGCATATTCTACACTACAGCTGCCTAAACAACCACTAGGTAATGTCTCCAGTGACCCTGTGTGGATGTAATTTCGGCAATGTGATTGTTCCTCGAGCGTCTTCATTCACAAATCAGTGATAACATGAATCCCCATCTAGAGCAAAGGACGAGACTACAAAGAGCTGAGTATCCACTAAACAAGGGTATTTTCTCTTAGCTATATGAAGTATGTGCTGCTTTGTTTGGTGGAGATGTTCTCATATTCCTCTGCATCAAGAATCCGTCACCAAAATTGGTGGGAAACACGCTTGGGGGCATTTTGGTAAGCTGTCCATCACCGTAGGAAAAGGAAAGAAGACCTTTATATACTACAAAGGAAATTGCTCCCTCCCACTGGGAGTGGATTTACAGTTTGCTCTCACTTGGCAGGAGCTGTCATAACTCCAGCCAAGTGACAGCAAACTACTATGTCCCAAGGGTGGGCACCTAGGGACATAGGGAGACAGTCCTAGGGGGTGGTATTCCCCTGGCCCATGAATGGCGCCAGGAAGGGGGCAGCACTGCCCCTCTCCTTTCAATTTGCAGGGTCTATGTTGTGATGTACCAGACGTAGCCGAGGAGTATCTTTGTAGATTCTTTATTAGCAAGTTACAGGATGGTACCTATGTAAAGCAGCCCCACCAGGAGCAGCCTGCCTGCTGCTCAGCCCATCTTCAGCTGTCATACCTCACCACACAGGCACCCAAAACATTCCATTCATCTCCATCACACCAACATTCCACTCAGAATACTTACACTGGCTGAGCAGCTAGGAACCAGGTAACATAGGAGAAACATTAATACAAAGGCAGGATACAACAGTCTGCCCCCGGCAGGTGGTGGTCCCCTATGTAAATATGTTGGAGACAATCCGAGAATTACCTTTAGAAGATGCAGAGCTTTAAAAGATATTCTTTGTAGGAGTATATTACCAACTGCCACGAATACACAAATAATGATGCAAGGTTTTTTCGTATTCAGGTCTTGCAAAGCGTGCCAAGGTAGTACCAACTGTAAGCAAATAGAGTTATCCAAGTTTCAGAAGCCATTTGTGATTACAAAACATCTGGCATGCAAATCGGGTTTCTGTGTATACGCTTTGATCTGCCCTTGCGCATTAATTTACATTGGGAGCACAATTCACCAAGTAAAAAAACGCATTTTAGAGCACATGAGAGCTATCACAAATGAGGATAAACAATATCCCATTGCAAGGCATTTCAAGGAATTTCACAACAAAATTGCCAGGTTGTTGAAATATTGTGGCCTTGATAGAATTCCAATCTCTGAAAGAGGAGGAAATAGGGTTCGGGTCTTGAGACTTTTGGAATCCAAGATGATTATAAAATATGAGACCATATACCCAGTTGGCATGAATAAAGATGAGGAATTAACTGTACATATAGGTTAACTGGCCAAATAGTTGATCAGTGGCTGATGAACAAGAGATTCTGTACCGTCGTTGTTATGAATATGAAATTGCGTGTATGCCTCTTTTTGTATAATGTTTGTATTTTTAATAGTTATAGGTGGATCGTTAATGATCTTTGCACTTGTTTTTATCTTATAGGAGATGGAGATATCATCTTGTAATGCAGAGGAAAGCAAAAGAGCTACAATATGGGGTGCTAAATTTAATTTTATGTGTAGATTTGCATATGTATGCCCACTAGGGCTTTTCGGAATTTATCTAGAAAAATGGTTGTTGCAATTTTGCCCATGGATACATTAGTTAAGCTATAACGATGCATAAATTTGTGTGTTTACTGCCCACGGGGCTTGATTGTCGAACAACATGAAATTTGGTGTTTTATTTAACCTTAGCTGTTTCAGCTATATGGGCATTATTGATTATGTGCAATGAAACAATTACACTTGTTCGTTGTGAAGTTAACATTCTAAATTCTATGTTAGCAAGTATATAGAACCTAAGAAGATATAACGAGGCATCAGTTTGTGTGTGTATGCCCACTTGGGCTTGATTGTCGAGCAACATGAAATTTTTCTTTTTTTTTTCCTTAGCCCTATCAGATATAAGGGCATTATTGATCATGTGCATTGAAACATTTACATGAGTTTGTTGGGAAGTTAACATTTTAAATTCTATGTTAGCAAGTATATAGAGGAGCGGCTGCTCTGAAACGCGTCGGGCGTTTTTGCTACATGAAAAAATAAAACCACACTTACAAAGGATTTGGGCTTGGCAGCATTTGTTTATCCACAAAGGATTGTTTATATATATATATATATATATGTATATATATATATATATATTCACTGAAAAAACCATAGGTTTTAGGGATAGTTATAGTTAGTTGGACATTGCACTCGTACAAAACCCGTGAAATTCCCCCGTTATAGTTGGATCAGCTAACTATAACTCGCGCCCCCGCAATGCACTGCTGATGACGTCACATATTACATCACTCATGACATGGTCAGTGACATCACTGATGATATCACTGATGACATCTCAAAATGACATCACTGATGACATCATCCAGTGACTGTGTGTTTCTGTAAAGTTTAAATATTTTTTATATATATAGGGAAAGGCGTATTGAAGAATGAGTGGGTGTATAAGTGTCTGTATGGATGATTTAGTAGGTGCGTGACTAACTCTATAAGTGAGTGATTAAACATATCTTACTGAATGCATGGGTTAGTGACTAAACTGGGTGAATGTCTGTATCCGTCTGTCTGTTGCTGTGTAAGTGGCTGCATGGGTTTGTGAATAGCTACATGAGTGTCTATATGAGTTATTGATTGGTTGTCTGAGTATCTGTATGGGTGCCTGATGTTTGTGTGGGTGGGGTGTGTGCGACTCTGTGCATAGAGGTGTGAGTGGGTGATTCACTGGGTGGATGGTTTCAAGAGTGCATCTGTGATAGACTGTATGGGTGGGTAAGTGTGTGTAAGAGTGTGTTAGTGAGTGAATGTATGTCCCAGTGGTACATGTGTGAGTAACTACATATGTGAAAGGCAGTATATATGTGTGTTGGAGTATATAAATAGCTATAAGCGAGAGTGTGTGATTGTGGGAGTGACTGTATGGATGAGTGTGTGCTTGTATCAGTGATTGTATAAGAGCGTAAGAATGTGCTAGTATTTGTATGAGTAAGTGAGCTGGTGTGTGTATAACTGTATAGGTGAGTAAATGGCAGTGTGTTTAATTATTTGCATGACTGACTAGGTGTGTGAGTACTACCCTAAACGCTAAAACACTACCCCCAGCACGACCCCCTACACTGACCGAACACCACTGCACTGCCCTAAACCCTGAAACACCACCCCCAGCATGACCCCCTACACTGCCCGAACACCACTGCACTGCCCTAAACCCTGAAACACCACCCCCAGCACGACTCCCTACACTGCCCGAACACCACTGCACTGCCCTAAACCATGAAACACCAGCCCCAGCACGACCCCCTACACTGCCCGAACACCACTGCACTGCCCTAAACCCTGAAACACCACCCCCAGCACGACCCCCGACACTGCCCGAACACCACTGCACTGCCCTAAACCCTGAAACACCAGCCCCAGCACAACCCCGTACACTGCCCGAACACCACTGCACTGCCCTAAACCCTGAAACACCAGCCCAAGCACGACCGCCTACACTGCCCGAAAACCACTGCACTGCCCTAAACCCTGAAACACCAGCCCCAGCAAGACCCCTACACTGCCCGAACACCACTGCACTGCCCTAAACCCTGAAACACCACCCCCAGCAAGACCCCTACACTGCCCGAACACCACTGCACTAAAGCCTGAAACACCACCCCCAGCAAGACCACCTACACTGGCCGAACACCACTGCACTGCCCTAAACCCTGAAACACCACCCCCTGCACGACCCCCTACACTGGCCAAACACCACTGCACTGCCCTAAACCCTGAAACACCACCCCCTGCACGACCCCCTACACTGCCCGAACACCACTGCACTGCCCTAAACCCTGAAACACCACCCCTCAGTACAACACCCTACACTGCCCGAACACCACTGCACTGCCCTAAACCCTGAAACACCACCCCCAGCACGACCCCCTACACTGCCCGAACACCACTGCACTGCCCTAAACCCTGAAACACCACCTCCAGCAAAACCCCTACACTGCCTGAACACCATTGCTCTGCCCTAAATCCTGAAACACTAGCCCCAGCATGACCCCCTACACTGCCCAAACACCACTGCACTGCCCTAAACCCTGAAACACCATCCCCAGCACGACCCCTACACTGCCCGAACACCACTGCACTGCCCTAAACCCTGAAACACCAGCCCAAGCAAGACCCCCTACACTGCCCGAACACCACTGCACTGCCCTAGACTCTGAAACACCAGCCCCAGCAAGACTCCCTACACTGCCCGAACACCACTGCACTGCCCTAAACCCTGAAACACCAGCCCCAGCATGACCCCCTACACTGCCCGAACACCACTGCACTGCCCTAAACCCTGAAACACCAGCCCCAGCACGACCACCTACACTGCCCGAACACCACTGCACTGCCCTAAACCCTGAAACACCAGCCACAGCACGACCCCTACACTGCCTGAACACCACTGCACTGCCCTAAACCCTGAAACACCAGCCCCAGCACGACCCCTACACTGCCCGAACACCACTGCCCTAAACCCTGAAACACCACCCCCTGCACGACCCTCTACACTGCCCGAACACCACTGCACCGCCCTAAATCCTGAAACACCACCCCTACACTGCCCGAACACCACTGCACTGCCTAAACCCTGAAACACCACCCCCAGCACCGACCCCTACACTGCCCAAACACCACTGCACTTCCCTAAACCCTAAAACACTCCCCCAGCACGACTCCCTACACTACCCAAACACAACTGCACTACCCTAAACCCTAAATCTACCCCCAGCATGACCCCCTACACTACACAAACACCACTGCACTACCCTAAACCCTAAAACACTACACCCAGCACGACCCTCTTCACTACCTAAACACAACTGCACAATTTGTTACAGGCGTTGCAACGCAGGCCTGTGGTGCTTACTGGAAGTACCTAGTGGGCTAATTGGGCCCCAGGGACCCTCAGGATTCAAGGTGACCTAATCCCCCAACTTAAAACGCACCACGGGGCGCGTTTGCACAGTGGTGAAGGGAGGGCGGGGCCTCAGGTGACATGTGCGCAAACACGCCCTGTGGTGCGTTTTAAGTTGGGGAATTAATTCCCTTTGAATCCTGAGGGACCCTGGGGGCCAACTAGCCCACCAGGTACCTTCAGTAAGCACAACAGAGTTGCGTTGCAGAGAGGTGAAAAAGGTGCGTGGCCTCGGAACGCCTCTCTGCAACTCAGCTCTGTGGTCCTAACTGTAGGTACCTGGGGGCTAGTTGGTCCCCAGGGACCCTCAGAATTCAAGGGGACTTAATCCCGCAACTTAAAGCGCGCCACGGGTGCGTTTGCACACATGTCACCTCAGGCCCCCCTCCCTTCACCACTGTGCAAACGCGGCCTGTAGCGCGTTTTAAGAGGTCGTTTTAATCCCCCTGCCCTATTATGTACTAGGGACTTGCAGAGGAGGTCATGCTAATCACAGGGGTACCCCATCGCATAGTGTTCCCTAGTGTATGTAGGTGTTTTCACTGTATTCTAAGTGTCTTTTAGCATAGCACTGGCTCTGGTTAGTCAGAGTCAGTTACCACCAATACCCGTCTGAAAAAGTTGTGGGCACAGGATGATTTTGCAACAAGGCCTCTTTCTGCTCCTCTGTTGGTTCTTTCTGCACATCTTTTGCTTCTTTCTGTGCTTTTTTTCTTCTTTCTTCACATGTCCTACCTCTGTAGGCATAGTTAGAAACTAGCATTTAAAAAAACCTTTGAAATTCACTTAAAAAATCATAGGTTTCAGGCACGTTATAGTTAGAAATTAGCATTTAAAAAACCTTTGAAATTCACTGAAAAACCATAGGTTTCAGACACGTTATAGTTAGAAATTAGCATTTAAAAAACCTTTGAAATTCACTGAAAAAACCATAGGTTTTAGGGACAGTTATAGTTAGTTGGACATTTCACTCGTACAAAACCATAGAAATTCCCCGTTATTGTTAGTTCAGCTAACTATAACTCGCGCCCGCAATGCACTGCTGATGACGTCACATATTACATCACTCATGACATGGTCAGTGACATCACTGATGACATCACTGATGACATCTCAAATGACATCACTGATGACATCATCCATGTGATAATTTCATGCATCTTCTCACACCCTAATATAACTTTTGATACACCCACTCTAAATTACAGACTGCCATTCTCAAAACCATAGACACTCCAACACCAAAAACTACATACCCACTCACTGATTCTTAGGTCTACACACACATCCACTCACTCACCCGTACAGTCACTCATACTTAGTCACTCAGTACAGGACTATCATATGCACTCATACACCTATATAAACACTCACACACCGCCACTCATCCATAGAGGTACTCACACACCTAGTCAGTCATGCAAAAAACTTAATCACACACCCATTTACTCACCTATACAGTTATACACACACCAGCTCACTTACTCATACAAATACTAGCACATTCTTACACTCTTATACAAATCACTGATACAAGTACACACTCATCCATACAGCCACTCTCACAATCACACACTCTCACTTATAGCCATTTATATACTCCAACACACATATATACTGCCTTTCACATATGTAGTTACTCACACATGTACCACTGAGATATACATTCAATCACTAACACACCCATACACACACTCACCCAACCCATACAGTCCATCACAGATGCACTCTTGAAACCATGCACCCAGTGAATCACCAACTCACACATCTATGCACAGAGTCACACACACCCCACCCACACAAACACTAAGGCACCCATACAGATACTCAGACAATCAATCAATAACCCATGTAGACACTCATGTAGCTATTCAGAAAGCCATGCAGCCGCTTACAAACCAACAGACAGACGGATACAGACATTCACACAGTTTAGTCACTAACCCATGCATTCAGTAAGATACATTTAATCACTCACTTGTAGAGTCAGTCACTCACGTACTAAATCATCCATTCAGACACTTATACACCCACTCATTCTTCAATACGCCTTTCCCAATATATATTAAACATATTTAACTTTACAGAAACACACAGTCACTGGATGATGTCATCAGTGATGTCATTTGAGATGTCATCAGTGATGTCACTGACCATGTCATGAGTGATGTAATATGTGACGTCATCAGCAGTGCATTGCGGGGCGAGTTATAGTTAGCTGAACTAACTATAACGGGGGAATTTCTATGGTTTTGTACGAGTGAAATGTCCAACTAACTATAACTGTCCCTAAAACCTATGGTTTTTTCAGTGAATTTCAAAGGTTTTTTAAATGCTAATTTCTAACTATAACGTGTCTGAAACCTATGGTTTTTTCAGTGAATATATATATATATATGCCAAGGTGTATTGAAGAATGAATGGGTATATGAGTGTCTGTATGGATGATAAAGTAGGTGCATGACTGACTGTATAAGTGAATGATTAAACATGTCTTAGTGAATGCATAAGAGAATGACTAATCTGTGTGAATATCTGTATCAGTCTGTCAGTTGGTGTGTAAGTGGCTGCATGGGTTGGTGAGTAGCTACATGAGTGTGTATATGGGTTAATGATTAGTTGTCTGAGTACCTGTATGGGTGCCTGAGTGTCTGTGTTGGTGGGTGGGGTGGGGGTGGGGGTGACTCCTGCATGGATGTGAGTGGGTTATTCACTGTGTGTATGGGTTCATGAGAGCATCTGCGAGGTGCTGTATGGGTGAGTGAGTGTGCGTATGGCTATGTTGGTGATTGAATGGAGGCCTCAGTGGTATATGTGTGAGTAGCTACATATGTGAAAGGCAGTATATGTGAGTGTTGGAGTATATAAGTGGCTATATGTGAGAGTGAGTGATTGTGAGAGTGGCTGTATCGATGAGTGTCTGCTTGTGTCAGTGATTGTATAAGAGAGTAAGTATGTGTTAGTATCTGTATGAATAAGTGAGGTGGTGTGTGTATAACTGTATAGGTGAGTAAATGGCAGTGTGATTGATTTTTGGGTGACTAGGTGTGTGAGTAACTGTATGGGTGAGTGGCGGTATGTGAGTGTCTGTATGGGTGTATGATTGCATATATCAATGGCTGTATTGATGAGTGACTGCATGTATGAGTGACTTTATGAGTGAGAGAGTTGATGTGTGTAGACCTATGAATCAGTGAGTGGGTATGTACTAACTGGTACTGGTGTCTTTATCATTTCGAGAATGGTGATGTGTATTTTACAGTCTGTGTATCAAAATTTATATTAAGGTGTGAGGAGGTGCATCAGATATTAAGTGAATGATGTGAGCAGTGATGTCATCAGTGATGTCATTTGAGATGTCATGAGTGATGTCATCAGTGATATCACTGACCATGTCATGAGTGATGTAATATGTGACATCAGCAGTGCAATGCGGGGGCATGAGTTATAGTTAGCTCAGCTAACTATAACAGCTGATTTCTCTGCTTTTGAGTGAATGAAATGTCAACCTAACTATAACGTCCCTGAAACCTGTGGTTTTTTCAGTGAATATCTATGTTTTTTTAAATGCTAATTCCTAACTATAACGTCCCTGAAACCTATGGTTTTTTCAGTGAATTTCTAAGGTTTTTTAAATGCTAATTCCTAATTATAACGTCCCTGAAACCTCAGTTTTTTTCAGTGAATTTCTAAGTTTTTTTAAATGCGAATACTAACTATAACGTCCCTGAAACCTGTGTTTTTTTCAGTGAATTTCTAAAGTCTTGTAAATGCTAATTTCAAACTCTGCCTACATAGGTGCGACATGTATAGAAAGAGGAAGAAAGGCGCAGAAAGAAGCAAGAGAAGTGCAAAAAGATGCAAGAGAGGTGCAGAAAAAGGAAGAAAGGTGCAGAAAGAAGCAAGAAAAATTCAGAAAGATGCAACAGAGGTGCAGAAAAAGGCATACTTCGACTGTACTTTACCACAGTCTCATACAAAGTAGCCTAATCACTAATCCTTCTCCCAAGAAGTCTTCAACCTCACTTTTCTCTTGAAGGTTCAATATTCATTGACTGCTCAGAATGTTAGGCCTACCAAATGTAAGACAGCAATCCTAACCATATCACTGTTGTAAGTCTGACCAAGTTTGTGAAGGTATGCATGCGTGTGTCTCTGCTTAAACCTGGTGACATGTTACATAAAAATAAACATACAAATACTTGAATACCTGTGTTTCAAACAGCATACTCTGTAAATTTGCGTACAAAAAGGTAGAAGCAAGAGAAGTGAAGAAAGAAGCAACAAAGGTGCAGAAAGAGGGAAGAGGGGTGCAGAAAGAGGCAAGAGAAGTGAAGAAAAAAGCAACAGAATGGCAGAAAGAGGCAAGAGAAGTGCAGAAAGAGGCAACAGAGGTGCAGAAAATGGCAAGAGAGGTACAGAAAGCGGGAACAGGGGTGCAGAAAGAGGCAAGAGAGGTACAGAAAGAGGGGTGCAAAAAGAAGCAAGTGAGGTGCAGAAAGAGGCAAAGTGGTGCAGAAGGAGGTAAGCCAGGTACAGAAACAGGCAAGAGGAATGCAGAAAGAGGCTAGAGAAGTGCTGAAAGGAGCAACAGAGGTATAGAAAGAAGCAAGAGAAGTGATGAAAGAGACAAGAGAGTTGCAGAAAGAAACAAGAGAGATGCATAAAAAGCGAAAAAAGTGCAGAAAGAGGCAAGAGAATTCCATAAAGAGGCAAGAGAGGTGCAGAAAGAGGCAAGAGAAGTGCAGAAAGAAGCAACAGAGGCGCAGAAGGAAGCAAGAGAACTGCAGAAAGAGGCAAGAGAGTTGCAGAAACAGGCAAGAGAGGTGCAGAAAGAAGAAAGAGGGTACAGAAAGAGGTAAGAGGGGTGCAGAAAGAAGCCAGAGAGATGTGGAAAAAAGCAAGAGAAATGCAGAAAGAACCAATGGAGGTGCAGAAAGAGGCAAGAGGGGTGCAGAAAGAAGCCAGAGAGATGTGGAAAAAAGCAAGAGAAGTGCAGAAAGAAGCAACAGAGGTGCAGAAAGAGGCAAGAGAACTGCAGAAAGAGGTAAGAGAGTTGCAGAAACAGGCAAAAGAGGTGCAGAAAGAGAGGACAGGGGTGAAGACAAAGGCAAGACAGGTACAGAAAGAGAGAAGAGGGGTGCAGAAAGAGGCAAGAGGGGTGCAGAAATTTGCAAGAGAGGTGCAGAAAGAAGCAAGAGCAGTGCAGAAAGAACCAACAGAGGTGCAGAAAGAGGCAAGAGGGGTGCAGAAAGAGGCAACAGAAGTACAGAAAGAAGCAAAAGAGGTGCAGAAAGGGGCAAGAGAACTGCAGATAGAGGAAAGAGAGGTGCAGAAAGAGGGAAGAGAGGTGACCAAAGAGGGAAGAAGGGTGCAGAAAGAAGCAAGGGAAGTGCATAAAGAGGCAACAAAGGTGCAGAAACAGGCAGGGGAGGTGCAGAAAGAGGGAACAGGGATGCAGAAAAAGGCAAGAGAGGTACAGAAAGAAGGAAGAGGGGTGCATAAAGAGGCAAGAGGGGTAAAGGAAGAAGCAAGTGAGGTGCAGATGGAGGCAACAGTGGTGCAGAAAGAGGCAAGATAGCTGCAGAAACAGGCAAGAAAAGTGCCGAAAGAGGCAAGAGAAGTGCTGAAAGAAGCAACAGAGGTGTATAAAGAAGCAACAGAAGTGATGAAAGAGACAAGAGAGTTGCATAAAAACACAAGAGAGGTGCATAACAAAGCAAGAGAAGTGCAGAAAGAGGCAAGTGAGGTACAGAAAGAGGCAAGAGAAGTGCAGAAAGAGGCAAGAGAGGTGCAGAAAGAAGCAAGAGCAGTGCGGAAAGAAGCAACAGAGTTGCAGAAAGATGGAAGAGGGTGCAGAAAGAAGCAAGAGAAGTACAGAAAGAAGCAATAAAGGTGCAGAAAGAGGCAAGAGAAGTGCAGAAAGCGGCAACAAAGGTACAGAAACAGGCAGGAGAGGAGCAGAAAGAGGGAACGGGGGTGCAGAAAGAGGCAAGAGAGGTACAGAAAGAGGGAAGAGGGGTGCAGAAAGAGGCAGGAGGGGTGCAGAAAGAAGCAAGTGAGGTGCAGAAGTAGGCAACAGTGCTGCAGAAAGAGGCAAGATAGGTGAAGAAAAGGCAGGAAAAGTGCCGAAAGAGGCAAGAGAAGGTCTGAAAGAAGCAACAGAGGTGTATAAAGAAGCTACAGATGTGATGAAAGAGACAAGAGTGTTGCAGAAAGACATAAGAGAGGTGCATAACAAAGCAAGAGAAGTGCAGAAAGAGGCAAGTTAGGTACAGAAAGAGGCAAGAAAAGTGCAGAAAGAGGCAAGAGAGGTGCAGAAAGAGGCAAGTGAAATGCAGAAACCGGCAAGAGGGGTGCAGAAAAAGGCAAGAAAAGTGCAGAAAGAGGCAAGAGAGTTGTAGAAACAGACAAGAGAAGTGCAGAAAGAGGAAAGAAGGGTGCGTGCAGAAAGAGGCAAGAGGGGTGCAGAAAGAAGCAACAGAGGTACAGAAAGAGGCAGGAGAGGTGCAGAAAGAGGCAAGAGAGATGCAGAAAGAGGGAAGAGAGGTGCAGAAAGAGAGAAGAGGGGTGCAGAAAGAGGCAATAGAGGTGCAGAAAGAAGCAATAGAGGTGCAGAAAGAAGCAAGAGAAGTGCAGAAAGAAGCAACAAAGGTGCAGAAAGAGGCAAGAGGGGTGCAGAAAGAGGCAAGAGAAGTGCAGAAAGAAGCAACAGAAATGCAGAAAGAGGCAAGAGAAGTGCAGAAAGAGGCAAGATAATTGCAGAAACAGGCAACAGAGGTGCAGAAAGAAGCAAGAGAGGTGCAGAAAGAAGCAAGAGAGGTGCAGAATGAGGCAAGAGAAGTGCAGAAAGAGCAAACAAAGGTGCAAAAAGATGCAAAAGGGGTGCAGAAAGAAGCAAGAGAGGTGCAGAAAGATGCAAGGAAAGTGCAGAAATAAGCAAGTGAGGTGCAGAAAGATGCAAGAGAAGTGCATAAAGACCCAAGAGTGGTGCAGAAAGAGACAAGAGAGGTGCATAAAGAGGGAAGAGGGTGCAGAAAGAGGTAAGAGAAGTATAGAAAGAAGCAAGAGAGGTGCAGAAAGAACCAATGGAGGTGCAGAAAGAGGCAAGAGGGGTGCAGAAGGAGGCAAGAGAAGTGCAGAAAGAAGCAACAGAGGTGCAGAAAGAGGCAAGAGAACTGCAGAAAGAGGTAAGAGAGTTGCAGAAACAGGCAAAAGAGGTGCAGAAAGAGAGGACAGGGGTGAAGACAAAGGCAAGACAGGTACAGAAAGAGAGAAGAGGGGTGCAGAAAGAGGCAAGAGGGGTGCAGAAATTTGCAAGAGAGGTGCAGAAAGAAGCAAGAGCAGTGCAGAAAGAACCAACAGAGGTGCAGAAAGAGGCAATAGGGGTGCAGAAAGAGGCAACAGAAGTACAGAAAGAAGCAAAAGAGGTGCAGAAAGGGGCAAGAGAACTGCAGATAGAGGAAAGAGAGGTGCAGAAAGAGGGAAGAGAGGTGACCAAAGAGGGAAGAAGGGTGCAGAAAGAAGCAAGAGAAGTGCATAAAGAGGCAACAAAGGTGCAGAAACAGGCAGGGGAGGTGCAGAAAGAGGGAACAGGGATGCAGAAAAAGGCAAGAGAGGTACAGAAAGAAGGAAGAGGGGTGCATAAAGAGGCAAGAGGGGTAAAGGAAGAAGCAAGTGAGGTGCAGATGGAGGCAACAGTGGTGCAGAAAGAGGCAAGATAGCTGCAGAAACAGGCAAGAAAAGTGCCGAAAGAGGCAAGAGAAGTGCTGAAAGAAGCAACAGAGGTGTATAAAGAAGCAACAGAAGTGATGAAAGAGACAAGAGAGTTGCATAAAAACACAAGAGAGGTGCATAACAAAGCAAGAGAAGTGCAGAAAGAGGCAAGTGAGGTACAGAAAGAGGCAAGAGAAGTGCAGAAAGAGGCAAGAGAGGTGCAGAAAGAAGCAAGAGCAGTGCGGAAAGAAGCAACAGAGTTGCAGAAAGATGGAAGAGGGGTGCAGAAAGAAGCAAGAGAAGTACAGAAAGAAGCAATAAAGGTGCAGAAAGAGGCAAGAGAAGTGCAGAAAGCGGCAACAAAGGTACAGAAACAGGCAGGAGAGGAGCAGAAAGAGGGAACGGGGGTGCAGAAAGAGGCAAGAGGGGTACAGAAAGAGGGAAGAGGGGTGCAGAAAGAGGCAGGAGGGGTGCAGAAAGAAGCAAGTGAGGTGCAGAAGTAGGCAACAGTGCTGCAGAAAGAGGCAAGATAGGTGAAGAAAAAGGCAGGAAAAGTGCCGAAAGAGGCAAGAGAAGGTCTGAAAGAAGCAACAGAGGTGTATAAAGAAGCTACAGATGTGATGAAAGAGACAAGAGTGTTGCAGAAAGACATAAGAGAGGTGCATAACAAAGCAAGAGAAGTGCAGAAAGAGGCAAGTTAGGTACAGAAAGAGGCAAGAAAAGTGCAGAAAGAGGCAAGAGAGGTGCAGAAAGAGGCAAGTGAAATGCAGAAACCGGCAAGAGGGGTGCAGAAAAAGACAAGAGAAGTGCAGAAAGAGGCAAGAGAGTTGTAGAAACAGACAAGAGAAGTGCAGAAAGAGGAAAGAGGGGTGCGTGCAGAAAGAGGCAAGAGGGGTGCAGAAAGAAGCAACAGAGGTACAGAAAGAGGCAGGAGAGGTGCAGAAAGAGGCAAGAGAGATGCAGAAAGAGGGAAGAGAGGTGCAGAAAGAGGCAATAGAGGTGCAGAAAGAAGCAATAGAGGTGCAGAAAGAAGCAAGAGAAGTGCAGAAAGAAGCAACAAAGGTGCAGAAAGAGGCAAGAGGGGTGCAGAAAGAGGCAAGAGAAGTGCAGAAAGAAGCAACAGAAATGCAGAAAGAGGCAAGAGAAGTGCAGAAAGAGGCAAGATAATTGCAGAAACAGGCAACAGAGGTGCAGAAAGAGGGAAGAGGGGTGCAGAAAGAGGGAAGAGGGGTGCAGAAAGAGGGAAGAGGGGTGCAGAAAGAAGCAAGAGAGGTGCAGAAAGAAGCAAGAGAGGTGCAGAATGAGGCAAGAGAAGTGCAGAAAGAGCAAACAAAGGTGCAAAAAGAGGCAAAAGGGGTGCAGAAAGAAGCAAGAGAGGTGCAGAAAGAAGCAAGGAAAGTGCAGAAATAAGCAAGTGAGGTGCAGAAAGATGCAAGAGAAGTGCATAAAGACCCAAGAGTGGTGCAGAAAGAGACAAGAGAGGTGCATAAAGAGGGAAGAGGGTGCAGAAAGAGGTAAGAGAAGTGTAGAAAGAAGCAAGAGAGGTGCAGAAAGAGGCAAGAGAGGTGCAAAAGAAATAAGAAAGAGAGGTGCAGAAAGAAGGGAGGTGCAGAAAGCAGAAGAGAAATGCAAGAGAAATGCAGAAAGAGGCAAGAGAGGCACAGAAAGAAGCAAGAGTGGTTTGAGCACCATTAGTACCAATTTAACAACCACATTTAGCAGTAAGTAACAGGTGACCATTCCAGGTTTGCAAAGAGCCTTCAACCACGCTGGAAAACTTGTTGCTGCATTTTTGGTAACGTTTGAGCCGTTTGAGCTATTTATTTTTTAATTTTTTAATTTTTAATTTTTAATTTTTTATTTAATGCGATTTTATATAGCGCAAACTTTACCCAAAGGTGTCAGAACGCTTTACAAAAGGACCAGTTACATTACATAAGGACTTCGGAGTACATGAGTTACATAAAAGATACAGACAGAACAACTCTAAATCACAAAAGAACAGTAGTCAGTACATACGCCTACTACAGATACTAGAGGTAAGAGTTGCATATATACAAGTTGAAGATTCACTCAAGGAGAAGAAACAAACAGAAAAAACTCTAAAATTAAATAAGAACGGTAATAAGTAAATACGTCTACTACAGATACTAGTGGTTAGAATTACATTTATACAAGTTGCAAAACACTCAAGATTACATTTAAAAAGCGATTAGGGTTGGACAATTATATATTACAAATTTACAGAGCATGGTATTTACAAGAGTATCAGCAAGAAACAAGTAAGAAAAGCAGATAGGGACAGGAAAGAGAGAGAGAGACAAAACGGAGATGGGACCAGAAGAATAAACAATAGTCACAAACAGGGAGCAGATCCGTGGAGAAGAAGGACGATCGATAGGTCGCCCAGCTGGAGACCAGCGGGGACGGAGGAACAGACCACGTTCGCAAGATGGCGGACCAAGGACAAGAGCGACAACAGGAGACAGTCCCAAAATGGCAGGGCGCACACGAGTCCCAGTCCAAAAGTTAGGAGGGCCAAGTCCGAAGAAAACCAGGGAGCCGACCCAACGGAGGAGGAACAAGAAGGGGAAAGGAGCAAGGTTTTTGTTCAAATTTACAGATTATGCAGCAGATGATGGATTATGTGTCAAATGTGGAAAATGTCAAATTATGCGAAAATCAACGCAGCCGACAGTCACATAATTCCAGTGGCCTTGCTCATACCTCCGACTAGATCCAGAAGTGCTCCTCAGTGGTTCCTTCTTTTTTTTGTCTCATTGAGTTTATAGTTTAGCTTCTATGGAAACGAGGAAGACTAAACCTGAGGTTACCATTCCACAACACAGACTACCATACCACATAATTACTCTCCATAACATATAATCCCACTCTACATAATTTCTATACACTAAATACCACATACTTTCTATCCACATAATTACACTACACAACATACCACATAATTCCACTACACACAACGTACATCCACTCCACTCCAAAAACATTATTAAAAAACTTTTACATTTACAAAGCCAATAGCCCTAACTTTTGCAAATGCGAGACCTATTACACTGCAAATGCTTCTTTAACTAGTAGTAGCATTTGGAGAGTGGTGGAGAAAGGGGCTGGGCCTCCGACCATCGCTCAGGAATTCTCCTGCATAGCACTTACAGGAGGTACCAGGAGGGCTTCCTGGCCCCAAAGTCTGTCAGCAGTAAAGGGAACTTAAATCCCCATCCAAGAGCGTGCCAGGGAGCGCGTTTGCAGAGTGCTGGGAAAAGGGGGCGTGACCTTCGAAGACCTCGTAGCAATCCCACTGTGTTGGACTTACTGGAGGTAACAGGGGGGTAGTTGCCCCCCAAGGACATCCTTGGTTATGCCAGCCCCTGCCTCATCGTCCATGTGCAGAAACCCTTGATTTCTGCAGCTACCGCTCCGGGGCTCCTGAGTCCCCGGTGTCACTGCAGCTCCTCTCCTTCAGTGCCTGCACTTCTGCGTCTGTTGCCAAACAGTTATGACAGCACCTGCCTCCTCAGTTCATTGAATTTCTATCACCGTCACGGCTGCCCCGTCGGTCTGCACTTTCCCCGGGTGCTTCGGTGCCTGTAAGGAAGCTCCATGCGGCTCCTTCCACGTGTCCGGGGCCATGCCCCTTCTCCCCACAGCCTATTAACAAAGCCCCGCTTTCAAACACTGAGCCACTGGTGCCTGCGAGTGTCCGCTCCTGCCTGTGCTAGGTAAGGGGTCTCCTGGGTTCTCTGGCACCCAGGTATTCCTGGGGGAGAGGCGGAGGCTGACCGGGGCAGTGCACTCTGGGCATTCCTGCACCTAAACTTCATTCCACTCCGAAGGGTTAATGGCAGCCGCCCCAGGATCTGTTCTGCTTGATGAACGGAAGCAGCCCCACAATATCCAGGTTAAAGGAACGCACCCCTAACCCCCTCCCGAAGGGGTTCGTTCATTTGTTAATGTATTTATTTATGTATTTATTTAGAGAGAGCTTTGTCGAGAAGCGCTCTACTGAAGACCCGACGACAGCTGCCAAGCCTCCTCAAGTCGCGTAGCCCAGATCTGAAAGAACCGGCCACACGCCAGACCCTCTTTTTCACCTCAAAGATCTAAAAATGCATCCTTTAGCAGGACAACTATTCAGCCAGACATTGAACCGTGTGGCTGTCTTGTCCCCTACGCTAAACTGTGGAGAGAATTTCCACTGCCTCCGAAGAGTATACAATGTCCTTGAAAAACTGTAATTATGCTCCTGAAATTACAGGGGCCAAAAAAGCATTTTTTTAAAACAAATTTCAGCCGAATTCGCAGACCCTAAGTGAATCCCGCCGAATTGTTTTTAAAACAAATGCTTTTTTGGGCCCTCGGGGTCCCTGTGTGACCCCCTGGGAAGCCCTAGGGGGTCAGGGTGTTCCTACCTCCAAAGACTTCTTAGCAATTCCACACTACAGGACTTACTGGAGGTAACAGGAGGGGTAGTGGGCCCACAAGGACATCCTTGGGGGCCAACTACCACTCCTATTACCTCCAGTAAGTCCCACACAGCAGGATTGCTAAATTCTCATAGCAGGCCACGCTCCCTTTGCCCACCACTCTGCAAACGCACTCCCTGGTGCTCTCTTGGATGGGGATTGAAGTCCCCTTCGCTGTTGGGAGTCCTTAGGGGCCAACTAGCCTACCTCTTACCTCCAGTAAGCTCCAGACAGTGGGAGTGCTGAGAGGTGGACACAGGCCACACCCCCTTTCTCCACCACTCTGCAAACGTGCCTCCTGGCACGCTTTTGGTTGGGGGATGAAGTCCTCCTGCCTCCTGAGGGTCCCTGGGGGCCAACTAGCCCTCCTGTTACTTCCAGTAAGCCCCACACAGCTGGATTGCTGAGAGTGTTCAGAGGCCATGCCCCCTTTTTACACCACTCTGTAAACGCACCTCCTGGTTTACTGCTGCTTGGGGGATGAAGTCCACTTTAGTCCTGAAGTCCTCAGGACACAAGGGGACCTCATCGCCCCACCAGAAGTGCGCCAAAAGCTGCGTCTGCAGAGTGGTATAAAAAGGGGCATGGCCTCGGACCACCTCTCAGCAATCCCACTCTGTGGGGATTACTGGAGGTACCTAGTGGGCTAGTTGGCCCCTAAGGCCCCCTAGGATTCAAGGGGACTTAATTCCCAACCCAGAACACACCAGGAGGCACGTTTGCAGAATTGTGCAGGGAGGGACGGGGCCTCCGGCGAGTTGCCGGTTTCTTTTTATTTAAATGTTAGGAAGGGGGGGCTGTGTGGCCCCATTCCCATGAGCCTTTTGGGCCCTGGGGACCCCATCCCCCGGGGCCTGAGCCATTTAAAAAAAAAATTACATTGAAAAGGGAGGGGGCGCGAGGTTTCCCTCCTGAGGCCGATTACAGCCCCGGGGACCCAAACCCCCGGGGCAAAGCCTTTGGGGGTTTTTTATATTCACAGGGGAGGGGGGCCATCTGGCCCCTCTCCCCAGGCCTATTTCGGCCCGTGGACCCTATCCCTCGGGGCATGGCCACTTCTATTTTTAACTAAATTTAAAGGAGGGTGGTCACGCAGCGCCCCTCCTGAGGCCATTTTCTGCCCCGGGACCCCATCCCCTGGGGCTAGGCCATTTTTTTATTTTTATTATTTCTAAAGGAGGGGGGCCAGAGTGGCCCCACTCCCAGGCCATTTTTGGCCCCGGGGACCCAATCCCCTGGGGCTTGGCCTCACGTTGGGGACCGCGGGGGGAGCCCCAATGCCCCCGTGGTCCCAGCTGGCTCCCCGCCTCCTGTGGGAGCCGACATGGTTTTTGGGCAAAGAGAGCTGCTGACATGCAGCTCCCTTTGCTCAAAAGCAATCTCCTTTGCTTCATGGAAGCGAGAGCAGATTCCCTGCTCTCGCTTCCATGAAGCAAAGCAGTTTTTGCTATGACAGGGCGGGAGCCATGCTTCCACCCTGCCATAGCAAACTGCAATGTCCCGGTGGTGGGCACCCCAGGACATTGCTGGAGCCGGCCCTGGGGGGTGGCGGTCCCCAGGGCTATGGAGGGCTCCAGGAGGGGGGCCGCGTGGCCCCCCTCCCAACATGTATATAGCCCCGGGGAGGTGGTGGTCCCCCGGGCCAGGGGTCCGCAACGGACCCCCGTATTTGAATAATTAGTGCCCCAGGGAGGTGGTGGTCCCTGGAGCAGTGCGGGGGGGCAGGACCCCCCCACATTTCCATTGAATTATTGAAGCCCCGGGGAGGTGGTGGTCCCCAGGGCTTGGGGGGGTGCAAGGCCCACCCACTCATAATAACTGAATGCCCTGGGAAAGTGACAGACCCCAGGGCAGCGTATGAGGGCAATAGCCCCCCACGCATTTTTGAATTAAAGCCCCAGGGAGGTGGCAGTCCCCTGGGCTGTGGGGGGCTGCGTGCCCCCTGCACATTATTGATAAAGCCCCATTGAGGTGGTGGTCTCCGGGGCAGCGGGGGCCCACATAATAATTAAATATTGCCCCCGGTACCTGGCCCACCCGGGGCCTTAAAAGAAATGAAGCGCGGGAGACCGCGCTTTTTTTAAATTTTATTTTTTCGGTGGGATTTGCGCACCCTACGCGATTCCCGCTGAAAATATTTTTTACAAATGTTTTTTTGGGCCCTGGGGGTCCCTGTGGGACCCCTTGAGCAGGCCAAGGGGTCAGGGTGATTCTACCCTGCCCCCTTTTCTTGATTTTTATCCATTTCTTACCTTTTTGCTTGTGACTCGGTTCAACCGAGTCACAAGATGGCTGCCAACACTTCCTGGTTTGAAGTGTTGGCAGCCAACCAGAAACAAGCTAGAGATCGGGAGGGTTCAGCCAATCAGATCTCACAATTCTCAAATATCGATATCTGTAAATGTTTAAATTTACCTAAAACTACTGAACGGATTTATACCATTTAAAGAAAAGAGTGCTTTCTGGACCTAAAGCTACCTTTTTGCCATATTTGGTGTAATTCGGTTCAGCAGTTCGAGCTGTAACCGTGTCTAAAGTTTCCTATGGAAATTAACATGGAGAAAACATGTTTTGGGACTCTGCTTTTTTCTCGGCCCCCGCTTGATGAATCACCCCGAAACGTTCAAGACAGGAGCTGACCGGAGCGCCCAATTAGTTTTGAAAATTTCGCGAACATTCGATAACCGGTGCCATAGATATTGGCAAAAGAAAAAATGCTTTTTGAATAGAAACAAGGTTCTAACTATAACTACCTACTGGCGACCGCCAGTAGGTAATATTTATATATATATATATATATATATATATATATATATTATCTACTGGCGGTCGCCAGTAGATAGTTATAGTTACAACCTATTATCCATAGGAAATCCGCGACATTCTATTTGAGATAACTCTCTTGCCGGTTGACGTATCTTCGCGAAATTTTCAAACTTTGTGGCACGCTCCGGTCCGCTCCTACCCTGAAAGTCTCGGGGGGATTGGTCAAGCGGGGGCCGAGAAAAAGGGGGTCCCAAAACGCGTTTTCCCCATGCATTTTCCATAGGAAACTTTAGACACGGCTACAGCCTGAACTGCTGAACGGAATTACACCAAATTTGGCAAAGAGGTAGTTCTTGGTTCAGAAAGAACCCTTTTGTTAAATGGTGTAAATCCGTTCAGTAGTTGCTGAGAAAATGAAAAGTAAAAAGTTAGTGATATCTATGGCCGAGTAGGGTCCGCGTACCCTCAGCGCACCCTGCGCGCACCGTCCCGATCACGAGCTGCATGTTAATTGGCTGTCAACATTCCGATTCAGGAAATGTTGGCAGCCATTGACAGAAACAAGTGCGCAAAGCGCACAAAGGGGGCAGGGTAGAAACACCCTGACCCCCTAGGTTTGCTCAGGGGGTCCCACAAGGATTCAAGGGGACTTAATCCCCCAACTTAAAACGCGCCACGGGGCGCGTTTGCACAGATGTCACCTCAGGCCCCGCCCCCTCCCTTCACCATTGTGCAAATATTCTTCTAAAATCATCCGAAATACGAATTCCAATTTACTCACCTGTTATCAGGAGAGACCTCAGTGCTGTATCTTTCAGCCCAGTACTGGTCCTGAAAAGTAATTTTAACCGTACTTACCAGTAACTTGAATTTCCTTCCATAGGCTAACATTGACTGGTTTCACTTGGAAATTCTTCTAAGTGTGGAGTTTTGGAACTTTAAAATATTCCTCTAAAATCAGCCGAAATACGAATTCCGATTTACTCACCTGTTATCAGGAGAGACCTCAGTGCTGCATCTTTCAGCCCAGTACTAATCCTGAAAAGTAATTTTATCCGTACTTACCAGTAACTTGAATTTCCTTCCATAGGATATCATTGCCTGCTTTTTGCTGAAAAAGTTTCTAAGTGTTGATTTTTGAAACATACAAATATTCCTCTAAAATCAGCCGAAATACGAATTCCGATTTACTCACCTGTTATAAGGAGAGACCTCAGTGCTGTATCTTTCAGCCCAGTACTGGTCCTGAAAAGTAATTTTAACCGTACTTACCAGTAACTTGAATTTCCTTCCATAGGCTAACATTGACTGGTTTCACTTGGAAATTCTTCTAAGTGTGGAGTTTTGGAACTTTAAAATATTCCTCTAAAATCAGCCGAAATACGAATTCCGATTTACTCATCTGTTATCAGGAGAGACCTCAGTGCTGCATCTTTCAGCCCAGTACTAATCCTGAAAAGTAATTTTAACCGTACTTACCAGTAACTTGAATTTCCTTCCATAGGATATTATTGCCTGCTTTTTGTTGAAAAAGTTTCTAAGTGTTGATTTTTGGAACATACAAATATTCCTCTAAAAACAGCCGAAATACGAATTCCGATTTACTCACCTGTTATCAGGAGAGAGCACAGTGCTGCATCTTTCAGCCCAGTACTGGTCCTGAAAAGTAATTTTAACCGTACTTACCGGTAACTTGAATTTCCTTCATAGGCTAACATTGACTGGTTTCACTTGGAAATTCTTCTAAGTGTGGAGTTTTGGAACTTTATAATATTCCTCTAAAATCAACCAAAGTACGAATTCCAATTTACTCACCTGTTATCAGGAGAGAACCCAGTGCTGCATCTTTTAGCCCAGCACTGACCCTGAAAAGTAATTTTAACTGTACTTACCAGTAACTTATATTTTCTTCCATAGGAATCCATTGTCTACTTTTCAGCAGAAAAGTTTCAAAGTGTCGATTTTCACAAACTACAAATATTCCTAAAAAATCGCCTGTATGACTTAAACGCATTCTTTCAACTGTTTACAGGAGATGCCCCAGTGCTGGATCCAGGATCCAACACTGAGTAAGAAAAAGTAACGATAACAGTTTTTACCTTCTAAGTGAATTTCCTTCCATAGGATAACATTGGTGATTCTATGAGAAAAAGTTTCTAAGTGTCAACTTTTAAAGTACAATAATATTCCTTAAAAATCACGACTGTAACCAAAACGCTTTTACTCAACTGTTTACAGGAGATGTGCCAGGACTGAATCTAGGATCCAGTCCTGTGGTTAGACAAGTAATCCATAAAGTAACTAATTGCATTTAACTAGAAATTCACATTGAGCTGAATGTTGCATTGTGTTTGAAAATGTGTTGCCCATTGCAACAACTGTAACTACTGTACTTAAAAGTCTATTGCCTATGTGCAAAGTATTTAAACTAAAGTAATTCATTCTGAGAAAGTATTTTTTGTAATGTAATGTATAATGTAATTACAATGTAATTTAAAAAATAAAATATGTAAAAAAAATTGTTTCTAAAAATGTAGTAAATCAGTATTAAAAAATTTATATAACAATTAATATTTTTAAAAATTGTCATTTACAAAACCTTTGAAATTCACTAAAAAAACCGTAGGTTTCAGACATGTTATAGTTACAAATTAGCATTTAAAAAACCTTTGAAATTCAATGAAAAAACCATAGGTTTCAGGGACGTTATAGTTACAAATTAGCATTTAAAAAACCTTTGAAATTCACTGAAAAAACCATAGGTTTCAGGCACGTTATAGTTAGAAATTAGCATTTAAAAAACCTTACAAATTCACTGAAAAAATTCTGTGCAAAATCTGATGCACCTCCTCACACCCTAATATAACCTTTGATACACCCACTCTAAATTACAGACTGCCATTCGCAAAACCATAGACACTCCAACACCAATAACTACATACCCACTCACTGATTCTTAGGTCTACACACACATATACACTCACTCACCCGTACAGTCACTCATACTTACGGTCACTCAGTACAGGACTATCATATGCACTCTTACTCCTATATAGACACTCAAACACCGCCACTCATCCATAGAGGTACTCACACACCTAGTCAGTCATGCAAATAATTAAACACACTGCCATTTACTCACCTATACAGTTATACACACACCAGCTCACTTAATCATACAAAGACTAGCACATTGTTACGCTCTTATACAATCACTGATACAAGCACACACTCATCCATACAGCCACTATCACAATCACTCACTCTCGCTTATAGCTATTTATATACTCCAACACACATATATACTGCCTTTCACATATGTAGTTACTCACACATGTACCACTGGGACATACATTCACTCACTAACACACTCTTACACACACTTACCCACCCATACAGTCTATCACAGATGCACTCTTGAAACCATCTACCCAGTGAATCACCCACTCACACATCTATGCACAGAGTTGCACACACCCCTCCCACACAAACACTCAGGCACCCATACAGATACTCAGACAAGCATTCAATAACTCATATAGACACTCATGTAGCTATTCACAAACACATGCAGCCACTTACACAGCAACAGACAGACGGATACAGACATTCACCCAGTTTAGTCACTAACCCATGCATTCAGTAAGATACGTTAAATCACTCACTTATACAGTCAGTCACGCACCTACTAAATCATCCATACAGACACTTACACACCCACTCATTCTTCAATACGTCTTTTCCTATATATATTAAAAATATTTAAACTTTACAGAAACACACAGTCACTGGATGATGTCATCAGTGATGTCATTTGAGATGTCATCAGTGATGTCATCAGTGATGTCACTGACCATGTCATGAGTGATGTAATAAGTGACGTCATCAGCAGTGCATTGCGGAGCGCGAGTTATAGTTAGCTGGACTAACTATAACGGGGAATTTCACGGGTTTTGTACGAGTGCAATGTCCAACTAACTATAACTGTCCCTAAAACCTATGGTTTTTCAGTGAATATATATATATATACATTTATATATTCACTGAAAAAAACACAGGTTTCAGGGACGTTTTAGTTAGGAATTAGCATTTAAAAAACGTTAGATATTCACTGAAAAAAACACAGGTTTCTGGGATGTTATAGTTCGGCTGACATTTCACTCGTACAAAACCAGAGAAATTGAAGTGTTATAGTTAGCTGAGGTAATTATAACTCGCGCCCTCACAATGCACAGCTGATGATGTCACATATTACATCACTCATGACATGGTCAGTGACATCACTGAGGACATCTCAAATGACATCACTGATGACATCATCAATTGACTGAGTGTTTCTATAAAGTTTAAGAATGTTATTATCTACTGGCGGTCGCCAGTAGATAGTTATAGTTACAACCTATCATCCATAGGAAATCCGCGACATTCTATTTGAAATAACTCTCTTGCCGGTTGACGTATCTTCGCAAAATTTTCAAACTTTGTGGCCCGCTCCGGTCCGCTCCTACCCTGAAAGTCTCGGGGGATTCATCAAGCGGGGGCCGAGAAAAAGGGGGGTCCCAAAACGCGTTTTCCCCATGCAATTTTCCATAGGAAACTTTAGACACGGCTACAGCCCGAACTGCTGAACGGAATTACACCAAATTTGGCAAAGAGGTAGTTCTTGGTTCAGAAAGAACCCTTTTGTTAAATGGTGTAAATCCGTTCAGTAGTTGCTGAGAAAATGAAAAGTAAAAAAGATAGATATATCTAGGGCCGCGGATCCTCCCGAGCACGAGCTTTATGTTAATTGGCTGTCAACACTCCAAATCAGGAAGTGTTGGCAGCCATTTTGTCCCTCGGTAGAACCGAGGGACAGAAACAAGTGCGCAAAGCGCACAAAGGGGGCAGGAGTAGAAACACCCTGACCCCTAGGTCTGCTCAGGGGGTCCCACAAGGACCCCCTGGGCAAAAAATTATTATTTTTTTTTAAATCGGCAGGATGCACTCAGGGAGCGCGAACCCTGCCGAAAAAAAATCGAGCGCGGTCTCCCGCGCTTCGATGTTAATTGGCCCCCGGGTGGGCCAAGTCCCGGGGGCATGCTGGGGGGTTCATTTTATGTGTGGGGGCCTCTAAGGGCCCCCAAGCCCCGGGGACCACCACCCCCAGGGCTTTATGTAGAATGGTGCGGGAGGGCTCTGAGCCCCGGGGACCACCACCTCCCCGGGGCTGTGCACTGAATGGGAGGGGGCCCCCTCCTGGAGCCCTTGATGGCCCTGGGGACCACCACCCCCAGGGCCGGCTCCTGCAGTGTCCCGGGTGCCTACCCCCGGGACACTGCTGTTTGCAATGACAGGACGGGAGCCTCGCGGCTCCCGTCCTGTCATTGCAAACTTGCTTTGGATATTGGAAGAGAGCAGGAAACCTGCTCTCTCTTCCAATATCCAAAGCCGATTGCTTTTCCACATGGGGAGCAGCATGTTAGCTGCTCCCCATGTGTAAAAGCAATGCCGGCTCCCGTAGGACACGGGGAGCCGGCGGGACTGTGGGGGATTGGGGACCCCCACAGTCCCCAACGAGAGGCCAGGCCCGGGGGATGGGGTCCCCGGGGCCATAAGTGGCCACGGAGGGGGCCACGCAGCCCCCTCCCCAAAGTAAAAAAAGAAAATAATTTAAAAAAAAGTGCAAGGCCGGCCCGGGGATGGGGTCCCCGGGGCCTTAAATGGCCTGAGGAGGGGGCCACGCAGCCCCCTCAAAATAAAAAAACAGGCCATGCCCCGGGGGATGGGGTCCCCGGGGCCAATACAGGCCCAGGGAAGGGGGCCACGCGGCCCCTTCCCGTTTTTTTTTATTTTAATTTAAAAAAAGGGGTAAGGCCCTGGGGGATGGGGTCCCCAGGGCCTAAAAATAGGAAAAAGGAAGGGGGCCACACAGCCCCCTTCAGGAGAAAAAAAACGATCGGGCCCGCAGGCCCCGCCCCTTCCTTCACCACTCTGCAAACGCGCCCTGGCGCGTTTGCAAAGAAGGCAATTCCCCTTGAATACTGGGGGTCCCTGGGGGCCAACTAGCCCACCAGGAACCTCCAGTATGCGCCAGGGGCTGCCTTGCAGAGAGGTGTACAGATGCCACGCCACTTTTACACCTCTCTGCAACGCAGCTCTATGGCGCTTTGGAGGTATATGGTGGGCTAGTTGCACCCCAGGGACCCTCAGGATTCAAGGGAGTTAATCCCCGACTTAAAACACGCCATGGGGCGCGTTTGCACAGTGGTGAAGGGAGGGGGCGGGCTTCAGGTGACATGTGTGCAAACAGGCCCCGTGGCGCGTTTTAAGATGGGGAATTAAATCCTCTTCAATCCTGAGGGTCCCTGGGGCCAACTAGCCCAACAGGTACGTCCAGAAAGCGCCACAGAGCTGCGTTGCAGAGAGGTGTAAAAGGGGTGTGGCCTCTGTACATGTCTCTGCAACGCAGCCCTCTGGCGCATACTGGATGTTCCTGGTGGGCTAGTTGGCCCGTAGGGACCCTCATGATTCAAGGGGACTTAATCCCCCAACTTAAAACGCACCACGGGGCGCGTTTGCACAGATGTCACCTCCCTTCACCATTGTGCAAATATTCCTCTAAAATCAGCCGAAATCCGAATTCCGATTTACTCACCTGTTATCAGGAGAGACCTCAGTACTGCATCTTTCAGCCCAGTACTGATCCTCAAAAGTAATTTTAACCGTACTTACCAGTAACTTGAATTTCCTTCCATAGGATATCATTGCCTGCTTTTTGCTGAAAAAGTTTCTGTGTTGATTTTTGAAACATACAAATATTCCTCTAAAATCAGCCGAAATACGAATTCCGATTTACTCACCTGCTATCAGGAGAGACCTCAGTGCTGCATCTTTCAGCCCAGTACTGGTCCTGAAAAGTAATTTTAACCGTACTTACCGGTAACTTGAATTTCCTTCATAGGCTAACATTGACTGGTTTCACTTGGAAATTCTTCTAAGTGTGGAGTTTTGGAACTTTAAAATATTCCTCTAAAATCAGCCGAAATACGAATTCCGATTTACTCACCTGTTATCAGGAGAGACCTCAGTGCTGCATCTTTCAGCCCAGTACTGATCCTCAAAAGTAATTTTAACCGTACTTACCGGTAACTTGAATTTCCTTCATAGGCTAACATTGACTGGTATCACTTGGAAATTCTTCTAAGTGTGGAGTTTTGGAACTTTAAAATATTCCTCTAAAATCAGCCGAAATACGAATTCCGATTTACTCACCTGTTATCAGGAGAGACCTCAGTACTGCATCTTTCAGCCCAGTACTGATCCTCAAAAGTAATTTTAACCGTACTTACCAGTAACTTGAATTTCCTTCCATAGGATATCATTGCCTGCTTTTTGCTGAAAAAGTTTCTGTGTTGATTTTTGAAACATACAAATATTCCTCTAAAATCAGCCGAAATCCGAATTCTGATTTACTCACCTGTTATCAGGAGAGACCTCAGTGCTGCAACTTTCAGCCCAGTACTGGTCCTCAAAAGTAATTTTAACCGTACTTACCGGTAACTTGAATTTCCTTCCATAGGCTAACATTGACTGGTTTCACTTGGAAATTCTTCTAAGTGTGGAGTTTTGGAACTTTAAAATATTCCTCTAAAATCAGCCGAAATACGAATTCCGATTTACTCACCTGTTATCAGGAGAGACCTCAGTGCTGCATCTTTCAGCCCAGTACTGATCCTGAAAAGTAATTATAACCGTACTTACCGGTAACTTGAATTTCCTTCATAGGCTAACATTGACTGGTTTCACTTGGAAATTCTTCTAAGTGTGGAGTTTTGGAACTTTATAATATTCCTCTAAAATCAACCAAAGTACGAATTCCAATTTACTCACCTGTTATCAGGAGAGAACCCAGTGCTGCATCTTTTAGCCCAGCACTGACCCTGAAAAGTAATTTTAACCGTACTTACCAGTAACTTATATTTTCTTCCATAGGAATCCATTGTCTGGTTTTCAGCAGAAAACTTTCAAAGTGTCGATTTTCACAAACTACAAATATTCCTTAAAAATCGCCTGTATGACTTAAACGCATTCTTTCAACTGTTTACAGGAGATGCACCAGTGCTGGATCCAGGATCCAACACTGAGTAAGAAAAAGTAACGATAACAGTTTTTACCTGCTAAGTGAATTTCCTTCCATAGAATAACATTGGTGATTCTATGAGAAAAGTTTCTAAGTGTCAACTTTTAAAATACAATAATATTCCTTAAAAATCACTACTGTAACCAAAACGCTTTTACTCAACTGTTTACAGGAGATGTCCCAGGACTGAATCTAGGATCCAGTCCTGTGGTTAGAAAAGTAATCCATAAAGTAACTAATTGCATTTAACTAGAAATTCACATTGAGCTGAATGTTGCATTGTGTTTGAAAATGTGTTGCCCATTGCAACAACTGTAACTACTGTACTTAAAAGTCTATTGCCTATGTGCAAAGTATTTAAACTAAAGTAATTCATTCTGAGAAAGTATTTTTGTAATGTAATCTATAATGTAATTACAATGTAATTTAAAAAATAAAATATGTAAAAAAAAATTGTTTCTAAACAATTTGGAAATCAGTATGAAAAAAAATTATATAACAATTAATACATTTAACAATTGTCATTTACAAAACCTTTGAAATTCACTGAAAAAACCGTAGGTTTCAGACATGTTATAGTTACAAATTAGCATTTAAAAAACCTTTGAAATTCACTGAAAAAACCATAGGTTTCAGGGACGTTATAGTTACAAATTAGCATTTAAAAAACCTTTGAAATTCACTGAAAAAACCATAGGTTTTAGGGACAGTTATAGTTATTTGGACATTGCACTCGTACAAAACCCGTGAAATTCCCCGTTATAGTTAGTCCAGCTAACTATAACTCGCGCCCGCAATGCACTGCTGATGACGTCACATATTACATCACTCATGACATGGTCAGTGACATCACTGATGACATCACTGATGACATCTCAAATGACATCACTGATGACATCATCCACGTGATAATTTCATGCATCTTCTCACACCCTAATATAACCTTTGATACACCCACTCTAAATTACAGACTGCCATTCGCAAAACCATAGACACTCCAACACCAATAACTACATACCCACTCACTGATTCTTAGGTCTACGCACACATCCACTCACTCACCCGTACAGTCACTCATACTTACGGTCACTCAGTACAGGACTATCATATGCACTCATACTCCTATATAGACACTCAAACACCGCCACTCATCCATAGAGGTACTCACACACCTAGTCAGTCATGCAAATAATTAAACACACTACCATTTACTCACCTATACAGTTATACACACACCAGCTCACTTACTCATACAAATACTAGCACATTCTTACGCTCTTATACAATCACTGATACAAGCACACACTCATCCATACAGCCACTATCACAATCACTCACTCTTGCTTATAGCTATTTATATACTCCAACACACATATATACTGCCTTTCACATATGTAGTTACTCACACATGTACCACTGGGACATACATTCACTCACTAACACACTCTTACACACACTTACCCACCCATACAGTCTATCACAGATGCACTGTTTAAACCATCCACCCAGTGAATCACCCACTCACACATCTATGCACAGAGTCGCACACACCCCTCCCACACAAACACTCAGGCACCCATACAGATACTCACACAAGCATTCAATAACTCATATAGACACTCATGTAGCTATTCACAAACACATGCAGCCACTTACACAGCAACAGACAGACAGATACAGACATTCACCCAGTTTAGTCACTAACCCATGCATTCAGTAAGATACGTTAAATCACTCACTTATAGAGTCAGTCACGCACCTACTAAATCATCCATACAGACACTTACACACCCACTCATTCTTCAATACGTCTTTTCCTATATATTAAAAATATTTAAACTTTACAGAAACACAAAGTCACTGGATGATGTCATCAGTGATGTCATCAGTGATGTCATTTGAGATGTCATCAGTGATGTCATCAGTGATGTCACTGACCATGTCATGAGTGATGTAATATGTGACGTCATCAGCAGTGCATTGCGGGGGCGCGAGTTATAGTTAGCTGGACTAACTATAACGGGGGAATTTCACGGGTTTTGTACGAGTGCAATGTCCAAATAACTATAACTGTCCCTAAAACCTATGGTTTTTTCAGTGAATATATATATATATATACACATATATATAAGCGTTTAGTCATTTGCCAATAACTTTTGCGTTGTTTGACAAATCCTCGTGAAATTTTCAAAACAAGTTCAAAGTTTAATTCAGCTGCTGTGTTGAAAGTTGTGGGGTGATCCGTCAAGCAGGGGCCAAGAAAAAGGGGGGGCAAAACTCGTTTTTCCCATGTTAATTTCAGTAGGAATTTTAGACACGGCTATAGCCCAAACTGCCGAACGGAATTACACCAAATTTCACAGGAAGGTAGATGTTGGTCCAGGGAGGTGACTTTTTGTGATTTAGTGTAAATCTGTTCATTAGTAATTTGTATATATAGGGACACTGAGGATCCATAATCCCTTCCGATCTCATGCTGAGATCTGATTGGCTACCAACACTTCAAACAGGAAGTGTTGGCAGCCATCTTGTTACTCCGCTTGAACCAAGTCACATAAAAAAACATTAAAAAAATAAGAAAAGGGGGCTGAGTAGAAACACCCGACCCCATAGGCCTCTTAGGGGGGTCCCACAGGTACCCTGCAGGGCCAAAAAAGCATTTAAAAAAAATATAATTTGGCAGGAGATGTGGTGGATCTGTGGCTCACTCAGAAGAAAAAAGAAATCGCTGGCTCTAGTGCTTTCTTACTTATTGGACCCCGGATGAGCAAGGTCCCGGGGACATTTTAATGAAGGAAGGGGTATACAGGCCCCCCTACTGAGGCTTACTGATGCCCCAGAACCACCACCTCCCCGGGGCTTCTTTAACTAATAATGAGGGGGGGGTCCATTTGCCCCCCCCGCTGTTCCAGGGACCACCACCTCCCCGGAGCTTATTCATTTATCAATGGGGAAGCCACCTCAGGGGCTGCCAACTCCCCGGGGCTTTAATTTTATTTATTGCAGGGGACATGTGGACCCCGCCGGCAGCCCTGGGGACCGCCACCTCCCCGGGCTTTTGTCAAATTGAATGCAGGAGTGCGCTGCCCCCCTGCAGCCCGGGGGCCACCATCTCCCAGGGCAAATTCTAAGGAAGGAGGGGGGCCGTGCATCCCCCTCCTGGATCCAGACACAGCTTTGGGGACCACCAACCCCCCAGGGCCGGCTCCTGCTATGACCCGGGGTGCCCACCCCTGGGACATAGATGTTTGCTATGGCTTAGAGGGAGCTGTACTGCTCACACCAACACATAGCAAACTGTGCTCTGCTTCTAGCAAGCAAGAGCATAGAAAATACTCTTTCTTGCTAGAAGTGGAGCATAATTGCTTTTACACAGAGGGAGCTCCCTATGTGCAAAAGCAGTGCTGGCTACCTCAGGAGGCGAGGAGCTGGCAGGGACCTCAGGGGCCTTCAGGCTCCCCCTTCAATCCCCATCAGTGGCAAGTGGGTGCCCCGGTGGGACCAGGGCACCCAAAATAGCTGAGGGCCCCGATGGATGGGGTCCCCGGGGCTGAAATTGGCCCTGGGAGGTGTGCCGCGCGGGACCTCTCCCCTTATTTCTTTTTTTTTTTAAATACAAAAGGCTGGGCCCTGGGGGATGGGGTCCCTGGGGCCAAAATCAGTCGAGGGACGAGGGTCCATGTGCCCCCCCATTGAAAAAAGCCCTGTCCCCGGGCATGGGGTCCCTGGGGCTGAAAATGGCAGTTGGAAGGGGGTTCAGGCGGCCCGCCCTTCTCTAATAAATGTAAAAAAAATTAGAAAAAATGGTGTGCAAGTCGCCGGAGGCCCGCCCCCTTTCACCACCACTACTGGTGCACAACTGGTTGGGGGATGAAGTTCCCTTGGCTGCAGAGGGTCCTTGAGGGCCAACAAGCCACCCTATTGCCTCCAGTCAGTTCCAAACAGCGGGGTTGCTGAGAAGACTTTTGAAGCCATGCCCCTTTTTCTCCACTACTCTTGAAATGGGCCTCCTGGTGCACTGCTGGTTGAGCGATAAAGTCCCCTTTGCTCCAGAGGGTCCTTGGGGGCCAACAAGTCCTCCTGTTACCTCGTGTATGTCCCACACAGTAGGATTGCTGAGAGGACTTCAGAGGCCCGCCCCCTTTCTCCATCACTCTGCAAATGTGCCTCCTGGCACGCTGCTGGTTGGAGGGCGTGAGTTATTGTTTCTTTAGAGTGCAATTTATAGTTACTTGAAATAACTAACTATAAAAGCTGAATTTCTATGTTTTTGTGCATGTAAAATCTGAACCTAACAATAACGTCCCTGTAACCTTTGTTTTTTCAGTGAATTTCTAGTTTTATAAATATTAAATAAGATGCCCATCACAATGCATGATGGGGGTGGGGTTGGACACATGGCCTGGCCTTGCATTGTCCTGCCCCCACCCAAGCTTGCTGCTCCTGCCTCCCCTCCTCCTTGCCATCCATTGTCCATGCCCCTGCTTCCTCATTACAACACTGTGTGGCCATAACTTTGCCACTGCCCTTCCTGCCTGCCCCAAACAGTTAGCTTGCTGCCCGAACGACCTCCTCCCTATCCTCTGTTGCCTGAGTCCATGCACCAGCCCCCCTTCTTGCCCTGCATGGTCCAATGTCCTGCCACTGCGCTTCATTTAGCTTGTTGTCTCTGCCTACTCCTACTGCCCTCCGTTGCCCAATTCTATGCCCCATCATTGTCCTCCTGATTAGCTTCTGTGCTTAACTTGCTGCCCTTACCATCCTTCCCCCAGCCCTCCGATTTCTGTGACCATGCCCCTGCTCCCTTCTTTTTGCCCACTATGTTCCATCGACCTGCCACTGCCTATCCTATCTACACTGAGTGTTCTGCTGAACTGGGACTGCCCCTTCTGCCTGCTGATCATGGTCAGACAGCTGCTGCCTGTCCTTGCCACCTCTACTCTGCCTGTCCGAGCTCCATGCCGCATCTCTTCCCTCCTGTCCTTCATGGTCCATTTTGCTGCCACTCCCTTCTACAGTCCATGCTCTGTGTGCTGCAACTGCTCCTCTTGCCTGCCCTGTGTTGTCTGTTGCGAAGCACCTACCCCTGCCCTCTCTTGTCTGTGCCCAGCCCCTACCCCTCCCTTCTGTCCTCCATGGTCCGTTGCGCATGCCCCTGTCCCCTCCCTCTTACCCACCATGGCCATTTAGCTGCCACTAACCCTTCCTCTTGCCATGCATGGTCTTCTGTGCTGCCACAGCCCCTCCCACCTGCTCTGTGTGGCCAGCTTGCTGCACCTGACCCCCACCTTCCCTCTGTTGTCTGTGTGCATGCTATGATAGTCTCACTGTTACCCTCCATGGTATGTTGTGCTTCCAGTACCCATCCCACTTGCCCTCCATTGTCAGCTTGCTGCTGCTGTCCTGTCCCCTTGCCCCTACTGCCATCCATTTTCCATGTGCAGGCCCCTATCCCCTCTCTCTTACCTTGTCTGGTCATTTGTTGTGCCCCTGCCCCCTCTCTCCTGCCCTTCATGGTCCATTATGCTGCAACTGTCCCTCCTGCCTGTCTGATATGGTCAGCTTCCTGCCCTTGCCTTCTTCCCCTCTGCTCTCTGTTGTTCATGTGCATGGCTCTGTCCCCTCCCTATTGCTTTCCATGATCCGTTTTGCTGCACTGCTGTCCCGCTTGCCCTGTGTGGTGTATTGTGCTGCTGCAACCCCTGACACCTGCCCCGTAAGGTCAGTTTCGTGCCCTTGCCCATCTCTCTCCTACTCTCTGTTATCTGAGTCCATGTCCCTCCCTCATTCCTTGCTACCTCTGTGATCTAATGTACCAAACTTGCCAACATTTTGAACTTGGTAAGTGGGATATTTTGGAGGAAAAAAACATAAGAATTGATTTTCCGCCTTGACTTTCATTGAAAAAGAAAAGATTTTAGGCAGGAAACAGAAAAAAAACCTTTTGGGCTTACAAACATTGTGAGTGTCCAGCCTGATTCGGGTCTGTTGGCATACATGGTTGTACTGCCACTGCCTCTTCATTCTGTCCTCAATGGTCTGTTATATTGCCACAGACTCTCTTGCCTGTCCTGCATGGTTAGTTTGTTGCCCCTGCCCTCCTTGGTCCGTTGTGCAACCACTGCCCCTCCCGCCTGCCCTGCGTGCTCAACTTGTTGCCTCTTCACCCTCCTCCCTGCCCTCAATTATCCGAGTCCGTGCCCCTGACCTATGCCTCACATAGTATTCTGATGAGCAACTAGATTGCTAACCCTGACATCATCTTGCTGTAATCAAAACTGTAATACCTAAAGCATTTCGTTTACAAATTATAAGAATTAGAGGGTCTTATTCCCATAGAAATTATGGTTAGTGCTCTAAAAATATAAAATGAGAATATATTTTCTGAGATCTCAAATAGCAACAAAGCACTTTTAAATTATTTGCCATCTTGATGTTTTTTATCTAGTTGATCACCTGATTATATGTTACACTTAGGGGAGAGAATGTGGTAGTATGGCCAGAGTGGCTGACTTTGCAGCTGGGGAACTACGTTCAAGTTTTGGTGTCAGCTCGACATCCTGTGATTCTGGGAAATTCACTTAATCTCCCCATGCCTAAAACCAAAATGAATGTGTCTTTGTGTAATGTAACTGATGCTCATATAAAGCACTGTAATACCTTTGGCTCATGTCTGCGCTATATAAAACTGCAAACAAAACAAAGAAATCAAGGGGCCTATTGTGAGTCTAGCGGTCCACGGACTGCCAGACTCATGGGGGTGCGGTGGTGGCAGTCTCCTGACCGCCCTATTACGATTTGGGCAGTCGGACCACCACAGTCCAGCCGCAGCAGCCAGGGAACCGCCGTTCCCTGGTGGTGTTGCAGCGGTCAGGAGACCAGAATATGCTCCGTGGTCCTGCCAAGCATATTACGAGCTTCCTCTCCACCAGCAGTGACACTGTGGCAGAGACAAAACAAAGGGGGCCTCCTCTGCCGCATGGGGATGCAAACAGGGGGCCACAACCATACACACCAGTTCCTGCACCACATGGACTTTTCAGTCAATGCCGTGCAGGAACAGTTTTTGATATTCCCTTTGCGGTGCCCATTTTCAGGGCAGCGCCGTGGGAACGTCAAAAACAAAGCCCGCCAAGACAGGAGGAAACTCCTAACTGGCAGACGGTCTGACCAAGGCTTTGGCGGTGTAGTGGCGGGGCTGACTCTGACTGTGTTCTAGGCTCTATTAGTCAGCCCCAGGTCCAGTGCTATATTGAAAACACAAGTGAAAACACACACATGCATTAGGGTACACTATATTTTGGGGTACACCTATTATTGGCATGACCTACCCTATAAGTCCCTAGTAGATAATAGGGCAAGAGGGATTAAAACTACCTTTAAGTCCATAGTATATAATAGGGCGTGGCAATTTAGATGCCAGCAGCCTTTTTGCACTTGCATGTGTGCACTGCTGAGGGCCTGAGGTCTTTTAAAAGTACCCCTGCATTGCTGCACTGTTTATAAAAGTAATCTAACTGCAAACTCGACTCTGGTGGTAGAGGCACTTAAAAAATGATAATCTACATATTTTTACATATAAGGTACCCCCAGGGTCTCCCCAGGTGTCCCGGGGGGGGGGAGGTCATGTAATTATAAGCAGGGTCCTTATAAAAGATGTTTTATATGCCCTTGTGTAGAGAAATAGACGTTGGTGTAATGAGCACTGTGGGGTGAGGATCCACATTATTTTTACATATTCAGGACCCCATAGGTCTCCCCTAGGTATCCCTGGAGTTGGAGGTCATGCAACTATAGCAAAACCAAAGGGGATGATGGACGGAGTGTTGAACATTGCAAGCACTCACCCACAGTCAACTGATCTGGGTTTAATCCATCATCATTCTTTAGCTCACTCCGCCACCCCAGTTCAGACATGGCCATATGCAAATCAGTCTGACCCTGTGCCTCATAGGAACAGTCCAGCCCGAACTGCCAAGCCATGTCTTCCCTGGACAGGAAACAAGCATCCTGGGACCGGTTTCTAGCTTACAGCCGTCATCAGCCAGGCTATCTTGAATCCAGTGGCAAAGTGAGCAAGGGACCCAAGTCTGGGCATACTCTGCCAACTTAGGGCGAACATAGCAAAACCAAAGGGGATGATGGATGGAGTGTTGAACATTGCAAGCACTCACCCCCAGTCAACTGATCTGGGTTTAATCCATCATCATTCTTTAGCTCACTCCGCCACCCCAGTTCAGACATGGCCATATGCACATCGGTCTGACCCCTGCCAACTTAGGGCATCCATCATCCCCTTTGGTTTTGCTATGTTCGCCCTAAGTTGGCAGGGTATGCCCAGACGTGGGTCCCTTGCTCACTTTGCCACTGGATTCAAGATAGCCTGGCTGATGACGGCTGTAAGCCATAAACCGGTCCCAGGATGCTTGATTCCGGTCCAGGGAAGACATGGCTTGGCAGTTCGGACTGGACTGTTCCCATGAGGCACAGGGTCAGACTGATTTGCATATGGCCATGTCTGAACTGGGGTGGCGGAGTGAGCTAAAGAATGATGATGGATCAAACCCAGATCAGTTGACTGGGGGTGAGTGCTTGCAATGTTCAACACTCCGTCCATCATCCCCTTTGGTTTTGCTATGTTCGCCCTAAGTTGGCAGGGTATGCCCAGGCGTGGGTCCCTTGCTCACTTTGCCACTGGATTCAAGATAGCCTGGCTGATGACGGCTTTAAGCCAGAAACCGGTCCTAGGATGCTTGTTTCCGGTCCAGGGAAGACATGGCTTGGCAGTTCGGGCTGGACTGTTCCCATGAGGCACAGGGTCAGACTGATTTGCATATGGCCATGTCTGAACTGGGGTGGCGGAGTGAGCTAAAGAATGATGATGGATTAAACCCAGATCAGTTGACTGGGGGTGAGTGCTTGCAATGTTCAACACTCCGTCCATCATCCCCTTTGGTTTTGCTATGTTCGCCCTAAGTTGGCAGGGTATGCCCAGACGTGGGTCCCTTGCTCACTTTGCCACTGGATTCAAGATAGCCTGGCTGACGACGGCTGTAAGGCAGAAACCGGTCCCAGGATGCTTGTTTCCGGTCCAGGGAAGACATGGCTTGGCAGTTCGGGCTGGACTGTTCCCATGAGGCACAGGGTCAGACTGATTTGCATATGGCCAAGTCTGAACTGGGGTGGCGGAGTGAGCTAAAGAATGATGATGGATTAAACCCAGATCAGTTGACTGGGGGTGAGTGCTTGCAATGTTCAACACTCCGTCCATCATCCCCTTTGGTTTTGCTATGTTCGCCCTAAGTTGGCAGGGTATGCCCAGACGTGGGTCCCTTGCTCACTTTGCCACTGGATTCAAGATAGCCTGGCTGATGACGGCTGTAAGCCAGAAACCGGTCCCAGGATGCTTGTTTCCGGTCCAGTGAAGACATGGCTTGGCAGTTCGGGCTGGACTGTTCCCATGAGGCACAGGGTCAGACTGATTTGCATATAATAATAATAATAATACTGACATTTGTTGAGCGTGAACAGCTACCTCCGAGGAGGTGTCCCGGCGCATATGGCCGTGTCTGAACTGGGGTGGCGGAGTGAGCTAAAGAATGATGATGGATTAAACCCAGATCAGTTGACTGGGGGTGAGTGCTTGCAATGTTCAACACTCCATCCATCATCCCCTTTGGTTTTGGTCATGCAACTATAAGCAAGGCCTTTATAAAAGATGTTTTGTATGCCCTGGTGATGGATAAATGGCACATTTCATTTTCCCAATTGTAGATACCTAGCCACATTGGATAACATTGCAATAGTTTATGGACGCATAAATATTGCTAGAAATTGAATTACAAATATAATTCAAAGACTTAAAATAGTATTGATAAATCCAGCAATATGCCTTTGCTGAATTTGTCCTAAATTGTACTGAAATGTTACAAGACTTTATTGTCTGTAAGCCTAAATTCAGCCTTCTGCAGTCTTCCCTGATTGGTCAGAGTTAACAGGATTGGCCAGGCTACTTTGATGAAGTAATAAGTGACTCACCAGGGGAGAGGCTATCTGCTGGAGAGGGCTCTGCCACACAGGACTGCCAGAGCAGGGGGAAGGGGTCGTAAAGCATGAGGCTTCAAAAGAGGAACAGGACAGGCAGGGTATGTCAGGTCTGCCTACCCTCATCCCCTCTGACCCAGCCAGATGGCAGGAAGGAATCTGCAGATGGTAGAGGGAGGAGAACAAAGGAAATAAGCCACACTGAAGGTTGGTTAAGCTAGTTCTTGCTCCTCTGCTGAGATTTCAGCCATCATTAATTTTGGAGGAATGATGCTTTCTGGGAAAAGAATATGGCACACTTTCGAGAAAGTTGTCATGCTCTGGGGTGTTGCCTGGCACCTCACTGGACAGGAGTGCTCTACTGCTTGACCCCAGGGAACACTGAACAAATATGAGAGAGGTGCAGAGTCTCTCGGTTCTGCTGCCTGAAACTACAAGGAAAAGAAGGACTGTCCTGCTGAAATCTGAATTTGCCCCCACAGGCCCTGTACTCTGACTGACTGCACCTGCTGCACACTTTGGTACTACAGCCCTGGGGACTGTGCCTTTCTTCAAGAGGAATTGAGGAGTGGATTTCCTGCAGCTACAGGTTAACACGGCCTACCGGCATCATCACCAAGAGTCCCCAGCCTGGAGTGCATCCAGTGGACTGTTAAGGATTTGGCCAGGTGCATTATGGGAATTGTGGCCCCAACCTTCCAAGGACCACATAGGAGATTCCAGACCCTTGGATTTGTGTTTTGGACACTTTTAACCCACAAGGATACCTTCAGGAAACACCTCCTGAAGTTTGGAGAACTTTTGGGAAAAAGCTTAAGGGGAGCGACTCAACCGGGAGAGACAAATCGGCCTCCTTCAACTGTGACCCAGCCTGAACTGCTGGTTCATCCCGCTGGAAAGCTCCAGAGGTCCAGCTTCCAGTATTTGAACAGACCATCCTGGAAACTCAAGCCAGTGAACCCTCCCCAAATTCAGCCTGGTGAGAAGCAGCGAGGGGGGTCCGAAGAAAAAGCTTCAGAAAGTGCAAAGGTAAAATTTTGACTGGGACTCCTGCTTAGTGTATCTGGCCAGGGCTTCATCGCGGTCAGCCTGAAATTTTGACTTTGCCCTGGCTAAATGCAACCAGATGTCCCAGAGTAGCGCTTTAGGCTTTTAAGCACTATAAAGTGGTAATTCATTAAAAATTCAAATCTCCGGTTTACAGCCTTCGATTTTTGTTATTTTGGTATCATTTTAAAGATCAAAATATTTCATATTTAAATATATTGTTTTGGGATTTGTATTGTGTGTTAATTATTTACTGGAATGGTGTTTTTCAATGCTTTACATACCTGTCTCCTAAGTTAAGCCTGCCTACTCTCAGCCGTGCACCAAGGGTTGAGCATGGGAATAATTTATTGAGACCTATACTGAGCCCTAGACCATGTTAGTGACCTTATTGCCAGTGGTAGATGCATGTTTACCACTACTAAAAACACACTTTCCAACAAAAATGCTTTCAGTTTTCCACTTCGATTCCATCAAGATGGCGTTCAGATGTGCAACACTTTAGGCATAAGTTCAGAATATTAGCACGCTAGTTGCTCATCAGAACACAGTAGTAAAGCTGCTGATCACCAGGGAGTTAACTGGCAGTGTACTGCTGGTGCTGAAAGTGCATGTTTAAGTCTGCATGTCAGGATGTTTCAATGAAATAGAAGAGGAAGATATTTGAGAACTCACTTGAAATGTGTCCTCATTTTTCTTTATTAAGCACTAACCATAATTTCTATGTCAAAATGAATCCCCTCATTTTGTTCCTTTCTAAATTAAATGTTTTAAGTTTTACTAGTTTGATTTCATCAAGATGGCTTCAGGTGTGCCACACTTTAGTCATAAGTAAAACAATTAGCGCTCTAGTTGTTCTTTAGAACACACTGTGAGGCTGCAGTGGAGCACAAGAGAATAAACCGACAGGCTGCTCATGTTGGAAGTGCATGTTTTACTGAAAATGTCAGACTTCATTCTTATATGGCTTTGAAAGAGTGTGTGAATTTACAGAAAATATGCTCTCATTTTAGCTTCTGGAGCACCTTCTAAAACCTCTATAGGAAATCATGAGAAAACAGTTTTCTCTCAAAAGTGATTCATGAAATCCTAGCAGAAGGATTTTTCACAGGGTAACATCACCTTAGAACACACCACAATTCCTAAAATTAGTATGGTACCATCAACAAATGATTTATATTGTAACTAAAATCTGTTAAAAGCCTTTATACGTTCTCCTTTTTGTGACTCTCAAAATCTGCCATTCACTACAATGCATTTGTTCAGGTTGTCACTAACCAATCAGGATTGACTAGTCTCCTTTAAATTGGCCAATCAGAGCATATCTGAACACCAACTGTCAGATATACAAATTTATTTTCCCCTTTAGTATCTTAAAAACTACTGAATGGATTTGCACCAATTAATAAAAAGGGCACTTCCTGGACCAAGAGCTAACTTGCGGCCAAATTTATTGTAATTTCATCCAGTGGTTTGGGCTGTAATTGTGTCTAAAATTCCTATGTGAAATTAACAATTTTGCCCCCCCTTTTCTCAGCCCCCTGCTTTAAGGATCACCCTGAAACTTTCCATGCACAATAAGTCCCAATGGCACACTTTGTTTGGAAAGGTTTGTGAAGATTAGTCAACTAGCGCCAAAGATATAGGCAAGTCAAAAAACGCATTTCCTAAGGAAACTATGCCCTAACTATAACTACCTACTAGTGACTACCATCCCTATTTAAAATCCAAACGAACACTGAAATTCACCTGTTGTACTTTACTGAATTAATTATAATTTGCCCCTTATCATGCAAATCTTTAGTTATCAGAATACCTGCATGCCATCAAGGGGTAGAGAACTATGTAAAGGTCGATGTTATCTGCAAGCCTTCTTTAAGTTTTGATCTTGTGGTCCCTCCATTAGCAAGATTGAGTCATGAGTGCCCAGAAAGTTCTGTAGATCATGTAGTTCAGAATATTCATGTGGTTCTCCAGTCTATTGTGATAATCATGCTCTCTGGTTCAAAGAGACCCTATTTAAAGTCCAATTTGAACAGTCATGGTTGGAAACCTGGGAATTTCTTCCTCTTAACGTTGGTGCCAAAGGAGTAATCAGCGGTCCTTTAAGCAAAACTGCACAATTTTTATTCTTTGCTACCAGTAGTACACTTCCCGCATGCTGGTAGCACAAGCAGCAAGCTTTTATAGGGCAGAATTGAGCAATTGCGACTGTGTTGGGAGGTCAAATAGATTGAGCCCTCTTAAATTCGAATATGGTTATTTGTCATCAAGCATTCGAGGAATGAATTCTGCCAAGTATCTGATCATGTTGTCATTTTCTGCTTTCTCTGACACTCAATAGAATCAGATATTATCATGGAAGGAACAGAGTTCCAGATCTGTGATTTTATGTTGCATTTGACAATACACCTGGCCTCAGAAAAGAGGCCAAATCATGATATCTTACCTATCAATAATCCATAGCACAACAGATTCAAGGAGCTTATGGAAAAAGCAATGTCCAAACATATCAATTTGACTTCAGGGGGCACTTGGGGGACCTTAAGCTCCATTGCACCCATCATAATACCAATTACCAAGTTTTATGTCATGAGTGATTCAAGTGTGACTTCAAGCATCTTTGATGAGGTTGATTGCAAAGGTTGCCTGTTCCCAGTGAGCACCTCAGAGAAGAGCATCTAGAGTGATGTCTTCAACTAAAACATGAGGTCCAATACAACAATTAAAGACCTTACTTAGATGTTGGGGCTTAGGAGGATGTCAAAATCAAATGACATTATGGTAGATCATAACTGCTCAAAATAGTGGATATTGCAAGGGCACTTTGAATTGAACTTGCTGTCTATTGCAAACTGTCAAGCAAAGGCTGGTGAGGTGTCCCTGTTACGAGTGTAAGAAATGCAGTGTTCAGATATTGTTGAAGAGTAGAAATGGGGCAGAGGTGCCTATAAACCACAGTACCAATTTGTTTGAGAACTCATTTCTAAAATGAATATTTATAATCTGGGGGGATTACACTCATACGGGAATCAGGACAGTGTAGTATAAGCACCTTTGGCCTTTAGAAGAAATTGTCAAGTAGGCCACAGGATAAATTTGCACTGTCCATTCGACCTGCTAATATCATGGCCAGCACCAAAAGGCTTCAGACTGTACTGTACGGTGTCATATTTCATTCAATAGAAATATCATTTAGAAGGCCCCTGTGAAGTCTACAGAGAATGGCATGATGAAAGCCAGGGATGTCGGCCCCAGTTACTCACTGAAATGCTGTTGCTCTTAGTATGGCTGCTGCAATATATGGGTTGCTTTCGGCTTCCCAAAATATGGATCAGTAACAATGGAATGCAGAGACAGGTCAATAGAATTGGGATAGCCCTTTTCCATGAGAATGTAATTTTTTTAAATTGAGATGTGTGAGAAATTGAGTTGTTGGTTGACTGGGAATGTGAGCCCTGGTCAAGCAACAGCCACAATCCCTTGCAGGGTGAACCACAAAAAGTCACTAAATTAACCTGGGCCGAACCCTGGGTACCTTGGCACACAAGCAGTCAGGTTTAACTTTGAGGCAATGTGTAAAGTATTTATGCAGAACACAAACAGTAATATAGTAAAAACCCAACACAAGAAAAATCCCAAATAAATTTAGAAAAATATATAAAATGTTAATAAATTATTTGGTACCAAAACAACAAAAATCCAAAGAGTAAAACTGGAGATATTGAATTTTTGAGAAATTAAGTGAAAATAGTGCCAAAAAGCACTAAGCGCCAACAAGGGATATCTGGTCACCCTTGACCAGGACAAAGTCAAAGGTTCAGGTTGACCACGATGGAATGCGGGCCAGCTACGGGGACCAGACTTGGCCCGCTGAGCACCTTAGTCCGGGTTGCGTTGACGTTGAGGATCCAATCGACAAAGAGGATGTGGAATGCAGACAAGACAATGCACCGGTGTCAATCCATGCAGCTGCTCTGGGTCGCGCAGCAGCGTGATGTCTTGGCTCGATGAGCGGGTTGGTACGATGCGGAGTTTCAGTGTCGTCATCGAGGATGTAATCGATGGGGATGCACAGACCTTGCATTGAGCAGAGCTTCGCGCAGTGGTGGTTTAGAAGGCAAAGAGGTGTCTCCAAGCCATGCAACAGCAATGATGTGCCGGTTCTGGTCCATGCAACAAGTGAGATGTGCTGGTTCCAATCTGCACAGTGGCAGTGATGCATTGGTTCTGCTGAAACAAGCATCTTAGGCCCAATTCCAGGGGTCCAGAACTGGGTTGGCACCACTTGGCAGAACAGACTTACAGATGGCAGAGTCCAGGTGCATAAGCAGGATAGTTTGAAGTCTTCGATGTCCCTGAGACTTCAGAGCAGGAGGCCAGCCAATGAGCCCTTGAAGTCACTCTGGGTTATGGGGAAAAGTGACGCAGGTTCAGTTCTTCTCACCACGGCAAGGTGGGGTTGAAGGCAGCAGTTCTTCCAGAGCAGCAGTCCAGCAGAGTGACAGTCCTTCAGCAACACAGCAGTTCTTCTTCCTGGCAGAGTATCTACAGGTCCAGAAATGTGCTCCAGTGGTTGGGTCTGAGGTCCAGTTCTTATACTCAATGGTGCCTTTGAAGTGGGAGAGACTTCAAAGAAGGGCCTTTTAAGTGCACAGAGGTGCCCCCTTCCTTTCCTGACTCCAGACTCATTGCAGCCCTTTGTGTGGGGACAGGACATAGCCTATTTAGGTGTAAATGTGAGGCTGTGCCCAGCTCCTCCCTCCCATCCTCCCAGGATGGCCCATCAAGTCACACCTAAGCTCCCATTGTGTGCGGCTGGCTAGGGGGAATACACAAAGCCCAGCTGTCACCCATCCTAGACGTGTATCAGGGACAGGCTGCAGGCACACAGGGCTAAGAGCAGGAAAATTGCAACTTTCTAAAAGTGGCATTTTCAAAATTGTAATGCCAAATCCAACTTTGCCATTAAAGAGGATTTATCATTACAATGCCACAGGTGCCAAACATGACAAATCCACCTCCTCTCAATTAGGAATTACAGTTTATTAAAAGTAACAAGGGATCCCCAATGTTGTCCCATGAGAGGGGTAGGCCTCACAGTAGTGAAAAATTAATTTGGGAGTTTTTCACTAACCAGGACATATAAAACTCAAAACGACATGTCCTGTCTTTTAAATACATTGCAACCTGCCCTATGGTCTGCCTACCTATAGGGTGACTTATATGTAATAAAAGGGGAGTTTAAGGCAAGGGGGTTTAAATGCCAAGTCGTCATGACAGTGTAACACTGTATTCAGGCTGCAATGGCAGGTCTGGGACAAGTTTTAGAGTGATAGTTTGGTGGGTGGCACAATACGCGCTGCAGGCCCACTGGTATCATTTTATTTACAGGCCGCGGGTATGTGTGCATTTAGGAGTAGTAAAGTTAGGATTCCTAACTTTACTTCTCCAAAATGCCCTTTGTGAATACCGAAAGTCGTAAAGTTGGGATTTTGTCTCAGATTACTTTTGTGAATCGGGCCCATTGTGGTTAACTGTCATCCCTTGTCCCGCATCTAAGAAATGCTTGCCAATATTGGTAAGGCTGAATATATTTTTCCATCATTGATCTACATTCAGCTTACCACTAAATTTCACTTCCTAAAAGTTCACAAGATCTCACCAATTTTGTTGTAGCTTTTGGTGCCTATAGATATTTACATTTACCTTTCGGACTTGCTTCAGCCACAATCGTTTTCCAGAAAATTATGGATACACTATTTAGTAATGTGCCTAGCGTTCAAGTGTTTCAGGATGATATCCTAATTTATACTGAGGATCCTGAACAACACTTGATCATTCTGAAGCGTGTTCTCAATATTCTTAAAGACAAATGGATGAAAGGCAGACCTGAGAAATGTAAACTCTTTACCTTAAAAGTGGAATACTTTGTACACACTATATCATCAGAAGGGATTCGCCCAAAAGTTTGCAACCATGAGGCCATACCGAAAACTCCACCTCCATGTGACAAAGAGGCCTTATGCTTATTCTTAGAGCTGTGTGAATGTTACACACATTTTGTCCCAGGGTATGCTATGGTTGTTCAACCTTTGAGATCCCTACTTAAAAAAGTTGAACTGGACTTTATCTATCCAAAAGGCTTTTGAGGAAGTTAAGAAACTAGTTGTTGAGGCACTTGTGCTATAACCCTTTGTATCTGGAAAAAGATGTCATAAGTGTCAATGCCAGCATGTATGGTTTGGGAGCGGTTTTAGACCAAATGGTGAATGATTAAAGAGTCTACAGTGGTTTTTGCCTCCAGATCTCTCAAAAATGCAGAAGTGAACTATAGCACTATCAAAGGAGGAGCATTAGCATGTGTATGGGCTGTTCAGAAATTTTTACAGACCATAAACATGGTAATGCTTCTGCTCGTTTAATCAGACTTTTATCCATGGTGCAAGAGTATGATATTTTGGTAAAATTTGAACAAGGTGGTAAGAACTTTAGAGCGGACTGCCTCTCAAGAATGTCTCTCAGAGAGAGTTGCTGGGATGATGTTGATGACAATGAACAACAGTGTGTTGTGGCACTTGTTAATGCAGTGAGTGTCTGTGATAAAGTACTTCATAATTAGATTTTTTTCAAAGCTGCTGAAGTTAATGATGTTCTCAAACATATGATGAAACATGTCAGGGAAGGCTGGCATTGTGACAGATGTCTTACTTCCGATCTTAGTGCATACGCATAGGTGGCCTCTAAACTGTCATGTGAAATTGGTATCTTGTTGAGAAAACATTGGTTCATTCCACCAGTTAGCTTGTGGGCAAGTCTTCTTAAAAGTACTCATAGTGCACATTTAGGTGTATCCTCCACATCCAAAAAGTTATGTCAGTTTTACTGGTTGACGGGCATGGACAAGGAAGTTCATAAGATGGTGGATGCTTGTCCTGAGTGCCTGGTTTCTGATAAGCACTGGAAAGTACAAGAAAGAACATTTTGTCCTGCACCTCTTTCCAAAGGACCCCGTGAGAAAGTAGCTCTTGACTTTATAGGTCCTTTTAATTTACTAGCTGGTGAAATGAGATTTTTGGTTGTGTTGGTGGATTGCTATTCCAAATGGATTCATTATTCTTTCTTTGATTCCGCATCCACTAGAAGTGCCTTGAGATTTTTGAAGAATGTGTTTATGATTGAAGGTCCACCAAATTACATTGTTACTGATAATGGGACACACTTTTCCTCTAAAGAGACGTATAATTTTTTTGATTCAGTGGACATAAAACACCTGCAAGTGGCACATTACAGTCCAGGCTCTAATGGTCCAGTTGAAGAGCTAATCATATTCTGAAAGAAGGGGTACAAACTAGTTTATCTGCTGATCTATGTGTTGATAAGTATACAGAGAGAATGTTTGGTCTTAGTTGACTACACCACACTCTACTACTGTTGTAACCCCTTTTAGGTTGTTAAGGGTTAGGGATTTCCAATGTATCTATTCTTCTCAATTGGTTAGGATCGTCACATTTTCACAAATGTGACGATATAGGCTTGTATGACAAAAAAATGAAATTTGATGTACACGATAAACAAGAAAAGAACAAAATGTGTTCTGACAATAGGAAGCATGTTAAAACCTAAAATTTGAAGTAGGACATTGGGTTCTCATAAAAAAAAAACACAAAAGTGGTTAAAGAGGAGCCCAGATTCAACCTCCTGTAAAGATAGACAGGGTTTCCAAAACCTCAGTTCTTTTGTGTGGAAAGGGATGGTGGAAAAAAACCCAGGAGTTACCCATATCTGATTCTCAAGCAGAGATTATTTTGTAGACTCAAAGGAAGGGGCAATCTGAAAATGTGGTTTCTGATATTGGCAAAGGTTTGGAGGCTGATCTTAGTCATGGGACTGCATCTGTTCCATTCAGTAGAAACGTTCATGTCAATTCAGACAACTTTTCTCACTTCAATTCCTACAGTACTCCAATAGAAAGTAATTCTAATTCTCTGCTGCCTTCCTCTAGTTGTGGTTCTTCCACTGTGGAGAATATTCATGTGACTGGGAAGTGTTGACATATTGAGTGGGAAGACACTTACTGGTCTCAATATTAAGTTGCCTGCAAAACTCACAGATTGTGACTTATCTTGTATAACAATTTAAATTTCTATATTATTTGGAGGAAAGGGGGTGATGTGTGCTGATTCTTATGTCAGTATGTTCATTATCCTTCACTGTAATGTTCTACATTATGTTTAACATTCCTAATTACCTTCCAGTGCTCCACATTCTATATTAGTGTATATTCATCTTGTTTTCCTCTTCCAGAGGGCACTTGGGTCTGTAGGGTCAGTTGCTGCTGATCCCTCAGACCTCCTGGCCACTACTCTGGTTGTGGGCTCTATTGTAGCATTACACTTCGTTTTACTTCAAGTCCCACTTTGTTGAAGTATGATTCTTGCCACACTCCTCTCACAAAACTCTGGCTCTCATAATGATGCCAAGTTGTGAGACGGATGGTCAATACACAGGTCCAACTGCACCACTGAAGAAGACGTTGAGTTTGCAACATACATAAAGCTTTGCACCGCACCACACAGCTTTATTTTTAGTTGAAAGTAGTTACGACCTCTGAATGACTGCAAAAGACCCATTGAGAATATCAGCTGATGCCACTGAACAGAGGAGTCATCTTTGGCATGGTCTGGTGCCTCCCACCTATCTGTTGTATCTTGAAACAACTTAATTAAGAAAAAAGTACATAAATAAAAATAATCAAATGCATTTAGATTTGTTAAATAATGCACACTTTCAGATTTCTTCGATTTACAACCGAGAAGTGTTCTTCCCACCTACAGAATATGCATTAGTTAGGTAAAAAAAAAAATGTGCTTATTAATTGAAAAGCAGAGGAAAATGTGAAAATGTTAATTTCAAAATTATCTTTTTAGGAAACATAGATTTCTATCTGACGTAAATAGCTCTATACAAAAGTTTCGACCTGCACCTAATCCCATTTTCACTCAAAATTGCACAGACTGTAGGTAGAAAAGTTATTTAACCAGTCCTAAATATGTGGAAAGTGAGTTTCACTACATTTACACATCAAGCGCAGGTAACATTTTTATAAACAGGTATTCATTTGAGGTAGACATTTTGGCAGTGTAGACCTAGCCCTCTTTGCAGGGTTATCCCCAAAAAGTTTACCTTCTTCCTTCTATTTTTCTGACCTGTTTTTGTTGGCTTTAGGACTCTGAGCACTTTACCACTGCTATCCAGTGCTAAAGTGCATATGCTCTCTGTCTAAATTGTATTGGTGATTGGTTTATCCATGATTGGCATATTCGACTCACTACTAAGTCCCTAGAAAGGTGCACCAGGTATGCCCCAGAGCCGGTTTATCAAATGCTACTAGTGAGCCTGCAGCACTGATGAGACACCCACATGAGTATCCCTGCAACAATGTCTCAGACCTGCTACTGCATTGTCTGTGTGTACAGTTTTAAACTGCCATTTCGACCTGGCAAGTGCACCCACTTGCCAGGCCCAAACCTTCCCTTTTATTACATGTAAAGCAACCCTAAAGTAGGTCCAAAGCAGCCCCTTGGGCAGGGTGCAGAGTATTTAAAAGAAAGGACATGTACTGGTGTGCTTTACGTGTCCTGATAGTGAAATACTGCTAATTTTGTATTTCACTATTGCAAGGACTATCTCTTCCAAAGGGTAACATCGGGATTGTCTTGAAATATCTTTTAAGTGTAATTTCCCATTGGGAGCTGATAGAGATTTGAAGTTTGGCGTCTCTGAACTGACAACTTAAAAGTACATCTTTTGGTGAAGTTGGCTTTTAAATTGCATGTTTGAAAACGCTACTTTTAGAAAGTGGCCATTTTTTTGCTTAAACACTCTGTGCCTCTGCCTGTCTGTAAAATCCACGTCTGGGTTAGGATGGAAGTTGGGCTCTTGTGCATTCTGTTGCAAAGTCGTCCTGTGCCCTGGGGAACCCCTATATTTTTTGCTGACTGGTACTGGTGGTAACTGACTCTACCTAACCAGGCCTAGGGCCAGTGCTATGCTGAAAACACACTTAGAATACAGTGAAAACACCTACATGCACTAGGGTACACTATGGGTTAGGGTACCCCTAGGATTGGCATGACATCCCTTATAAGGCCCTAGTACATAATAGGGAAGGGGGATTAAATCTACTTTTAAGTCCATAGTATATAATAGATAAAAGCAGCTTAGAGGACAGTAGCCCTTTCTGCACTTGCATGTGTGCACTGCTGAGAGCCTGAGGTCAGTTTAAAAGCAGCCCTGTGCTGCAGGACTGCTTTTAAAACGTAATTTGTGCTCAAACTCGACTTTTGTGTTTGGGGTACTTAAAAATTGATAAACTACACTATTTTAGCATATTAGGTGCCCCCAGGGTCTCACCTATGTGGGTATTCCAGGGATCGGGGGTCAGCTACTTATAAGGAGGACCCTTATAAAAGTGGTTTTATATGCCTTTGGGTTAGTGAAATTGCACATTTCACTTCCCTCATTGTAGTAAAGTGCTTCCCAAAATGGACTTTTGCGCTAGGAGCACTGTGGAGAGAGGATCTACATAATTTTTATATATTAAGAACCCATAAAGTCTCCTCGAGGTGTACCAGGGGTGGGGGTCCTGTAGCTATGGGCAGGGTCCTTATAAAATATGTTTTATAAGCCGTGGTGTTGGAGAAATTGCCCAGTTCATTTCCCCATTGCAGATCCCCAGCCACATAGGATACCATTGCAATAAGTTATTAATTAATAACTACGGCAAGGGACCACAGAAAAATATCATTCAAGGACTTGGGAGAATGATATTGATAAATCCAACAATATGCTGTTGTTGAATTTATCGTAAAATGTACAGAAAATAAGTTATAAGACTTTCATGTCTGTAAGCCAAAATTCACCTTCCCATGATCTGTCCTGATTGGTCAGAGTTAAGTGGATTAGCCAGGCTGCTTTGATGAAGTGATAAGTGGCACCTGGGATGAAGAGCCATCCTGGGAGGAAAAGGTTCTGCTGCACAGGAATGCCAGAGCAGGGGGAGGGGTCATAAACCATGATCTTCAAAGGAAGGATGGGACCGGCAGAAGAAGCCAGGTCCAGTTACACCCATCCCCTATGAACCCAGCCAGATGGCAGGCTTAAGGAAGAAATGTGCAGATGCCGGGGGGGGGACTATGGAGATGAACCATCCTGGAGTTTGGTTTAGCCAGCACTTGCCTCTCTGTTGAGTCTTCAGCCATATTGAATTTTGGAGAAATAGTGTTTTCTGCGAGTCTATTGTGCCACACTTTGGAGGAATAGGTTATGCTCTGTTGTGCTGCCCTGCACCTCATTGGACAGGAGTGCCCCCGCTTCACCCAAGAGAACACTGAATAATTATATGAGAGGGGCAGTGCCTTTCAGATCTACTGCTTGAAACCACAGAAGAAGAAGGGTCTATGCTGGAAGTTTGATTTGAGCCAACCAGGCCCTGCACTCTGACTGACTGCGCCTGCTGCACAACCTGGAAATACAGCCCTGTGGATGAAACGTGCTTAAAATGACTAAAGAGTGGACTCCTCGCAAGCTACAGGTTAACAGAGCTTACATGGATCATCTCCATCAAGAATCCCGGATTTGTAAGGGTTTTGTCCAAGTGGATTGTGGGAATTGAAGTCTCAAAATTTCAAGCTCCATCCTGGAGCTTCCAGACTCTTGGAGTAAGTGTTGGACACTTTGGGACGCTCAAAGGAACTTCAGAAAGAAGTTCCAGACGTTTGGAGACGTTTGGAGCAACTTTGGAAAAAAGCTTCACAAGCGGACCGACCTGACCTGGCCAGCCAAGCCGGCGACCCTCAACCATGAGCCAGCCTGCCCTCCAGGTTCATCCCGCTTAAAAGCTCCGGAGGTCCAACTTCCAGAGTTTGACCAGGAGCTGATCGAAACTCAAGCCAGCGAACCCTCATCTAATCCAGCCTGGTGAAGAGCATCGAGGGACCCCGGGAGAAAAAGCTCCACAAACGTTTCTAAGTCTGAAGGTAACAGACTTAACCAGGACCAACTGCGAGAGTTAAGCCTCACACCTTCAACCGCGAGTTGGCCTGATCCTTGGCTCGTCCCACTGTAAAACTCCGGAGGTCTGACTTCCATAAGTTTGAATGGGAGCTTGTTGAAAGGCAAGCCAGCGAACCTTCACTGAATCAGGACTGGTGGAGAGCTTCGAGGGACCCCTGCAGAAAAAGCTCAAGAAAAGTTTCTAAGTCAGAAGGTAAAAACTTTTACCGAGGCCTACCGCGAGGGGTAGCCACGCAGGGTTCCATCGCAGTCAGCCTGAAACTTTGTCTTCGTCCCGGTCCAGCACAACCAGATGTCCCAATAGGCACTATAGGTTTCATTGTGCTATATAGTGCTAAATCTTTAAAAATTCATATCTCCAGTTCCCGTAATTGGAGTTTTCTAATGTTGGTGTCATTTTAAAGATATTTCCTATTGTTATAAATTGGTGTTGGATTTTTATTGTGTGTTGTGTCTTAATTATTTACTGAATTTGTGTTTTTAAATGCTTTACATACCTGTATCTGAAGTTAAGCTTGTCTGCTTGCAGCCAAGCTACCAAGGGTTGAGCATGGGAATAATTTTCTGAAACCTATTCTGAGCCCTACACTGTGTTTGTGGCCTTATCGCCAGTGGAAGATGCATATTTACCACTATTAATAATCCATTTTCCAACACATTCAATCTAGACAGTCACACAAAGGGAGCTGAGGTGTGCCTTGCATAACCTGATGGGCTATCACCAGGCTGATGGGCCCTATTGATCTAGAGTGGTGGGAGGAGTTGTCACTGACACCTGAATAGGGCTGTGCTTGTCCTCACACAAATCTGTCTCCACCCCCCTGTAGTGTGTGAGGGGCCAGGCCAGGGAAGGTTAGGGTCTTGTGCACTACAAAGACTTTCCTTTGAAGTTTGACTACTTTAAAGACAGAAACTTGTATAGGTACTGGAGCTGTGACACCATAACCTCAGAACACTTCTAGACTAAAAGACATTCTGTCAAGAAGAAGAGCTGTATGCTGTAGGAGGGACTGACAATCTGCCTGTTGTTTTATTGTGCTGGTCTTCTGCTTGCTGCTTCTGTCTTGGGAGTAAAAGGACTGGACTTTGCTTTCTACATCCTGCTTCCAAGGTTCTCCAAGGGCTTGTGAGTGCTTGCCTCCTATTAAGAAGTCTCAGGGCCATCAAAGACTTCACCTACCAGTACCTGGTTCTTCTGTCTTCTGCTGAGAGCCCTGACTTGCTAATTGGTGCCAAATCCAGTTCCTGGGTCCTTGGAAGTAGAATCTGGTATCTAAGAATAAAATCTACACTTGATTCTCAGCGCCCATTTTTTCTGATGCAGCACCACCGTGCAGCTGAAAAATCAACGCATCAATGCTGTGAGGCTGAAGAATCGATGCAGCGCCTTCAGTGTGGCTGTAAAATGACCACAGCCAGAGTCCCCAGCACCGTGTCATCGACGTCCGTGGCACTGGCTCCAATTCCATTGCAGCCCCTGCTTTGCGGCTAAAGAATCGACACATCACCTGCTTTGCGGCTGTGAAATCGATGCAGCACCTTCTTTGCTGCTGCTGCATCAACACAACGAATCTAGATTTTCGACGCATCATACATTGACGCTGTCTCTTCATCGACGTCGCCCAGCAGTAAGGAACCAAGGCAGCATGTCCGGGAATCGACGCATCACCTCCCCTTCTAGTAAGGAATCAACGCATCACCTCCCCTGACAGTAAGGAACCAACGCATCACCTCCCCTGACAATGAGAAGCCAACACATCACCTCCCCTGCGGAGCAGTAAGGAACCAGTGCATCACCTCCCCTGGCCGTAAGGAACCAACGCATCACCTCCCCTGGCAGTAAGGAACCAACGCATCACCTCCCTTAGGAGTAAGGAATTGATGCATCGCTTTGTTTTTCTGCCGCCTCAACTCCTCTGTGCCTGTTTTCATCTTTGAACTTTGACACACCCCAGGTACTTTGTGCTAAAATTGACGCATCCATAGATTTCTATGGACTTCATTTGCTTAACCTTTGAAAAGTGATATCTTTACTTGTGTATGTTAGATTTTCATCGTTTTGGTCTTGTTTTATTCAGATAAATATTGGGTATGTTTCTAAGCTGGTGTGGACTAATTTTGTAGTGTTTTCACTGTGTTATTATGTGTGTATGTACAAATGCTTTCCATATTGCCTCTGAGATAAGCTTGACTGGTCGTGCCAGGGGTTATCTTAGCTTTGTGACCCCCCTTACCCTGACTAGAGTGAGGGCCCCTACTTGGAAAGGGTGCATACCGACTGCTAACTAAAGACCCCATTTATAACAGGCTGTCTATTTTTGAGTCCATTTTTTTTAACAAAATAAGCTTTTGTAGTTGGCATGAGCATGAGGAGCTTGTGCGGAGGTCTGTCCTGGACAGAAGATGTTTCTTTCCCTTTCACACATTATTGACAGGAAGGACAAACACTCAAGATGTCTCCATGCATGACAACTCATCCACACCACAGAAAATGCTTACACACTGAAGTTAAACGAAAATTAGCATATGTGAAATATACTCATTGCAGACTCGGCTGTACATAGTAAGAAGGCAATGATCTTTCTAGTTCCTAGTAGCATTGATTCCTGAAACATTTTGCACTCCTGAATAAACCCATTCTGAGATCAAAATATCAAGCATTCACAGAAATATACCAATGTAAATGAAAATGTTTATTGCACAAGCATGGTGGAATTTCTACATTTGTAAATTTAGGATTGGGTTTTTTATTAGAATTTCAGGAATAGTCTGCCAAAAGCAGGTGAACACCCACCTACTTGTAGATTTGTGTATATCCTCATACTCCTTACTATTAGCTTCACATTCTGCAAGCTTTTTCAATTTATAATTCTTCAGAAGCACTCCTTGGGCAGTGTCATGATCCTGTGATCAGTGCTGCATCAATATAGAAAGGGTCTATGCGTTTATTTCTCCAGTCTTCAGTGCATACATTAACACTTCAGGGCAGATTTACTAACATTTTGTGTCGGATGTACAACAAAAACCAGCACAAAATGTTCATTTAGAATTTACTTACAATCACAAATATTATTTTGCGCTGGAAAGTTGCCTGAAAGTAACAGAAAGCAACACTTTGCGCTGCTTTGCATTACTTTACGGCATTGAGCGTTGAATGGATGGTACATAGGTGCTCTCATGCAGTCACGCTTGTTTTTTTATGCAAAGCCCTATCTACTTACAATAGTACACAAGGTTCTGCGACAAAGACTAATGCCACTTTGAAACTGGCGTTGATTTGGAGAAATGCTTTTATTTCTCCAAACCTCTCCAACTTTGCATGTGTGCACTGTATGACACACATCCAAACTGGTAAAAGTTTTGAAGTTTGTCTAGGCATAGTATTTTGCAGCGTTAGGTTATTCTTTCTTTGAAAAAGTCATACTAGATATGATGCACATACATTTTCACTATGGTGCAAAAATGTGTTCATGACCCTTATTGTATGCCAGAGCTAGGGAAGAAGAAAGACAGTGCCATATTTTAGTAGCTATTGCTCTGTCCTGCTCCCTCATGAAATGCAGTGCAGCAATTTTGGTTTCTGCACTGCATTGAGTGATATCTTTTATAAAATCTGCCCTATGCCATCAACAAAACATGCTCTAGCTCAGAGATATTTTTGGAATTAGCATATGCGCTTAAGAAGAGAAAAAGAAATGCACAGACTACTTTTGTGCATCACAGAAAACGGGCTCATGATAAAACTGCTGAAATGTTCAGAGAACTGTGTAACAATCATTCATTTACGTCAATTGTAAGAAAGTGCAAAAATAGAACTGTTAGTCCTACTATTTCTGAAACAGGTACAACATGGCACGCAGGGGCGTAGCTTTGTCAGTGAGATTTGGGGGGTGCGAATCTCAAATTTTCCAACTAAAAAGCAATGGGCTGCAGAATGAAGAAGTGAGATGACAGAAGTTCCGGATGGTCTGTTTTCATGAGGAACAGGATCAGTACTGATTTACTTCAGTTGGCCCTCTGTCTAGAGTGGCCCAGTGGGCAAAACATAATGAGTGGGAATGCTACCCTGAGCGATGGTCACTGGTTTGACTATGTGCAAGCATTCATCCCATCATCTTTTGGGTGTTTGATTGACAGTAGTATGCCTGGAAACTTGAGACTGGCACAGCTTTCCAAGCCTACGACTGCCAATATTTGAGAATTTCAAAATGTAGTACATTTGCACCCATTCAATGAGCACTTCTATGAGTGCAGATTTACTACTTCTTGGTAAACTTGTCACCATATATATAGTTAAGGTCCCGGTCCAAAAAATGAACAAATTAAAACCACTTAGTTAAATGAGAACGACGAGAAAACCTAACACATAAATAGCAGTCCTGACTCAGGACCCATGAACCAACTACCAGATCAAGCATGCATTTGAGGGGTGTAACTCCCTAAAACACCCGCTCAAGCTATAGCCTTGCCGTCTCACCTCACCCTCGTAGTTCTCTCTGGGAACTCACAACTATGGTCAGGTACACCACAACAGCCTAGAGTTTCTGCCCTGGGATCACTTATATTAAACGTGTTTTCACTGCACTCACTCTGCTTCATCTCTGCTTCAAGAAGGCTCGGTCATAGAGTTGCTAAATTGGCCCATATGGGCTGGTCTCCATGTTACTAGTCCTCGCCTTTTTCAAACCATGATATCAAGTGACTGATTGACTCATGTACTAAGCTCGAGTGACAAAGAGAGGAGGGCGCTCAGGCAAATTAATTGGGCGAGCCAAGCCAGAGCAGAGCCCTGGGTCTGGCTTTGCTCTAAGAGTCCATGCACCAGCAGAGCCATGAAAAAGGTTGGCATTAACATTGTGCAACACACAATATGTAAAAATATGATGCAATCTCTTCAAAATTCAAAAAGTGTATTTCTTTAACCTGCAGATGTTTCACCTTAGTACATGAGATTATATAACTGTATAGACAGACATTTATTAAAAGTGATAGTTTTTAGAAACCTTTGTTACTCACCCCCCAATAACAATGCAATTAGTGAACTAAGAGACAAGTCAGTAGTCATGTGAACCCTAAACGTGGCCTGGGTTCTTATTATAGGTGGAGCAACATTATAGTCTATTAAATCAAACATGCGAGGTGCTTGTGCAGCGCACATCCTGAACGCAAGTATTTAAAAGTACACTCGTGTTACAATAAAGAAAAAAAGGAGGCTCTGTGAAATAAAATGTTTACCTAGTATCACACAATTTAGACAAGCAGAGAATCGGTACTGATTCCAGATTATCTGGTTTCACATTTTGAAACTTAGGCACCAGATAGATATCTCTGTTTCGCTCCCTCCTCCACATTTACATCAAGGATCACTGCTTTGTCTTTCATACTTGGCCCAAGCGAGAAACCCCGGCATAGAGGTGGAAGTCTCAACTCAGGGCCCCAAGTCCCAACTACCAAGATGAGAGATTGCATTTATTTGAGGGGTGTCACACCCCAAACATCCCCCCTGAAGCTGCGCCCCTGTGTGCACGTGCTTATCGCTTGCTCATCCCTGTAAGGACTAAGGGGCATATTATCAAGAAACGGCGTTAAAATTATCGCCGCTTTAGCGGCAGAAAACTGCCGCTAAAGCGGCGATAATGGGCTTGATAATATGCCCTTGAGAATTCCAATAGAAGCCCATGTTCTGGTGTGAACATGCAGAGACGTTTTAAGGCATGGGCAAAGTGGGCTCTGGCCCAGGGCCCCAGCCTTTCAGGGGGCCCCCTGATAGAGCCAGCTCTGTTCTGCAGATAATCTTGCCCTGATGACCTTGAATACTTTTGAAACAGATGGTTTTAAATACCTTTTTCCTTAAATTTATTTTTAATGTGTTTGATGTGTGAGAATTTATTAAAGAAATTTTGCAGAAAAAATTGTTTATGTTTCATGCAAGATACATCAAAAAAGTTTCTTTTAGATAAAAACAGGACCTCACATATGAGAAATGGGAGGGTGTTGAAGAGATTATTTGCAGTAATATTAGTGAGCTGCCTCTATGTTAAACACATTTAGAATTTGCATCATTGTGCCTGTGCACTGTCGGTGACCTAGCCAAAGAAGGCATGAAAGGGCAAAAATTGTATCATGAATTCAAAGCTGTTCTGAACAGGGGCCCCCAAAATATAATTGGCCCAGGGCCCCCCAAATCCTTAAGATGTCCCTGTGAACATGGGCTTCTATTGGAATTCTCAAGGGCATATTATCAAGCCCATTATCGCCGTTCTTGATAATATGCCCCTAAGTAATATGTGCAACCGGAGTCACGTTAATCTGAGAGAAGTCCTGCCCTCCACCTTTCTGTAGCTTGAAGAGACGCCGCAATCAATCCCGGAAGCAAAGCCTTTGCTCGCAATTCGTTCTTAGCTCGCCCACTAGCTCTGAAAAAAAAGTGTTTGCTGCTGACAACGTGACTCCCGTGATTTGCTTTGCATTTCAAGCGTTGTTCGCTAATTTGAGTGACATCCTTGTACACTGCATTGCCCTGGCACCATGCCAGCCCCCATCATGTTACACCAGGCAGGCATTTTTAATAGCGTGTATGGTGTAAATCCCTCAACGCCCTCCAAGAAGAGCTAGGAAGATGCCGCATTATGTACTTTCCTGAAATGGGCCTGGAAGCCAGCGCGTCCTGCGGCACGGTTGGTGTCGATCGTGTAATTAGCATTAAATTCCAGATGATTAGCTACATTATTTAATTGGCTGGTAGATTTCATATCCCCAAAGTCTCTTTTATACGCATTGCAGCTTAAAGGCGAGTCTGTTTCAGGCGCTCTACAACTTGAAATGGATTGCCTTCAAAAAAGGCAATAGAATGTCCCTGGTGTGTGAGGTATTTACAAATCTTGTAGCATTTTTTATATTTGTATTATTTCTTTCATTAAAGGGAATCAAGAGTTACTGGGAAATAGATCAACATGACAGAGAAAACCTAATAAGTCCAACGCCTGCACACTTTCCCCAAAGGGATTAAACAACAAAGGTAATTGAAAGAGGAGTCAGTTATCAAAAAAATGACAAAGTAGTTAACAGTATCTCATTTCTTGTAATTTATTTAGTGAAATGGGTTTTACAAGGTTCGCATCAGAAGCTTCAGTTATAAAATTAACTTTACAGGCAGTTGTTTTCAACGGCGTATACCAAGACGTCGTGTACCTTTGCATTTCAGAAAACCTTTGAATATTTGCCGGTTTCGTGATCCCAAAAGTTTAAATCGTCAGTGAATGGATCATTTTTATAGCACAAAGTTTTCTCTGCAAGGTTGTGGCTGTGAGTCATAGGCCTGTGTGGAAAGGCGCAAAGTCTCTTATCTTATGACCTGTATTAGGGAGAACAGGGAAGATCTTTCAGCCCCAAGGCAAAACCAATGGCACCCGCAACACAAGACGAATGCAAGGTTTTCCTTTGAGGCCTTCTTTATTCCTTACACATGACAAAAGATATCCTGTGGAAAAGAAGTTCGTGTTTGAATCTGGACTGATGTGAACTACCAGTCTACTGGATGGCTAAATGATTTTCAATGTTAAGGAGAGAAGCCCTCACCCATCCCATAGGTCCTGATTATGAGTTCCACATAATTTTGCGACCTATTAGTAAGGACGGGTACCAATTACGAGTATGAAGGTATTTAACACATCTGATAATTATTAAAAGCGTTAAATAGCTCAAACTTCGTAAAATTTTGGCAGGATGAACCTGCTGAAATTTAACAGGGGAATAGCATATGGTACTACCATATTGTGCGGATTATGGTGCGTTAATCACCAAAATCTGCATGTTATTTCCCTTAATCTCATAATAGGAGCTATTTATCACACAGATAAATAGCAAGCCCTGTGGTATCGTTATTTACACAGGTGCAATAAATAGCACCTAGACTTGTAATCAGGCCCATTGTGTCTCTCTTCATCTTAGAGCTCCTCCTCAAGCCCAAAGGCATAAGCTACAACAGTGCATGGCAAGAGAGCTCTTCTGATGTTCATTAAGGTAGCACCAAGAGAAGAGGGTTGTGTGGGAGTTACATGTGAATGTAAAACATGAGATGAAGTTGTTCCCTTGTAGAGGAGTAAACAGACAAATATTCACTGTTAAAACTGCCTCTTAGGTGGGCTGGGTATTTTTTATTGCTGGGTATATTTAAAAAACAGCAGGGCAGGGGCGGTTTCTCTGCTAAGGCGGAGTAGTGTCGCCCCACTGCCTTAAAGCATGGCAAAAAAGGAACAATAAAATAATAATAACGAGATGTTATTATCATTTTATTTTTTTGTGCAGGGGCAGTTTTGTGGGGCGGGGCGGGGCTAGGCTGCGCAGGGGAAAGGAGTGTTGGCACCTTCCTAAGTGCGCATAAATGTTTGGCCGGCACCTCGCATGTTCTCCACCGAGGCTGCATTACACCCTGGGTGTAGAACATGCCCAGGCTTCCATTCCCCATCTGAGCGCCTAACCACGGCGCTCAGATCAATCATGACGCTGCATTGCAGCTCTGTGATTGGTTCAGGGGAGCCTGGGTGCTTACCAATCACAATGCCGCATTGCAGCATTGTGATTGGCTTAGGGAAGCCTATCCTGCTCCAACAGAAGCCAGTAAGGGGACGGAAGAGAGGCGGCGGCCAGCCAGCGGGCCAGCCGGCAGGTAAGTGGGTTTTATTTTCATCCTCCTCCCCCAATTCCCCCGTTCTCCTCCCCACTACCGATTCGCGAGAGCAGCTGCAACTGTAGCAGGGATATAATTCGTCCTGAGATGATGTTGACATGCTTCAGCCCTATAATGTGCCCCCCTAACAGGTGTGAGTGGTCTTTCTTCAGGACCAACAAGAAGGTGTATTAAGCTTGAATCAATGACACATTATTGTTGAAAACAATATCGATTCACAAAAACATCGCCATCCTATACTTAATTAGCAGCAACACAAATATCAATGATCAAAATATCGCTATTAAAAATATCTATTTCTAGTAATACCGAAACAACAAATTTCATAAACAAAAAAATCGTTATCTATAAATAAATATATCAAAAGTCAAAACTATTGAAAGCACACTATATCACCTACACTAACATTGCAAAAAATAAATCCAAATATTACAAAAGAATATAACTCTATTTCTCTTTAAACAACAAATAAAATTGAGCTCTACATAAATCAACACATTGCCTAACTACATTATTTAACATTTTTAACAATAAACTAAAGTTTAAAGAAAAAAATGCATTCAAAAACATCAAATAATTAACAAACAAAAATAACAATTAATGTAATATAAAAAATAAAGATTAATTAATTAAATTAATCATAAAAATACTTCCAAAACAATACAAAAATACAGAAATATATATTTCACATTGAAACAGAATTAGTAATTAGGGTCCTCCATACAAAAGTATAGCTGATAACACAAATTCAAACTAAACAAGTACTAACCAATAAAAAGAACAGTAAAGCAAACTAACCAATACAAATTGGAAATTAATAAAAAATACAATATAAAAGGAGCAGAAAATGTCACCATTTACCACACTGAAAACACTACAGCTGCATGTCAATAACACTCTGCTGGATTGTCAACGGAAAACCAAAAAAGAAAAACTACCTTCACAGGTAAGTAAAATGTTTATTTTAGCATAGTTGAAACTAAGCAAGAGGACAGACCAACGGCGGACTATGAATACCGCACTTCACTGCTAAGTTCCTTCTGTAACAAGTGATCAAAGAGTCTGTGGATGTGTGCACATGCAACTCCTGCACCTGCTGTTGTTGGGTGCAAACTGCGAAGCAGATCAAGAAGTGAATGGTTGTGGAGAGGTGCACCACTGTGTAGTCTTGTTCCAAATGATGTAAACGGACAAAAGTTCCTTTGTGTTAAATTCTTTTATTTCAATGGTATCATAAAACAGGCTCCAGCCAACACGTTTCGTTCAATAAGAATTGAACTTCATCTGGGCTTGAATCATATACAAACGATGGCTAGTCCAATAAGAGGGTGTTGGATATGGTAAGTGAGTACTAGTACACTGGAGAATGCACTGTAAACCCCGTGGTCCATCTGTGGGAACCAAAATCAGAAGCAGTTAAGTTAAGGACTGAAGACATAACATGATGGGGCTCCCAAGTATGGGCCTGGCATCAGTACCTCATATGCGTGTGATTGGTGTCCTCTTTCCAGCCATGGCACCAGGATTCTTGCCTAAATTGTTGCATTGCAAGGAGGTAAACAAAGACAAACTTGAGGCCATTGAAATTCATTCAATGTTCCTAAACAACATTGCCCCCTACTTTATAGTCACACATACAGGCAAAAAACTGACCAAGTCTGGAGGTGGGAGCTGGTTTAGTAGAGATTGTAGAAAGTCAAGGAGATCTTTGGCCAAGGCTATTAAAGCGAAAAATTCCTCCCTGATAACTTCCTCTAGGAAACTGTACAAGCAGGTGAAGGCTAAAGCCAAAAAAGATTGGGACGATGCAATGTGGCGGGACTTATTGGAGTCCTGTGCATCAAAAGATGATTCCCTGTTCTGGAGATTAATGGCTAGAGGGTAACATACTGCTGGGATGGAGCCTCAGAAATTTGTCCCACCAGAGGAATGGTTTATCCATTTTTCAGCCTTATATCAGGAAGAGGCCCCGCTTCTGGACAAGGCTTTATTGGTGCCTCCCGTAGTTAGTTTTACACCATCACCTTTCTGCATACACAATGACATAAGCTTGCTAGCAACTTTTTCTTCAGGGAGAGTGGCTGGCCCTGACTGTGTGCCTGTTGATGTTTTCCTGCACAATACAAATGTGTGAGCCCAATATATACGGGTTATAGCGAATGAGATAGCCCTGGGAGCCCCAATTTTGGCATTGTGGCAGGGTGCGGAGGTGGTCCCTGTGTATGATAAAGGGGACAAGAGTTTGCCTGCCAATTACAGGCCAATTAGTCTAATTGATTGCCTACAGAAGGTTTTTTGCTGTTTGTTCTTGACTACAATTATGCACTGGGTGGATAGCAATGATATAATAAGCCATCTGCAGGCAAGGTTCAGAATTAAGACCGCAATGATTAACCAGGTCTTCAGTTTTGCTATTATTAATAGGAAGACGGTCTTGATCGGAAAAGGTGACCTTTATGTCACCTTTGTCGATCAAAAATCGGCTTTTGATATTATATCACGAGGCAAGCTGTGGGCGACTCTAAGAGGAATGGGTGTACCCTCCGATATATTATCTCTGCTGGTCATAATACACAAAAATAACTTTGCCAGGGTACGGTGGAGCTCCCAGGGACCATTGACTGAAAAAAATCCCAGTATTGAAGGGGATGTGTCCTGGCTCCCACATTATTTTCTTTATGTGTGAATGGGCTGGCACATCATCTTTTAAATGTTGGGGCTGATGCTCCAAGTTTGGCGAATGGAAAGTGCCATTGCTGTTGTTTGCGACTGACACTCTGTTATTCTCAAAAACACTGAGTGGCCTCCAAAAACTTCTTGCTAGCTTTAGTGACTTTTGTGTGGAGCGGGGCTTGCAGATTAATGTTGACAAGACTAAATTTATGACCTTTAGTCACTGTAAAAAATGTAAGGGAAAACTATCCCTAGGCAGATATGTTGTGTATACGTTTATCATGAATTTTAACTACATTTAATAGGCAATATTTTTTGCAATGGGTTTTGGGTTAAGTGAATTGTGATTGTTGCATAAAATGGACTCAAATAAGCTGTTTAATTTGACTACTTGTTAATACTGTGTTATTGTGTGTATGTAACATGTTTTATTTATTGTCTACTTTTATGGGTATGCCGAAATAAAGTTATTTATAATGATGACGATACTACGGAAAAAGTACAACACCATCTACAACCCACAAACATACCAACAAAATTCGGCAATCAAACACCTGGAAAAAGGCATCTAAAATGTAAGTAAAATCAAACCTCTTCTAAATATCAGTTCATCATCACAAACTTTATTTCGCATTAATTAAGATGCATAAAAGTACATAAAGACACATATGAAAACATTCCATTTACTATAAAAATCTTGATCATAGGTGTATAAAAAATACTCCTATCCACATCTATTTACTCAGTGTTATTACAACCTATAAGTAACTTTCTCTATAATCCTGATAATACGTCATAAAATTCATTGACAGAAAATGTCATCTTTACCAATTGTTGCAAGACATCTGCCAAAGTAAACTTTAAAACCTGTCAAAATAACCACTTAAAACCTGCAATCTTTATAAATAAAATCCATAAATAGTTTTACAGTTATATGTTACTGGATAGGGCGCCTTAGCCTTCCTTTCTTCAAATGGAGATAATTTGAGCAATTTATAATCATGACCCTTCTACGATATCAACAATTAAAACCAGTATCCTGCTAGTGTTTAATTGATGTTGAAAGCATACCATTTACAAGTCTGGGACATATGGTAACTTATAGCTTATTATATTATAATGTATTTCTTTATGTATACCCTGTCCCAATTTATTTTACATCTTAGGGGCCGATTCTGATGCAGTTAGGAATGGCTCTGACCCTCGGTCGGAGCCATCCTAACCACATCGGACTTGCCCGTTCGGATTCCTTTCCGACCGAGCAATTCCGATGGGCTCGGTCGGAAGGAATCCGAGTCGGTTTTCTGGATGGCTTCCGACAGGCTCGGAGAGCCCGTCTGCCATTCGAAAACTCTTCAGTACTCCCCTGGCCGGCTCTTTCTGGCCGAGGGAGTACAATGGCAGTTTCCCGCTGCCTTTCTGTGCTGGCCTTTCCGACACAGAAAGGCATTGTGAAACTGTCTTTGGAGGCCCCCAGCAGGGCCCCCATGGGTGCAAGGCCACCAAATGGCCGCCTAGGTGGCACTGATGGTGCCCCCATGCTGATCCCTGCACTTGGTGGCAGGTACCTTAGGGTGCCTGCCACAGGGTGCAGGGATGAACTGCACCTCTGCACTTAATGATGCGAGTCTGCATTCCGTTCGGAATGCATGCTCCCATTGTTAAGTATAGGATTGCGACGGAGAGGGTTCGGTCGCATCCTACTTGCAGGACTGGAACCAACAACAAGAGGTCGTTCGGTTCCAGTTCCTGACCGATGTCGGACGGACTCCGGTCCGTCCGACATCGGAATCGACCCCTAAATGGGAAGCCGCTTGGTTCTTTACAGCTGCCCATAAAAAGGATGCAAGCACACAGCACACATACGGGGTTTCCATTTGTAGAATAAATAACAAAGCTGGAAGACAGTGTCTCAAAGGAAATTTACATAATAATAGAACAATAGACTTCTTCCGCTGCTGAGCATATAGGGAACAAAAGAACAAAATGTGCAAGTTTGACTGTGTAGATTTTCCATCACATGGGCATGAGGGGAGTTGGCTAATTGAATAGGAATTTGCAGGATAGCCCAGACTAAGTGGAATGTAGTTTAGGCAGAACCTTACTAGAATAAACTGGTGGTGTGAGTTCTCAACAAGTGACAAATACAGTAGGGATCCGAAAATCACAAGGGGTAACCCCTAGTATAAGATTATGGTGCTTTTTCCTTTATTACTATTCCGTCTGTTGCTTGTTCTCTTTGCCTCGCAGATTTCTTTAATCTTCGATTTAGGGAAACTGCCACATGACAGTATCCTAAAGTTCGAATAAACCAAAGAATATAAAGGTGGATCTTACATAGGGCAACCATGGGATTCTAACAGCATACTCTAGTTTCGTGATATGTTTTCTCACTAGTTGATTCAGTTTAACTGAATTTCTTTTCAATATTGAGAGCCACAACAATAGGTGGGCCATTTTGACAGTATCACTGATATAGGGTAGCCCTAGGTCTGCAGGGGCAAACAAAGTGGTTAAATTACAGTCTGTTAACCCACAGCTCAGGGATTCGAATTTCAGACAACTTTTGATGTTAAAATTGCCCGCCCAGATAATTTTCAGGGGTTTAAGGTGATGATGAGTAAGGTCATCAATCGACCTATCAAGCTCTTCAGCCACTGATGCCAGGTTTCTAAAGTTGTTATTATAGTAGTTTATTATCATTAGGTCCCAATTAGTTTGCTCTTTACAGACCAGGATGTGAAAGTAGGGGGATTCATTTAGAAATATTGGGCCTGATTCACAGAACTGACTTATGTGAAATACGTAAAGTTAGTGATTTTCGGTATTCACAAAATACACTTACCACTACTAACTTTATGTCCGCTCCCGGGCCGGAGATTCCGGCCCTTTGGCGGTATTTCCGCCTCCGGAGCGGAATCTCCGCCTCCGGGCCGGAATACCCTCATTTAGGCCGTTTGAGCATTGAAACGGCCTAAATGAGGGTATTCGGCCCAGAGGCGGAGATTCCGCTCCGGAGGCGGAAATTCCGCCAAAGGGCCGGAATCTCCGGCCCGGGAGCGGACATAAAGTTAGTAGTGGTAAGTGTATTCTGTGAATACCGAAAATCACTAACTTTACGTATTTCACGTAAGTCAGTTCTGTGAATCAGGCCCATTAAGATTTTAAAGGTGATTGTATTTGCTATTAATGTCAATATACCCCCTTTGCCCTTCCTGCTCTAGAGCGCAATGCCGGGGTTTGATAGGATCGATATCCATTCAAATGAATAGGCCCCACCTCCCACATTTCTTGAACACAGAGGATGTTAAATTTTATCAATTCTTTTCTCCATTCAATATTATCTTTCTTGTTATGTCCTGCAATATTCCACGATTTTAAACTACAATCAGTGTTCTCCACTCCTTTCTCCTCATTAACCCGCTATCTGGTAGCCTAGTGACATGCTTAGTTGACCCGGTTCGTACAGGTCTCAGAGTCAATCGCAACTATCCAGGTTCTCCAATGGGGCAAACCTATTATTGCTATATAGTCCGAAGGTTCCTCTCAAGGTAGTCAAATTGTTACTGATGAGAACCATAGCCTCTTCTCTTGGTACCTGGAATCTAATCTTATCCTGTGGCTTGTAAAAAAAATCCAGGGGTAAGGCGTATATCTGCATGCCTATCGCGGGTGTATGGGAAGTTGGTCTAACAAATCTCCTACAAGACGTGAACTATCAAAGTTAAGTACAATACAATCCCCAGCAATATATTTGGGTGTTGGGCTGACGCCGGGTATTCTCCTTGCCATAATAAGATGACCATGGATATGAGGGCCAGATGTAGCAAATTTAGTTAGCCAGTGATGCGCTTTGGCCATTAGATACGTTATGGTCTCTTGTTGTAGAGACTTTAACTCTGGGATTTTTACAATTATTATAACAAATGGACATGCTGCTGGTGGAAGATTTAAGTATTGAGTTTTGTTGCCACCCAGATGTTGTTGAGCATATGTAGTGCTCAGGCTTTCTCCACTCTGATTTAATCTAATCTCTTCTTCTCTATCGTAGTATTGTTTTGACATAGGCCTTACGACTAGGGCAAATGAGGGTGCTGACCCTAGTCTCCATTTGTTGGATACTTTATTTGACATTGCGGTGGCCATATATTGTGCCTGTGTGTTGTGGTTGATAACTATCTTGGTAGGCCCTACCTTTTCCTTGGCCCTAGTCCCCCCTCATTGATCATGTGGGTTTTTAGGGGTATTTGAGATACTGATGTGGTTAAATTGTGTCACACTATCCGCATGATCTTTGAGTTTGCCCCCTTTGAAAAGTAGTTCTTGTACTCGACGCTCAATATTTTCCAAACTAGATAATAGAGGCTGCAATAAAAATTTCAGTTTGTCATAAAGTTGATCCAAATTTGAAATAACAGGTGCCAGCAATTGAATTTAATTTTGATAAGCAGAAGACATCCCAGTTGTTGGAGCTTTCCTTAGACTTTTCGCTTTGGGGGGTTGTGGCTCTTTAGACCCGCTTCTCTTTCTTTTCCCCGTGGGAGAAGTTTCTGGATTAACACTTAAATCCTGAGGAAGGGAGAATGGATTCGAAAAAAGCCCCACGTTAATTTCAGTTAGCGGTGATCTCTGGGTCCAGTACTAGCGATGACTCCATTCCCACCCCCTCCTAATGAAAGACTCCATTCTGTAAGTGCAAACTCCTTTGAAATTACATTTATCGCCTTAACAAGGAAAGAGTCTAGTGTAGAGATAGTAACCCATCGGATTCAACTTGTTGTGTCTTCCTTTCTCCCATAATGAACTTTATTTCGTCTTCTGTAATAATCCACACATTAGAGGACACCCAGCCCAGTTTCCTTCATGCCCCGACCGGCGGGAAAGGGCCTGACCTTGGCCTGTCCGGGCGTGGTCAGGGCTCGTCCCCGCTGCGTCCCCACCTGCGTCCCGTGCCACTCTTCTATGCATGTGTGGCGTTGTGGAGGGTGATGGGGATTACAGTTTCCCCAGCAATGCAGTGGTAGAGCAGACCAAACAAGCCCCGTCTGGCAAAGCTGCTACAGCTGCCGTGGGTTGGGGTCGTGGAGGGTGATGGGGATTGCAGTTTCACCCATCGGCGTGGCAGTAGACCAGACCAAATAATCATGGCTTCTCCCCCTCTTGCGTGTGGCAAAGCTGCTACAGCTGCCACGGGTCGTCTCCATGCTTCTATACGCATGTGGATTCGTGGAGGATGATGGGGATTGCAGTTTCCCCCAGTGGTGCGACGGTAGAGCGGACAAAACAACTACAGGTTCTCCCCCTCTTGTGTCCGGCAAAGCAGCTACAGCTGCCGCGGGTCGGTGTCGCTCTTCTATGCTCATGTGGCGTCATGGAGGATGGTGGGGATTGCAGTTTCCCCCAGTGGTGTGGCGGTAGAGCAGATTAAACAAGCATGGCTTCTCCCCCTCTTTATTATTACTATGTTTTAGAAACTTATAATGCGCACAGTTACCCAAGGGGGTTGCCCGGCACAGAGCGGAAGTATGGTAAAGTGAAAAGAGATCTGCATAGCGAGTTAGAAGAGACACGTTTTCAAACCCCTACGGAATGGCAGAAGGGATGTCGAGTTTCTCAAGGAAGCTGGCAGGCAATTCCACAGTTGCGGCCCTAAATAAGAGAAAGAGCACCCTTTCATGTGAGCCAACCTGAAATTCGGTACAATAAACCTAGCCTGCAGAGAAGATCTCAAGGGACGGGAAAGACGGTATAGGTGTACCAAGTCCAAAAGATATTTAGGGGCAATTCCAGATTTGACCTTGAACATGTAGCATAATGCTTTAAACTTGAAAAAGTTCAACACAGTAAGCCAGTGTAGCTCACAAGAAAGGCTGGAAACCAAGGTAAACTTGGGTAGAAGATACAGAAACCTGGCAGCTGCATTCTGCACAAGTTGCAGCCTACGGATAGTATATTTATTGGCTCCCAAGTACACCACGTTGACATAATCCAGTCTGAAAACAACAAGGGCCTGTATCACCGCCCTCTGTAGTGAGAAGGGAATCAGCGAAGGGATCTTTTATAAGCCACTTATGAACTGCAAAGTAGGTGGCCGCCACCTTGGCCACTTGTTGTTTCATGGATAGTGACACATCCACAATGAACCCCAGATTCTTAACACTACTTGAGGGGGTCAGAGGAATTCCTAGCTTGACAGGCCAGTAAAACGGTCCCCAGAGATCAGGCCTTTTTCCTAGAATCATAACTTTAGTTTTGTCCCCGTTGAGCTTGGGCAAGTTAGCGTCTGGCAAAGCGGCTAAAGCTGCCGCGGGTTGGCATCGCACTTCTAGGCGTGTGTAACATCGTGGAGGATGATGGGGATTGCAGTTTCCGACAGAGGTGCGGCAGTAGAGTGCACCAAACAAGCACGGCTTCTCCCCCTCTTGTGTCTGGCAAAGCAGCTATAATATCAGTTAAACCCTAAATGTATAAGATAAAACTAAACTCCCAGCCTCTACAAACTACCCACAAATAAACATTTAAAATATGACTAATACAACCTTTTTTCCCTCAACAGTAAATAAACCACCTGATTCACAGTAGAACACCTTCAAAGGAAAACTAAAAAAAGAATTGCATCTATAATCAACAACACATCTGTAAGTATAAAGTGCAAAACAATTGTCATAATATTCTATGTGCATTTGCAATGCAAAAGTAAAATATTACAATTTATTTAACTGTATTATTAATCTGTTTTCAGGCAGATTGACAGAAAGAATAAGACATATCACCTCACAGAAAGGCAAACAACTACTCTCGCACATGGGCTACACTTACATCGAAGAAAGCACAAGCACTGAGAGAGTTAATTGGAAATGTACAAAATGCTACTCTAGTGTACTGCGGCTAAAACAAATGATAATGTTATTAATGTGAGAATAATAAACACCCATAAAATGTCAGCAAAATAGAAGCAAGGCATTTACTTGAGGATTTAAATGAGGCAAGCACTAGTTCCCAAGAGCCCACTACTAAAATACTAAAGGATATACTCCCTAAAGTACCATCACATGTCAGCTACCAGCTCTTCCCACTATATAAACTACCTAATACCACAAACTAAGAAAGCCACCAGTGATGCTTCTGCTGTCACTAGAAGATACAAAGACATTCAAATTATTGAACACTGAACCACCACACATAATGAGGAACTCTCCCTCCTACGTGACAGCCTAAATAATGACAAACACATTTTGCTACAACAGATAATTTATCAAGACTAAGCCAATGTCAAACATGAATGATAGAGGGAACATTGAAAATGTGGCTAAACCTTCACTCATATATACACCGTACATGGTGAATATCAAAACACTAATATACCCCTCATATCTACTTGCAACATTTTAAGCAAAGTAGCACTTGTAAAAACTACTAACCCTCATTAAAATTCAAATGAACACCTACTCACCACATACAAAAATAATGAACTTTGGACAAGCCATGATACAAACAATACTTAAACTAAAATCATACACCACCATTCAAGGCTGGTAGTACCACTTTAATCAAATTGTTTAGAAACATTTCCAACAATCTGCACTAAGTGTAAAATATGCAACAAACAGCCAGTATGCCTTAAAAAAAAAAAAAAAACAATAGAGGTAGCCAGCCACTACAACTTGCTTGTAAAAAGCCCATTTTACCAACAAAATGAACATAAACGAAGTCCCCTAATGAACTACTTTAAAGATACTTGGGGCCAGATGCATCAACAAACCAATTTGCGATTTCCTAATTGCAAATCCTTGCAATTCGCAATTATAAAATAGCAAAACGGAATGCATGAAAGTGTGTTTAACACTTTCAGCGAGTCCTAAGGGACCGCAAATGACCTACCTCATGGAATATTAATGAGGTAGGTCGCAATTTGCGACCCCCTAGGAATTGCAAAAATCACGGGGATGGTGGCCTGCTCGGGTCAGCAGACCACCATGTCCGTGATTGCTGTAAAATAAAACAATCTTTTTTTTTTGTAAAGCAGCACGTTTTCCTTAAAGGAAAACGGGATGCTTTACAAAAGAGAAAATGAAAACTTTTCCTTTCATTTTCTAAGAGCAGGCAGTGGTCCGTGGGACCACTGCCTGCTCTTAGAAAATGCATTTACAGACATTCACAAAGGAGAGGGGGTCCCTTGGGGACCCCTTCCCATTTGCGAATTGATTACCACCTACGTGAAGTAGGTGGTAAAACGCGAATGTTTGGGACCGCATTTCGGTCACAAACATTCATCCATACCGAAGCGATTCGGTATTAGGAACGGACGCCCTAAACACGCCCCTTCCTAATAGCAAATTGCAAACCCATTTTGTTATTCGGTAACAGGATACCGAATCGCAAAATAAGGCTTGCTGCATCAGAAGAGCATTTTTTTGCGTTCGCAAAAAGCCGATTCTGCCACTTGGCCATTTGCGAAGGCAAAAAATGCTTGATGCATCTGGCCCCTGGCCCGGAAAACTGCACCAACTCCAGACAACCTAAAATCCACATACCATGATGGAATGTCAAACCGAACAATGCAGTAGAAGGATGGCACAATGTCTTCAAATCCACGCTAAAGAGAACACAACCTACACTCTACAAAATCATAGAAGTCCCACAAAAACGAACAAAGCTACCAACAATTAAGAATCGAGCAATCAACCTAAATTAAACCTAAAATAGGTAAACAAACCAGTAGAATGTACGACATGCTAAAAGTTAGAATCTTTTCTAAACAACAAAGGCGAACACTACTTGGAAGCAATAGCAACATCCCTATTGTACATCACATAGCTACTTGCACACTAAGCAACAAATCTTAACAAATTCACACACCACTATAACTTTAGGACTTTAAAAATTGATAAACTATTTATTTTGATAAGTCAGTCAAAAAAACATACAAATAACATAGAAATGAAGACTGGTAAAAGAAATTTGTTTAATAATGGATTAAAAATTGAAAGCCTCAACAATCCCAAAGTACAACATTAGAAAAAAACACAAAATGGAATCAAGTAAATTACAGCAAATAGACATAGAAAACAGTGGCGGGGTTCGGGGGAAATCGACAAACCACAGGATAGGTAAAATTAAATTAAAAAAATAATAAAACCACTTACCTTGTGCTCGTCGCATCGCCGAGTCGGTGATGCGGAGAGCGCAAGATAAGTGGTTTTATTTTTTTTTAATTTAATTTTACCTATCCCGTCATCTGTCGACTTACCGCCCACCCTGACCCTCCATTGCCCCACTCCACCACCCCACTGTTCTTAACTGTGCCGGCTGCTACTGATAGAAAATGAAATATGACATTTCCCTCCAACAAATAAATAAATAAATTAAAGTTGCAATTTGGTAGCAATAGATCTTCGTACATATCCATGTTGTCAAAATATTCACCAAAAAAAGAGAAAATGAAGTGAAAAATGCAAAAATGAAAAAGTCCAATGTAAATCAATTTAAGTAATCCAAAAACATAACTACCATTGCATACCCAAAACGCTCCAGTAACCCTGAAAAATCAAAGACAATTAAAAATAATAATATTAGTTTACTGAAAAACAAATTAATTTATCTTAAAAACTACAGGTGCATGGAATGACCTCAGATTCATAAACCTGTAAAAAGCAGAGAAAACCCACCCACACAAGACACTATTTCCAAACACAACATAAATATTACATTATAACTGTAATAAACGCAAATATAACATGACAACTTTTAAAATAACACTACACTACTATCAACCTCTAAGAAGGCCTAACACACCATACTACTAAACCACAAAACACAAACTACGACTAACTAACCCTCAAAATAAAAACTAACACTCTAACTGCCGACAACTAGTTCTACCCACAGCCCACTTCCCCCAAAACTTTCTAGAAAAACTTGAAAGAGTCTTACTTTATACAACGATTAGCAGCAGTTAACCACGACTCGCTCTCATCAAATCCAATAAAAAATGACATCGATGGACTACAAATGTATGCTTAGTGGTAAAAAAAATGGCTGCTAAATGAAAATAAAAAAGGCTATCTCACTATAGAAAACAATTAGACTTTCACTAAAAAAAGGTTTAAAATGATTAAAAAATATGTAACGATGTTACAAAATATGCAAAAAATGTCAATGAATGTATTAGTACAACATAAGTAGTACTATAAAAATAACAAATAATATAATATGATACTATTTACAATAAACTTTAAAAATTAAATGAAACCTGTTAAAAAACAATATATGTATAGCAAATGTATATTTTTTTAAAAAGTAACATATTTGTAAAAATTGCAAAAAATTCAAATATGTGAAACAATGTTAAAAAAAATGACGTTTTTCATTCCAAAAAATATAAGAAATGTTAAAAAATAAACAATAACATTGTATTTGGGGTGCAAGGCCACCGAATGGCGGCCTAGGTGGCACCGATGGTGCCCCCATGTTGATCCCTGCACCCGGTGGCAGGCACCTTGGGGTGCCTGCCAAGGGGTGCAGGGATGAACTGCACCTCTGCACTTAATGATGTGAGCATGCATTCCTTTCAGAATGCATGCTCCCATCGTTACATATAGGATTGCGACCGAACAGGGTTCGGTCGCATCCTACTTGCAGGTCTGGAACCAACAACAAGAGGTCGTTCGGTTCCAGTTCCTGACCGAATCCGTCTGACATCGGAATCGGACCCTAAATGGGAAGTCGCTCGGTTCTTTACAGCTGCCCATAGAAAGGAAGCAAGCACACAGCACACATACGGGGTTTCCAATTGTTGAATAATTAACAAAGCTGGAAGACAGTGTCTCAAAGGAAATTTACATAATAACGGAACAATAAACTTCTTCCGCTGCTGAGCATATAGGGAACAAAGAACAAAATGTGCAAGTTTGACTGTGTAGATTTTCCATCACATGGGCATGAGGGGAGTTGGTTAATTGAATAGGAATTTGCAGGATAGCCCAGCCTAAGTGGAATGTAGTTTAGGCAGAACCTTACTAGAATAAACCGGTGGTGTGAGTTCTCAACAAATTACAAATAAAGTAAGGATCCGAACATCACAAGGGGTAACCCCTAGTATAAGATTATGGTGCTTTTTCCTTTATTACTACCCCGTCTGTCGCTTGTTCTCTGTGCCATGAAGATTTCTTTAATCTTCGATTTAGAGAAACTACCACATGACAGTGGGGTATCATAAAGTTCGCATAAACCCAAGGATATAAAGGTGGATCTTACATAGGACAACCATGGGATTCTAACAGCATACTCTAGTTTCATGACATGTTTTCTCACTAGTTGATTCAGTTTAACTGAATTTCTTTTCAACATTGAGAGCCACAACAATAGGGGGGCATTTTGATAATATCTGATATAGGGTAGCCCTAGTTCCACAGGGGCAAACAAAGTGGTTAAATTACAGTCTGTTACCCCACAGCTCAGGGATTCGAATTTCAGACAATTTTTGATGTTAAAATTGCCCACCCAGAAAATTTTCTGGGGTTTAAAGTGATGATGAGTAAGGTCATCAATCGACCTATCAAGTTCTTCAGCCACAGATGCCAGGTTTCTAAATTTGTTATTATAGTAGTTTATTTTCATTAGGTCCCAATTAGTTTGCTCTTTACAGACCAGGATGTGAAAGTAGGGGGAGTCATTTTGAAATATTAAGATTTTAAAGGTGATTGTATGTGCTAGTAATGTCAATATACCCCCCTTTGCCCTTCCTGCTCTGGAGTGCAATGCCGGGGTTTGATAGGATCGATATCCATTCAAATGAATAGGCCCCACCTCCCACATTTCCTGAACACAGAGGATGTCAAATTTTATCAATTCTTTTCTCCATTCAATATTATCTTTCTTGTTATGTCCTGCAATATTCCACAATTTTAAACTACAATCAGTGTTCTCCACTCCTTTCTCCTCATTAACCCACTATCTGGTAGCCTAGTGACAGGCTTAGTTGACCCGGTTCGTACAGGTCTCGAGAGTCAATCGCAACTATCCAGGTTCTCCAATGGGGCAAACCTAATATTGGTATATAGTCCGAAGGTTCCTCTCAAGGTAGTCAATTTGTTACTGATGGGAACCATAGCCTCTTCTCTTGGTACCTGGAATCTAAACTTATCCTGTGGCTTGTAAAAAAAAATCCAGGTGTAAGGCATATATCTGCGTGCCTATCGAGGGTGCTAAGGGAAGTGGGCATAACAAATCTCCTACAAGACGGGAACTATCAAAGTTAAGTACAATACAATCCCCAGCAATATTTTTGGGTGTTGGGCCGACGCTGGGTATTCTCCTTGCCATAATAAGATGACCATGGATACGAGGGCCAGATGTATCAAATTTAGTTAGCCAGTGATGCGCTTTGGCCATTAGATACGTTGTGGTCTCTTGTTGTAGAGACCTTAACTCTGGGATTTTTACAAGTATTATAACAAATGGACATGCTGCTGGTGGAAGATTTAAGTATTGAGTTTTGTTACCATCCAGATGTTGGTGAGTGTATGTAGTGCTCAGGCTTTCTCCAATCTGATTTAATCTAATCTCTTCTTCTCTATCGTAGTATTGTTTTGACATAGGCCTTACGACTGGGGCAAATGAGGGCGCTGACCCTAGTCACGTTTTGTTTGATACTTTATTTGACAATGCGGTGGCCATATCTTGTGTCTGTGTGTTGTGGTGGATAACTGTCTTGGTAGGCCCTACCTTTCCCTTGGCCCTAGTCCCCCCTCATTGATCATGTGGGTTTTTAGGGGTATTTGAGATATTGATGTGGTTAAATTGTGTCACACTATCCCCAGTTCATTGAGTTTTCCCCCCTTTGCTAAGTAGTTCTTGTACTTAACACTCAATATTTTCCAAACTAGATAATAGAGGCTGCAAGAAAAATTTCAGTTTGTCATAAAGTTGATCCAAATTTGAAATAACAGGTGCCAGCAATTGAATTTAATTTTGATAAGCAGAAGACATCCCAGTTGTTGGAGCTTTCCTTAGACTTTTCGCTTTGGGGGGTTGTGGCTCTTTAGACCCGCTTCTCTTTCTTTTTCCCATGGGAGAAGTTTCTGGATTAACACTTAAATCCTGAGGAAGGGAGAATGGATTCGAAAAAAGCCCCTCGTTAATTTCAGTTAGCGGTGATCTCTGGGGCCAGTACTAGCGATGACTCCATTCCCACCCCCTCCTAATGAAAGACTCCATTCTGTAAGTGCAAACTCCTTTGAAATTACATTTATCGCCTTAACAAGGAAAGAGTCTAGTGTAGAGATAGTAACCCATTGGATTCAACTTGTTGTGTCTTCCTTTTTCCCATAATGAACTTTATTTCGTCTTCTGTAATAATCCATACATTAGAGGACACCCAGCCCAGTTTCCTTCATGCCCCGACCGGCGTGAAAGGGCCTGACCTAGGCCTGTCCGGGCGTGGTCAGGGCTCGTCCCCGCTGCGTCCCCACCTGCGTCCCGTGCCACTCTTCTATGCATGTGTGGCGTTGTGGAGGGTGATGGGGATTACAGTTTTCCCCAGCAATGCAGTGGTAGAGCAGACCAAACAAGCCCCGTCTGGCAAAGCGGCTACAGCTGCCGTGGGTTGGGGTCGTGGAGGGTGATGGGGATTGCAGTTTCACCCATCGGCGCGGCAGTAGACCGGACCAAACAATCATGGCTTCTCCCCCTCTTGCGTGTGGCAAAGCTGCTACAGCTGCCACGGGTCGTCTCCATGCTTCTATACGCATGTGGATTCGTGGAGGATGATGGGGATTGCAGTTTCCCCCAGTGGTGCGACGGTAGAGTGGACAAAACAACCACAGGTTCTCCCCCTCTTGTGTCTGGCAAAGCAGCTACAGCTGCCGCGGGTCGGTGTCGCTCTTCTATGCTCATGTGGCGTCATGGAGGATGATGGGGATTGCAGTTTCCCCCAGTGGTGTGGCGGTAGAGCAGACTAAACAAGCATGGCTTCTCCCCCTCTTTATTATTACTATGTTTTAGAAACTTAGAATTCGCACAGCTACCCCAGGGAGTTGCCCGGCACAGAGCGGAAGTATGGTAAAGTGAAAAGAGATCTGCATAGCGAGTTAGAAGAGACAACTTTTCAAACCCCTACGGAATGGCAGAAGGGATGTCGAGTTTCTCAAGGAAGCTGGCAGGCAATTCCACATTTGCGGCCCTAAATAAGAGAAAGAGCACCCTTTCATGTGAGCCAACCTGAATTTCGGTACAATAAACCTAGCCTGCAGAGAAGATCTCAAGGGACGGGAAGGACGGTATAGGTGGACCAAGTCCAAAAGATATTTAGGGGCAATTCCAGATTTGACCTTGAACATGTAGCATAATGCTTTAAACTTGAACAAGTTCAACACAGTAAGCCAGTGTAGCTCACAAAGAAGGCTGGAAACCAAGGTAAACGTGGGTAGAAGATACAGAAGCCTGGCAGCTGCATTCTGCACAAGTTGCAGCCTATGGATAGTATGTTTATTGGCTCCCAAGTACAGCACGTTGACGTAATCCAGTCTGGAAACAACAAGGGCCTGGATCACGGTGCTCTGTGCTGAGAAGGGAATCAGCCAAGGGATCTTTTTTAGCCACTTATGAACTGCGAAAAAGGTGGACGCCACCTTCGCCACTTGTTGTTTCATGGACAGTGACACATCCACAATGAACCCCAGATTCTTAACACTAGTTGAGGGGGTCAGAGGAACTCCTAGATTGACAGGCCAGTAACGCAGTCTCCAAAGATCAGGCCTTTTGCCTAGAATTATAACTTTAGATTTGTCCCCGTTGAGCTTGGGCAAGTTAGCGTCTGGCAAAGCGGCTAAAGCTGCCGCGGGTTGGCATCGCACTTCTATGCGTGTGTGGCATCATGGAGGATGATGGGCATTGCAGTTTCCGACAGCGGTGTGGCAGTAGAGTGGACCAAACAAGCACGGCTTCTCCCCCTCTTGTGTCTTGCAAAGCAGCTATAATATCAGTTAAACCCTAAATATATAAGATAAAACTAAGCTCCCAGCCTCTACAAACTACCAACAATAAACATTTAAAATATAACAACACACCTTGGACAGGGGACCTACCACAAGAGATCCGGCACCAATCAAAAGCATATACCAAACAAATCAAAAGATCGTGGATTCACCTGTGTGCTCACTGCCTGAAAGTAACCCCTGTTCAGGAGCACACCCCTATTTAAACTCTAGGGGAACAATATAGACAAGCTAAATCAGGACTGCACCACTCAAAGAGAACATAATATTGCATATAGTTATAATCGAATCATCCTCAAGTTGGTTGGAAAGAGTTTCTTCTTTATTATTTTCTTCTTTTTTAAAAGCCACAGCCAACGCATTTTGTCCTGTAACGCAGGACTTCTTCATGGCTGTAAGTTAGAAATATAAATAACAATGACATATACAGTACATTGAAATGTACATAACCATCACAACATAAATATATAAATACATAAATAAAACAAATGACATATAACATATAACACTAATGACCACACAATACCTAAAAACAAAAATACAAGCAGTACATACAAACACAACGATGTGTACATGTAAATTTAAAAAACGGACCCAACAACAATGGGCCGATGCTTGAATACAAAGGTACAACACAACCTCCAACAATGACTGAATGTCACTGCTATATAAACTTTACGATGAAACAACTAGAAAGAAGGAAACAAGATCTTAATCAAAGAGAACAAATACAACAGAAAAGAATAAAAATCTTAGTAAGTGAATGTGCTAGCAGCAGAGAGGGTAGATGCTAGAGACAAAACAAATGGTGGAACAACAATATATAAGTGAAGAGGCACCAATGATAAAGTCGTCCATTGGTAATCAATTGATCTCCTGAACATTTAAAATATAACTAATACAACCTGATTTCCCTCAACAGTAAATAAACCACCTGATTCACAGTAGAACACCTTCAAAGGAAAACTAAAAAAGAAAAGCATGTATAATCAACAACACATCTGTAAGTATAAAGTGCAAAACAATTGTCATAATATTCTATGTGCATTTGCAATGCAAAAGTAAAACTATTATAATTTATTTAACTGTATTATTAATCTGTTTTCAGGCAGATTGACAGAAAGAATAAGACATATCACCTCACAGAAAGGCAAAGAACTACTCTCGCACATGAGCTACACTTACATCGAAGAAAGCACAAGCACCGAGAGAGTTAATTGGAAATGTACAAAATGCTACTCTAGTGTACTGTGGCTAAAACAAATGATATTGTTATTAATGTGAGAATAACAAACACCCATAGAATGTCAGCAAAATAGAAGCAAGGCATTTACTTCAGGATTTAAATGAGGCAAGCACTAGTTCCCAAGAGCCCACTACTAAAATACTAAAAGATACAGGGGCATATTAGCAAGACCGGCGATAAAATTATCGCCGTTTTAGCGGCAGGAAACTGCCGCTAAAGCGGCGATAATGGGCTTGCTAATATGCGTTATAGAATTCAATAGAAGCCCAGGTTAGATGTGCAGGACATCTAACCTGGGCTTCTATTGGAATTCTATAACGCATATTAGCAAGCCCATTATCGCCGGTCTTGCTAATATGCCCCATAATCCCTAAAGTACCATCACAGGTCAGCTACCAGCTATACCCACTTTATAAACTACCTAATTCCACAAACTAAGAAAGCCACCAGTGATACTTCTGCTGCCACTAGAAGATACAAAGACATTCAAATTATTGAACACTGAACCACCACACATAATGAGGAACCCTCCCTCCTACATGACAGCCTAAATAATGACAAACACATTATTATATTTGCTACAACAGATAATTTATCAAGACTAAGCCAATGTCGAACATGAATGATAGAGGGAACATTGAAAATGTGGCTTAACCTTCACTCATATATATACACCATACATGGTGAATATTAAAACACTAATATAACCCTCATATCTATTTGCAACATTTTAAACAAAGTAGCACTTAGTAAAAACTATTAAACCTCATTAAAATTCAAATGAACACCTACTCACCACATTAAAAAATAATGAACTTTGGACAAGCCATGATACAAGCAATACTTGAACTACAATCATACACCACCATTCAAGGCTGGTAGTACCACTTTAATCAAAGCGTTTGGAAACATTTCCAACAATCTGCACTAAGTGTAAAATATGAAACAAACAGCCAGTATGTCTTAAAAAAACAAAAAACAATAGAGGTAGCTAGCCACTACAACTTGCTTGTAAAAAGCCCATTTTACCAACAAAATGAACATAAACGAAGTCCCCTAATGAACTACTTTTAAGACACTTGGGGCCAGATGCATCAACAAACCAATTTGCGATTTCCTAATTGCGAATCCTTGCGATTTGCAATTAAAAAATTGCAAAACAGAATGCAAGAAAGTGTGTTTAACATCGCAAATGACCTACCTCATGAATATTAATGAGGTAGGTCGCAATTTGCGACCTCCTAGGAATCGCAAAAATCACGGGGATGGTGGCCTGCTGGGGTCAGCAGACCACCATGTCCGTGATTGCTGTAAAATAAAGCAATCTTTTTTATTTGTAAAGCAGCACGTTTTCCTTAAAGGAAAACGGGATGCTTTACAAAAGAGAAAATGAAAACTTTTCCTTTCATTTTCTAAGAGCAGGCAGTGGTCCGTGGGACCACTGCCTGCTCTTAGAAAATGCATTTACAGACATTCACAAAGGGGAAGGGGTCCCCTGGGGACCCCTTCCCATTTGCGATTTGGTTACCACCTACTTGAAGTAGGTGGTAAAATGCAAATGTTTTGCGACCGCATTTCGGTCGCAAAACATTCATGCATACCGATGCGATTCGGTATTAGGAAGGGATGCCCTAAACACACCCCTTCCTAATAGCGAATTGCAAACCCATTTTACGATTCGGTAACAGGTTACCGAATCGCAAAATAGGGCTTGCTGCATCAGAAGAGCATTTGTTTTGCATTCGCAAACGGCCAATTCTGCGAATCGGCCCTTTGCGAAGGCAAGAAATGCTTGATGCATCTGGCCCCTGGCCTGGAAAACTGCACCAACTCCAGGTAACCTAAAATCCACATACCATGATGGAATTTCTACAATAGCACCATGGCTCAAGAAGCCAAACCCAACAAAGCAGTAGTAGGATGGCACAATGTCTTCAAAGCCACACTAAGGAGAACACAACCTACACTCTACAAAATCATAGAAGTCCCACAAAAAAAGAACAAAGCTACCAACAATTAGATATGAGGTTCGAATCAATTCACGGGACAAAGGAAGGAGAACATGGCGGCCAGCGGCTAGCGGGTCGCGGCAGGCTCCGGAGGGTCAGGGCGGTTTACCGTGTGTATAGCCTGTAACAGCTTATGAATGCTCGTGGGAATTTATCGAGACTTGCTGGACTAGTGAGAGAAATGTAATTTTGTAAGTCAGGGTCTATTTTCGCGTTAGCCCTGGAGGACGGAGAAAGCGAGTGAAACCAGTACACCTTGCTGGTGAAGCCGTGGGCGTGTTTTCAGCCGGGTGTGGTGGATGCGGTGGAGGAACTGGTGGCATGCTGCTGACGTGTCCCGGATCGGGTCCGGGCTCTGCGGTGTCTTTTCGGTGTGATTCCCCTGGACCTGCGGAGGAGGTGGCGGGAACAGCTGTTTCCGCTCCCAACGCGGCAGCGCTGGCAGCCGCGGGCGAGAAGCTGGACGAGAGTCAGGGAGTGCAGGTTGCCCTGTGGTCATGGCCGGCTCTGGGGGTGCGTCGCGGGCGGAAGGCGGCGGCGAGATTCCCCATTCACAGCGGCAAGGGCAGAGGAGGTGGATGTGAGAGACTCGAACCCCCACAATCCACCAGAACTGTGCCGGGAAGCAGAGGACAAGTGGAGCTGCTGGAAGAGACGGTTACAAAACAGCAACAAACAGTAAGAGTTAACTGTGTGGAACTGGGGAGTTCGGGAGGTCTGTCGGAAAAGGGCTCTCTAAGAAAAAAAAGGGAATCAGCAGGCACTAAAACACTACCGCGGTATGCTTTAAGAAGTATAGGCAGGAATTCACTAGATCATTCAAAAACAGCTGATTTGGATGCTTCAGGTTATAAGGCTACCATTGGTTGTGAGGCTTTGAACACTAAGAATCAAATAAAATTAGCAAAATCTAAATCTAAGAGCAAGAAAAAGGTGAAGGCATCCATACAAAATCAAACAAAGGTAAATTATCCCTCATTAAGAGATTATTTTAAAGCAGTGCCTAGTACACTGATATTAAAGTCGGTAGACCATATGTCTACACATAAAGAGAGCAACTCTAGTAGCTCTTGTAAGCTACTTCAATTTCCTGAGGGTATATTAAGTCCCAACAAGTTTCAGCCATTAGTAGGTATGTCAGTAGAAGAGGGGCCGGAAGAATTTATGATGCCAGATAAAGGCGGTGAGACATTAAATCTAACTGAGGTTGGGACTTCTTCAACGGATAACTAAGTTCTGGATAAGGAAGCAGAGCACACTGAAACATCAAAAGAGGCCATAACGAATTCACCCACGTCTCGCTCAGCTCAAGATCTTTTACAGGCCCTAATGGAGGAAGTGAGACGCAGGTTCCAGGTGTCAGAAAAAAACCAAGCTGAAATTAAGGTATTTTGCGAGAAAATGGAAGATAAGTTTGATTCATTGACAGCGAGAGCCACAGCTCTAGAGACCACGGTGGCGGAGCTAACAGTAAAAGTAGATGAGAATGCAAAAGATCTCACTAGATTAAAAGAACGTGAAATTGGTATTCAGGACAAGTTGGAATCTATTGAGAATTCTCAGCGGAGAAATAATCTTCGGTTACTTAAAGTCCCCGAGGGAGTTGAAGGAGACAATATCAAAGAATTTGTAATAAAACTGATTAAGCAAACAACTAAAATTGACTGCTCCGAGCAAGCTCTTGCTGCTGATATTCAGAGGGTACATAGGGACCCGTTCAGACTAAGTCCAAACAAAACCAGACCCAGAAAAATCTTGGTTCACTTCTTGACTTATAATTTAAAAGATGAAATACTGAACAAAGCACTGAAGTCGAATGTACTAAATGCGGAAGGGTTCTCCTTTCAAATTCGGTCTGATGTCTCCTCCATAACAGCGTCTAAACAGTGGGAGCTGGGAAAGTTATTAGATCCTTTCAGACAATTAGGTGCAACAGCACAGCTTAAATTCCCGGCCACATTAAAAGTGATGTTTAACAATAAAATGCACGTATTCAGGCGGGTGGAGGAGGCAGAAACCTTTTTGCAGTTTATTTCAGGGCAAGGTAGTGGACCACCGGCTCGCTAGCATAACCAGTCCTTTCTGCTCCAAATTTCTAGGGTAATTTTGTTATAAAAATTAGGGGGAACTAGGAGAAGACCTTTAAATTAACCTTTGAAAGCACTAGTTAGCAACCACATTAAGAGCTATGGATTTTTAACCGTTCTGACCAATGAGAGGGAAGCCTCAAAGGCCAGGGTAGGGCCATAAGAGGAAGAGTGGGGGTTCTCCAGGGGAGCACAGGGGTGGGTGGAGGGGGGGAAGGGGATGGGCACTGGGTGGGGAGCATAAGGAATTTTTTTTTTTTTAAAGTCCAATTCGCCAAAACAAATCTCATAAGCAATTTATCATTCACATAAGGAGAGATGACACAGGCCACAGTTGATCAGGCAATATATTTGAGGATGATGTCATGGAACCTAAATGGGCTGAGGGTAAAACATAGGATGGAGAGGATATTTCAGTTTTTGAAAGATACTCCAGAACAAATTCTTATTCTCCAGGAAACACACTTAACCGAGAAAGAGATGAGGAGTCTGTGCAAAACTAAAAGCTGGATTCACGAAGTTATATGCACTACACAACAGATAACAACACAGGGGGTGGCTATAATCATAAAAAAAAACCTGCATTATCAGTGGAAGGTTTCAAAGTTGATAAAATGGGAAGATGGGCAATAGTTAAAATAAGGTTCCATACATATAAATTTACAGTAGCAGGGTATTACGGTCCTAATCTAGACGACCCAGCCCCTTTAAAAGATCTACTTGCTGAGCTACTGCTTTTTCGAGATCCCTTAATTCTGGCAGGTGACTTTAATTTGGTCTTAGACCCTGTAATGGATAGGTCTTTAAACAGCAGAACACCTCAGAATTGTAAAATGAGATCTTTATTGAAAAGCACGATGAAACAGCTTGGATGGATGGATATATGGAGAGAAAGAATGGGAAGTAGGAGAGGGTACACTTTCCATAATAAGAAACATGGTCATAAATCTAGATTAGATTTCTTTTTAGTCAGTATGGAGCTGAGGGACTGGGTGAAAGACACGAAGCACCTAGGGGGACACTTATCTGACCACGTGGCAGTAATATTAGGTCTGAAACTCCCAAATAAATTAATCAACAGAAGATGGACCTTAGATCGAGCCATACTGTTAGATGAGGAAGTAATCGAAAGATTAATAACAGACACAAAGAACTATTTTTTGATCAACATGGATAGTACCTCCATAGAAACAGTATGGGATGCTTATAAAGCCTTCTTGAGAGGATGCATAACCTCAATTCAAATCTCTAGACAGAAGAAATACAAAGCAGAGGTAGAAGAAATAGAGCGTGAAATACAGAAGTTAGAGAATGAGCTTACCCCCCAGGGGGATAGAACAGCAGGGAGAACCTGCGAGATTTTGCAATCTTTTAAAACAGATCTGGCAGGGGTGTTAGACGCTAGGTTGATGAAGAGGTGGGAGGCCAGCAAGTTGGCTCATTTTGAATATGGGGAAGGCTGTGGGAGGCTTTTAACCTGGAAAACCAAACAGGAACAAGCAAAAGGCAATATAAAAGAAGTAGTTTGCGACACCACTGGAAATCTATGTGAGAGCCCCGCAGACATTGAAGAAGCCTTTCGAAAGCATTTTAATAAAGTTTACCGAGAAGATCTAACCCCACAGGACAAGATGATAGAAGCATGGCTCGAACACTTTCCTTCAAAAAAGATCAGTGATGAGATGTCTAGTAATCTTAATAAACCAATAAGCCAGAATGAAATCAAGAAGGCAATAGAGACAGGTAAAAAAGGCAAGGCGCCAGGACCGGATGGTCTACCGGCCGAGCTGTACAAATCATTGGGTGAGGTCCTTATTCCAGTAATGGATAAACTATTCTCCCATATTTTTGAAAGGGGTGGGAATATGCCCCCCTCGTGGGATGAGGCCACTGTTGCCTTGATTTTAAAACCATCTAAGCCACCTAGTCAGTGCGACTCGTACAGACCAATCTCTCTGCTTAATCTTGATTATAAGATTTTTGCTAAGATTTTAGCAGAGAGATTGAATGGAATTATAACCGGTTTACTAGATGAAGACCAAAAGGGCTTCGTCAGAGGCAGAGGCATCCAAGATTTAACGTATTACCTGATCGGAGCCATAGACATGGCGATACTATATAAAATCCCAATGGCTATCATCACGATCGACGCTACCAAGGCGTTTGACCGGGTCAACTGGGCCTATTTAACTCAAATATTGAATAAATGTAATTTGGGGGAAAATTTCTGTAGGGCAGTTTTTTCGATTTACCAAACTCCAACAGCCAGAATTCTGATAAACGGCAACCTTTCTTCTTCTATAGCAGTTCAGAGAGGGACAAGGCAAGGTTGCCCTCTCTCACCTTTGCTTTTTAATTTATATATAGAGCCTCTCGCAGAAAGGATTAGAAGGCACGAGGATATACTCCCTTTCAAATGCAAAAACTGGGACAAAAAAAAGTATCGTTATATGCCGATGATATGATGGTATATACGTCTGACCTCGCGACGGCCATCCCTATCATACACAGTTTAGCACAGCAATTTGGTTGTATTTCGGGGTATGAGATTAATCAGTCAAAAACAGAGTGCATGGCCTGGAATCTGAACGTTTGCTCCCCTACATTGAAAAGAGAAACAAGGTATCTAGGCATTAGAATTACCCAGGATATTAACGATATAGTTGATAAAAATCTACGTAGAGTTGAGAAAGAAATTTCTGATTCTCTAAAAAGCTGGGCATACTTACCTCTGACACTCATAGGGAGAGTCAACTTGGTAAAAATGATGCTCTTACCAAAACTTATTTTTCTGTTTCAAAATATACCATTAGCTTTCAAAGAAGAAGATCTAAGGAAAATACAGGCAAAAATAAATTCTTTTATATGGGCCTCCAAAGGAATAAGAATTTCGTATAAAAAGCTTCGGAGGAAGAAGAATAAGGGAGGGCTATGTATGCCTGATAAAATCTTTTATGCATGGGTTTTTCTAATGAGGACAGGGAAAATGCTCATGAGTGACCCAAATGCCTCAGATATAGGGAAAATGTTTAGGGAAATGGTGCAGGATTTAAAAGGAGGAGATCATGCTTTTTTATACAAATTTGGAGATCCACGCTTTTTCAAGAAGGTACGTCTGAAGTCTCTAAAGGACTTAGTTAACACTTGGTTCAAAATCAGGAAGCTCTTAAAGATCAGCTACTACAGCGCTATGGCTCCTATCTGGGATACACCAGGCTCACCTGAGTGGACTAAAGATTTATTAGTAACACCGTTAAAAGCAGCCGGGATAAACTGTTGGGCCCAACTTATTTCTGATGGCTGTTTGTTATCATGGGAAGACCTGAGGGTAATCACGGACAATCAACGATCCAAATTTAAATATTTACAAATAAAAAGCTGGTCCCAGGCGATTGGTATAACGGTTGGCAACACGAACGATTTAGAGACGGCCTTAAGAATGAGACAACAAAATAAGAAAGAGGTGGCAAATCTCTACTGGCTCCTGATAGATCTGGCAGATGGCGATTTCACCCTTCCATCGCAGTTGTGGGGCGAGTGCTTGCCGGGTTCCAGTACAGAAGCAATATGGCAAGTATCTTATGATTTACTATACTCTACAGTACAAGCTGCCAATTTAAGGAGAAATCATCTCTTCTCTCTCCACAGAGTATACTGGTCTCCCTCTAAGCTTTCTAAGTTTGCGAAGGGAGCTATCCCATGCTGTCCAAAATGTCAGCAGGAAAAAGCAGACGACGATCATATGTTCATAAGTTGCCCTATGTTACATCAATTCTGGGGTTCTGTTATCAGAGGTATGGAAGACATATTTGGTTTTGATATCCAGGTGAGCACCTCTTTAGTATTCTTTGGTATTTTTTCAAACTATGAATTATTATCTCTAGATAAAAATAAGCTGTGTTTTTACCTCATTCTACTTGCTCGGAGAGAAATCTGTAAATGCTGGATTAAGTGTACGCCTCCGACCTTTTTAGATTGGATAAATTCCATTAAGTATGTAATGAAATTGGATAAAGCTATATGGGAAAAGAAGAGCAAGAGAAAGAAAGAGTTTTGGTTGCCATGTAAGGGTTGGCTGGATAATTTATGAAAGCCAGGGCATATATGTCCAATGATTATGCCTCTACATAGAAATACTTCACCACTCGGGTCAGTTCTGGGGGCCAATTAGATAGAAGAGTTGAATAGACCGAATACGAGAGGTTCTGTGTAAAGTGCATCCATTTAGACCAGAGTTCTCTTGCTGGTGCCAATCAACTGGGGGGCCGCAGAGTAGATCAAATCGGCTCTGGATACATCTAATGGCGTATGAGGACAAAAAAAAAAAAAAGCTACCAACAATTAAGAATCGAAAAATCAACCTAAATTAAACCTAAATAGGTAAACAAACCAGTAGAATGTACGACATGCTAAAAGTTAGAATCTTTTCTAAACAACAAAGGCAACACTACTTGGAAGCAACAGCAACATCCCTATTATAAAACACATAGCTACCTGTACACTAAGCAACAAATCTTAACAAATTCACACACCACCATAACTTTAGGACTTTAAAAAATTGATAAACTATTTATTTTGATAAGTCCGTCAAAAAAACATACAAATAACATAGAAATGAAGACTGGTAAAAGAAATTTGTTTAATAATGGATTAAAGATTAAAAGCCTAAACAATACCAAAGTACAACATTAAAAAAAACACAATATGGAATCAAGTAAATTACAGCAAATAGATACAGAAAACAGTGGCGGGGTTCGGGGGAAGTCGACAAACCACAGGATAGGTAAAATTAAATCAAAAAATTAATAAAACCACTTACCTTGTGCTCGTCGCATCGCCGAGTCGGTGATGCAGAGAGCTCAAGATAAGTGGTTTTATTTATTTTTTTATTTAATTTCACCTATCCTCTCATCTGTCTACTTGCCCCCCACCCTGCCCCTCCCTTGCCCCACCCCACCACCCCACTGCTCTTACCTGTGCCGGCCGCCACTGATAGAAAATAAAATTTGACATTTCCCTCCCACAAATAAATAAATGAATTAAAGTTGCAATTTGGTAGCAGTAGATCTTTGTACATATCCATGTTGTCAAAATATTCACCAAAAAAGAGAAAATGAAGTGAAAAATGCAAAAATGAAAAAGTCCAATGTAAATCAATTTAAGTAATCCAAAAACATAACTACCATTGCATACCCAAAACGCTCCAGTAACCCTGAAAAATCAAAGACAATTAAAAATAATAATATTAGTTTACTGAAAAACAAATTAATTTATCTTTTAAAACACCACAAAAAGTACAGGTGCATGTGATGACCTCAGACTCATAAACCTGTAAAAAACAGAGAATACCCACCCACACAAAACACTATTTCTAAACACAACATAAACATTACATTATAACTGTAATAAACACAAATATAACATGACAACTTTTAAAATAACACTACACTACTATCAACCTCTAAGAAGGCCTAACACACAATACTACTAAACCACAAAACACAAACTACGACTAACTAACCCTCGAAATAAAAACTAACACTCTAACTGCCGACAACTAGTTCTACGCACATCCCTCTTCCCCCAAAACTTTCTAGAAAAACTTGAAAGAGTCTTGCTTTATCCAACGATTAGCAGCAGATAACCACAACTCGCTCTCATCAAATCCAATAAAAAATGACATCGATGGACTACAAATGTATGCTTAGTGGTAAAAAAATACAATACAGAGTGGCCCAGCAAAATCTACTTTCCCACAACACTTATATTATGTAAACACAAATTCAAACAAAACATACATGAAAATGAAAGATTAAACAGTGTTATTTATTCACACTGCCATGTTCTCAAATACATCTATTATGCAATCAAACTTCATAAACAAAGTGCCCAGAACGACAGGGAAAAGAAAAGGATCGTAAAGGAAGTGATTCCGTGAAGGTAAAGTGTGAGAGCAAGAAGTAAATGTGCAAACAATTAAATCATAATTATCAACAAAAGATTCCAGATTTAATTTTCGCCATTAATGCGCCATAATATACATAATTTTTGTAGCCACGGTGCCCGCCTCTCCCTCCCCCCACCACTGTCCTGATGAAGACCCCCCGTAAGGTGCGACTAAACCTACATTCAATCGGGGTCGAAACGTCGACACTCCTTTTTTGAAACAGCCAGAAACGACAGAGATTATTTCACTGTGTTTTTTCAATTTTTAGGCCTGGCTACAAAAATTATGTATATTATGGCGCATTAATGGCGAAAATTAAATCTGGAATCTTTTGTTGATAATTATGATTTAATTGTTTGCACATTTACTTCTTGCTCTCACACTTTACCTTCACGGAATCACTTCCTTTACGATCCTTTTCTTTTCCCTGTCGTTCTGGGCACTTTGTTTATGAATTTTGATTGCATAATAGATGTATTTGAGAACATGACAGTGTGAATAAATAACACTGTTTAATCTTTCATTTTCATGTATGTTTTGTTTGAATTTGTGTTTACATAATATAAGTGTTGTGGCAAAGTAGATTTTGCTGGGACCACTCTGTATTGTATTGCCTCAACCCAGGTCCCATTACAATTGGGTCTACCCATATATATAACTAGTGGTAAAAAAATGGCTGCTAAATGAAAATAAAAAAGGCTATCTCACTATAGAAAACAATTAGACTTTCACTAAAAAGATTTTAAATGTTTAAAAAATATGTAACGATGTTACAAAATATGCAAAGAATGTCAATGAATGTATTATGAGAATATAAATAATAATTTATAGTACAACATAAGTAGCACTATAAAAATAACAAATAATATAATATGGTACTATTTGCAATAAACTTTAAAAAGTATATGAAACCTGCTATAAAAACAATATATGTATAGCAAATGTTTATGTTTAAAAAAAGTAACATATTTGTAAAAATTGCGAAAAATTCCAATATGTGAAACAATGTTGAAAAAAATGACGTTTTTCATAAAAAAAAATATAAGAAATGTTAAAAAATAAACAATAACAATGTATTTTATGTTTAAAAAACATGTTTTTAAAAAAATGTAAACATATGCATTAAATAAAATAGAAAAATCTAAATAAAAAAATATTAAATAAAAACATTTGTCATTTATTGTCCTCTTAAAGAAAAGTCAATACTAATGATGTATGTGAAACATGCAATACTTAAAGCTTTACATCCAATACTCACAATGTAATATAATATATAAGAATAAACATGTTATACGCTAAAATAGTTACATTTGCCACTCCCACTACTAATGACTCTTTTAAGGCGTTATTTTGTAAACTAAAGGGATCACAATAACTATTCCCACTGCAATCCAAACAATTTAGTGGAAAGTATTGGACCAAAAGTTGCCACATTTCCCAATTGCACTCCAGTCGTAGCCACTTAGGGGAAGATGTTAGACACTAATGGGGTGACATTTACTATTGCCACTTCATTCTGAGCCACGGCCACATTTGCTATTCGCACTCCAATCTAAGCCATTTAGGTGAAGGTTTTGGGCACTAAGAGGGCAACTTTTACTCTTCTTACTCCAATCTAATCCATTTAGGAGAAGGTGATGGATACTAAAGTGGTCACATTTAGCATTCCCACACCAATGTAACCTATTTAGGGGAAGGGTTTGGACACTAAAGGGGTAACATTTACAATTGCTACTCCAACCTAAACCATTTAGGGGAAGGTTTTGGACACTAAAGTCATTACATTTACTATTCCTCCTCCAATCTAAACCATTTAGGGGAAAGGGTTGGGCACTATAGTGGTTACATTTACTATGTCCTTTCCAAACTTAGCCATGTGGGGGAAGGCATTGGACACTAAAGGGGTCACACTTACTATTCCACCTTCAGTCTAAGCCATTTAAGGGAAGGTGCTGGTAACAAATGGGATGCCATTAAATAATCCCACTCCAATATATGCTGTTTAGGGGCAGGTGTTGGACACTAAACGGGGTAACATTTACTATTCCCACTCCAATCAAAGCCATTTTGGGGAAGGTGTTTTAGCACTACAGTGGCCACATTTATGCTTTCCACCACTCCACTCTGAGCCATTTTGAGGATTTTTTTGGACACCAAATGGACAACATTTACTATTTCCACTACAATATAAGTCATTTAGAGGAAGGAATTTGAACGCAAAACGTGGTGACACTTAGTACTCCCTCACCAGTCTAAGCTAGTCAGGGGAAGGTGTTGGACACTAAAGCAGGGTCTAGGTACCTTGGAGCAGTGCTCCAATCTCCACCTGGTTATCTCTAAATACACCATAGCCAAGTTGGTTTGATCCACCTTGGCTTTCTGAATTTAGCATCTGTATTCGACTGGGTGGACAGAGGGAGACTCTGGGCCAAGATGTTGAATATGGGCTTTGATTTCACTCTGATCCACTTTCTCGCCTGCATGCATAATGGAGTGACAGGTCGTGTGAGGTATGGAAAGAATGGTGCACTCAGTTACCCAATAGAAATGAAACTGGGTATAAGGCAAGGATGTGTATTGGCCCCTTACCTATTCTGCCTATATATCAAAGATCTTGGGAAATTTCTTAATGCAGGAGAATCTGATGTCCCAAAGGTTGGCCCTAGGAAGCTACCCACTCTCTTTTACACTGATGATGGTTTTTTATTTGCAAGAACGGGATTAAGTTTACAGAAATTATTAAATAGTTTCCACCCTTTTCATAAATAGTTTGGGCTTAAAGACAAACATCACTAATTCGCATTTTATGGTCATTGGGAAGACAAGTACTATTCTAAAGTCTCAACATATCAATGGTGAGAAACTTTCATATGTGCCCTCCTTCTCATACTCAGGAGCCCCCTTCGATTATAAATGTTCATGGTCTCTTCTGATTAAGACTAGGAAACAATGACTCAAAAAATCTACTGAGGCAGTTTTTAGATTTGCGAGGAAGTTGGGCAACAAACCCCTAGCTGCCATGACTAATATCTACTCCACACAATGCCTTACCATGGTGACACATTGAGCAGGGGTTTGGGGTTACTGCAACGTGGATGCCCTTCGGGTGTCCGAAACTAATTTCTAAGAAGACTTTTGTCTGTCCCAAATAGTCTTCCCATATACCTCTGCCTCACAGATTTAGGACTTGTCCCGCTAGTAGATCACGTTAAACTAGCACCTTTAATGCTTTGGAGAGCAAAATGGGCTAAACAAGAAACTTTGCCTAATCAGGATTTTATCAACTATTGTGCGTCTTTAGATAAAGCACAGAGCCTCCCTTGGTTTTCTTATGTAAAGGAGCATCTTGCCCTGATGGGGAGAGAAGATTGTTACCATAACCCACTTTTAATGGCCTTTATTCCAAAAAAGCAACTTAAACATGATTTTCTTGCCTTATTTGCCCAACAGCGGCTAGAGCATGAGTCTAAAAAGAAGCAGGTAAAGGATTTTTTACCTCTCATTACCACCATGAACATGGAACTATATTTGATGTTTCCGCTCTCCCACTCCCAAAGATTTTACTCAACCAGATTCAGATTCCTTATGGCTAATTGTTTGGTTTCTTATCCTTGTTTTGCACATCATGACTCACTCTTGGACCTTTGCCCTTGTGATTCAACAATGGCCCAGTCTTATTTACACTTTTTATTTTTCTGTAAGCTATATACTATTCCTCAGAATTTTTTTTAGTTCTTTACTGAATCATCTGAATATTAGAAGTTGCAGACCAGCCCTGTGTTACTTACAGCTTCTTCACATGGAGTTTATTTGCCTGATGGCCTATGAATTTCTATCTATTGCTACCAGTCTGAGAGAGCTAGCGGGGAAATAAACAATAGTATTTTGTATTTTTTGTGGTTAGAGTTTCTTAATAGGGATAGGACTCACCTTGTTCAATGAGCAAAGTTCTCCCTTTGGTGTTTATAATTGCACTAAGCACTTTTTCTGCACATTTTTTCTCCCGTACCAGGGTTTCCTCTGGCATATACTTTTATATGGTGATTTTATCGGAGATTGTATGTATGCTCTCTTTGTACAAAATAATGAAGCTGGAATATGAATTGCTGCACTACAACATGCTAAGCAAATACTTGCTGTTTTAATTCTTAACAGATTTTTCTGACGTGACAACAATTATTTTGCTGTTTTAATTCCTAATGGATTTTATTCCTTTTAACATATTTATGAATGTTTGCTTTTATGGCTAAACTCTTATATTCCAAATAAAGACTATCTGATCTGATCAGCACTTCAGTATTACCGATGTGGAGCTTGAGGCAGTTTTCTTTTATCTAATTGGCCATGCGTTGTTTAAAGCTTGTCATGGTAGTTACTGTGTCATCTGATAGGGAAAACTTGTGCTGGATGTCATCAGCATAGGAGATGATGTTGATTCCGTGGGATCGGATGATGTTTGCCAGAGGAGTCATGTAGATGTTGAAAAGTGTGGGACTGAGTGATGATCCCTGTGGAACTTTACAGTTGTGGTCCTCGGGTTCTGATGTGAGGCGTGAGAGCCTGACTCATTGTGTTCTTCCAGAGAGGAAGGAAGCTATCCATTTGAGTGCTGGTTCTTGTATTTATGCCATGTTAAGTCTGGTGATGAGTGTGTGGAGGAAGACGGTGCCAAAAGCGGTGGAGAGATCCTGGAGGATGAGGGCGACAGTCTGACCACAGTTGAGGATGGTGCGTATGTCATCTGATGCAGCGATGAGGGCTATTTTGGTGCTATGATTGTTTAGGAACCCTGATTGAAAGTCATCCAGGAGTTTGTGGCAATCTAGGTGGTCAGAGAGTTGTCTGTTTTCTTGATTACTTTGACTGGGAAGGGAAACAGTGAGAAGGGTCAATAGTTGTTGGGTACTTTGGGGCTGTCTGATGATTTTTTAGCAGGACGATGACTTTAGGGTGTTTCCAGAAATCTGGTAAGGTGGCTGTCTTGAGGGACGTGTTGATGATGGAAGGGAATGCAGCATTGAGCATGGCTCTTCCCAGGTTGTAGACATGGTGTGGCAGAGATCTGTGGGAGCTCCTGAGTGGACTGTCTTCATTATTGCTGCAGTGTCCTAGATGGATAGAGGATTACATGCTGTCAGTTGATAGTTTTTGGTTGATGAGGTTATTAGGCTGGGAAGGTCAATGGGGGTGCTGGGGTTCGAAGTGGCTGCAGATCTTGGTGATTTTTTCATGGAAAAATTGGAGAGGTTGTTGCAGAAGTCTTCTGTAGAGGTGATGGTTTGGGTTGTGGCTGTTGGGTTGGTGAATTGCTTGACAATGGCAAAAAGTTCCTTCCAGATAGATTCGATTCTCAGGGTCAGTGCATTTTCCGTGGTCTCTACTACTTGATGATGATAGAGTCTAATTGCGGCCTTGTTGGTGTTACTTGCCGTGGTTCCTCAGGTGGTTCTCCATTTCCTTTTGAATTGTTTCCAAACTCTTGTGGATTCTCTGAGGTCAGCAGTGCTCCAGCTAGCTTGTTTGTTAGAGCATTGGGTTTGTTTGTTTTTCAGGGGCACCAGAGGTGAAGGTAGTAATCCAGTTGTTGAAGTTGTTTGTGTCATTGATGAGGATGTTGGTGGGGCTGTGTAGTTTAGTTGGAGAACGTTGAACCATTTTGTTTCTGTAATATTTTTTCAGCAGCTGCTTTGGGTGTTGCTAGAGTTCGTAGGGGTGGTTAGTGGCCCTGTTATGTAGAAGTAGACAATGGAGTGGTCCATCCATGTGAGTGGAGAGATGTGGCTGACTTTAACTGTGTCGCTGGAGGAGGAGATGGGGTCCAGGGTGCGTCTGGCAATGAGGGTAGACCATGTATGAGTTGGGTGAGGCCAATGTTCTGTGGACTTTTGAGCATGTCAGCAGAGTTGGAGTCTGTGGGGTTGTCAAAAAGAACATTGAGATCACCTAGGAGTATGAAGTCTTTGGTGCCCATTATGAGAGGTGTGTTGAGGTCAGTGAGGAGGTCGCTGAAGTCGGTGTGAGGTCCTGGGGGCAGTAGGTGAGGGAGCTTTTGAAAGTGGTTTTACTGTCTGTTGGAAGCTTGAAGTGCATATCTTCATTAAAAGTGGCTTCTTGGGGTAGTAACGTAGGGGGGGAAACATGGCGGCCGGCTGAGATGCCGGTCGGGGGCTCAGTAGGGGAGGGCCGCCAAACAGCGTAATTTTTACTCACCGCCGCTTGCCTTCTTTCCCGGCTTGCATGATTCCACCTCAGATGCCGGTGTGGATGCAGCTCACCTCTGATACTGCCCCCGCTACCACGAGGTGAATGGTGGCTCAAGGATCTTGTCCCTGGGCCGCGGCAGCAGGAGCACTGTGAGCACTCCGCGTGGTTCGGCAAGTGCTGCAGCTGCGAGGGAGAGAGGTGAACGGAGGGGGTAGAGTCAGAACAAGCAGCCTATTCCTAGAGAAGGATCTGACAACTCTGGCTGACCAGAAGAAAACTGAGGCGGCCATAGGTGAGCAGCAAGTTTCTTTTGTTAAAAAGCAGAGCCATGAAGAGGACAGTAGCAGTACTGTGCAGATGGAACAACACGGCCTGCAGCTAGGGCCACAGAGGGAGATCCAAGAAGGGTGCAAGCAACCTAGTCTTAAAAATATAGGGAGAATACAGACCCATTCTGATAAGCGTTATACGCTAAGATCACACATTTGCTCTCCTTGGGTGTTGGAAGAGGGTGGAGGTGTCGGTAACATTTCCCCCCAATCCCCAGTGAAATTGCAGGCTAGACGGAAAAAAACTTGAGCAATCACTGGTCCTAATAAAGACCCACCTCCAAAAAAGACCATAACGTCGCTAAAGGGGAAACAAAGTACTCTGGTCCTAAAGCCACAGAAAATTACCCCTTCACTTAGATCATACCTAAAGGTCAGGACCGACGCAAGAAGTACAGAGGAGAGCATTGATAGCATGGAGGGCAAAGGGCTCATCGCGAGCAGAAAGGCTCGGAGAATAGAGCAAAGGTAATGACCGAAGCGAAGAATACACCCATGAGTGACTCGGGCACCCCCCTTGTCCACCCAGCAGGTACAACACAAAACAGATTTTCTGCTCTGAATGTGGAGGAATTAACCCCTGAGGTTGGAGGAGAAGTAGGAAACACTCCAGAGCAGTATATGGGGGCTGTTGGGCCACCAAGTCCTGAGGGAGCAGGCGTGAGCGCCAGTAGCTTGAACAGTAAGGATGCGATGCAGGAGATGCTGAGCCGCCTATCCCATGAAATTAAAGAACGTTTCGATACTTCTCAGGCAAATGAAAAGGAAATTCAGGAAATATGCTCGAACCTGGAAGGAAAGATAGAAGGTCATACCTTGCAAACGCTAGAGCTGGAGCATGGTGTAGAAGATCTACAGGCTAAAGCTCAAACGAATACACAAGAGGTGGAACGGTTATAGCAAAGGGAGAGGATACTATCGGAAAGACTCGAAAGGTTGGAAAATAATGCCAGGAGGAATAATATTAGAATCCTGGGTGTAGCTGAGGGGTTGGAAGGTTCAGATATCAAAACATTTGTGATAAGCATGTTGAGAAATTCTTTCCCGCAGGAAGTCGCCCCACTAAACCTAGATGTAGAAATTCAATGAATACATAGAGACCCCTTTAAGCTACATCCTGGTTGTACAAAACCACGAAAGATCTTGGTAAACTTTCTATCGTACTCTGTGAAAGAAAAAATCCTGGGGCTAGCTCTAAAAGAAAAGTCTCTGCAAGCTTTGGGTGCCTCCTATGGAGTCACATCGGACATATCTAAAGAAATAGCAGATAGACAGTGGTAACTGGGAAACAGAATGGATGAGCTAAAAAAACTGGGAGCATCTGTACAAATGAAATTCCCGGCATTTTTAAAAGTGATGTGGCAGAACAGGATGTATAACTTCTCAGACCCTGTTGATGTGGATAAATTTTTTGAGAAAGCAAAACTAGGGGATCAGAGTAACAGATAGATGGCAAGCGGTGGGGTGGGGTGGGGTGAAGGCAAAATAGGTAATATAGGCACTCCCCCAACTTGAGCTCAGTAGGCAGTAGCGATGCCTATAAGAAATGTTGGGAGGGTTTCCAAGGGAGGGTGCATTAGTGGTAAGGAGCATGGGAAACCATTTAAAAAAAATGTTTTGTCCTCAAGTCAAGGAAGGAAAGCTAGACAGAAATCAACTAAAAAGAAGGTCAGCTTAAGGGGGTGCCAAAAGAGGAAGATGAAGGAGTATGAATAATAAATAATTCATGATTCTATGTTGGAACGTGAATGGGTTACGGGTAAAAAGAAGGCAGAGAGTAATAGCGCAATATTTCAAAAATCAGAATGCCCAAATAATTATGCTTCAGGAGACGCACCTCCTGAGACAAGAATGTAAGGGATTCTTCTCAAAATAAAGATGGATAGGAAATTGGGTATCTACAGACCAAATGCACTGTACCAAAGGAATAGCTATACTATTAAAAGCAAAGGCAGGGATAGAGCTACTTAGGTTCAGAGCCGATGAGGGTGGGAACTGGATAATTGTTGAAATTAAAATATATCCCACAACATATACATTAGCAAGCTATTACGGTCCAAACATAAAGGATGTAACCCCTCTGACTCAGCTCTTCTCTAACCTCGTAGATTTTCAATCCCCCATCATTCTTGGTGGAGATTTTAATGTCTTATTGAATAATGATCTTGACAGATCATCAGTTAGGACCCAGATCACCTCCCCTAAGATGAGGGCATACCTATTGGACACAGTGGAGAATTTCAACAAATGTGATGTCTTTCGTAGAGTGGAGGGGAATTGTAGAGATTACACCTTCCATAGTAAGAAGAATGGGCATTTCTCTAGAATAGACTACCTGTTCATGGATAGGAAAGAAGTGGAGCAGGTAGTGTGGATAGACCATTTTCCAATACATTTATCAGACCATGCAGCATTGCTTCTAAAAATGGTGAGGGGAGACACCCATATTATTGGGAGGTGGACGATTAATAGGAGGATAATGCTGCAGTCCGAGATAATGGCGCAGGTACGCCGTAATACTGAGGAATTCTTTTCTTGGAACTTGGAGTCAGCTCCCCTGCCTTCGGTATGGGATGCATATAAAGCATGGTTAAGGGGAACTATCAAAAATCTAACAGTGAAGTGGGTCAGAGAAGAGAAAAAATACCTCAATAGTTTAGAGCAGGCTATAGGCAAAGTGAAGAGTCTATTAAAAGACAATATAGGTCATGAAGGATAAAGAAAGGAGTTGGCAGATAAGCTGGAAGGCCAACGCTTGAAGTTTAGAACCAAAATGGAAGAGAAAGTGACACAGCAATGGGAGGTGAGCAGAACCAGAGATATTCTACAAGGGGAATGTTGTGGGGAGCTTCTGGCTTGGAAATCAAGGCTGGATAGGAACCAAAACTTTATGGGGAAGATCATAGAGGGGAAGTCAGGGTTGATAGTGGAGGAGAGCAATAAAATCAGAGCCGCATTTACCAACTTTTTTCAGGAGCTATACACGGAAGACCTAGAGGTAACAGAGCAAGAAACACAAGAGTGGCTCCTAGGAAAGCAGTCCCTGAAACTTACGGAATCCCAAGCACTTTATCTAGGACAAGAAATTAGTGGCAGTGAGATTTTGGATATTCTGAAAAAGCAAAAAAAAAGGGAAAGCCTCAGGCCCAGATGGGATCCCCAGTGAATTGTATCTGTGTTGCAAGAAGAGATCATCCCCCTTTGGGTTAAGCTATTTAACTCTATTCTGATAGCCGGTGCGTTAATCCCCTTGTCATGGAATGAGGCTGTAATTTCCCTAATTCTGAAGCCAGGCAAGAATCCGGTATACTGCCAATCATTTCGCCCAATATCGTTACTTAATTGCAATTATAAGATTTTCACCAGCATTCTTGTGGCCCGTTTGAATAAGGTGGTGGGGCAGCTGATTCATTAAGATCAAAAGGGTTTTCTTCCCGGGCGGAGTATGAATGAGCTTAACTACACCTTCATAGACTCTATAGATCTAGCTACAACACAGGATGCCCCCCTCGCAATTGTTACGTTGGATGCAGCAAAAGCATTCGACCATGTTAATTGGAGGTATCTAAAGACTACACTAGAACACTTTGGTCTAAGTAAAAACATGATAGACACAATCTTTAAAATCTACAGGGCTCCAACAGCAAGGATCTTGGTGAATGATAATCTGTCTTCTCCAGTACGAATTGAGAGAGGGGAGAAGACAAGACAAGGCTGCCCTCTGTCCCCGTGTTATTTGATCTCTTTGCTCAAAGTTTGAGGTTAAATTAAGGGATTAAACCTTTTAAAATCGGGGCATACACAAGGAAGATTTCGCTTTATGCTGACGACCTAATGGTTTACACCTCAGACATAGTATCTGCCCTTCCACACCTCATGGCGGAAGTGAGGGAATTTGGCACACTGGCAGGATATGCGGCAAATAAGGAAAAAACAGAGATAATGATCTGGAACCAAGATGGTGGAGAAATAAACTGTGTTAAGGAATTGAGATACTTGGAGATTAAAATAACTAAAGATCTTGGGAAGATCACAGCTGTAAACCTTGAAAGAGTAGGGAAAGAGATAGATGGGTTATTAAAAAGATGGCAGAACCTTCCACTTATGATCTACGGCCGGATTAACCTGGTGAAAATGTCCATCTTGCCCAAACTTACCTTTCTTTTTTTACAATATACTGTTACACTTTGAAAAAAAAAACACTACTGAAATTGCAAGGGAAGATAACATCCTTTATCTGGGCTAGTAGAAGAATACGCCTCTCATGGAAAAAGCTGAGAAGGAAAACGGAATTGGGGGTTTGGGTCTCCCAGACCTACTGCTCTATTGTTGGGCGTTCCAACTTAAAAACAATAGAATGCTTCTTCAATGACCCGATGAGTCCCTAATAGGAGTTATGTTTAAAACCATGTTGGTGGGCGTACCTGAGGAAGATTTCTCTTATAAATATGGGGCTCCAAATTGTGTTAAAAAGGTCAGACTGAAATGTCTCCAGACAGCGGCAAGGATTTGGTACGAGATAAGATCGATCATGGGCGTACCTTATTATAGCAGGCTGTTCCCCATATGGGATGCCCCTGGAACCCCAGAATGTCTATCTGATAGTTTGGAGAAACCTCTGAATCAGCGAGATGTTAGGCGGTGGGGTCAGTTGGTGGATGATGGACAAAAGCTAACATGGAGCTTTTGGCACAATAAGATGAATGGGGTAATCTCTAGATTTAAAATCTACCAGGTCAATGCGTTGGTTAAGGGCCATAACGGGCTGGATGTAGATTCAGAACAAATGGAGTTGGATCTTCAGGATATAGCAGCAAGGAAGAGGTGGCACTTTGGTAACAATATCTATTGGCAGCAGAATTGGCAGAGATGAAAACACCTTACAGCGCATGGGATGGATACTAGCCGGAAGCAGAGCTGCCAGACTTATGGCAAGTATCTTGTGCTACACTTTATTTCGTGGTTAAACCTGCTGCTTTAAGGAAAAATCACTTTTTTACCTTGCATAGAATCTACTGGAACCCAAAAATGCTGGAAAAGATAAGGGGAAGCGCGACCTAAAGTGTAAACGGTGTTGCAGCGGAAACGCAGAAGACGTGCATATGTTTGCCACTTGTCCTAAACTGGAAGAATTTTGGTCAACAGTGGGTAAGACTATCTCGCACTCCATGAGTGCGAACATAGAGATAAGCCCTGATTTAATTATGTTTGGGATATCCCAACTAGTTAAAGACATGCATGATCTGCAGGTAAATCGCTGCTATTGGATCTTCTACTTAATATTACTAGCAAGGAGAGAAATCTGCAAACTTTGGACTCAGACTGAGGCTCTTTCATGGCAGGGATGGAAGAGATCTGTGGGTTTTTTCAAGAAGATGGATAGAAGTAGGGTTGGGTTCTGGGACTTTCTAAAGATCTGAAGACCTTTCTGTCCAATGATTACACCCTCTCAATTCAGCAAACTGGGAGGGCTGTGTAGATTTGGATTTAACCCACCAAATCTGATTGATTTAGAGCCGATTTCGGGCATTCACGAAGGGCATGTCGATTGGTGCCAATCGGTGGTGACATGAGGACAAAAAAAAAAAAATAGTGGCTTCTTGGTCAGTGTAAGAGGTATACTTGATTTTATCTCTGTGGATGATGGCGAATCCTCCTTCTAGTTTATGGGGTTGGTCTTGGTGCGGGATTTTATATCCAGCGGGTATGGCAGCTGCGATGTCCGGCGCTGATGTGGGGTTGAGCCAGGTTTCAGTGAGGAAGAGGAGGTCTGGTGCGTTGAAATCGATGATGTCCTAAATCTCGGTAGAGTGCTTGACAAGTGAGCGTGGGTTGAGGAGCATGCATGCCAGTGAGTGTTATTGTGTGGGTTGGGTATGTGGTGATATGTGAGTGCAGGTCTTGAGTTCTGACTTGGTGAGGGATGCGGTGTGTGTGTGTGGGTAGTGGGAGCGGGTGTATGGAGGCAGGTGAAGTGGCAATGCGAACAGGCAAAAGGGCCACATAGACTTTGGTGCAGCTCAGCAGCAGGATTGGTGGTGGTGTCCAGGGTTGAGCAGGTGGACTTTGTCGACAGTGTAGCTATGGGAGGCATTTAGACCAGGGTTCTTGGTGCTGGCCATGGTCCAGGTGGGGGCTGGCACAGGTGGGCTTGCCTTTGGCACGCCAACGGTGCGCCCACATGCTCACGTCCACAACATGAGTTCATTGTGTCACATTTTGGGAAAAAATACCATGATGGATAAAATGGATGCTGTCTCTGTTTTCCACTCCTGCATTCACCCTTCGCATCAGGTTCCCCTGTGCATTTTCTCTCCCCACAGGCTCCACAGAAGCTAAAACAACTGATGTAATGCTTTGCTATAGTAATGAATACAAAGATTTATTAATGAAACTGTTAATGTACTAGATAGACTGCAACAGTCAAGGACTCTTCCTCTGTGTTTCCATAGTCCAGCTTAGTTTTGCACGTTCATGAATCGACTTAGTTTAATATTGCATATTTTGTTCAAAACATCTCCATATTAAAGTGACATAGAAAAGCAAGTTGTTTCTTAGAAATGGGATAGTGCTAACATATATGCCTCTAATATGAATTACTGTGATTTGCCAAAGACCTGCTACTTGGGATTTTGCCATGCTGAATCTGTGCTTTAGCTCATTTTCTATGCTGGAGTTGTGTGTAAGAACCCCTTGATTCTGGGAGTGAGCCAGAAGATTTTTAGACTTTCCCATTCTATTGGGGATGCTGTCCAACATTTTCTTGATTTTGTTGCTTATTTGGGACTTAGAATGAATTCGGACATTTTGACTACTCTGTACTAACTTTCTACTTTGAGCCTTTACAGCATAAATTCTGTAATGCCTGATTTTTAAGATTTCTGTAATAAAACCCTTTAACTTTTCCCTGCTGTAGAATAGTTATTGAGTGTTCCTAGTTACTCATTTTTGATGCTCTTCTAAAGCTGATGTTGGGTGGGGTGTTCTTTTACACAAGATCAACCCGGAGTAGAACCTCCTGAGATAAATTGTGGTGATCTGAAGATTTTGGGTTGTAATGAATATTGGGGTAGAGTACTAAATGTTAGGGGTACAGGGGTTCCACTTCGACAGTATTCACATGCATGTATCTATATATATATATTTTTTGATTTTAGGATTTTTTATTAAAAGGGCCTGACCGCTGTCCTGTGAGCCTCTAACACAGATTATCACAGTACACATATTCAACTCCTAGGGTTTATTGGAGAAAACAAACATCACCAAAATCCTTGTCTACTACATTAATCTGTAAGATCCAATATAAAAAAATACTTTAAGCAGATTACAAAGCCTAGTAAAAATCATCCCTTAAACACCTCCTGTCATCACCATATGGTTCTTACATGCTCCTCACAATAAATAAGTCAGGCTACCACCTTTGGAGTAATTATTCATCATCAACAGATTGTACCTATAGCAGCTTGCATATCTTTTACTAATGAACCAATCATACATATAGCTTTTATCATTACTCATCATGATAAGCAAGACAGGCCTACTTTATTATGAGATTTACTACAAGGTAACTATCAAATATGAAATCATAAAATTAGAAATTTGTAAAATAAAGTAGAGTTGGCAAAACAATATACAAGCCCCAAAGAAATCCTAACAGTACAAATCCCCAATTTCTTGATTTTGTCATAGGATTAACCAATACCAGACAGCTTTTCTATTATAGTGATCTAGTATAGTATCTACTATAGCAATCCATGTAACAAATTGCCTGCTTAACAGGTTTTAAACAACGTGATAACAACCCACCCTAAAAAGGCCTATTGGGTATTACATATGCTTTTCACAATTCTTAAGTCTAGCCTGCTGCTTTTGACTTAATAAATAGATCAGGCTTAAGCCTCAGGCCTAACTGTTCCCAAGGAAAGAATCAGTCCTAAGGCTTTTATGACTGTAACGATAAAAGGTAGTTTGTAAATAGCAATGGTCTTACTCTTTTGAGGGTATATTAATTATAAGTATTTATTACTTTTAAGTAATTATTCCCAATTTTCCTACCACTTTTCCAGCATCTCCCACATTTACTCCTAATGTGTACACATTATGGGGCCGACTACGATGGAGGTCGGAAAGCCTCTGACCTTCAGTCGGAGGCTTTCCGACCCCCATAGTCGGTTTCAATTCCGACCGGCTGATTATTTATCAGCTAGTTGGAATTGAAACCGGCTTGTCATTCCGGCTGGATTCTGACGGGCTTAAGAAGCCCATCGGCCAGTCGGAGCTGGCTCATAATCCCAAAGGGCGGGCCTTTCCGGCTTTGGGATTACAATGCACGGTTTCTGGCATGGTTTCCATGTCGGAATGCGTGTTTGGGGGCACCCAGTAGGACCCTTCGTTTGTACGGCCTCCGTTTGGGGTCCGAGGGGGCACCTATGGTACCCCCCTGTTGATCCCTGCACCTTATGGCAGGCACCTTGAGGTGCCGGCCACAGGGTGCAGGGATGAACAGCATCTCCCATTTCCCTATGGGAGCATGTATTATGGCCGGTTTACGGCCGTAATGCATGCTCCCATAGGAAAATGTAGGAAAGGCTGGTGAAGCTTTAGGGGTGGGTGATAGGACTAATGCCAGGGTAGCCAGTCCAAACCCCATATTTCTATTCCTAAAATATATATTGGCGGTAGCTATTGGGGTCATTATAATTAGGGCAGCAATTCCATAGAAAATGCCTTTTTTGTTTTGCTTATGCCTTTGGTACCATTTGAGAAATCTTTCAAAACATTTCAAAAAGGTGCTCTTTTTTGCCTAGTGTGTGCATAGAAAGTTTTGGGGTAATCCGTCAAGCTGGGGGGCGGAGAAAAAAGGGGGGTCTCAAAAACAAACTCCCCATGCATTTTCCACAGACTTCTTTCAAGAGCACTACCGCAAACAATGCTGAATGGAATTACACGAAATTCGGCATGAAGGTTGATCTTGCTTCACAGATTGAGCTTTTTGTGGGTTGGTGCAAATCCAGTCAGTAGTTTTTGAGAAAGTAAGGTTAAAATCTATTTGTATATCTGGACGGTTGGGTACTCAAGAGTCCCTCGACAGACTTGTGGGTGTGCCAGCTCAAAAATAGAGCATTCTTATTGGCCCAAGGAACTTCTGTTTCCCTTGGGACAATTCGTTCCTGGGGAGTCAGACTCCTGTGGGAGCGAGTGCTCTGATTGGCTGTCAGCAACATGCAAAAAATATTGCTGGCAGCCATTACAGGAGTTGGGGACTTAGTCCCCTGTCCTGAAGTGTAAAAATAAAAATAATATAAGGGGGCACAGTAGGGATACCCTGCCCCTCTATGCCCTGTGGTGGGGACTCACAGGGACTCTCTCTGAAAAAATAAATGGTGATCTGCCATTTCTTTAATAAATATTTGGTGAAGGGGGCGTGAGTAGGGCCCTCATCTCCAAACCCTTTTTGGGCCCCGGGGACCCCATCTCCCAGGGCTGAAATTGGATAAAAGGGGAGAGGGGTAACCACCCTGAGCTTTTGTAGGTCCGGAGACCTTAAAAAGCCCAAGGGTTCCTATCCCCATGCATTGGTTCAATTACTTTGAGGCCAACCCAGGATAGAGTAGCTTTCCTCCCCGTACTAGCATGGGCTGGGAAACATGTTTGCTCCCACCTGGCTCTCTCCCCTTGAAATTAAAATATGGCATAGGGGAACGGGTCCCCTGGGTAATAAATTATGTCATAGAACATGTAATGAGTGATGTAATATGTGAGGTCATAAGCAGTGCATGGTGGAGACACAAGGTATAGTTAGCTCTGTTAATTATGACTGGTGAATTTCTACTTTTTTAAAATTTCAAAACGTTATGTTGGCAATTACATATTCACCTAACTACAACAGCCAACCACACACCACGCATGGTCTTTGGTTGTGTGCGGTGTGGGGTGGGCGCAGGGCCTAGCTTGCAGCCAGACCCTATATCTAACCCCCTGCAGGCTTCCAAACCCCCGCTGCCTGCCTTCAGCCATGATCCTCAGGGGTTGGTCTGAGGCCAGGCCCTATGCCCAACCCACAGCATGCAGCCAAACACACACTGTGTGCAGCCTTTGGCTGTACACAGTGGGGCTAGCCACCAGCCCTCGCATTTGGCCAGGCACTGTGGCCATCCTTCCTGCAGGCAGCCACCTCTGCCCCCATAGACTAGGGCAGTGTACGGTTGACCTTCGGTCTGTGGGAACCTCATTCCATGGGGGGTGGGGGGGGTTTATGCCTAGGGTGACTGAATGCCCTCCCCTCCTTGAGCCTTATTCAGCACCGGGGACTTCATTTAATCTGCGGGGTGAAATTCTAAGGGGAGGGGTCATGTGGCCCCCCTGCCAGAGCCTTAATAGGATGAAGGAACCCCATCCCTGCAGCCAAATTCAATAATAAAAGGTGCAGAGAGCTAGGCAATACCCGTCCTTGAGCCTTAATAGGCCCCAGGGGCCCGTCTCCAGGGCCATTTTCCATACTAAAGGGGAAAGGTGCATGCAGGCACCCTCCCTGAACTTTCTTGGGCTACAGGAACCCCATCCCTGGTGCACAATTGCAATAAATAGGGAAAAGGGACCATATGGCATCCCCGGGGTCAAATTCCATTAAAATAGGAGTGTCATGTGTCCCTCTCCCCTGAGCCTATTAAGGCCACGGGGACCCCCTCCCCCAGGGCCCCTCTAAATTATAGGTGGGTTCCCCAGTGCCTACCCAAATCACCCACCAAGCAACAATTATATTATGGGGAGTGTGTGTGTGGGCCACTGCCTGAGTCTCACTAGGCTCTGGGGACCCTATACCCCAGGCCAAATTCCATTGAAAAAGAGAGTGGGGGTAGCAGCTCCCCTACCTGAGCCTATTTAGGCCCTGAGACCCCATCTACCTGTAGCCACAGGGGACGGGGTCCCCAGGGGCCCAAGAAGGGTCGGAGATGGAGGTTGCATATATCTGTAACTATCTCTCACTCTACTTTATTCTATTTCAGGCATAAGTGCAGCTCCATGATCACAGCAATACAAGTGCATTCCACCATCCATAATGCACAAACCCAAAACAAGGGTTACACTCATACCTTGCACCCTTTTCTACCAGACCCAATAATTAAAGTTAACTTTATACAGTCTTTCCCTCACTTATCTTCAATCTACTGCATGGTTAATTGCAGCTACCGATATCAGGATAAGAGCACCTTTCCATGCCTCATAAACAACTCCAAACACTTATGGTATGGTAGTACTTTATTGTTTAGATTTCTTAAAAATCATTTACAAGAATACAATCAGATGAAAGACACTACATTGCAAGAAAAAAAAATAGTCATATAAAAACTCCGTTCTCTTAAAAAGAACATTAAGAACATTACTTGGCAACTGCAATCTCACCAGGTTTTTATTATTATTATTATTGCATTTTATAGAGCGCACAGCTACCTCCAACGGAAGTGTCCCGGCGCTAACGGTAGGTACAGATTGCATACAGGGGCTGTGGAATTCCGCAAATGTACTAGGTTAGGCTGAAGAGCCAAGTTTTCAAGGCCTTTCTAAACAGAGGCTCTGTCTTTGCCTTTCGGAGATGGACTGGCATAGAGTTCCACAGCAAGGCGGTTTTTACTGCAAAAGCCCGACCCCCCATCCTAGGTTTTAAAAAGAGTCCGACATTGATATTACCAAAGTAAAAGAACTGTGTATATTAACAAAACGTTCAGACATTGCCTGTTTAAAAAGCTCTTCTGTCATAGACATAAACTCATCACACACCCAATTATATTTCCTGAACTACTCTAACACAAAAATTGTTGCATCCTTAATTGTTCTCGTACTTGCAATCTAAAAAATAGTTTTAAAAAATCCGAAAATCAAGCAGTTAAGGTCAAATGCGGAGAACATGCTCAATTATTTCTTAACTCACGGGGCAAATACGACATAATGACATATAATTCGCTCCCTTGTTCCGGGAATCCTCAAATTCTTCTAGTGACATGTAGAGAAGACGAAACATTAAAAATCTTTTTTTCACTGATGCATTTAAAGGTAGATTGAGATAATGTTTATGTAAATGGTTATAAGAACCTTGTACATAATAGCTACTTTTTTACTTCAATGCATCTCTCTTGAGCTGCTTCAAATTGCACCAGGTTTATTACTTGTTTTATTATCTTTTTATGGTTTAACCTATTCATATTAGCAAGGCTGGTTAATGAGGGTAGATTATAGTGTCACAACATAATGGAAGCCTGATGGTTTGAAAGAATGCAATTTGTCCTGCTAGTAATAAATAGATCTGTCTTCATCATGCCTTTTACTGTAATGCGCTTTCGATTACACAATATCACACCTATTACTTCATAGATTAATATTACTCTGTGGGTAAATAGATGGAATTCCCAGTTTCAAACGCAGTCTAAATTGTGACGTAGATTTTCTAAATTTAAATACCTTTCTGACACAATTACACAGGATAGCATCTGGTTTCCTTAAGCAACTGCAGTTCATTATTCATTATAATTGAACTATATTATAATGAAGAAATTATCTTTTACTTGATGGCAGTAATAATTGGCCCAATGGCGCCTCCACCATACTTCTTAGAGAATTGTGACTGTCCTATTATTTACTGGTAAGCTTCATGATTCATGGACCTGTGGTCCTTGTGCCATTCATTTCATATCGAGATCTAGTATCTCCCTGACATAAAAAAAGAACATAAAGAATGCTGGATCCCCCTACCCCACCCCCTCCCACTGGGAGTACATAAACTGTAATTACCCAGCATTCGTTCTGAACTAGCAATCCACCAAGAAAGGTGTTATACCTGCTGCTCAGCCAGTGTGAATGGGCTGTAGAATGTTGGTGTGCATGGTGATGTAATGGAATGTGAGGATGCCTGGATGTGGAGAGTGTCAGTTGGAGGATGGGCTGAGCAGCAGGAAGACTGCTCCTGGTGGGGCTCTACTTTACATCATAACAACTTATCCTGACTAAACCTATTTAATACTTACATGGACTACGAAGCATCCTTTTTCATTACTACATATTTTGGCGAAGATTTGGAGAAAAAAAGTTGCGTGTTCTTAAGATTAAGTGTATCTGAAGCTACTGAGAGACCTGAGGTGAAGATAATTGAAATTTGAAGGAAGATGAAAATTAACTGTACTGGAATCTATCAAGGTAACTTGAAGTAAACAAGCTTGAAACTAGAAGAACGCCCTTGCTAGCCCCACCAGTATCCTTTACCACCTGGACAGCCTGCCTAGGGCGTTTGACCTGCTTTACATCTATGGATGTGAACATCTAATGTGTGTTAACCAGTGTGCTTTGAAAATGGCAAACTTTCTGACACCTTTCCATCAAGATGTGGACCTGGCATCAATAAAGACAGGCACTACATCAAACAACTTTGTTAAACTTTTCCCGAGCTTCTTATGGAGCTACTGCTGCTGCGAACGAAGGTGTTAGCTGGAGATCTGCGGCATGTTTATTCTAAAATGGTGAGGGTGCTTGGAAAAATGTTTTCTTTAAAGCGTAGCCTTCATTTTCCCATACTGCAAAGCCAGCACAAGCTCTTACAAGCCAGTTATTAGCATTTAAATATTACCGACTTTTGAAAGAGTCATCAATGACTTGTCAAGCTATCTTGCCTGTTGCTGTGGAGCAGCGAGCGAAGAGATGGCAAGAAGCTTGTGTGAAGCTCGACGTCATGCTGTCATGTGACGTTGGGAGAGCACGTTCTTGCCGTGAGCCACCCAACGCTGCTCTCTCATGCGTGCTGTCATCCTTGTTTCGACATAGCTTGTCGTTGCCAGCTGAGGTTCATGAGACAGTCCACTGTCAGATGGAGAGACGACACTAACAATGGGCATTTGGAAAAGCCCAGCTAGTAAGTGCACCCCCAACCGCGAGTGTGGGAGGCTGCAGTTTTTAGCATCTGTCTGGGCTGTGGAGTTTGCTGTACAATGTAGTCATTTCACGCATTGCTTCTGCACAAGCATCTCCAAGGTTGGCGTTCTGGCATCGTCACATATTTGTCACTTTCCTTTTGGGTCCGGTGCCATGTATTTACATCATGCCGCTTGCTCTCTGTTATTTGAGCTGCATTGCGTTCTTTATTGCGACGAATTTCCGCAAGAAGGGAGGCATTTTGGCAACATCTTAAGTACTGAGAATTTTATTCATTTTGACCCAACCTGGCACAACGGATCAGTGCTTATCTTGCTCTTCATTAACATTTCATTCGGGTGAGAGACCGCTCACCAGCGTTGTGGTTTCTTTTCTCATTGTGTTTGGTGTCCATTTCTTAGTTCTTATTACATGCGGTTGTGTCACTATGCCAGTTTTTGCCAAATGTGATTTGTATGTTTGCTGATTTTATGTTGTCTTATTTCTTGTTGATGTGGATGAGGTGAGGTTTTAATCCAGTGGCAGAGGTAAAATGCTTTAGATGCATTAGTTGTTCTGTCCTTGTGTTCCTTTTATTTTTTTTGTTTAATTTGCTGATTGTTCCTTTTGTGGATGGTGTTGTTTCTCTATGCAAATTTAGTCATTATCTAGGTGTGTGTTCATGGGTCGTGTATCGATTTACCTAGGAGTGTGTTGAGGGGTGGTTTACTCTATACATTTGTTTTACCTAGGAGTGCATTGAGGGGTCGTAGGAATCCGGTACTGCTTTGTGGGGTTGTGTGTTTGATGCTTAGTCATAGCGTTTTATCCTACTGCTGTGTGTAGTGGTGTGTATTTAGAGGTGTGTTGCCTGAGACGTGTAGTTTGTCAGGTGTACAGCGCAGTGTTTGCATTTTAGGGTTGGTTGTTGTTGTATTAGCACTTATGTTTCCTTGAAGAGTTTTTCTTATGTTTGGTGTGCAGCTTTATTCCACACTCACCGCCCTTACTTCGGGTTTGGGTGAAGGGCTGTCTTAAAGCCAGATTTTGAAGTGTGAGTGTTTTGGCTGGTGATTACTGTTTTCTCTTCCTACTTGGTTGGTGTAAAGTTGTACACTTTTACATGTTCCGTGTGGAGCGTTTTTCCACACGTACCACCCTTACTACGGGTAAGGGTAGAGGGCAGCGTTCATGCCGTGTGTTTGGTGTGGAATGATTTTCCACAATTTCTAGTTTTTTTTTATTTCTCTTGTTTGCATGGTTCCCTACCGCGCCTCGCAGTTGGTATCCTTCGTACCACTTTCTTGTTGGCCTGGCCAGCCAGCTTGTTTTTTGGTATTTGGGTTTAGTTTGGGTTTTGGGGTGTGGTAGTGTGTGCATTTTCTTGGTTTGGTTAAAAAGGGAGATGATGTGTGTATATCCCTTTTATTATCTTCATTTTATCATTTGTTGTACACATGCATGAAATGTTTCCATCTCTTATCTGCATGCTTTCGCATCAGCACTTTGCTACAATGATTATTGTCTTGCATTTGTTCTGATGTCATTGTGTTGCATGTAATAGTTTTATTGTCATCCTTTGAGTGCACTGTTTTTAATGTTATTCTTTTTAGAGCTTCTTTGTCATTTGTATAAAGAAAAGGAGATGTGTTATACCTGCTGCTCAGCCAGTGTGAATGTGCTGTGGAATGTTGGTGTGCATGGTGATGTAATGGAATGTGAGGATGCCTGGATGTGGAGAGTGTCAGTTGGAGGATGGGCTGAGTAGCAGGAAGGCTGCTCCTGTTGTGGCTCTACTTTACATCATAACAACTTATCCTGAATAAACCTATTTAATAATTACATGGACTACGAAGCATCCTTCTTCATTACTACAGAAGGCTGGTCATACAGGAGGTAGGCAGGGGCATAATGAATGGGACGAGTACCACAGGACCAGGAGTAATGAAGATTACCTCTAAGTAATAGGACATTACCCACAGGTCCCTTGGTCCTTGTCCCATTCATTACATGTGGAGAATACTAAAGCCAGAGAACTTGCCTTCCGTACCCAAGAAAAAAACACCCAGGACACCACCTGCAATGCAGCACCGAAGTGAATTTGTTCAAACAAGGTACAGAGAAGAAAAAAGAGTTAGGAGCACACAGCCTTAAAAACACCTAACTCAAAATTCATATCCTCCCCAAAAACATTCTGGAGCTGATAATGGCAAACACAAGTATTTTGAAGACACGCACACAGCCGCCCGACACACCTCAGCAATGGCCACCCAATGCAATTCAGCCCACGAGGCCGCCACACCTCTCGTGGAACGGCCGTGCACCCCAGCTGGTGGGGAAGCACCCGCCAGGAATAAGCCAGCTCAATCACCTGCTTCAGCCACCGGCTAACGAACAGAAAGGAGGCCCTCCCCACCACGGAAGCCGACCCAAAAGAAATAAACAAATCCTTAGATTTCTGAAAAGGCTTGGGGGCATATTCACAAGGACTTATCTCCGAGTTATCACCAACTTAACGCAACAAAAGTGGTGACAGATTTAACACCCCATTCACAAGCGGTTGCAAACTGCAGACAACGCAAGTATTCCCGCGAAAACCGCCTCAACATTTACCTCCACTGGTGACACCACCAACTAACCCTAATGAGATGCAGAGTAGGCGTTCCCGTGCAAAAACACACGAAAACACCTCAACACCACTTTCACAACGAACTGCCAGATCTGCGATGCGAACCAAAAACAGGTGATAAGCCGCGGTAGCAGCAGGAAATTAACACCTGCCTTTTGCTGGTGTTGTACATTAGAACAGTGGTCCCAGAAAACGACCATACAATTCAAAATCCAAGATTACAACGTAAATATAAAAACTGAGACACAAGGTATTCGTTGCTCCTAGTGTTTAATTCACACTGAACATTAGTCTGTTATTGACATAATTCATATATTATTATATATAATGATATCCCTAGGTGGGAAAAGAAGGGAGGATGGAAGGGGGAAATAAAGGGGAGTGAAGGTGATTCAGGTGAGGTAAGGGTAGTGACTTCAAGAGTGTAGTTTGCATCAAAACAAAACAATATAGTACTCAAAAGACATGTGGCTCCTTGATCGAGCCTATTAATCACAATATACACAAAAAAACTTGTATCGCCATGGTGATAGTTAACACAGTACTAAATCTCTGGTGTTAGAACTGGCTTGGTAAAAGAATGTCGACGTTTCGACCCCAATATATCAGTAGGCTATTCAAATCCTTATGCCGGGGTCTTCATCAGGACTGTGGTGTGAGGGTGGGTGAGGGGATCAGAAGTTATGCGGGGGCCTATGTGGCTCCTAATGACCGGGAGAGGGAAAACAGCACTATAAGTGTAGATGTCACTGTTGAATGCCCAATTAATCGGCTGAAGATATAAGTAGTAATCTGCTTTAGAACTAAGGGCTGGAACTTTCAAGTTTCCTTCGCGTCGCAGTTCTGTGGAGACAAATCCGTGAGAACAAACGGACGACTACCTGCAGCATGAAAGGGAGCCCAGGCCAGAGCCACATCTGAAGACACACAGATGCCGTGGAGACAATGATCATGCAGCTCGGAGACCCATGAGGGCCACAACCCCCACCGCCACAACCCCCAGGTCCCACCCCGGACAAACACATACCGTGCACGACACAAGAGTCACAAAAAGCACATGACGTCGCACAATGGCAAACAGAAACACACATGTTGAGACAGAAGAACGAGAAACAGTCACTCATCATTGAAGTAACAACCAAAAACTTTATTGAAATACAACACAAAACACCAATGCGGAAGACTCCTGTCGGGTCCGTCCGGGACAATCATGATGTCACAGCCTGGAAAATAAAGCACAAAATCAGAACGTGTGTCATGCGCACATCAAAGGAGCGAGACACAGAGAAAGAGCGAGAGAAAGAAATAAAGGGAGAGGGAGAGAAGGAAAGGAAGGGAGAGGGAGAGGAAGAGGGAGAGAGGGAGAGGGAGAAGGAGAGGAAGGGAGAGAGAGAGAGAGGGAGAGGGAGAAGGAAAGGAAGGGAGAGGGAGTGAGGGAGAGGGAGAGAGAAGGAAAGGAAGGGAGAGTGAAAGTGAAATGAAGAGAGAGAAAGAGATAGAGAGAGAAGGAAGGACACTGCCACCCCCGCGCACACAGGCACCACTGCTCACCTGCTGCCACTGGTGTGCCTCCAAACAAGTGCCGGGATACACTGCAAGCCCCCAGGTCTGCAACCTGTAACTGAGACAAGAGTCAATCATGTCAGAGTTCATCCCACTGCACACGGCAACAACGCCTGTCTGCCCCTGCGCACACATGCAGCCGCACCCTAGCCCCTCCCGCCATCCAGCACTGGCTGTCCACCCTTGCGCACCCCGGCCCCAATGCTCACCTTTCGCCGACGGTGTGTCCACCAGTGGGCACACCATGTGCCCGGGCAAGCTCCAGGCCCCGATCCCGCCACCATGGCATGCTCCACATCATGCGGACCCGCACCGCGGCCCAGCAGGTCCCACACATGGCGCTGAGTCCTGAGGCATCAATGGCAGAGACCACATCACTGCACACGTCATCATCGCAGGCTGCACACCTGCTCAGCAATTTCGGTGCCACTAACCCTGTGCAACCCCAGTCAGCGCCACATGGTGGTAGGCCCGTGACGCCCACAAGGCTTCGGGTGCCACTAACCCTGTGCAACCCCAGTCAGCGCCACATGGTGGTAGACCCGTGCGGCCGCAAGGCCTCGGGTGCCACTAACCCTGTGCGCAACAACTCATGGGCCCTTCATGATTGAGCCCCGTGGTACGTCCGTCATCCAGTCACCTCCGGCAGTGGGGAATGTGACGTTGCTGGCCCCTCATATACTCGGGGTCACATGGCCTGTGACGCCTGTGCCGGATGGGTGTGGTGTGTGTGCAAACCTGCCCTCAGGGAGTGGCCGTGACATGCTGACAACTAGACCAGCGACCTGCAGACCACTAGCGTGTAAACCTGTGACATGTGGTTATGTGGCCCCCCCTCGGAGCATAAGCGGAGTGGTCTGTCCTGGCGTACGCCGGACCAGCACAGGGCTTGCAACAACGACTCGGGGGCTGTGGGCGTGGTGCAGTCCATGTCTGGACAAGGAAGTGACTAATGCGTGTGTCCCTGTTGTGGTGTCTACGGCACCCGCAACGCAATCAGCAACGTAGCACAATGTGACTGGAATCCCACTAGATGAGGATTATTGACGTTAGGGGGAATCACTGACCCTACATTCATCCACACATTCATACTTGAATGATGAAAGACATGACACAGCAGTGCGTTACTGAATGTTTATTGCACATCCAGTGGATTTCAGCAGCTGGAGCAGTACAGGGCCATGCCAACCCCACTTCACAACATGGGCCCATGGAGGGCCAGCCAGAGTCCATCGGGGAATGACAAGGACAAAGGATGAGGAAGAGTATAGTCCGCAGTCTGGTCGCTGTGTCATTGGTCACCAAACAGGATATGGAAGTCCATGTCGCGGTCCAAGGTGAGTGCCGCAGAGTGTATCGGGGGTCAGTGGGAGGTCATGGGGCCATGTGCGGCACCAAGGAGCAACAGGCCAGGTGGCGGAAATGAATGCTAGTGCCTCCTTCTGATTCCAAATCCAGCCACGTCCTCGTCCTCGGATGTGTGCCCTGCCCCACCTGTGGGTGGTGCTGTTCCGGCTGCAGCACTGTGTGCCACTGACACATCAGGTGCTGGAGGTGGAATGTCTGCCACACTGTGGGGCACAGACACACCAGGGGGCGGAGATGTGGATGGTGTAGGGGCAGCAGCATTCATTTGCGCCTTGTGGCAGCAATGCCATGATGAGGACATGCAGGGCATGGTAGATCCCAGCTACATTTCGCTGATGTGCAGCGGTGGCTGCCATCCTTTCCGCCTCCATCCGCACCATGTCCTCCATGAGCCTCTGCATGTGTGCCATCTCCTGGCTGAGATCGCTGGAGCCACTCTGAGCGGACAGGTGTTCTTGTTTCCGAGTCATGACTCCAGCGATGTCAGCCAGGGCTCGTTGGAGACCATGGAGCAGCATGTGGGTGTCCGTTAGGGACTGGAGGTTGTCCCTGATAGGACTCAGACACCCATGGATGGCATCCAGTTTGGTAGCCATGAGGTCGAACCCCACCCACACCTGCTCAGCCATCTCCCTCTGGACCTCCAACACACGGCGTTGGAAGGCCATGTGTTGTTCGGGGGGGTCTAGGGAGACAGCTGGGGTTGTGGGTGCCTCCTGCTGGGTGGTTTGTGGAGTGGGTGGGGTCTCCTCGATGCAGCTGGGCTGCCCTGGTCCTGGAGGTGATTTGCGGATGAGTTCCATGATGTCTTGGAGGGCTTGGGTGCCGATGCTGGTGGTGTCCTCCTCGTCATCAGTGAAGAGTGGCTGGGACTGCTCTGCAGGTGGCGTTGAGGGTGCCCCTGCAATGTGAAGGGGAGATGCTGTGTTACAATGTGTCCTCATGTATGTGGCCGCATAGTACATGTTGACATTCAGACAGCATGGCAATGTATATTGTGACAGTGTGTAGATCAGGGCCATGATCCAGAGTCATTGTGGGTGTGCACTGTGCTCTGCTTTATTGTGCATGTGTGCCATTGTGGCCATCTCCCCCCGTCCCCCCAGTACCTGGTGGTTACTCACCCTGTTTCTGTGGTGTTGTGTCATGTCGAGCAGTGTCTGGTCCCCCGACTCCTGCCACGGTCTCCACACTGATGACTGTCGACACCAGCTCCTCCATGTCATCCAGCTCCAGCTGTGGTGCTGGGCTCCCACCTCCAGTCTGCATTGCTGCCTTCTGGTTGCCTGCGAGTTTCTCCTTGGTCTTGCGCTTGATGTCAATCCATCGCCTCTTGACCTCGTCCATTTACCTCTTGTGCTCTCCGACGGCATTCACCTTGTCCACGATGGACCGCCATAATCCATTTTTGGTGCCCAATGACACATTGGAGGCGACGAACAGTTGTTGATGGTGTTCTATCTAAGCCTGGGCGTAGTTTGCGAAGTAGCGCTACGCGAAGCTACGCAAAGTGCAGTTCGCACTACGCGAGCTACGCGTAGCACTACGCGAACTGCGTAGTGCACTGTTCGCAATGATTGCACAGTTTTTTGTAGTTACTATGAGTCCCTGCGTAGGCAGCATATCCTCCCTTTACTTAGAGAATGCCAGTTTGTCCAAGTGAGGCCAGCCCTGCTTTATTTACAAATGCTGGCATCACCCATGGTTTGCCTCGGGGTCGCAAGTTTTTTAACTGGGGCCATTAGACATAGGAACAGACTACTTCCGTAATTGAAATCTTGTGCTGTCTGTTGGTTCAATTGTGTTTTTCTCCTTCCTGATTATTATTTTTAAACGTGATATTAAATAAGATTTTGGTCTATTGCTTAAGCACAGTGCACTTTATATGATATTGGCTCTTTTTATGAATGTTTTTAGATGTGAATATTGTGATTGATATGTGGGATTATTTTATTGCTATGTATTTGGCTGGAATGTGTATCTTCTTTTAATAATATTGTAAGCTTTTATGACTCTTGGCTGTCGAATAAAGTATTTCTGACTGACTGACTGACTGATTGCACAGTGCCGGATGCTTGTCCGCACTGTGCAATCATTGAAAACGGCATCTTGCACAGTGCGAGTTGTCTTTTACTGCCGCTCGAGTAGATTTTTACTCGAGCGGCAGCTTTCTCAACGCAGACTGGTAGTTTCTCATCGCGAGCGGTCGCGAGCATACGCGACCACTCGCAATGAGAAACCTGACCTCCCCGCGTTGAGAATCTCGCCGGGAGGTTTATTTTCCACGCTCGCGATCGGCAACTTGATGTTGCTGATCGCGAATGAGGAAAAGTCTCGCCGGGATGTCATTTTAGCTTGCTCGCGGTCGCCAACTTGACGTTGAGGACCGCGAGCAAGCAAAAATGACCGCTGCACTACGCTACGCGTGTTTGCACTGTGCTACGTGCAATTCGCGTTGTGCGAAGTAGCGCAAACTTCGCAAACTACGCGAGCGTAGCGTAGTGCTTTGCCCAGGGTTAGTTCTATCGCCTCCGTGACCAGGATCCTATTCTCCTGCGGACTAAACTTTGTCTTCCTCTTCTTCTTGTCCTTGCCCTTCCTTGTCCCCGAGCTCCCGGGCTGGTCGTCCGGGGTGCTTGTGGGGTTGCGCTCGTCCTCTGCGCCTGCTCCGGCTGCCTCCATGGTGCTTCGGTGTTGGTCATTTTGTGTTTGTGTGTTTTTTCTCCTTTTGTAGTGATTTTCCCGCTTGCCATGTGTGTATGGCAGGCCTGGCGCAGCTTATCGCTGATTTCCTCATCGCGAATGGGCTCATCGCACGTTTTTTGGTGTTGGGGTTTGTGTTTTTATCTCTGTTGAGGTGGTTGTATCGCGGACATTGGCCGCGGTTTCGGGAGACTATCGCATGGTACCGCCGTGTTGTGAATTCCACGCCAACACAGGGTTATTTTCCCATGATGGACTGCGATGTGTGAAGTTGCGTTAACATTTTTTGGAGATCTTTAGCACACGTTCTTGTGAATATCCCCCTTCTGTGTGATCCAGATACTGCAAGAGAGCCCGCCTCACATCCAACAAGGTCCAGTCCAAGTCCCTGGAAGAGCCAGGAACCTCCATCAGTGCCGGCAGCACCAGCTCTTGAGACTTATGGAATTGGGACACCACCTTAGGCAAAAAAGAGGCATCCAACCGCAAAACAACACCTTCCTCTGAAAAAGACAAGTAAGGTTCCCTGGCCATGAGAGCATCCAGCTCCCCAATCCGCCTAGCAGAAGAGATTGCCGCCAAGAAAATAACCTTAAAGGTGACAAACTTAATGTCAACAAACTCCAACGGTTCAAAGGGGGCCGACACCAGAGTCTTTAACACCAAAGGCAAATCCCACAAGGGAAAAGGTGGCTTTACCACTGGGCGGGCCAGAGAGAAACTGCAAAGCAACTGGACCACCAGATCATCCACATCATCCAGATTACCCCTGAGAGACTGAAAAAAACCTTAACGGCAGCCCACTGGGCCTCAACGTAGAGACAGCAAGGCGCTTCTCAAAGCCCTCCCACAAACATTGTAACACATCCGTGAGGGAACATGCTGAGGAAGTCAAATGAAGGGAACCACACCAATGGCCAAAATTCCCCCAATGTCGCTCATAGGACTTCAGAAAGGAAGGATGACAAGACTGCTGAATAGCCAGAACTATATGCAGGGACAGCCCCCATCGCTGGAACCCCGCCTCTCCACTTCCACACCGAAAGACGGAGCCACAGAAGAGCCAGAGCCGGGCAGCCCACAGCAGAGAAGGGAAGCACAGCACCATCCATGTACCCTGAACCACCATCAGCCTGAGACTGGGGAACCAAGACCGATGGGGCCAAAAAGGTGCCACCACAATCACCAACCTGGACTCGCCCCAAAGATGTGTCAGGAACTGGGAAACCAGAGGGAAGGCATACAACAGGCGGTTGGGCTAGGGTATTGTCAGGCCATCCACCCCCTAGGCCTCCGCCTAAGAAGCCCGACAAGAAAATCGAGGAACCTGAGCATTGTCCCGGGTAGCAAAAATATATAGGAAGTGTGCACAAAACCTCCTGCACACTTGCTGAAACACCTCTCTGATCAGACACAGCTCGGAAGAGGAAGGGAAGAACCAGCTGAGGTCATCCGCCACGTCATTGTCCACCCTGAACATATACAGCTCTCAGGGACAGAAGGTATTGCTCCACCCAAAGGAACAAAGGCCGAGCCACCGCATTGAGGGACCGGGACCGAATCCCCCCCTGATTGTTCAAAGACGTCACAATGACCTGGTTGTCGGAATGCATCACCAGGTGGCATCCCTCCAGCAAGGCCTGAAATCCACCAACAGCCCTGAAAACAGCCATCAGCTCCCTCCAATTGGAGGGCCTCTGCCCCTCCCTCAGAGACCAGCAGGCCTGCAAGGACCTGTCCCCCAGAGTCGGACCCCAACCAAACGCGCTGGCATCCGTCGTCAACACCAACAGGGGGGTTGAGCTGCAATGGCACACCCTGCTCCAGATTGACCAACAAAGTCCACCACTCCAGCTGCTGGAAAACTGCCGGGTACAAAGGGTACAAAGGAAACACCAGATTGAAGTTACTGGTGTGAGGATCCCACACAGACAGCAGATAGAGCCACAGAGGGCGGAGGTGAACCCAGGCCCAAGGCACCAGAAACACAGGTGCCGACATGTACCCCAACATCCTCATCCACAGGCAAACAGACAGACAGGATTTGCCCATCACCTCTAGGGAACGAAGCATCCAGATCTGTGCACCCAGCAGAAAAACCCTGTTCATGTTAGACCAGAACCAGGCCCCAATGAACATCATGTCGTGAGAGGGCACCAGCTGACACTTCTCCTAGTTCAGGAGAAGCCCATGCACCCTGAGAGAGGCACACACAATCTCCAGATGCCCCAGGACCAACTCCTCCGAGGGAGCATGGACGAGCCAACCATATAAGGGTACAATTGGATCCCTTGGAGATGAAGGGAGGCCACCAGAGGAGCCAACACCTTGGTAAACACATTGGGGGCCGATCTTTGGCCAAACGGAAGGACCAGGAACTGGTAATGAATCCCCTTGATGCAGAACCTCAGAAACTGCTGGTAGAGGGGATGAACAAGCATGTGATAGTACACATCCTGCAAGTCCAAGGTGCACATCAGATGGTCCTTCTGCACCAAGGGGATAATGCTCCGCAGGGTCTCCATCTTGAATTGGAGATGTGACAAAAACTGGTTCAGAGCCTTCAAATCCAAAACCATCCAGAAGCCCCTCATAGCCTTCCCCTCAAGAAAGATGATCGAATGAACCTTCCCCCACCACCAATGAGGGACCACCTGAATGGCTCCCTTCAGTAACAGAGAATGAATCCCTGCTCCAGAGCCACTTGCTTCACGACCTTGGAAGGCCAAGTGGTCAGACAGACACGGATGCTAAAGGGACCTCCCCAAACTCGATACTGTAGCTGTGACACCCAGGTGTCTGAAGTAGACTGATCCCATGCCTGGAGGAAGTGCCGGAGTCGACTGCCGACCACAAATTCCTGCCCCATCATATAGTCAGGAATGAGGCTAAGGAGGGGGAGATTTCGCCTTCCGATCCTGCCCCCCGCCAGCAGTAAACCAACCTTGAGACATGGGAAACTGTTTCCTGGAGACGGAGCAAAAGGGAGATTTGGGCTTAGAGGACAGTGTCTTGACAGCCGTGCTTTTGAGGGAGGAGGAATGTTTCTTTTCCTTGAACAACTTATGTAGGTTGCCCTCCAACTCTTCCCCAAACAATAATGACCCCTGAAAAGGCAACCGCAGCGTGGATGCCTTCTGGGCCGAATCAGTCCGCCAGTCCTGAAGAACAATATTTCTATGGCCGGCCACACAAGCCCCTCCTGAATGGGCCAATGCCCTGACCACATCGAAAGAAATATCCAAAAGATATTCAGCTTGGTGCTCAATCTGACCCTGAAGCCCAGCAAAGTCAGAGGCATCGTCCAGGACCAGAACAGCGCCTTGAGATCCTCAGCAACATTGCGCCACATAGGTACCATAGATCCCAGCCCAAAGAGTGAGATGGGAACCGGAATAGACCTTACAAAGGGAGGCATGCACTTTCTTATCCACCACATCCTCGATGACTGCATCTTCCGCCAAGGCGTTCCACCCCACCAGATTTGCCACAAAAGAATCAAAAGAAAAGGCATTAGGCAGGTCCTATTGCATATCCTGAAAGGGGTACAATTTCTCCATGAAACGGAGCAACATGATCTTATCTGGGTCCCTCCACTCCCTCTTGAGAACCTCAGATATATATTGATTACTGGCGCATCCAGGGGTGCAGAACTCTAGAACTGCTGCAACAAACCCCCAGAAGAAGTGGAAGACATCTCCTCATCTGGAAAACCCATATTAGATTTCACATGCCTGATCAAGTCTGGCAGCATGTCCTTGGAAACATACTTCCCCTTCAGATCCTCAGGCCTCTGCCCCACCTTCGTAGTGCCTGAATAAGAAGGAGATAGAGCAGATCCCATCCCTTTAAGCTTAGAGGAGCCCCTCATCTCCAACAGAGTCTCCCGGATCAACCTCTTGAATTTCGCATCCCCACACTCCCTGCGGCGTTTTGGAGGGGAGCTAGAAGAGCTCGAGGAAATAGAGACAGGAGAGGAAGACTCCGCTCCATGCTTCCTCTTCCTGGTGTGTTTCCCCATAATCAGAAACCAGGAGAACCACAGACAACAGTGCACTCAAACCGGTATTAAGCAACCAGATCAGGCCACAGTAAGGCATAATCGCTATGCGGTTCTCACCCCAGGCAGAATTACCCTTCCTCTGTCAAGAATCTGAAGGCAACCTGCCACCCAGGCCGGCTCAAGCATGCCCATCGTAACTGGTGCACCTGGACCCAGCCCGACTGTCCTCCGTGCAGAAACCTTAAACCAGGCACCGATGGAGCACACCTCAAGCTCCACCATGCCAACCACAAACTTCAGCGTCTGCCAATCGGACCTAGCCCACTGGCAGACGCGACCAAGACTCGGAAGCATCCCAGCCACTAAGAGCTGGAATTCTGCCTGACGTGTCTCCCATCAAGCCCCGCAGGCCGGGATACGCCAGCATCCCGAAAGAAGACCGCGACCGGAACAACCACTGCTCCCCCCCCAGCAGTACCAGCCCAGCAAATCCTCGTCCCATTCAGTCAATACAGAAAAAAGAACAGAACGAATGCTGGGTATGTACAGGTTATATACTCCCAGTGGGAGGGGGTAGAGTAGGGGATCCATCATTCCTTATGTTCTTTTTTTCTGGCAGGAAGATACTAGATCTCCGTATGTAATGAATGGGACGAGGACCTAGGGACCTGGGGGTAATGCAGACTTACTACATTTATTATTCAATTTTTCCATAGTTCAAAGAGTCCAGTAGTTCAAGGTAGGTGTAATTCTTCACCAGATCAATATTTCGATCATCATTAAGCCATTTAAAAGACAACTATGATTTTCCAAAACACATAATTTTAGTTTTCTCATAATTGATTTTTAAATTGTTTGATTGATTGTAAACTGGGAGAAGCTGTAACTGCTGTTGAAGGCCTAATTCAGTTTTAGAAAACAAAACCAAGTCATCGGCATAGGCAAGAAATGAAATAGTGAAAAGGCCAAGTTTGTGATAATCTCCCTCCTTATTATTTAAAATCTCAAATAAATATGCAATATACAATGAAAATAATAAAGGGACTAAAATGCATTCATGACTTAAGCCGTTGGCTGTTTTATTGTGGGTAGTCCGACCCTGGCCATCACTCAGTTTGACATCGACCCAGGTGTCTGACTGAAGCTATTTAGTGAAGGACTAGTTGCCCATTCATATGATTTCTCTAACAATAATTTGCATAAGATTTTACCATCCACATTGAGTAATGCTATCATACGGTAGCTGATCGGTTCTGATCCGGGACCGTGTTTTAATATGGCTTGCAAGATGGATCCTCTCCAGGAAGAAGGACCACAACTCTTCATACATAGGCCTCAATGCCATTGAAAATGATTCCAACTAAAGGTATCTTACAGTTAACATGGAGCCCATGATGATGATGCAGGGCAGAAGCCAATAGTGACCATCATTAATATATTGGGATATTCTGAAAATATCTGTAGCTATCCCTGGCATAGTAGTGCACCTGGCTTAACGGGGCAAACATTGACATACTATGGACAGACTTAACGCCAACCCTAGGCATAGTACTACGCTACGCTCACGGAGCATGCGTAGTTTGTGCTACTACACAAATTGCACGTAGCACAGTGCATAAACTGTACTAAACACGTAGCGTAGCAGCAAAATCATCAACACATACAAATGCTTTAATAAAGCAATTTTACATGCTAAAAAGCATACAACCAACTCACAAAAGTGAACTTTGACAATGAAAATATTAGGCAATGAGAGAGGTGATGATTTTGGGGTCCCCCCTAACCTAGGGGGAGGACCAAGCAGATGCCTTGAACACAAAGAGCATATCATGCTGAACGATTCAGTGGTGGTCCCTTCCTCCTAGGACCACCCCAAGCACAGTTATGGGCAAAAATACAATCCCAACCAAAGGCCCTGCAAAGCATTATGGGACGAGATTAGCAGTGGGTAGTGAATATTATAGTGTCCAATATCAAAATAATTCTACAAAGAGCTGCAGTTCAACTAGTCGTTAATAAATGTCCCTCACGAATCAAATGCAAAAGCATTGAAATTATTATTACATCAAGCTGCAGTTCCACTAGTCGTTACTAGATGTCCCTCACGAGTCAAATGCAAAAGCATTGAAACCCTTTCATGAAGCTTTTGCATTTGACTCGTGAGGACATCTAGTAACGACTAGTGGTACTGCAGCTTGATGTAATAATAATTTCAATGCTTTCGCATTTGACTCGTGAGGGACATCTAGTAACGACTAGTTGAACTGCAGCTCTTTGTAGAATTATTTTGATATTGGATACTATAATATTCACTGCCCACTGCTAATCTCGTCCCATAATGCTTTGCAGGGCCTTTGGTTGGGATTGTATTTTTGTCAATAACTGTGCTTGGGGTGGTCCTAAGAGGATGGGACCACCACCGAATCGTTCAACAAGATGTGCCTTTTGTTTTCAAGGCATCTGTTTTGTTCTCTCCCTAGGTTAGGGAGGATCCCAAAATCATCACCTCTCTAACTGCTTGTTAATGTATCGTTTTCACTTTTGTGAAATGACTATATGCATTTTAGCATATAAAGACAGAGATATTTATTTTATCATAACTTGCAAGATGCACTACGCAAATTTGCGTAGCTGAGCGTAGTTCAAAGTGTACTTCGTGTAGCTACGCGAAGTGCTACTATGCAAACTACGCCCAGGGTTACTTAACGCATCTGTGCATCTTGAACAAAGTGATGTCCTAGTGTATGTACATCCTTGGAATATTGTAAGCGTGCTTGACAAAAGCACAGCAATGCCTAGCATATTGGTGGAGGAAATCACTGCGACATGATGGGCATCTTTGTTATTGTATGATAATAAATGGATCTGAAAGTCCAGGTACGCCATGTGTGGAAGTAGTACAATACAGTACCTGATGAAAATGGTAAGCTGCTGCTTAGTATCCAAACAGCTACTAACAAAAAATGAAAAGTTGCCACTGAAACAAAGGCCTATTTGTGCTCGGGTTAAAAAGACTATGGGGCATATTCTCAAGGACTTATCGCCGAGTTAGCGGCACTTTATCGCAGCCAAAGTGGCGATAGAGTCATCGCCCCATTCACAAGCTGTTGCTAACAGCCGATACCGCCAGTTATCCTGCGATAACAGCCGCAAAAAACATCGCCACGGATGACACCGGCAACTAACGCTAATGAGATGCAGAGTAGGCGTTCCTGTGCAAAAAGCCGCGAAAACACCACTTTGCAACATTCTCAACGACCAGCCAGATCGGCGATAAGAACCCAAAACAGGCGAAAAGGTGCGTTAGCAGCAGGGATTCAACACCTGCTCTTACCTGGTGTTAAGTCGGACGACAACCTGCACCACAAAAGGGAGCCCAGACCAGAGCCACACCTGAAGCACAACAGATGCCATGGAGCTACTGATCATGCAGCTCGGAGCCCCAAGAGGGCCACAACACCCGCCGCCACCACCCCCAGGCCCGCAACCCCCCCCCCGGACCATCCCCACCCCCCCCGGACTACCACAGAGGCAGCGCAGACAAAGACAGCGGACCTACAGAAAACCCACTAACCTCACAGACTTAAAGCCAGAGGAAGTCATTGCCCACCACAGGCTCAAAAGGACAACCATCCTCCGAATCCTGACTCACATTGCCCACAGGCTGACGGTACCAACACAGCGGAAAACCAACATCCCTCCACAGACAAAGCTGCTGGCTGTGCTGCACCTGTTGGCCTCTGGTACATTCCAACCAACAACTGCCAGAGTCGGAGGAGTCTCACAGCTAGCCCTATCCAAGTTCGTCACACCTGTCTTGGATGCCATCATCAGCTTGGTACCCCAGTACCTTCACTTCCCCCACACTGCGCAGGAACAGCTGGAGACCAAGCAAGGCTTCTACGCCATAGCTGGCTTCCCGCACGTGTTGGGGGCAATCGACTGCACACATGTACTCCTCGTGCTCCCTGCCGACACAGCACACAATTACCGCAACAGGAAGCACACGCATTCCATCAATGTGCAGGCAATAGTGGACCACCGGGGACTCTTCACCAATGTCGTCGCCAACTACCCAGGCAGTGTGCATGATTCCTTCATCTTCCGACAGTCCATCATCAACCAGCGCTTCCAGGATGGCACCTATGGGAATGCATTGCTCATTGGTAAGTACCAAATGAACACACCACACACCTCGACTCCACAGTCATGCAAGTCACGACTCTGGGAATGCCCATGTCACAAAAACACATACAACATGCAAAACAACATGCCCACCTACCAGACAAAACAGCCCAACTTACTGTGGTAACCTGTACTAGCCATGTACACAAGCCATCAATGGCATGGCACCTCAGCCACACAATAGCAGAATGTGGGGAGAGGTGGGAACCAGGCATGTGCGAAGGAGGCAAGTGACCCATGAATGAGAATGTACACAATGCCAAGTGTGGCGTTGATGTGCTGGCCAGACTGCAGTATGCAGACCACAGACATGGCCATGTCGACACATACTGCTGGTGTTTGGAGTGTAGTGGACAGTGGACGCAACCATGTCACCCCAGGCAGTGGGGAAGATCGCAGAAATGTAGCTTGTTACGTCCCCCCCTGTAAACGTGAGCGGAGTGGGCTGGCCTGGCGTACGCCAGGCCAGCATAGGGGTGTGAATAAAAAGCCTGTTGCTCAGGGTGTGGTTCTCTTCCAGAATGGTCAACGTGTCTGCCAGGGCGGCGCCTCTCAGCCCGCCACGAGGCCGACGCCGTGAGCGGCGGTGCCTGCGATCCTGTGCGCCTGCTGCACCCCAGGCCGCTGGTCCCCAGACCCGTCTTGGCCATCCCAGCGCAACCAGGCCTCACTGCTCACCTGCTGACACCGGCGTGTGTCAAAGAGGGCCCACCACGTGACGGTGCAAGCTCCAAGCCCGAGGCCCGCTACCATGGCAGCCTCCTCAGACCATCACGGCCTCCGCGACACAGGCCCCCAGCACTCCTTTCTCGTTGACATACTCCACCGCTGCCTCCGGCCTACACTGCGGTCAAGTAGGTCACACATTTGGAACTGAGTCTTGATTTCATTATGGCAGAGTTCATATATTTATGGCAGCGTTTATATCACTGTACTCCCTTCGATCTGGTGCCACTAACGCTGTGCATCGCAAGCCAACGACACGTGGCTGTGGGCCCCTTCTGACTACTGCCTTCGGCCTACACTGCAGTCAAGTAGGTCACACATTTGGAACTGAGTCTTGATTATGCAATGGCCGAGTCCATATCATTGTACGCAAGGAGAGGAGTAAGAGGAAGATGCGGTTCAGTCCGGAGGAAAAAAGGATCATCGTCACGGAGGTGATCGAACACTACCAACAACTGCTCTGGTGCCACTAACTCTGTGCATCACAAGCCAATGACACATGGCTGTGGGCCCCTGCTGCCCGCTGCCTCCGGCCTACACTGCGGTCAAGTAGGTCACACATTTGGAACTGAGTCTTGCTTTTTTCGTGGCAGAGTTTATACCATTGTACAGGCCTCATCGCAGACTGCATCCCCTTTCAGCTCTGGTGCCACTAACTCTGTGCCACGTAATTCATGGACACTCTCTGGTTGAACTTTGGTGGCATCTGAGTCTATGGCCTGGGGGTTGTCTTCATCATCATGTAGCTGATACTGACTTGGTGTAAAAAATGAGTCGGTAGCATTTATCTACTCCATATTGCCTGTTTCTGCTTGGTTCTGCCCTCTGCATCATGCCCTGGAAGAACACCTTCCACTGTCCCCCGAAACACTGCGCGACATTCACCTTCGACACCGACGAGGACCCACTCATCTTCCGTGGCCCTACCTCAGTGCACCGCAAGTCACCATCCCGTGGCTGTGTGCCTGTGCCGGCCGCAGTGCATCCGGGGCCACTAACTCTGTGCAGCTCAAGTCATGGACCCTTGCTGTTTGAACTTTGAACTTCTGATTGTCTGATCACTGTTGTAGTTGTTGCCAGCACCAACCACTCCCTGAGGGCTGGCTTACACTCACCCCACAGCCATCCAGCAAAGGCATCACTGGACATGTGGCCCTGGCAATAAAAGGGGCCGGGCGCACGTGCCCGTAGCCAGTTCCACAAACTATCTAAGTGTGAACGTGTGGTCAATATGTATGCATGAGGGCCCCGGGCCCTACCACATCACATTGTGCTGTGTACAGCGGACGCAACCATGTCACCTCAGGCAGTGGGGATGACCTGGGACATGTAGCTGTGTCGTACCCCCCTGTAAGCGTAAACGTAGTGGGCTGATGTACGACAGTCCAGCTTAGGGGTGTGGATAATCAGCCCTGGGCTCTGGGTGTTGCTAAGTGTTGGCCTTGCCAAGGAAGTGACTAATGCGTGTGTCTCTGTTGTAGTGTCGGTGCCACACGTCCCACAATGGACAATGTTGTGATGTAGCATGCCCCCGGAGTGCGGGCTCGGCTGAAGGGATAAATGAAGGAGCGCAAGCCCGCTCGGGGTCCAGGATCATACATGCCAACTGTTGTGTGTGTCGCTATTACCGCAGCATAGGCCAAAGGTCTACCCTCAACCGCATCGCAAGTTCAGCCAGCCATGAACTCTACATCTGTGTCCATCCTATCCTTACCATAGGCCTACACACACGTGGCTGCCCACCTTCAACGCACAACATCACAGTGTCGTTGTCAGGCTTGTGGACATGCGCAGACAGGCATGACAATGGTGTGCCGTAGAAGTGCAAGTGATGCAACCGCACTGCGCACACTAGTAAATATGCACGGGGGAGGGAGGGGCAGCAGTGAGGCTACGTAATACACATTGATGCCGCTCATTTGCTACAAGCAGTACCTGTCAAACAGGAATCACTAAGTCACACATATCACACACCAATGAACTAGTGGGCCTGCCAACACATCATGTAGAACCAACTTTTGACTCATGTCTCTATGCACTGTCACAGGTGATCAAGGATATGCACTCTGCCCTTGGATGATGACACCCCTCCGAGCCCCGAACACACAGGCCCAGAGGCAGTACAATGCGGCCCACAAACACACCAGGGGCATCGTGGAACGTACATTTGGCGTGTTGAAGTCACGTTTCAGGTGCCTGGACATCACAGGTGGAAGGCTCCTGTACAGCCCAGGCATCGTGTGCAAGATGATCGTTGCATGTTGTGTGTTGCACAACATATGTGTGCACACCAATGTCCCATGCCTATAAGTGCCAGATGCACTGGATGATGATGAGGAAGATGAGGCAGGTGGACCACACCCCACAGCAGCAGCAGCAGGACTAGCCCGTAGGAACACCATCATTGACAATTTCTTCACATGAGCACGTCACATTGTCACATCCTTAGCAATCATGGAACAGTACAAAATGACCACAGGCACAGCATGTGCAAATAAACTCATTACAACACACATTCCCTGTGTGCTGGTTACTCCTCTGTACAAGCACATCACTCTGACAAGTGTAAGTGCAACATGTAGTGCTAACAATCTCACTAATTGGAAATAGATGGTGGGTGTGTCACCTCTGTACAGAGAGGCTGTTTGGGTGTCACGTATTCGAAATGCCATTTCTGTGTGTCAAAGATGGTACGGAATCCCACTCATCAGCGTTTCACATGTGTCCCAAATCATTACATATAGGCTGTCATTTGTGACCTACAATTGACAACAGGGCTACTTTTGGGGTCAAATATGTACCACCATGATGCAGGGATGCACCCTGTGACACAAGTCCCACAACATGAGCTACATGGACGTAAGGGGGAATCACTGCCCCTACATTCGTCCATGCTTTCATACTTGATTATTCATAGACATGACACATCTGTGTGTATCAGAATGTATTATTCACGTTCAGTGGAGTGTTGAGGCTGTCTCAGTACTTGGCCATGCAGACAACACTTTACTATGTTGCCCCGTGGAGGGCCAGCCTGAGTCCTTCAGGGATTGGCAAGTTACTCGGAAGGGGAAGAGTCCAGTCCGCAGGCTGATTGCTGTGTCATTGTTGAGCATACAAGTAATGGCAGTCCATGTCGAGGTCCAAGGTTGGTGTCGCAGAGTGTGTCGGGGGACAGTGGAAGGTGTTATTCCAGGGCATGATGCAGAGGGAAGACCCAAGCAGTAACAAGCCATATGGCGGAGATGACTGTTACTGCTTCCTCCTTACCACTATGGCAGATTCATCCTCATCTTCGTCCTCTGACGTTTCATGTGCCTCACATGTGGGTGTTGGTGTTTGGTTTGCAGCACTGTGTGACACTGACACATCAGGGGCCGGAGATGTGGATGTAGGAGTAGCAGCAGCATTCATCTGCGCAATGTCTTGTGGCATCTCTCCAATGATGAGGATCTGCAGGGCATGGAAGATCCCATCTACAGCTTTTTCGTGTGCAGCCGTGGTAGCCATTGTTAGCGCCTGCATCTGCTCCATGTTCTCCATGACCCTCCTTATGTTTCCCAAATCACGGATGACATCGCTGTAGTCACTCTGACTAGACAGTTGTTGTCTCTGGGTCATGACTCCAGCGACGGCAGCCATGGATTGTTGGAGGGCATGGGGTGGACTGTGGGTGTCCGTTAGGGACTGTAAGTGGTCCCTGATGGGACTTAGACACCCACGTATGGCATCTAGTTTGGCTGCCATGAGGTCGAACCCCACCCGCACCTGTTCAGCCAGCTCCTTCTGGCAGTCTAACACACGGCGTTGGAACGCCATGTGTTCTTCGGTGAGGTGCTGGGAGCCAGACGTGGTGGTGTGTGCTTCCTGCTGTGTGGTCTGTGCAGGGGGTGGGATCACCTCGATGGTGCTGGGCTGGCCTGCTATTGGAGGTGGGGTGCGGAGGTTGTCCATGAACCGTTGGAGTACGTCGTAGTCGATGTCCTAGGGGTCATCTCCATCATCACTGCCGTGTTGTAGGGTCTGCTCTGCAGGAGGTGTTCATTGTCCCTCTGCAATGTGAAGGGGAGATGCAGTTTCACAGTGTGTTCCATGTATGTTGACGCATTGGCGGAGTTTACATACAGACTGCATGACAATGTACATTGTGACTGTTTGTGAGGAGATGCCTATTTGATGCGGGACAGTGGACATTTGTACTACATCACGGATGTGAGGTTGTACTCGTACATTGTCATCTCACAGTTTCCTCCTATGCCAGGTGTGATTGGCCATTTTGTACACACATGCGGCACCAGTTGTGTCCTGTGTTCTGTTGTGAAAGTGTTGCAGTTTGTACCACATTGTCATCAGTGTTGAGGTGCTCTTATTCTTATGTGTGTGTGCCGCATTGTGGGTGAGTCGCCCCTGCAGCTCTGATTTGGCTGCCCCTTCTCCCTTTCAGGCGGTGTGCCTTTGACTTCTGTGCTTCTACAGTGCTGAGATGTTGCGGGCTTAGGTAAATTGGGCTCTTGGTCGAGTTGTGACTCTTGGACATTGTTTGTCCGCAGATGTGTTGTTGACGTCGGGTTGTTTGTGCACGTGGTTGTGTCAGAGTGTGACCTGCTCCTTTCCGGATGTGGTCCACACACAGTCACCTCAGTGTCGTGGCGTGCACCATGTCATGGTAATTGGACTTCAGCCATGCTAATCGTCATGCAGTGTCACTTGCATTGTCAGTGTGGCTCACGGACCCGCAGCTTTGCTGGGTTCAACACATGTGCATGGGTTTGTTGTGAGATTGGTGATGTGTGGGGAGGGCCCCCTCTGGGCACATTGTTGACGGGGGCCTACTTGCTGTTTCTATGTGTGCTGCAGTATGCCAAGGAGATCAGGGACAGGATCCAGAGTCATTGTAGGTGTGCAGTGTGCTCTATTTAATTGTGCATGTGTGCCATTGTGCCCATCTTCCCCCGTGCCCCCCAGTCCCTGGTCGGTACTCACCCTGTTGATGTTGTGTCAGGTCTCAACAATCGCGCTGGTTAAAATACATTATACGAGAAGGTGGCGAGGAGGGGGTCTTAAGGGAGTTAAGGAACAGCATGAAAAGACAGGAGTGCAGATTGTGAGGTGTACTTATAACTAATAATTTGTAAATTAAACATTTTTAAGACCTTTAACCGCTTAACCGCGGCGCGAATTCCGCCGCAGTGCGGGCGGTTTGAACGAGTGGGCGGGGCCGCGTCAGCCAACGGACGTGCGCAGGACTACCGAGGTAGTGCTCGCGACGGCCGTTGGCCGACGGACGCGGCGAAGGGGTTAAAACAAAGGCAAAAGAGTGCCTACGTGTTTTTGTCTGCATGTGTATGTAAAAATCCCAAGTGAAATTCGACAAACACCTCGCCATACCCGACTTAAAGTGCTGGCACACAAGTATTCACTTCATGTTGAGCAATGTCCGGATCCACTTCTCCTGGCACCGTATCCCGACTGATGACTGTAGCCACCATTTTCTCCATGTCATCCAGCTCCTGGTGTGCCGCTGGACCCCCACATCTAATCTGCGTTGCTTCTTTCATGTTGGCATCGAGTTTCTTCTTGGTTTTGCCCTTCACATCATTCCGGCGCCTCTTGACCTCTTCCATTGTCCTCCTCAACTCTGCAACTGCATTCACATGGTCCAAGATAGTCTGCCATGTTTGCGTCTTTGTTGCCAATGACACGTTGGAGGTGACGAACAGTTGTTGGTAGTGTTCTGTTACCTCCGTAACAATGGTCCTGTTTTCCTGCGGACTGATCCGCGTCTTCCTCTTCCTCTTCTCCTTGGCCTTCCCCGACCCCGAGGTTCCGTGCTGGTCGTCTGTGGGGCTTGTGGGGTTTGCGTTGTCCTCTGCAGTCCGTCCAGGTGCATCCATGGTGCTACGCAGTTTGAATTGTTTTGTTTGTGTTTTTCGGTGCTTTTATAGTGCACTTTCCCGCATGACGCGAGGGAATTGCAGGCCTGTCGCTGGTTATCGCTGATTTTTGTATCACGATTTGGGGCATCGCACCTTTTTTCGCGTTCGTGTTTTGCATTGTTTCAGTGTCGCGTTAATTTTAACGCGGTCATTTGGCGCGTTATCGTGAGACTATCGCATGGTGCCGCCGGGATGAGAATACAACGTTAACACAGTGTTATTTTCCCGCGATGGGCTGCGATGTGCAAAGTTGCGTTAAGCTAATTTTGCGATGAATATCCCCCTTAATTGCATAGAGAGACAGACCCACTTTGAAAGGCTGACTGTTTTTAAGAATATCTGGAAACTCACAGCTGAACACTAAGACTCAGACATATGTGACTAATGTCATGGTAGAAATAATGTCGTCATTGTCTTACATAGTGTAATGTCAGCGATGCAGTGCATTTTTTTGCATTTATATCGCTTGGCAAGGGCGTAGCTTGGTCATTCAGATGGGGGGCTTCGGATTTCTCAACAATCGCGCTGGTTAAAATACATTATACAAGAAGGAGGCCAGGAGGGGGTCTTAAGGGATTTAAGGAACAGCAGGAAAAGACAGGAGTGCAGATTGTGAGGTGTACTTATAACTAATAATTTGTAAATTAAACATTTTTAAGACCTTTAAAACAAAGGCAAAAGAGTGCCTACGTGTTTTTGTCTGCACGTGTATATAAAAATCCCAAGTGAAATTCGACAAACACCTCGCCATACCCGACTTAAAGTGCCGGCACACAAGTATTCACTACAGAATACATTTATTGAGGGGGGAGGGGGGTGTAATACCCCAAACAACCCCCCTGAAGCTACGCCCCTGTTGCTTGGCTTGTTTCAAAGTCAGTGATGAAGAGGCACCCAGATGGCTGACTGCGTAGGCTCAGGGTTGATCCCTAGCGGCAGCTCAGCTCAGCATCATGGGACTCTGGGCAATAGCTCACTTCATCTCGTGGAAGCGTGGAAGAGGTGTGGCGCAGCGGCCAGGGTGCCTGACTCCGGACCACGGGGTTCACAGTTCGATCCCCGGTGCTGGCGGCAGGTTAGCCCAGCACCATGTGACTCTGGGCAATAGCTCGCTCAATCTTCCCGAGGGCCCCCAGCGCAGGGACACCTCTCCGGAGGTAGCTGTGCGCTTTACAAATGCTGGCATTTCATTATTATTGTTTCATATCTCCCCGATGGCCCCCGAGCGCCTGGATACCCCTAGGGGTGATAAGCTTTACAAATTTGGAATTATTACTAAGGAGGACGGGAAACAAATGTCCCAAGTGTGTTTTTTGTTCATCCATGCCCATGTCCCTGTGGTGGCACTGAAGTACGCGCCAGATGTGCATGCTGCAGCAGGCAATGGACACACGCATACTGTTCACTTTGATGCAGCAGCAGCCACCAGATGGCCCTACTATTCTTAAGCCTGTACATAGACAGTATGAAAAGTGTATTGTATAGTATAGAAGCACCTGAAGGGGCTCACAATATCTCAGAAGAGAAAGGATGAGAGAAGCATAGGGAAAAAGAAGATACAGGGGGACTTGGCGAGATTTTGATAAAGGCTGAGTGTTACTGCACTTTGCATGATACAGATTTGGTGCGCAGGTGAAATAAATACAATGGGGCAGATTTACAAGCCCCTTGCGCCCCTTTTGCGTCATTTATCCCATGTTAAAAATGACGCAAAAGTGGCGCAAGGGCCTTGTAAATAAGCCCCAATGAATCCAAATAATCCAGCCTGTTTGTTTTGTTTTCTTGTTAGATTTGCAGCCTTCATCCAAAGCCTGTGGATCTGTGTAACCTGTGGGATGGCTCGGCTCTATGAGAACTTGTGTTGTGAAGGCAGGGCTGGGGCAATTAAGGTAGTATGAGGGTTTGTGAAGGGCTCCCCTAATCCGACCTTGCAGGGGCAGCCTACCTACTCAGAAATTGTGGGGTCTCCCTTGTTATGTAATACGTGACATATGTTTTCATTACACCACTAGCCAGGATCACACAATGTGGTTTTAATGTATTAGAATCACTTTAAAGAAACGCCGCAGGGAGCTTTTACTCACCACTCACGATAGATTACTTTACATTGTGCCATCCAAGCATACAGATATAAGTCGATGAACAAATTAACATCTCTGTATATTGATGATTGTCTCGCTGGATATGGCTGACGCTGCAGGAACACTGCATATGTTTATATCATGATGGTACACTGAACTAATGGCTATCGCCTCTCTAAAGTGCTCTGTCACCCTTCATGAGTCTAATCCCCGCTATTTAAGAATTGAAACACAGAAACTGTTGAGCACAATGCTGTATTGCCTAAATTGTACACTGCAGAACTAAGAGGCAAGGGTTCTGATCTCGGTTGTCACTTGATTAGAAATGTGTGATCCTGGCCATCTCTGTTTCCTTCATCTGACAAACGTCTAGAGGTTGTGTCAGTTTTCAGTGTGTACTATTAATATACTTGTAGTTCCCTGTGCCTGAGTTCAAAGAAGTTTGTGGTTTAAGTAAATGAACGCTGAGCAACACAATTTAAGATCTTGCATTAAGTCATCAACCAGATTGCCGCCAGTCCTCTGCTTGTCTAGAGGTGTAAGAATTAAGTGCTTATACCAGAAGTTGTTTTAACAAAAAATGATGATAAATAGGTGTGTAATTGAGTAGGTTGTCTGGTGGGTCCAGTCAGTCGAACCCCTCACAGTGAGCCCATTTATCCCTGGAATATGGATGGAAGAATCTCTGAACTTTAACACCCAAGCAGTAAAGCTCCTCTGCATTTGTTTTGGTCTACTTATTATGCTTTGAAAAATTCTCCCCCTTCTTCCTCCCATGGTGAAGAGGCTTGTGGTACAGGCTATCATTCTTTCTTGCCTGGACTACGGCAACTCTCTTGGGTGCTCCAAAGGCCATAATAAGAAAACTGCAGGTGATACAGAACTCCGCTGCTCGACTTTGTGCAATCTACCTAGACATCAATCCACCCAACAAGCCCTGGCTTCCCACCATTGGCTTCCAGTGGCTGAGAGGATTCTGTTTATATCACTCTGTATTGGCCACAGGGCATTCCTTGACAAAGGGCCTTTGATCTCCTGCACTTTAGTATCTCCCTATCTATCTGGGAGAACTTTGTGTTCCTCCATGGCCCATTTAATTATAGCTCCAAGGGTCAGATTGACAAAATCTGGAGGGCACTCCTTCGCTTACAACGCAGCCAAACTCTGGAATAGCCTGCCACTTTCTCTGAGGTCAGCCAAACTGGAACTTCCCTTTCGAAAACTTTTAAAGATCTGGGGCCATATTATCAAGAACGGTGTTAAAATTATCGCCGCTTTAGCGGCAGAAAACTGCCGCTAAAGCGGCGATAATGGGCTTGATAATATGCCTTTGAGAATTCCAATAGAAGCCCATGTTGACACCAGAACATGGGCTTCTATTGGAATTCTCAAGGGCATATTACCAAGCCCATTATCGCCGCTTTAGCGGCAGTTTTCTGCCGCTAAAGCGGCGATAATTTTAACGCCGTTTCTTGATAATATGCCCCTTGGCTCTTCCAGAACAGATCCCTTTAATCATCACTAATCCTATCTGTGCCTCACTACCAGCGCTGGGATGCCTATGGGTAGGCATGCGCTATACAAGTGCTGTATAGAATAGAATTTATCCAGAGTAGGGATGTCTGTGACAGCAATTTGAACCCCCTCACCCATTTATCTTTACGGCATCAAAAAGGAAAGATTTGCCAATTATCCACTGTTATCAGTACAGAAACATCTCAACATGTGTTTTTGTTAATGTTTTTAATTCCTATCTATTTTACTCTTGGTGCGAACTGGACTGCAGGAGGATTTTGTGAAATGTCTGTGGCATTGCTCTGAAATAGTTCTGGGACATGCACCCCCAGAGCAAGCACTATAAACGAACACCTGCATACATACACAGTGGCCATCTTAGGCTCCTCTCAATCATATTGGGCCTGGTTGCTGTTGATGTTCAGATGGCAAACTGATAGCTGCGCAGGTTAGCAAAGCACTTTTTTGCCGGGCCTAGTGCTGTTAAGCAGGATATCACTCCTCCTCTTCTGGTGCATGCTTCCCATTCAAGAGATGGCCTCTCTAGCCTCACATGTACGGAGACCACAAACAGCTTACCCAAGCAAAGGTATTTTATACCTTTAAGAATCACAGACATTTCTGTCAGTCCTGAGTTGGTGCTTTGATAATGCCAATAATAATGTCTTTCAATCTGAAGAGATTTCGCCTTGGTGTCTGTTACTCAACATAAAATTACAAAATTGCTAAAACTTAAAAATGGTCCAGTATCCCCATAACGCAGTGGTCTTCAAACTTTTTGATGCCGAGACCCCCCCATCAAAAGTTCTAGAACCTGGTACTCCTTTTCATTGACGACCATAAATGTTCTCCAGAGAAACGGTCAATCTGTGGTTGCACCTCATTAGCAACAGTTTTCACCCATATATAGCAATAAGCAACACAAAAGGTGACCAGTACAGCTTTACAAAGGGCCTTCTGCTGAGCTGCAACACCTGTTGCTGCTTTTTAGTAACTTTTGAACCTTTTGAGTAAATACATTTTTTTTTGTTCAAATCAGCAGATTATGCGGCAGATGATGGATAGGGCCTAACAGGAAAAATTATCCGAAATTAACTTTTTGAGTGTGATTAAAAAGAAATTGTTCTATGTTGCAAAATAATTGATCTTATATTTGTATTAAACTAGGATTACTTATTCAATTTATTAAGCACGTACATTCCTTTCAATGATTTCTTCCTCTAGCCATAAAAAATGATTTTTCTCATTCTATAGAAATGCATAAATTATATATATCTTTGTGTCTGAAAAAGAAGTTATTAAGACATCTATTATGGTATGAGATATAATTTGTCTGCTTGCCCTCATCGATATACTGGAGGCTACCAGATAGAAACTCACCACTTGGTGCTATTTACAGGAACACTATGGGGCATATTAACAACGAGGCGATAAACAATTATCGCCGCTTTAGCATCCGTTTTCGGACGAAAAGCAGCGATAATCTTATCGCCTAATCAGCAAGGTCACGCTATCGCGTGAATCCTTGCACTATCACCTCTTTCCCCAACGCCCATCTTTGCATCTCTAATGAGATGCAAAGTGGGCGTTACTGAGCGTACCCGGATGGGCTACGTTGCAAATATCGCCGATGTGCACATCGCAATATTTACAAGGCAGCCCACAGGATTATAGCAGACGTTAAATTTTGGCGAAAACGGCAGTTTTCGCCAAAATCTAACGTCTGCTATAATCCTGACTTACCTATGTTAGACATAGGAGATGGATTCTGCTGATACGACCACAGGGTCGTATCAGCAAGGTTATCGCCGTTTTGAAGGGAACATCGCTGGAAAACCAGCGATGTTCCCTGCAAAGGGCGATAACCTCGTTATCTCTGGAATCTTTATCGCCCTGGAGTAACGCGTTGTTAATAACGCGCTACCAGGGCGATAAATACCAGAGATAGGCGGCGATAATATAATTATCGCTAAGCACGGCCAGCGATAATTATCGCTGGCCGTTGTTAATATGCCCCTAAGACTTTTGATGCCAAGAGGCAGAAGTAAGAAACGTACTAGTAGTATCGTGTGAATTTGCTCATAAAAGCATCATGAAAAAGCGGAAGCAATAATTGACTAGACCCTATGTCACGGCAATGTACCTTTACATTCACCACACAAGGACTAGATGCATTACATTTCAGTGAGTTTTGAACCATTAGATTTTACCGGCTTTCAAACGTGGTGCATACATCAGTGTTGAATATGTGGGGTGGCAGTCAGTTGTGAGAGTTCTTGTCATTAGTACATCAAAAAGAAGTATAAATGAAAAAAGAGTGGTCATAAGGAACAGGGCTGGACTGGCTGTAGTGGGCACCAGGCGTTTCCCTGGTGGGCCGGAAGGGTGGGGGCCGGTTTTGTACCAGTGGGGCCATTTGTGAGGAATGCCAAAGGCCCTCTCAGTTGCATGCAGCCGGTGACTCTTTCTGGGATTTTTTCAAGAAGGAGGACATGGTGTGGTCGAGTCCACCAGTCTCGCAGCAGCATTCATAAATGATGGAGCGTGCAATGTATTCGGGAGAAATACGTTTCACGACACAAAAACTTTCCAGAGTCCTGCCCGAAAAAAAGACTTTATTCACATTGCGATCCTCCATGCATTAGATTTACATATCAGGGTTTTGGATGTCGGCTTCAACGAATGAATAAAGCGCACCGCGCCCTGGTGGCTCCTGTGCCACAGGAGCTGGATTAAATCTCCCCTGACATTTTCTTTTCTTTGTGCTAGCTATAAATAGGGGACCATGCTCTACCACACCCACTTATTATTCTAATGGTGATGACAAGTGGTTGGACGTGGATCTAGTTGCAGTCACAAAGCCATTTCCGATCAGTTTCCCAGTTGAGGCAGAAAGCAGCAAAAGTTGGAATCAAGTTTCCTACAAATCAAGCTTCATAGAGATGGAAGTATCAATGAAATCCTATTCTACAGAAGCATTGTGAATAGTATGTTTTCTGAGAATACAATTTAGGCCTAAGGTAACATCTAGAAAAAACAACAAGGTGATGGATGGAATGCTTGAATTAATCTCAGTCATTGGCAATCGCTTGGGACACCTCCCAGTCCATCGTTTTTTGCCCACCATGCCACCTCAATTTGCACCCAGCCATATGTAAGTCAGTCTTGACCCTGCTCCTCATGAAAACAGTTCAGTTCAAACTACAAGACCATGTCCCCTCTAACTGGAACACAAGCAACCTAGGACCGGTTCCACCCTAGTTGGGGCTCGTCAGCCAGGTATAGCTTGGTTTCAGTGGCACAATGATTCCGAGACCTAAGTCTGGGCATACCCGATGCACTTAGGGCACCAAATGCAAAAACAACAAGGTGATGGATGGAATGCTTGAATTAATCTCAGTCACTGACAATCACTTGGGCTGCATCTCAACCCATTATTTTTTGCCCACCATGCCACCTCAGTTTGGACCTAGCGTATGCCAATCAGTCTTGACCCTGCTCCTCATGGAAACAGTCCAGACCGAACTATCAGGCCAGGTCCTCCCTGTCCCAGAACAAAAGCAAGCTAGGACCGGTTTTGCCTTAGCTAGGGCTCTTCAGCCAGGTATAGGTTGGTTCGAGTGGCACAGTGAGCCCAGGACCCACGGCTTGGCATACCCGGCTCACTTAGGGCGGTAAATACAAAAAACAACAAGGAGATGGATGGAATGCTTGAATTAATCTCAGCCACTGGTCCTGGATTGGTTGGGTTCTGGTTCAGAGAGGACTTGGCTGGCAGTTTGGGCTGGACTGTTCTATTGGAGCAGGGTCAAGACTGATTTGAATATAGCTGGGTCCAAAACGAGGAGGCATGGTGTGCAAAATAACGATTGAGTGGGATGTGACCCAAGTAATTACAAGTGACTGAGATTAATTCAAGCATTCCATCCATCACTGTTTTGTATACTTATTTTGTCAGCCTAAGGTAACAACTAGAACATGAGGAATTGTGCATGATCTCCATTTCCTTTGAACTTAAGAAGATAATCTAAGAGACTTTAGATAAGAAGATGGATATTATGCAAGGTTCGCATGATAGTAATGAGGTATTAGTGATGAAAGTGCATTTCCGAAATCTCAGCGAATGCATTAATTTGAAGAACATAAAGTAGCATCAAGTTTAATGTTGAAAAGAAAAGCGGAGTTTAGGTGAGGAAAATTGCATGATTAGAAACATTTCAGGGCTTACAGGTGAATCGCACAAACCCAATTCAATTAAATAGAAGGGCACTACTGTAATGGGAAAAAGATGTATACTGACACAAGTCTCGGTGGACAAATTAAGATTTAGATATCAAGAATAACCCTCTTCTTTCCACAGTTATTTGCCTTGGCAAGTCTCATGCGGGTAAAGTATATTGCATCAAAGCATCTTTTTTAGAATACTTGATTACTGCTTCATCTTGTTCCAGGTTTAATTCGCTGCAGTACCCTTCCTAAAATCCCTCCCCTCATCTGGCCACTCGGACTTCTTTTAACATCAGTGCAGAGTCGGTGCTGCTGAAAGATGTGCATTTTGTGTGTATAGTTACCGAGGAATCTGGATCCTGGCAGTAGCCTTTGTGTCAGCTCTCTTCAACTATTGGTTTTCATGCGTTGTGGTATGGATTGTCATTGCTTTGATCTGCTATCCATCAATGCCATAGCATTTTGAGGATTTTTACATAGTCCTATTTTTCCACATTAGCTTTTGGTGATGACATCTAGGGGCATATTAACAAGGAGGCGATAGGCAATTATCGCCGCTTTAGCGTCCGTTTTCGGACAATCAGCAAGGTCACGCTATCGCGTGAAACCTTGCACTATCGCCCTTTCCCCCAACGCCCATCCTTGCATCTCTAATGAGATGCAAGGTGGGCGTTACTGGGCGTACCCCAGATGGGCTACGTTGTAAATATCGCCGATGTGTACATCGCGATATTTACAAGGCAGCCCACAGGATTGTAGCAGACCTTAGATTTTGGCGAAAACGCCCGTTTCGCCAAAATCTAACGTCTGCTACAATCTCGACTTACCCATGTTACACATAGGAGGTGGATCCTGCTGATACGACCCTGTGGGTCGTATCAGCAAGGTTATCGCCGTTTTCCATGGAACATCGCTGGAAAACCAGCGATGTTCCATGGAAACTACCGCTAACGCTGGGAAATTATCGCCATTGCGCTATGCGTTGTTAATACAACGATAGCATGGCGATAATTGCCAGCGATAGCCGGCGATAAGGTAAACCTCGCTAAGAGCGGCCAGCGATAATTATCGCTGCCGCTTGATAATATGCCCCCAAGTTGCTTTTTTGTTAAACTGCAGATGCAAGAAGACATGTAGCTTGTAGTGTAGACACTTAGGGGCATATTATCAAGAACGGCGTTAAAAATTATCGCCGGTTTAGCGGCAGAAAACTGCAGCTAAAGCGGCGATAATGGGCTTGATAATATGCCCTTGAGAATTCCAATAGAAGTCCATGTTCTGGTGTGAACATGGGCTTCTATTGGAATTCTCCTGGTCATATTAGCAAGCCCATTATCGCCGCTTTAGCAGCAGTTTTCTGCCACTAAACCGGCGATAATTTTAACGCCGTTCTTGATAATATGCCCCAAAGTGTCCTTTGATGTATTTTTCTTTGTTGGTGCAATGTTATTTCTAACCTCTAAAAATGTCTTAAGGTAGTGCAGCCTGCTAACTTGTGTCTGACTCGAGAGACCTCTACTAACGGTTTAAGCCTAAATTCAAAAGAGCCAACTGGGAGGCAGAAGCTTCGTTACCTGCATTACTAGGACATGGAATGAACTTCCTTTCCACATCCCAGCCTCCCCCAACCTGTTGTCATTTAGGAAAACACTGAAAACTTGGGTATTCATTGACTAGTTTGTACCAAATTCTCCATTTATCCTGCTATCACGGCTGTTTGAGCCTTCAGGTAACCGTTGCACTCTATGAATTTATATAACATAACAAGGTGCTACAGACTGCAAACCAATCGTGATGACTGCAGCTTCTCAAGGCATGACAATGTGAAAGCCATTGTTGCTTTAAAATTAGTGAGAGCTATTGTTCAATATTTCCGACATCAGGCCTAGCTTAATTTGTAAAGAAATTACTGCAGGGCCCACAATTTTTCTTAGGAGACCACGGAGTGGCACTGCAGGGTGTCCTACCTTCACCCAAAGTTATGCCCACTGCAATGTGAGCAGCACTCATTCTTTTGGCTGCTAGCACCAGACCCGCTTGCAAGCAGTGATACCTAGGGGACTTAAATACCTTTATTGAGTATGCCTGTGAGAGCAAGCAATGCCAACTTTACTTTAGGGGGTTTAAGCCACCTCCGAGAAATTGTGAAAAAATGGACAAATTGTAAATTTTACATCCAATTTTCCCTAAAATTTTTAAAAATTGTTACATCAATTCCAGGCACTTAAAAATCTGATCGCCCCATTGCAGATGGTCTTTCATTTATGAAAATTAAATGGCTTTTCTTGGGTTTGCATCCCCACACACAGGAACCTTTGAGTGTTAACAGGCGCGCTCCAGCTTTCGTTAAAACCCAGCCATTTCTAGCACCCTTACATTTATCACAAATATTTCATTCTTCATGCAACGCTTCTCTTTGCGCACTAGAACTCCAGTTGCTACCAGGCACTTTCCTACATCCTCAGCTATTCCCTGATTGCTAGTACCCTTACACTTACCGCCGTTCTTTACTTCACCCCAAGCATTACTTCACATCCTGATCAACCTTGCATATATTGACCTTTGATTATACCCTTCTTTCTTATTGTATGGGTTATTTCTGCCACTGATGTTTTACCTCAAGATACACAGGGGCATATGTACAAGGAGTTACCACCGCCATAGTGTCAGTTTCGTGATGCTACGGCGGCTTTTTTTTTATCGTCGTATGTACAAGTTGCCGCTAACTGCGGTTAGCGACAGCATTCTGGCGATATCGTCCGTTTTTCTGTTCGCCACTTCTGTTAGCGATAGCTTACGAAAATGAGATGCAAGGTAGGCGTTCCTGTGTAAAAACCGCCGCTAACCCCACTTCGCAATATGTACAATGATAGCCGGGGCCGGCAAAACGTTAAAAAAAACAGCCGCTAAGGTCCGTTAGCGGCTAGTTTCTAAGACCAGAAAAAAGGTGGTCTTAAAAATGGAGATAACAAAACAGGATATAAGGGGGAGTAGCCCAGAAACACATTTGACAACCCACTGATGCCATGGAGGTACTGCTCATGCAGCTTGGAGCACCAAGAAGACCACAACAACCACCGCCACCGCCCCCACCCCCAGGACCACCACGGAGGCAGTGCCAAAGAAGACAGCGGGTATATCGTCAACGCATCACCCTGATAGACCTAACACCAGAGGATGTGATAGCCCACTACAGGTTGAAGAGGTCCTCCATCCTCCGCTTATTGGACCAGATAGCCCCCAGGCTGCAGGCACCAACACAGCATTGCAACAACATCCCTCCACAGACGAAGCTCCTAGCAGTGCTGCACATGTTGGCTTCAGGTACCTTCCTACCAACCACTGCCAGAGTTGGGGGAGTTTCCCAGTCATCCTTTTCAAGGTTCCTCCCAAATGTCTTGGATGCAATCATCAGCCTGATGCCACAGCACCTACGCTTCCCCAACACTGCTCAAGAACAGCTTGACACCAAACAAGGCTTCTATGCCATTGCTGGCTTTCCCCATGTGTTGGGGCAATTGACTGCACCCATGTCCTACTTGTGCCAACTGCAGACACTGCACACATTCACCGGAACAGGAAGCACACACACTCCATGAATGTGTGTGTGCTTCTGGACCACCGGGGCTTGTTCACCAATGTTGTAGCCAAGTTTCCAGGGAGTGTGCATGACTCCTACATCTTCCGGCAGTCCATCATCAACCAGCAGTTTGAGAATGGCACATATGGAAATGGACTGCTTGTTGGAAAGTACAAACTGAACACACCACACACAACAAGTCCACAATCAAGTAGCGCACAAATGTGAGCATGCACATGTAGCAAATGTCAAACAACATGCCTTGAAATATGTCCACCCACCATACACAAGAACTTAAGGGACTGCGGTCCTTGGGGGTAGCCTTGTAGACAAACTTCCATCCAAAGTCCTGCCCCTCCGTCACACAGCTGCAAATGCTGGGAGAGGTTGGAAACAAATAGGTGTGATGGTGGGTCAGGACCTATGAGGAAAGTGTGAACACAAGCCCAAGTATGGTGGTGGTGTCCTGCATAGTCACGAGCTTGTGGAGCACAGACTGTCCCATTCTGGCGCAGAGGGCATGTCTGCATCCCAGTCTGATGTAAATTAGTGCGTTGGTAACTGTACTCTTGGATTTGGGGGGGATCTATTTGAAGCTCTTACAGAGGATGCGGAGGGTGTTGAAGTAGCTGGATGTGACGGCAGTGACCTGTTGGTACATGGAGAGGGGGGATTTGAGTACGATGCCCAGGTCTCTGGCGTGGTCCGTGTGTGTTGTGGGACTGCTGAGGGTGGTGTGCAACCAGGCACTGTTACATGCCGCTGGGGTATTTACAAGGATGACAACTCATGTTCTCTCTGTGTTGAGTCTCATGCAGATGTTGCTCATCCAGTCTGCAACTACCTGCATTCCTTCCTGGAAGTTGAGCCTGGTGGTGGTGGGCTCCTTGGTAAGGGAGAGGATGAGCTGGGTGTCCTTGGCATACGATACGTTGCTGAGTTTGTGCTGTTGGACGATGGCAGTGAGGGGGGCCATGTGGATGTTGAAGAGTGTTGGGCTGAGCAATGATCCCTGGGGCACTCCGCATGTGAATATTTGTGGGTTCAGAGAGGAAGGGTGGCAGTCTGGTCCCTTGGCTTCTGCCGGTGATGAATGATCGGATACAGTCAAGGGTGGTTCCTTGTATGCCTGCGTCATGAAGTCTGCCTGCTAGTGTGTCGTGGGAGACGGTGTGGAATGCTGCTGACAGGTCAAGTAGAATCAGGGCTTCGTTGTGGCCTTGGCCGAGGAGGGTGTGGATGTTGTCTGTGGCAGAGTAGGGCGGTCTCGGTGCTGTGGTTGCTTAGATATCCAGACAGAGACATGGTCAGGATGGCGTTGTCCGTGGCTTATCTGGTGGTCTTGGTGAATTCATGGATGACGTTGAATATGTCTTTTGAGTTGGTGGCGTATGCAACTATTATGTCGTGGCAGAAGCTCCTATCAGTGCTACCGATGCGTTGGTGGTATTTGGACATGGTTTTCTTGTATGTCTAGAAGTTAACGTGTGCCTTGCAGTTTCTCCTGTTTTTCTCCAGGGTTTGCACAGGTGTGTCTGGAATATTTGAGTTTGGTGGTGAAATATGCGGATTTGCTGCTGCGCTGTCTGTCGGAGTTGTGTGGCGGGTGAGTTTGTCTGCGCATTTGGAGATCCATGTCTGGGATTCCCGGGAAGCGCGTTTGGCATCTGCTGCAGGTTTGGGTGAGTTGCACTTGAGGCTTGATTACATCTGCTCATCGGTGACTCAGCTCCAGTACCATTGCGTTGCGCGATGTGCGGGTGTGTCCGGTTTGGTTATTGCCAAGGAAGTGTATGCAATGATGGTTGGTCCATGGGTGCTGTGTGGTGTGGCTGAAGGGTATGCTGTTACCTCCACCAAAGAAGGGGTCGAGGGTGTCTCCTGCCTTGTGGGTCGGTGTGGGTAAGAGTTGTGTCATTCACATGTTGGCGAGCTCTTCATCCAGAGGGTAGTGGAGTTGGTGTCTTTGGGGTTGTTGAGGTGGAAGTCCAGGTCTACGATGAGTAGGTAGTCCATGGAGGTGATGGCGTGGGGTGCAAAGAGGTTGCTGATGGTGTTGGCAAAGCAGTCCATGTGTCCGGTGTATCTGTAGGCAAGTGTGCCGCAGAGTGTGGATTCGGGGCTGGGCTGGACCTGGAAGTGCATGTCTTCCGTGGCGGCAAATGTGTTGCTGGAGGTGGCGAGGCAGAGGGACTTTTTCCTGGACGATGGTGAGGACTCATGCCGAATAGCACTCGTTACTTAGCATGCGTTTAGTACGCATGCCATTACAACGCGGTTGTTAGAACGACCACGTTGTTAGTTCGCATATCTTTACTACGCAATTCGGAACAACGAATTGCAGTAGGGGGCGCTGGATGTTGGAATAGTATAATTTACTATTCCAACTCCAGTCTGTGCGGACACTAGAGAAGGTGTTGGATTTTAAATCCAACACCTTCTCCCCCCTAATGCAAGTCGTTGTTCCAACTTGCGTAGCAAAGGTATGTGAACTAACAACGCGGTCGTTGTAACGACCGTGTTGTAATGGCATGCAAAGTATCGCATGCGAAGTAAACGCTGTTTACCCTCATACCGGGTGTTGGGGCAGTCCTCCCTCCGGATCTTGCCTCCATCTGGGATTGTGAGGGCGATGTCAGGGGCAGAGGAGTTGGTGGTCCAGCTGTCCAAAAAGAAGGCGATGTTGGGTGATAGTGTGTCCCGGAGGTTCCAGATGTCCACGGTGTGTCTGTGCAGGGAGTGCATGTTGATGAGGATGCATCTTAGTGCGTTGGCGGTGTTGGCGGCCGTGGCGGTGGTGAAGGTAATGCAGCAGTGGAGGCAGGATAACTGGCCGTGGTGGTGTTCATTGTGGCCTGTTGTCAGTTGTACTTCCTTCTGGGGTTGAGTGCGACAATGGCGGATGAGTCGTAGAGGTAGACGTAATGAGATCCAGGGTCCCTGGTGCCGGTTGTGTCTGGGTCATGGACGGACGCAGACGTGCTTGCTTTTTGTGTGTCTTCGTTGAACCAGTGGTGCTTATGTGCAGCCGCCGCCATTACATAGGTTAGGGAGGATGGACGAGCAGCTGGGAGGCAATGTAATTTGCATTGATGCTGGACAATTGTCTGAAGCTACACATGGCAAAGCTAATTTACCTAAGTAGCACAAATCACACACACAAAAATAGGAACACCGCAAACACAGCATGCACATATACTAATGGACACATCTCTCCATTTCATGTTACAGGTGATCAAGGATATGCCCTATCTCCATGGCTGATGACACCCCTCAGAGTCACAAACACCCAGGCACAGAGACATTACAATGTCGCACTTGGACGCACCAGGTCTATTGTGGAGAGAACATTTGGTGTACCCAAGTCACGGTTCAGGTGCCTCGACATCTCAGGCGGCAGACTGCTGTCCAGCCCTGAAACAGTCTGCAAGATCATCGTGGCATGTTGTGTACTGCACAACATATGTGTCCGCACCAATGCACCATGGATAGAAGTTCCAGATCAACCGGACAATCCTGAGGATGACGAAGAAGAAGAGGCTGATGCTGCACACCCCCAGCCATGGCTGCAGGAACAGCACAAAGGGACAGAATCATCCACAATTTTTCACATGACCACGTAAAAATATGACAACCCTTTCTTTGTTTAGACTGTGCATAATGCACCTGAGCATAGTTCTTCAAATAAAACATAACAACACAAAAACCTTGTGGCATGTTCATACTCTGCATGAGTACATACATCTGACAAGTGAAAGTTTAACAATGTGCAGTTATTATTGTTGAATTGTATGTTTGTGGGTGGGTATGTTTTTTTGGGGTCAGAGATTAAATTTAGGGTGTGTTTTGGGGTTAGAGATGAAATTTAGGGTGTCTTTTGGGGTCAGAGATGAAATTACAGCAAATACAGTTAATCTGAGGTAAAACTTGCAGTTAGCATCCAGATTTTTGCCGCATTAACGCTAACACGACAATTTTTTCATAACCGCGATAGGAAAATATAGCTAAATACATGTGAAAATACGAAATATTACCGCAAAATCCATTTTGCGTGCAGAAAATGATCGCAAACAAAAAACGGGCCGCAAACACACAGGAAGTGATGTCAGCATGCATCCTGTTGTCTGGAGGAGTACTGTGCACTTTCACTTTCACTTTTGAGCACACTTCTTGTGATTGTGGAGAGTTTTGGAGGTTTTTGGTGTTTTGTGCTGCTGAATTTGGTTTTGAGAGTGTGGTTGTGTCCTGCGAACTGTCCCTAGTGTCCCTGTGAAGTCTTGTGTAGTTGTCCTTACTTGCTGTTTGTGTCTAGTACTATATTTTGTAGGGTCCAAGGGGTATTTTAAATTATTAATTGTTGTTGGGGTATATATTGGGGTTTTAATTTTTTAGGAGTGGGTTTAGGTGTGTGCTGGGAGATGGCTGGTGTGGGTAGGGAGGGCAGGATGTCGGAGGGGGCATTGGGAGACTTTCTCTGGCTGGTGAAACACTACCTGCCCTTGATGATAGAAAGTGGTGGTCGGATCCTGCAGGACTATGCGGTACGTGTGAAGAAAGTGAGGTGGGAGAATGTGAGGAGCCAGATGCTGAGAGTCTTCAGTGTGGACAGGACTGTCCGACAGTGGAAACATCGATGGCAGAATTGTGTTGGCCGTGAGGGTAACATGTTGGACCACCTTGGAGTCCTCATTGGCCAACAAGGTGGTAAGTACAACCTCAAAATAGTTGAATGAACACTTTTGTTACTAATAAAAAGTGCTGTATGTAACACAATGGGGTATATTTACAGGTATTTTGTGGAGTGAGGCGTTCCGCATCATGCCTTCAGGCCTAACTTTCCCACTGCAGAGACATGACGCTGCGCCATGTTTACAAGCATATGGTGCAGGCTTGCGTTTCCACCAGCGCTGGTGCAAAAAAATTGCAGTGTAGTGCCAACCCAGGCACCCTTGCACCATAGTGCAAGTGTGTCTGCATGCAGGGAAAACATTGTTCATGTACATGAAGTGTGACCTTACATGACATGAACAATCCAATGCATTATGATCATTCCATGTGTGCTGCACAAGGCAGCACACATGTAAAGATAATAAAAAATGAGGATTAATGCTTTTCTCTGAGTTTTGCTGAGATAGGAACAGCTATTCACTAACATCCCATGTTGGCGCAGACTACTATGTAGGCTGCTCTTGTACCTCTGGCTAGAGTACCATTGTATGAGATATGAAAGTTAAAATATTTAGCATATGACTTCTCAAGAGTGACATACACCATCAATAGTTGTGACACACCCCTGTGCATTCTCCATCGATGTTATTGTCAAAAGAGCATGTAGGACATGGTTATGTTTGGCCAAACAGGGCCTTGGGAATGTGTCACACAAGTCGTCTGTGCAAAATGTGTGAATGTGCAAGCATGATTGTCTTGTTTGCCCTCACTCGGCATTATCATGTCTTGTTGGAATAACAGGCAAAATCAACACAATCATGTATGCCACATGAATTGCAAAATGACAGTTACAGAGAATTTACATTGAAGGTGATCGGGCACTTCTGGCGACAGGCGTGGGTCCCAACATGGGCAGGGATCTGCACATCCCCCTGGAAGAACACTGAGACAAGCTGCAACCTCAGTCTCCGGAACACATTCTGGTGCCCCCTCACAGACCCAAGGTCAAGCTACATTGGCAGCAGCACGATCTGATCAGGTGGTCCCATTTACCATGCAGGACCGCCATGCTATTATGGACATTAATGTCAGGTTGGCACGTTTAGAACGTGAGATGGCTGAGCAAACCACACACATGCAGGACTTAAAGGCTGCCCTTGGTCTCCCATTTTGAACTGGCCAATGGAGACCCATCCCCCTTTCCTACGTTCCCCCAATGTAATTTATACTTAGTAGTTAGTGATAGGTTCGTTTTTTAATTGTTAGGTAGTGCAGTTGTAGTGTAGTGATAGGTGGTGTTAGATTTTAGCATAGTTGTACGTTTATTATCTTGTAGTATTTGTGTATAAGTTTCCTTTTCCTTTGGGTGGGGGGTTGATGTCTTTGTTCTTCAAAAAAATATATATTTGTGTATGATATCTGTGTAGTTAGTTTATGTTGAGATAAGATGTATTTGTCCTGTCTTCTGATGTGCTTTAAGGGTGGGAGGGGGGTTGATGTCTCAGATATGTTGTTGCGTGTTTAGTATTAGTAGAGTTAGATAGTTAAGGTTATTATTCACTTTGTCATAGTTAGTTTAGATTAGGTTAGTTGTAGTAGTGCTTAGTGTCAGTTTAAGGTAGTTTATTTGGTTAAATGTTAATAAATTCATACTGTTTTGGAATTCAGTTAGCACTCATGTCTGAAGTGGTTTGGTAGTGTGTTTTTACCTTGTTTCCCACTTATTCAATCTCAGGGCAATCATTTGAAGGTGTATATGTAGTCATGAAATGTTACTTAGCTGGACGGATAGTGTCAGGATCCTTTTGATTTGAGCACAGTGAACTTGCATGCATTACAGTGTGGAAAGTTGGAGTCATGGCCTAGGCTAGGGACACTCTTTTGTACAGTTGAGCATCTCATGTGTGACTCACAGAGTTGGAATGCACATTGATGCACATATGCAACACAATGTTGGAACATGGCCTTGAACAGACATTGACATTGCAACTCTTGTCCATCATGATGATGGATGTCTGCACTGTGTTCCACAGATTACGTCCACACCCTTCTTATCCTAAGAGCCTGGCGCTGAGTCCATCTAACATGCACAGACATAGGCACACTTGCTACGTAGTGCAAGTGTGTCATCATTATAGACATTGGTTGTTCCTGTGGCTGGTGGCTCACCCTCCTGCCCATGCACAATGTTGTAAATTAGCTGGTCAAATGTGCATGGCACAAGGCCGAACACAGTTCTGCAGAAAACAGGAGGGGAAATGTAGCATTGCTCCCTGTTGTGCCAGTGTCATACCCACTTTTCCACGCTGTTACTTTTGTCATTGCCTCATAGTGATGCCACACTTTAAATAGTGATACAGCATCTGACTATGTGCTAAGTGCTGTGCACTACACATCCCTGGACACATTGCCCTCTCCTTTCACAGTGAGCACAGCATGAGTGGGTTCCTTGTTTCCAAGGCATTGTTAAGCCATGGTAAGTGTCTGACAGTGGACTTGCACTTAAGGCTAAGTCCCTATTGCCAACACAGCTTTACTGAAACAGACATTGTGATTCCAAAAGCAGGTGGGCAATATATGCCATAACGAGTCGTCATCTATGTGCATGTGTTGTGCTCTATCTTGGAATGTGACATGCAATGACCCCCATCACAACAAGCTTTGACCACCCCGAAGAGTGTGAGTAGATCTGCCAAGTGAGACTTGTTATCAATGCTAAATGGAGACACTACTTGTGGCATGCAACAGACTAGGACCTAATTCCACACATGCCTATTGCCATCATGTACGGAGGGCAATGTTGGGATATTGCTAGTAGGTCATATTCGATCAATGAGGGTACGGCTAGAACTCACATGCCCAGTCATCTCACTACCTATCTGTGACACAGTTTAACATGAACATTTATCATGTGTCACTCGGTGTACATTGGTATGGATTCACTGCTCAAACATTATTGGAGACTTCTATACCTGAATGGTCATGATAAACACACATATGTGTAAATTTTAGGTTTTAATTAGCATGTGCACTGCCACAGTACTTGGTCAAACAACCCCCACATTTCATAGATGCCGAGTGGAGGGCCTGACAGAGTCCTTTGTGTGGAACATGTCCAGAGGAGGAGGCAGAGTTCAGTCAGCAGGCAGATAGCAGTGTCTTTGGGTACAACACAAATTATGGCAGTCCATATTGAGTTCCAAGGTGAGTGTCACAGTGTGTAGCAGAGGACATTGGAAGATGATGTTCCGTGGCATGATGCCAAGCACAGATCCAAGGCAAAATTGACCATTTAGCATTGATGAATTCTACCGCTTTCTTTCGTAGCAATATTGCAGAATCATCAACATCTTCGTCCTCTGATGTGTCATGTGCCTCCGGTGTGCGTGGTGGTAGATTGTCAGCGGCACTGTGAAGCACTGACACATCAGGGGGCGGAGATGCGGATGTTGAAGCAGCAGCAGCAGTCATCTGTGCCAAACCTTGATGCAGCACTGCTGTGACGAGCAGCTGCAGGGCATGAAAGATTCCAGCAATGTGTCTGTGGTGTTCAACCGTGGCTGCCATTAGCGTGGCTTGCATCCGCTACATGTTCTCCATGCTCATTCACATGTGATGCAACTCCTTGCTGACATCGCTGGAGCCACTCAGACTGGACAGTTGTTCTTGTCTCTGAGTCAGTACTCCAGCAATGTCAGCCATGGAATGCTGGAGAGCATGGAGCGGACTGTGGGTGTCTGTGATGGTCTGTAGGTGGTCTCGAATGGGACTGAGACACCCACGTAACCCATCTAATTTGGCAGCCAGGCTGTCAAACCCCACCCGCACCTGACCAGCCTTCTCCTGCTGGACCTCTACCGCACGACGTTGAAATGCCAGAAGTGGGTCCTCAAGGTCCTGGGAGACGGCTGTGGTGGTCGGTGCTTGCTGCTGGGTTGTTTGTGTAGGGGATGTAGTTTCCACAACACTGCTGCATGGCCCTGCTTCTGGAGAAGGGGTGCTAATTGAGTCGAGCAGATGTTGGAGTGTGTCCTGGTCGATGGTTGCTAGGTCTTCCTCTTCATCATTGAAGAGTGGGACAGGCTGCTGTACAGGAGGTGATGTTTCTCCCTCTGCAACGTAAAGGGGAGATGCATTTGTATGTGTGTTTATAGTATGATCATGCATTGCATTGGTGTACAAGCAGATAGCATGACAATGTACATTCATAGGTGCATATGTTCAAGGCCCTATTGCCACAACAACGTCACCTATGTTGACAATTGGGGCTGCGCCTTATGTACAAGGCAGCGATACGCCACTTAACATGTCTTAACTTTGACTTGTACATAAGGCCCCCTTTCACGTTATGCTTAGCGTCAAAGGGGTGGGCAGTGGGTGTTGGGTGGCCGTTCCACCGCAACACCAATTCATTTTTACCCTGCCCCCTATGTACAAGGGTGGCGTACATAGGAGGCCGTGCAAAAATGAAGACCAGGTATAAACTGTTCTTAGGATGGCAAACCAAGGAGAAATGCATCATTTTGCATACATTTTGCTTTTTCCCATGTGTGCTGCTCAATGCAGTGCACATGTACATACAAATAGCTTTGGCTCTTGTGATTTCTCTTGTGTGCACAGCATCAGGCATGTTTTTCCATGCATGCATTGCTTGCTGCCCTCCTGTTGGCTTAACCGATGTGAGACTGGTGCAGTGTGACTTTCTATTGTTGTTGCCAGCTGAACATACAGTTAAAACACCCATTACCCTCAACGTTGACACCACATGTAGTGTGTAAGTGGGCCTGGATTTCAGGGCTGTGTATTGAGAAATACTCATGTGTGCTGCTTAGGCCCTATCACCCCGCCCCCACATCACATCATGTGCGATTGGCAGGGTGATGTGTGTTTGTGAATATTGCACGCAGATGCTGACATGGATGATACATGCTGTACTATTTTGGAATTTTTGCTGCCAGTGCTTGTGTGCCGATGATAACAGTCCTGACTGTATATTAGTTCACTGACACTGTTGACTTTCCCAACATACTTGTTTACATGCACATCAATGTGGGATGGGCAAGTCACACCAGGACTAATGTATGGTACAGTTTTAGGTATGGCACATGTGTGCACTTGTGAGTATAGGAGTGCTTTTTGGGCTAAGGGGTGATGGTGCCATTTATCTATTAGAGGATTTTGGTTGCTAAATTGCTATTCTTGTTTGGTGTCATACTTCACCTATCATACTTCTTTACAGCAACTCTTTTACTTCTGTGAGTATGGTACACTGACAAGTCACGTGGTAAAACATTATGGTGACACATTCCTGATATGTGTAGTCCATGCACTGTACTGTTGGAGGCATCTCCCCCCTGCTTATGGTATGACATGATATTTTGACTCAACTGTGCTGAATGTGTGCATTGTGGGATATGCACCTTTTAGACAGTAGGCTGCATGATCACTATGTTGTGACAATGCATGTGTTCATGGTATGCAGACTCACTCCATGCTTTCTCACTTGGTGTACACAGGGCTGCATCTAATGAACATGTAAAGGGGCACATTGCCTGGAGTGCGGCAGGCTGGCAAAATGTCCCCCTTGCCTCAACACCACACACACACAATTGTCTGCACAGGGCTGCATCTCTTAGCCAACAAAATGAGGTTGCACTGTGAATGCGACAGATGATGTACACAAGTGAGCATGCCCCCACCGATGTCAGCACACATGCACCATTGTGCAAGGGTGTCTGAGTAGATTTTCTGATTGTCTATGTGCATGAAGGGGGACCTTACTGCACATACACATTCTTGCACACAACTCAGACAGACGTGCACAATGGTGCATGTGTGCTGACATCGGTGGGTGCATGCTCACTTGTGCACATCATCTGTCGGATTCACAGTGCATCCTCATTTTGTCATCAAAGAGATGCAGCCCTGTGCAGACAATTGTATGTGTGTGGTGTTGAGGCAAGGGGGACATTTTGCCAGCCTGCTGCATCTCCAGGCTATGTACCACTTAGCTCTTTCCTGTTCCCCTTATATTGTGGTCTGATATGGATCTTTGGCTATGTTTAGAATTACTTTTCTGTGCATATTGTCAAGTGTATGAGCCCACCAATATGTGTCTTGCAATATATTTGTTGACTAGGGTGATATGTGTCTCTACACCCAGGGACAAGAGTATCTGTGACAAGATCTGCAGTCATTGTGGATGTGCGCTGGTGGGTATTTAATTGTGCATGAGTGACATTGGGCCCATCCACCCCCGTCCCCCCAGTCCCTGGTTGTTACTTACTGTGTTGCTGATGTTGCTGGTCCTGTTCAGCAGTATCCTGTCCCTGGACTCCAACCACCGACTCCTCGCAGATGACTGCGTACACCTCTTTCTCCAAGGCATCCAGCTCCTCCTGTGGCGCTGGACTCCCACCTCCGGTCTGTAGTGCTGCATTGCAATTGGCCGCCAGTTTCTCCTTGGTCTTGCGCTTAGCATCATGCCAGCGCTTCTAGCAGTCGTTCACTGTCCTCCTCACCTCTCCGACAGCATTCACCTTGGCTGCGATGGACTGCCATATTGCATTCTTTGTCCCCAATGACACAGTGGAGCTGACAAACAGCAGCTGTTGTTTTTCTGTCACCTCCAAGAAGAGCTCGTGCCACACCCCTGCTACAACAGCTACACTTGCTCCCTATTAAGCAGAGGGTCAGGTTCAAGGGCCTGTGCATTGCACATAAAGCACAGTATGGAGCGGCGCCTAGCTACATCAAAGACCGTTTGAAGCTTTATGTGCCTGGACGATGCCTTCGTTCATCTGAGTCAAGCCTGTTGGCCTGCCCGCGCTTTAACCCCTTGTGTGCGCGGCCGATTTTCACCCTGTGCGGGGCGTTTCATTGAGTGGGCGGGTTCATGACGAGCTCAGCTCGTCATGCGCACACGAGCACCGCGCAGCATGACGAGCTGAGCTCGTCATGAGCATAGAAAGGGTTAAAAGAGCCACCTTGGGGGGGGTGGGCCTTCTCAGTTGTGATTCCCCAGCTCTGGAACAAGCTACCGGACAGTATGCATGGGGAAGCCACCTTACTCCCGTTCAGGAGGAAACTCAAGACCATCTTGTTCACTGAGGCATTTGGATAAGCGCACCCCAAACGTGCTGAGCCCAGCAGGAATAAGAGATTCCCGGGTTCATGGTCTATGCTGCAAACGCTTAGAGACCTTTGGTGATTTGGCGCTCTACAAATATAAACTAACATAAAATAACATAATCAGGACCTGGTTTTCTTGCTGGCTGAACCTGGTTTTCCTCTTCCTCTTCCCCTTGCCCTTCTCCTGGCTCTCTGGCTCTCTGGCTGGTCCTCCTGGCTGTCTGGGGGGTTGTTTTCTCCTGCAGTACTGGGTGCAGCTTCATCCATGGTTCTTTTTAAAAAAAATTTTTTATCAGTTTGTGATACTTTGCGGGCGTTTTGTAGTCTCTTTTCTGGCCTAACATGAAAAAAAGTGGCGTCACGCTAATTTGCGTGCAGTTTCTGGCCGCTGACTGGCCTGCCGCCACTTTTTTCACGTTAGCGGCAAGATTTTTATCCCTGTGACGCTGTTTTTAATGTTGACATTTTCCGCTTAGGTGAGAAACTATCACCACGTAGCGTCGGCTTGTACATACGTCGCTAACGTGGCGATAGTTTGTGGCGGTGCTCTGCAATAAAAATGTTGACGCTGGCTAACGTTAGCGATATTTTTCGCTGGTTCTTGTACATATGCCCCACGATGCCTTGAGAAAGTCATTCACGAGGAAACACATGTTGGCTGCCCATTGTCATCTGAATGACCAATGTGACTTTTAAATGTTTTATCAAGTGCCATAATTCAAACAACCTTGTAATTTTTGGTTACATACTGATCTCGACTGCTTTTTGATTTAATTTAAATATTAATAAGTGTGCTATCTCCTACCTATGTTTAACAGTTATGAAAATCAGTGTAACATATTCCTTCAATTCATTTTTCCATCATCTCCCTTCCATGTCGATTCTGAAAATCTACTTGGAAGGCGTCAGGTAAATAAATCAAAAGTTATACCAATCTCACAACCCAGCAGTCTTTGACCCTCTCTGCCCTAATGACCTTGACTTCCCTGTAGTCTTGTCCTTTTGTGAGTAAGTGGCCTCTATTAGTGCAACACGCATTTTCCTCTTGATAGCACAATGAAAATCTTTACATCACGTGAACGTGAGATCCTTAGCCAGTGCTTAAATTAGACCAGGAGCTATTGTTTTAAAAAAATAACTGAGCTGATTCTCAGCACTTCTCATGTATCTCGAATAATTCCATATATGGGAGCGAGAGAGACCGCACTATGGATTGCATAAACTCAGAGCATTTAGTGAGAAAGGAACAAAATGGACGAGGCGCTAAAGCCAGAACACTATGCAGCGCACACTAAGGGGTTTATTGACTAAGATTTAACGCGGTGTTTGCATCACAAAAGTGACGCAAAACAACTCTAAATTTTTTTCACCTATTTACTTTCCAGGATAAAACTTGTTTTACGCTGGAAAATCACTTGAAAGTAACGCAAACCAGCACATAGCTCTGCTTTGATTACTTAGCGCCAAGGGGGGCATACCATGGGTGGTGCATGGGCATTTTCATGCAACCACCCAAGGTTTCTGACGCTAAACCCTAATTTCTTAAAAAAAATAGACATCGTTTAGCATGAGAAATAGTGGCCATATCAAATACGCGCTATGAAGGAGAAATGCTTTAATTTCTCCTTTTTTCTGACTTTGTATGTGTGCTGCACTGTACAGTATGCATACAAAGTGGGAAAAGGTTTCAAGTTAGTCTAGGCATAATATTTTGTATTGGAAGGATTCCCTTCCAGTACAAAACCTATGCTAGACTCACTGAAACACCCTTGCACAATTATGAAAGGTGTGTCCATAGTGCACAGCAGCATATTTCTGCAGCAGCGCTAGGGAGAGGGAAGGAGAGTGCCATATTTCTGTAAATAGGGTGCTATCCTGCTCTCTACTTCCACAGCGCAGGACAGCATTTGTGGTTGCTGCACTGCACTCCGTGAGAATCTAGTAAATCTGCCCCTAAGTTTGGCAGTCTACACTCTGGTTTCTATGATTCTGCCTCTTAGTTCAAGTCTTTTATAAAACTGGCGATCAAGGAGGATTGATTAGCTCTTATAGACAGAGTGACAAACGCGACCAGGACTCTGAGAGTACTGGAGATATAAGGAGAGCGAAGATTAGGCAAACAGACATCATGGAGCCCTGTTCAAGGAAAGTACAAGAGTGCAAGAGGCACTACATGTCTGGGGGGCACTGACAGCCTTGGGGAGAGCCGAGCCAGGGATCTGTCTTGGCTCTATGATCCAAAGGACGAGTTAAGTCATCAAAAGATGTAGCTTGGGCAGTAAATGTCATAAAAAATGATAAAGACTATTATTATTACTTTTTCAGATTTATAGAGCTTATGGCTACCCAACCAAGGGTTTCCCAGTGCTACGTCACAATAAAGCTCTATCCAGAGACATCCTGTGTGCTATTCCTGAAGTCACAGACTAAAACAGCTAGGTTTTTAGCATCTTGCAGAAAATTGAAAGTGAGCTACATGCTCTCAGATTATGGGGAAGTGAGTTCCACAGCTTTGGACCAAGGAAATTTAAAGCTCAGCATCCTTGCCCGGATCTCCTAACTCTGGGAACTGCAGCTAGTCAAGGAAATCGAATGATGGGATCGGTTGGGTGTGTAGGTATGCAACAAGTATTTTTCAGCATTTCTCAGTGTCTCAACACTGAGCCTCCTTATTATGTTCTATTTTTCTAAGCTTGTGTGGAGTCTTTTTGTGGGGTGTTTTCACTGTTTTACTGTTTGAAGTGTTGCACAAATACTTTACACATTGCCTCTTATGTTAAGCCTGACTGCTCTGTGCCAAGCTACCAGAGAGTGAGCACAGGTTAATTTAGGGTGTGTTTGTGATTTACCTTGACTAGTATTGTGGTTCCTGCTTGGACAGGGTAAATACTTCTGCCAACCAGAAACTCTATTCCAAACAGTAATAACATCTTACTTTGTATTAGATATTCACTGAAAAAGAAAGGATAAAGGGACATTATAGTTAGGTCAAAATGTCAGTTAAGCATACCATTTTAAACAAACAAAACCACTAAAATTCACAAGTTATAGTTATCTTAAGTAACTATAACTAACGCTCTTGCCATGCACTTCTAACTATCACTCATGACATGTTCAATGGCATCATTGATAGCATCACTTCAACATCTTAAATGTGATTACTGATGACAACAATGTGCATGGCGCCGGTGCGAGTTATAATTACTTTAGGACACAAGTTATAGTTACTTGAGGTAACTATAACTGTTGAATTTCAGTAGTTTAGCTAATTTAAAATGGTGTGTTTTAACTGACATTTTCACCCATCTATAACGTCCCTTTATCCTTTGTTTTTTTTCAGAGAAATGTAAAGTCTTTTTAAATCAAAGTAAGATATTATTATCATATCTATACTATAGAATATGACCTCAGGGAAATGTATTGATGTTTTTAAGCATTCCCAAGTTTTTCCTTTTAACTTGGGAATGCAGGGACCCCTTGTGTTGGTTTTATGCCTACATTATGTTCCCTGAAGAGTGTGAAATAAATTGGCACCTGTATGATTTTTTTTTTTACTATAAATGGTTTATTGAAATGATTGTTGATTAAATCAACAGGCTGTCCTTTTATGTATTGACAGTAACTTACATTTAAAAAACCTTAGAAATTCACTGAAAAAAACCAAGGTTAAAGTGGTGTTCTAGTTAGATGAAACTTAAACAAACAAAAGCACTGGAATTCACCAGTTATAATTATCTCAAGTAACTGTAACTCGTGCCCTAAAGTAACAATAACTCACACCCTTGTGAAGCACCTCTAATTATCTCACATATTACATCACTCATGACATCTTCTAAGACATCATTGATAACGTCACTGTAACACTTGAAATTACATATATTTAACACATGCATCAGGGGCCAGGGCCATTCAGGGGGTTGAGCTGTAGCAGTTTGTTGGCCACAGCGTTTGGGGCAGAGCCTTATGCAGAACTGGGTATGTAAACAACCCTGCTTCTCCCAGTCAAAGGCAACCTGCATTCAAATCCTCTGTGCAAGGTCAAGGGCTGTTTGCAGCAGAGTTTGGCAGTCTGCGTTCAAACCCCTCTTTGCATTTCCAAAGTTTGTGTGCAGAGGGTTTTGTTTGATGGAAGTCTGGACGTAGTATAGCTGTAGAAAAGCAGAAGTTCACGGTAAAAAAACACAGTTAAAGGTTAGTTATGATTCAGTGAACAACAAACTGAAAAACAACTGAAATGTGCCATTATGCAACTCACAACACATACCTTAACTGAGGCCACTGCCATGTCTTGCACTCGATATTTTTTTTTAGTCTTTTTTTTTTTTAGAGTTTTATATAGCGCGAACTAGACCCGAAGATATCATGTATCAGAGCCCTTTACATGAGCACCAGTTTTGTTACAGATGGACACATTCATTTTTGTTAGGCACAGGGAGATTAAGTGATTTGCCCAGAATCACAGGATGTTGAGCGATGTTGCAGAGACTCGAACCCGGTACCCCAGCTTCGAGGTCGACTGCTCTAGCCGTAAGGCTACATCCTCTTCTTTAGCAAAGGAGTGTACTTAGCATCAAAAGGACATCAGTTATGATATGAGTTGTGCGCTACGTACCATAATTTCAGTGTTTTTATTGTATGCATATGTTGACTTAAGACCCACAGGTAAAATGCTACTATGGTTACTAGCTGAAAATGTCATAATGAGCTCTCTAGTGACATGACATATTGCCTTAGCATTAATATTATGAATGACATGACTATGAGTACAGTATATTCTGCTTCTTTGTGTTTGTGAAGTCTTTATTATTATTGTTATAATTATTGTGTGGTCCCAACCATTGCTTTTGGTGTACAAGTTGGAGTGTGCATGGCAGCTGTGTGAGCTATGGTTTGCGGAGCTAACCATAGCTGAGGAATTTTGCATGTTTTCAGTTTCATAACCATCACTACACTCTAACTGTGAATGCATTTTGAAACAGCAATGCAATAGAATTAAATAATCATTGGTCAACAATGATTTCACTTTTCTTCATCCACCATGGTCTATCCAGGTCATTAAAAACTTATGTTGAACACTTTCTGATAAAACAAATGTAAGCATAATTGGTCTCTTAGTGGTTCTACTTTTCTTGTACTTCAAATAATTAATTAACCCTGAGTATCTTTCCTTTACAGAAATGTAACAACCATGTTTCTGCTTGGAAAATACTCGTACTTTATTGAAATGCTGCAGAACTTCACACACATTAATTATTTTACATCCAATCCAGGAGGAATGTGCAAAATGTACAAGTACTGGTTGTGCTAAAAACAAAATTAATGCAATTGCTATTCTGATGTATCTATCTATACAAGTGCAGATATTTCTATAACACTCTACGTCCCAGATTTACTAGATGATCATGCAGGGCAATGCAGCAGTCGCAAATGCTACGCTGCGTGAGGAGAGAAAAGTAGAGCTCCATATTTACAGAAATATGGCAGTCTCCTCCCCTCTCCCTGTGCTGGTGCACAAATGTGCTGCCATGCACCACAGACACACCTTTGCACCAAAGTGCAAGGGTGTCTCCGTGAGTCTAGCATATGTTTTGTACTGGCAGGATAGCCTTCCAGTACAAAATACTATGCTCAGACTAACTTTAAACCACTTCCCACTTAGTATGTGCAGCACACAAGAAGAAATGAAAGCATATCTCCTTCATAGGGCCTACTTGAAATGGACGCTATTTTAAGTAAATAGGGATTAGAATCAGAAACCTTGGGTGGTTGCATGTGAACACCCATGCACCACCCATGGTGCGCCCCCATGGCACTATGTAATGCAAAGCAGTGCAATGCACTGCTTTGCATTTCTTCCAAGTGTTTTTTCAGTGCTAAACAGGTTAAGCGCTGGAAAGTAAATAGGTAAAAAAAAGATTTTATGTCAATTCTAGTCACTTTTATGATGCAAACCTGGCATAAAAACTATGCAAATGTACCCCTATGTTTGTTGTGGTGCTTTGTAAAATGACCAAGTTACAGTAATAATAAAATCGCCTAGCACGTTGGGATACACAATTTGATGGTGACAGAGAGGAGAATATTCAGACTTTTTCTATGAATTTGTCATCCATTATCTTTTGGAGGTATTCTTCAAAAAGGAGAAAGGTGAAGGTGGCCAAACTTTGTTCACCTTCTCTGTTGGCTCCCGCAGTGTCGATGATGATGGTTTTGGGCAGGTAGGGGAGCCTGACCACACTTCCACTAAGCCGAATGCTTCAATTTCCTGTTTGATCCTGATGGATCCTGCTCCAAGATCCTTCACCTTCACACCAGGTCCTGTGGTAAGGACTTGTACTTGCAGACCAGATAGGGAAGAGACACACAGTCCCAGATGCTAATCTTACTTGCCCATCTCCCTTGGATGGAAAAACAGAGAGCAATGGGAAAACAGAGAGGAAATCTCCAAAACACCTGCAAAGCTGGTATGGCATTGTCAGCAAAAAGAATCCATTACCTATAAAAAATAAGGCACATCCAATTTTGCTGCCTTGACTTATCGTGCTTTCAGTTGTGACAATGGGAGGGGAACCATTGAATTGAGCCCAAATCCCATAGAGGGCGCACAGAAGGATGTGGAGCAGACACATGGAACTGCGTTATATATTAGGAGTACCTTTCAGAAGAAGCAGCGTGTCTGGAAAGATTATCCACTGAAGTCCTTCATCAAACAATTGGAGCCCATATGGGGATAGTGTGGAAGGCGATCCAGAAGGGAGTGAGAGTGGATATAAGACAAATCTGGCAAAGGATTCTAATGATCCTAGTCTGTATTTCTCAAAGGAAGGGACACATCCTATTAATAGAAGGATGGCCCATTATTCTTGAAAACCAGATCTCACTCATCTGGAAAAACTGTCACCTATTGTTTCCTGAACCTGTGAAACTTAGAAATATAATACTCACCAATGTCATATTGACCAGTTAATTCTTACTTGAGTGGTCTCACAAAGGTCACAGAGGTGACTTTATATAACTGGACTTTTAAGGTATGTGAGAAAGAGGCCATAGCCTTGATGTGAGCTGTGACTGCTTTCACACAATGGCAAAACAATCTAAATTCTAATCAGTGAACTGTCTTTTTATGGAGAATATCTAGCTCTGGGGATCCCGGCTAGCCAGAATAACTAAGGAAGCACTTGCTCAAGCTCCCCAAAGACCCCCTATTAATCCTCTAATAGGATTAATTAATAAGTGTAAATGATTCAGTGCACAAGAGTTGTGATAGGAGTGAATAAACAGTGAGACAGGTCTTAGAGTGACAGTTATTGGCTGATCTAGGAAACGTTCATGGGGCACAATTCTCATTTGATCATAATACCTATTTTATAAAAAATAAATGTATTCCAGTCCAAGCCTTAAATGCATTGTTGTTTTGATTCCATTAATACTTTATGATGCAGTCTTTAGCAGGTCAGTATGGATACACCTACAAAAAAAGAAATAGGATCACTACTATTCCAAAAGATAGCCAGGAATGACCAAGGATAGAGGAAAATCTTGCTACAGGATAGATTAAGATTATGCTAAAGTAGTGTGAGTTCTAAAGAAAAGAAAAAATATTTTCACTTTAGAGAATGTGTTGTAACCGGTACAGCTAATAAGTGATAAGTTAAAAGCACAATAAAAAGGTGATATGCCAAAAGGTTAAAGCTTACCAAAACAAATTTCTTTGGCTCTGGAATGGTAAATGTGAGAAACCATTTAGGTATAAGCATAAAAGTGCTATGCCCAAGTCACAATATGCCTATAGGTGAAACAGGGTAACAACGTCCCCAAGGCTCTGAAAAAGAAAATTCTTAACAAGTTATTCTTTGAAAAATGGTGAAACACAAATCTCACAGAGCACTGATAAAGGAAACATAATCCTTATGTTTTGTGTATTATAAAGACAAAGTGCTCTCAAAATCCACTGAACATAAGGATTATTTTAAGAGAAGTGGGATATTAGTGGCTCCTAAATGAATGCACATATGAATGATAGTAACTTTAGACTTTAGCTGGGAGATCTTTACAGCACATTGACCCATTCATGATTTGGTTATGTGACTTTAATTGTTAGATGGATGGCACTACACAGTAGACACCTATTGGAACATAGGAATCAAAGGTCCAAATTTAAAACCCTAGGAAGAGACATGTATGACTTAGACTTGAAAGACACCTGACGAGTAAGTGTCACTGTTGCACTAAGCTGGTTATTCGAATCAAACATGAGTGATGCTAATATCCACACTTCATTAGATCCACTAGGAACCACGAAAATGATTAGCAGGCTGGTTAACAGTAGATATGGAGAAATTAAAATGGGACAAAAGAAATTGAAACAGAGAAACAGGATATTTTCACCTCACCAGATATTCCTGTCGGTTTCAAGCTGTGCTTTTGATGTGGGAAAATTCTTTAGAATATTTTTTAGATCATAATAAATAAGATTTCAGTTCAGTGGTTCAAATGTTTGGCACAATATATCCCATAATAATCTCATTGTAGTCTTTGCATTACCCACTTTCTGAGGTTGTTGATAACTGTATGATTTCCTGGAGCTGAAAGAAAGGAATACATTTTAGAAACACTACATAGAATACCCTAGATTCCAGTATGGGTTCTTTTCTCCTTAGTTACCTTCAACATATTAGGAGTTAAAATTATGATTTGAATTACCTAAGTTAGCACACTGACTACCACATTTGAATCCATTGAAGTACGAAATCTGCGCAATATAGTTTGTGGAAACTCACAACATGATTCCAGTATGAAGTTCATAACACAAATCAGATGACTCCATGATAGGGATCACAGCACAAAAGCAAAGGAATCGATTACAGAGCTTATAGTACAAAACCAGATGACTCTAGTATAGTGTACATAGCATAAGACAAATTGAGTCCAGGAAAGAGTTAATAACACAAAATCAGATGACTTCAGTATAGAGTTCATAGTCAAAAAACAGATGACACCCATATAGAACTCATACCTACAGTGTTTTCTGGCTTACTTCTCTGTTGACATGATCCTGGATCATTCTGACAAGATGGCGTACCTAACTCTGGCTGCAGGTAACAAGGGTTTTGACTATAGAAACAAGAAAATTAATTGCCAAGCAGTCAACACTATACAACATGAGAAACGTATACACATAGGGACAAGATGCCCACCATCTGCCATTGCTGCAAGTCTTTTGAGCCTCCTGTGGCATCTTGGTAACTGTAGTTCACCTTAGTTCTGTTGCGTGCTTCACATAGTGTAGGTGTCACAACCTCAAAGGCTCTGTCTAAGCGCAATCTATGTTCTGCACAAACCTATGGTTACGTCTAAAATGAAGATTCCACATGCCCATAAAGTTCAGGGGATTATGGGCATAATTATTACTTTGGCGGCATGGGAGTGGGCTGTCACTCCAGTGACCCGCTCCCACACCACCAAAGCCGTACTGACACCGGCTGCCAGATTAGGAGTTTTCTCCTGGTCTGGCTGGTGGCACTTTGGAGGTCCTATGGTGGTGCCCATTAAAAACCACTGCAGTGGGAGCACCAAAGGCTGTTCCTGCATGGCATGGACTGTGCAGTCCATGGTGTGCAGGAAAGGGGGTGAATGATGTTGTGCCCCCCTGCAGGCACCCTATGGCCCTGAGGAAACAGTGGGCCTTATAGGGCCCCCTTTGTTTCCCCTCCAGCACAGTTTTCATGGCGGCCTCCCTGCCATTAAAACTGTGGCAGTGAGGAAACTCATAATATGCTTGGAGGTGCAGCAGCGGCACAATCAGCATATTAGTGCCTCTTACCACCGTGTCACCGCTGTGGGATCCATGATCCCTGGCGGTTGCGGCAGGCCTGTGGCAGTCCCACCACCGTAATTATAATACGGTGGGTGGACCCTAATCAGCCCATAAGTCTCCATGCTCACCCAGCATCCACAGGTGAGCGCAGCCCAAAGATCCTGACAAAAATAAAACATTCTCATACCACTCCACAGTACACAGTCCACAGTAGGCAGCCAAACAATGGCAACAACTCAATAAAAACATAAAGGGATATTTGTAACTTCATTTTTAAAAGTGGTTAAGGGTATGGACAGCTGCTGAAAGAGGAAAGGTAGCTGTGTGTACATAGGATATCTGCGGAATATTTGTAACTAAATTTCAAAAAGTGGTTAAGGGTAGGGACAGCTGCAGAAGGAGGACAGGAACTTGTGAGAGCATGCAATATCTGTTACTCAATGGGTGCTTTGTATCATTTGCAGAAGCACTTGCCAGGTTTGGGTTATTACTGAATCAGTTCCTAAAACATGGTTGGATGCAGAATGTTGATAATGATACATGATGATGCTTCCCAGACACACCGAAATGTCTTGTACCCCTAGCACCTTCTTATTCTTGCTCCTGATAGTAGGGCTACATATCTGCTCCATACGGCAATAGGAATGTATGTGAATAAATGCCATTTAAAACGAAGGGATAAATGGCAGAGAGAGAGCATGAGGCAAAGAACTAGGAAGAGCTATCAGACAAATAATGGCAGACAGCTAGTACACAGGTGACAAAAGTCTCAGCAGTGTAACATTTAAATTAACCCTCTTCTATGACATCTAACCTCAATCTGTCCAAAGTAGAAGAAATAATGGCAACTGACTTCACCAAACATAAATAAAATGTTGTAAAGCTATGATGTTGAAACCCAAGTGGGCCCAGAGGTACCATAGGTAGAGCATTGGCTGAAATACCAAGAAAAATTGAATATTCCTGAGGAAATATAACAAACTACTTAAGAGGAATGGCAAACAATTATTTAACAGATCAGAAGTTTTTCCTACAAGCATTACTTCATTCGATAATGGCTATCCGTGCAGCAAGTGTTAAAAATCTTACAGCAGTGGTTCTTAATATGTGGTATGGGGGTCCATGAAGACTACTTAGGGGTCCAAGACTGCTTAGAAAATGAAATAATACTAACACATAAATAAAATTTATATACATAAAGAAGCATAACGTACAACTGAAAATTTTAAAACATTCTGTAAATGTGAAGGAATTTGAAATTGGAGGCTAAGAATTTAGAGTCTGATTATGATGACGGTGGGACCGCCACCGACAGCCCGTCGGTGGCGGTCCTGCCACCATCGGAACCATGATATCCACCCGCCATATTACCATAGCAGGTGGATAGGTGGTGGTCGGAAACACCGACTGCCACGCATCTGATGGGCTCCTTGAGCCTGCCGGTGCCTCGGAGCGGAATCATATCCCTACAACGGTGGCGGTACCTACCAGGCACTGCCGTAGGGATTATGATGTCCCTTTTCACCTGCCTTTTCATGGCAGTTAACCTGCCATGTAAAGGCAGGTGGAAAAGGACTTTGGGGGCCTGTAGCGGGCCCCCTTTCCTCCCTGGCCCTAAGATGTGGGTTTTGGGGGGCTCCCATGGTGCCTCCTTACATATCCCTTCACCATGTGGCAAGCACCACATGGTGCCTGCCACGTAGTGCAGGGATATGTCAAGATTCTCCATTTTGCATTACGGCTCGTGCTGCAGCCAGCAGCACCCACCACAATGCAAAAGATAGGCTTTGTGACCGCCGTGGTGGCGGTCGCATTGTAATGCCTATGTCGAGGCCGCCGACAGCCTGTCAGGCGGTCCCGTTTATAATCGGCCCACCATCCTAATCAGCCCCTAAGTTCATATCCTCAGATTGATTGTGGGAGCAGTGTAAGTGCATCAAAAAGAATGTAGTATGGGTGGTGAGTGGCCTCAATTGGATTTAGAAAAGCTCCAACATTCCTATTGAAATTAACATTTAGCTTTTTTTTATATTTGCTTGTGAAATAAATAAAATAGTAATCATTTGTGTATTTGTTTGATGAATGATTGTTTCTGTACGTTTTGTGTATTGTTTTTCAGTTCAAATCATTAAAATGCTTAGGCAAGGGTCCACGGCTTCTCGTAATGACTTAGTGGGAGTCCCAGGATTCCAATAATGATTCAGTGAGAGTCCCCGGTTTCCATTAACGATTAAGGGGCCGATTCCGATCTCGGCCGGTAGTGCTCAGAATCGGATTCGGATTCACCGGATCCGATTCGGAACCCTGTTTCCCGACCGAATCGTACGCGGGTCCGGCCGAGCGAGTACGATGCAAGCACCCGCGAAATCGCCGACCGACTCGAACGCGGCTTCAACACGCTCCGACCGACTCGCATGGACACGACTCGCACCGCGCTATGGAGACGTTTCCCGGCCGGGTAAGTACGATGCGCGCCGCGAGCAGTCCGACCGACTCGTGCCGTCCGGCTCGAAGAAGCTGTCGGAGCCGGACTTTGGGGGTCTGCGTCGGACCCCCTGTACGCGTAGGCGCGCGAGTCGCACACAGGGGGACCCATGGGTCCCCCTACCTGTGCATGTGCGCCGCGATGCGCATGGACGCGTACATGCTGTAGGGGGCGCCCTTGTCCGCCTCGCACCCATTGAGTCAATGGGAGCCCGCGTACGCGTTGTACGACCGGCTCCCATTGCCTTCAATGGGAGTCCGACCGACCGAGTCCGATAGCATGCGAATGCATCGTACTCGTCCGGTCGGACTGCTAGGGTCCGATTCGGTCGGAATTCTCTCCGGGTCCGGCTCGGTCAGAGAGATTTCCGGCCGGAATCGGCCCCTAAGTGTGGGTCCACAGAAGTCAAAAGGTTAACAACCACTGTCTTATGGATCACTGACACAATATCAAAACCCAAAATATCGTGATACAGAAATATTGTGTCAGAAAAATATCGATCACACAAATATAGTTTTTCTATACTTATAATGGTTAATACATAGTACATATTTTAACAAATCTATTAAATACCCAAAAATATAAAATTCTAAATATAAAAATGAAACGTCCTAATTTTAACACAAATTAAAAAATAGCATAAATATTATAAATTTAAATAATAATTATCAATTAACATACATGTTATTAATATAAGAAAAAAAACACTATATTCCACAAACATACCAACCAACCAACAATTAAAATATATTTAAATAAAAAAATATAATAATATACATTTATATATATATATATATAAATAAATATATAAATAAAATATAATATAAATACACAATTATCTTATTAAATAATTTAAAAAATTAATATTTTTATTTTATTTATAATTACTTAAATGACGTCCCCCATTTCTCTACAAACTAAACCACACACACCTAAAATGTAATTGAACAAATATTATAAGTTCATAATTAACTTATTATCAATAAATTATTTCCTAATTAACTTCCCATGCTGAAACTCTAAAAACACAACCCGCACCTCACATAAAATGTAAAAAATATCTTAATTACACAATTTACATAACTATCATTAAATATTTAATACATATATTAACTAATTATTAATTAATTAATATAAATTTACTTCCCACCCTTTACCTCTATAAACCTCACAACCCACACCTAAAACATAACTTTAGAAAATTAATTAATTGCTTAATTTACATAATTATTTATAGGTTAAATAATTAGTAATTAATTATTATTTAAGTATACATAATTTTCTTCCCACCTTATACCCCTACAAAACCCACAACCCGCAAAGACACTAAAAATTGCAATAAACAATTAAATTAAATTCAAAAACAACTATAAATGTGCAAACTATATTAAAAAACATTAACAATAATTATACAAACAATTTATAACATATGTTATTAAAACATATCCTAAAATACATAAAAATAATTAAGAAATAATATTATTTACAACAATATTTTTGTAAATGATATTAACAACATATTTTTAACATCGATATTAACAACATAGATATTTTTGTAAATGATATTAGCAACATAGATATTTTTGACATCGATATTACTTACCTTAGAAAATCAATTTTCTTGTCAACGATATTCCTGCATCACAATATTTGTGGATCACGATAGTAAAATCTCAATATCTCTGCATCTCAATATTTTTAACTCTATATTTTGTCTGAATGCCTGTCTTATAGTACAAATACGACAAAGCTGGCCACAGGAAGCCAGAGGCAGCAATGGACAGTGCATTAATGTTTAGCACAGTCATGCAATTAATAATGTTTACCTCTGTAATTATTCCACCTGTGTCTATTTGGCCCCCTACTGTAACACCACAACATTGTTACTGCTTTGTGTGAACTTAACACATGTTTCCGTTTTCCCTCTTTTATATGAAAGCTAGTTCATGCTGTTTGAAACAATAAATAATATTTCATAGTGGTGCTAGGGCCACAGCTGCCAACGATGGACCTACGGATCCAGGTCCGAGGCCCACCCTTGACTCAACATCCTGTTATTCTGGGCAAATCAAGTAATCTCACCATGCCTAAAAATTAATCTGACCCAGTGTAATGTAACTTGTGATCATGCAATGCCCTTGGGCCGAGTTCGTGCTATATAACACTGAAGAAAAAATATCCCAAAAAAGACTATCTAGCTCATCCTGGGTAACTGGCTTAATCAGCAAGATTTCCCCAAGGGTTGCACATTTTGTGCAAAGCCAGCAAAACAAAACATCAATATAGTTAATAAATAAGTAACTTCCTAGTCAAGTTAGTTAGCAAGACAAAATGTAGGTGGGCTTGGACTGTTGTAGGGTGATGTAGATGTTGATTTGCAAAGCTTAAGAGTGCCCATCTCAACATCAAAAAGTGTAGGGATCATGGGTGGAAAATAGAAGAATTGAGGCCTAAGAAGGCTTCGTCTGAATGACACTAAAGAAAAATGGGAAGACCTGGATGTTCTAGGTGCCAATCTGTTTCAGAACATTGATCATGTTGCATGCAGATGTGCCCTAATGTAACACTGCTATTCAAGATGCTGTTTTGTTGTTGATTATAAAACGAATACAATTCTTTTTATATAAAAAAAAAGACAATGCAAGTAGAGAAATTAAACGAAATGCGGAAAAGTGGATCTCAGTACCAAGAGTTATTGAAAGTTAAAAAAAATTCCATTTACAACAATGTGAAAACAAATATCAAAGTTAGTCTAAGGGGCGCAGTAGGGTTTCCTATTTGGCTGATCCACAACAATAAATTGACTGATAAAAACTTGTTGGCTGAGCAAGTTCAAAATATTTATTTACATACTTGAAAAACTCCTTATGTTCAGTGAGTCAAGATAGGAAGCTGTAGCTAAACTGGACTACACAAGCCCAGAAACCTTTTTCATGGTTCCAGTGAAATGCTGAACTTCATAGTCAAAAGCTCAGAGTGAAAAAAAAGCACTAAGGGGCCAATTACGATGTCGGGTAGAAGGGCATCCGAGAGCCTGTCGAAGGCAGACCGTCTGACTGACTCGTTCTCGGATGCGGTTGTTCTGACCGACACATTATGATGCCAAAAACCCATTGCTTACCGACCAACTTGGTTACTTCGAATCTGACTGGATACTCCGACCAGGAAGCTTTTGGAAGCGCCGAATGGAGCAGTTCAGAGCCACTTCCAAGTCTGAAACCGCCCGCCCTATTACGATGCGTACTTCCGACGCGCCAAATCTGTCAGGCCAACTACCTCATCAGAGCAGGCAGAAGGGGAGTATTTCAACTCCGAATCTCATCACAACACAATTCCTGTGACCGATGCTGTGCAGCTATGGAGTCCATCGTGCCTTTTATCCCTCTACTGTACATCTACGATGAATATTACAACCCCAACAGACGCAGTTGTCGCCAACGGTAAGTTAGACACCTACCCCTAAAGAATAACGTAACTACCCACCGAAAGTCAATACAGTAGAAAGTGTTCCGTAGCATGTTGCGTATGGCAAATAAGGGAATGTCATCATCAGGTAGGTACAGTCAGACCGCCAAATACTAGGAGAAACACACAGTTTAAGTTGCAATAGGAATGCCCATAGATACAGATATGCATGTATAACGAAATGAATGCATGAGTACACCACAGCACACAACGAAACATCACAGGGCAACAGAACTTTAATGTACTCACAAAAGTATGTCCACAGACACTGGCACCATGCCCGCACCTACATGCATCAGTTCCCCACGAAAACTCAAAATATCTGAAACACAGAAAAAGACAACAACACCTCATGTCATAGGAAGTCACATTGCAGGAAGTGACATCATTCATCCTAACTACTTTGCCATTTACAAAACACCATAGCAGAAGCACATTATCTACTCTGTATAGCTTGAAGAATAAACAACATATATAAACCACACAGGAAAGTGAAGTCAAATTCTATGGCTGATCTACCAAGTTGCAATATAATACATCCACTCAATCAGATGGAAAACCTAGGCCTAGCTTGTTTACTATCTTACACCTCACTTTACCTGATGTATTAATTGTTGACAGATCAATACATGTCTCGAAACAACAAATTGACTACTACAGTCCTACCTGGTCTGCCACTCCCCCATCAGCCCAATCCCACATTCCCACATCCTGTGTCCAGATGAGTACAGCAGTGTCTGAGCAGGTATCCACCAAAGCCGACACCCACCATCATCTCAGCCTCCACTCAGGGCAAGTAGCCAGGTCATCATAGGGAAACACAACCAGAATGGGATGTTAGATGTGTCAGGAATAACAACATGGGGAGGAGCCAGCACAGATCCAGAGCAGGACTCAGACAGATGAATCCCTTACATACAATCCCTAGCATATACACAGGTCTGATAGCATGCACACTGCACTCAAATACATTGGGACACAACTATCTTGGGGCACCCTATGCTTTTCCAGGCCAGGTCTACACGCCCCTGGTGGACCTGTGCCATTCACCCACCACTGTTCACTCAGGCCAGCCAGCAGGGCATGGGATAGGATACCGACCTGTACAGTCAGGACATGGTATCAAAATGTCCCTCTTGAAGTCACAACACTCAAAAAGGGACAAAGTGACAACAGTCCACACGGAGCAGGCATCAAATCTGCAGGTCCACAAAGGATGGTTCACCATCCAAGACCTTGGCAAAGGAAGACACACATCTCCAAACTAAGACAATTTCTCACATACAAAAGATAGAGACAGGGAAATGCATTTGCTGGCATATGGCACAGTGAATGTCTCTGCACACAAGTCACAAGACATATCAACATCCAAACCAAAACCTTACTATCCGATCATTATCATGTCCTTGACACAAATTGGGACGGATGTAAATCATCATCATCATCATCAAAATACTTTATTTTCGATCACAAGGATCTTATAAAGTGCAAGGTGCCACACAATATAAAAATAATACAAGCGATAGAAACAATATACAAGATACAAAATACGACAGTTAATTTAAAACAGTACAGAGTTAAAATTAAATAAAAGTAGCCCCATTCGAACATTTAGGAAACTATATAATACATTTGGAACGTTTGATCCATAATGCATGCCAGAATCTGGCCAAACTAAATACCACCACCCTGCGCGTGTCGGTTACTAGGATTCTCATGACCTCCAGGTAATGCCCAGGTCCTACCAATCTACACAATGGCACAATCCACTTAGCCCGCAAGTTTCTATAGTAAGGGCAGAAGAATAGCAAGTGGACTATTGACTCTGGGCAAACATTGCAAGCAGGACACTCATCATCTGCGGAGGCATTACTACACCACTTTTTACCGAACGCTTTAGTTGGCAAAGTTTTAAAACGGTATTGAATGAATAATTTCCGTGCCAGCGGTGGTACAATTTCATCAATGGTTTCCTTATAAAAGGGGGAACATTTAAAAGTAGTAAAATCTTGGGTCAGAGTACCCACCCTTTTGGCTGCCAACTTCTCCATAACAGTATCCCAGTATATCTTTTTGAGTCTACATTTTGGAATAAGGCCCAGTTTTTCTGGGGTGGGCCAGTATTCCTCCATCCCAAGACTCTTCAATAAATTCTTCAAACAAATAAACCATGGGATAGAATTGACCTGGGATCGCTTTAGGAGATCTATTGTCTCTGCTCTATATGGAGTAAGCTCATTTACCGACCACAGGCGGTGCCAAAACATTAACTGCTTATAACCCATCTTATGCAGTAACGTTTTTTGTCCCAGGTCTAAAAACATAGGGGCCACGGAGTGCTAATAGGGAGGTTTAGCATTGATCAAATAAACCTGTTTTCTACCGAGGTGAGGGAGTTTGTATTTCCAGTGCTCCACAATTCGGCCCCAGAGAGAACTCCTCCCAATATTTTGGTGTTATACATTTCTAAAGCTGGGGCCACTCTCCTAGACACTGTTTTTTGTGAATTTTACCTAGGTGAGCTGTTTGTTGGATTATTGATAGTTGGGCTTATTTAATTTGTGGTGCCCAACTTAAGTTTGAGGTTAGATGAATACCCAGGTAGTCAAATGCAAAAACTTGTTCAAGGAGGGTATCTCCTATATACATTTGTCTTTTGGGTTGCTTAGGGTTCCCCTTCGAGAAGATCATATATTTAGTTTTTGCCTCATTTAATACCAGGCCATGCTCCTTAAAAATTTAATAAAATTATTCAGCAATTTTTGCAGACCAAAGGGGAATTTAGAAATTAATAAAGTATCGTCCGCGAAGAGTAGGGCTGGTACTCTTCGCTCCCCCATCTTTGGGGCGTCACATCCATCCTGATCTAGGTAATCAATCACGTCATTTATAAAAAGAGAAAATAACGTGGGAGCTAAAACGCACCCTTGTCTCACTCCACGGTTGACAGGGAATTGCTCGTGGTGTTTGAGGAGTGCAGCCGGATTAAAGTTTCTAATAAATTGTGTGGCAACCCTATTTCGGCCAGCACTCTCCACAACTTTGCTCGCGGTACCAGATCAAATGCAGTACGTAAGTCCACGAAAGCTACATATAGTTTGCCCCCTCTAATACTAACTCCAGTACATGCACAGAAAGCGGAAGACCTGATCCAACGTGCTAATGGTCGCACGAAAACCTGCTTGAAGATCGCTCAAGATATGGTGCTCAGAGATCCATCCCTGTACTCGTTGCTGCACTTGCTTGCAGAAGCTTTTCTGCAATGAGTAGATTAAGCTTATAGGCCTATAACTGGCCGGGTTTGCTCTATTACCCTTTTTAAAAAATTGGGACAATCTTCGCTATATTCCATGAGGGAGGAATATCCATACCTGCTGAGATAGCATTTGTGACCATGTTAATATAGGGGACCCAGGCAGTTAGGTTCTCTTTATACAGATCATTCGGGATACGATCAGGGCCGGGAGCTCTAGCTGCTACACTAGAGCAGATTGCCACCCGGGTTTCTTCCATGGAGAACACCAGGTTCTCCACAATTTCATTCTGATTTTTCCCCCAATCTCCTGGTGGTGTCTCCGACTCGCAATCACCTTGTGCGTAAAGCCCCCTAAAATGGGTCACCCATTCCGCAGGTTGAACTGTATACTCCATTTTCAGTTCCCTACCATTGGGCCAGTAGGCCGCTTGTTTCCAAAAGGAATTAGAGTCCTTAGCTAAGGATGCCTTTTGAAGGGTGGACCAGAGAGACTCTTCCCATCTCTTCCTAGCTGACTCTGCAGCTTTCTTATAATTTCTTCTACATATCACTAGATCTGGGTGGGCATTAGATTTTACTGCCCGTACAAGGTCAGTCTTAGCTTTCCTACAGTCCTGGTCATACCATACTGCCTGGGTCTGTCTATGTTCCAGTTTCTGCTCACTGCATGGTTTTGCCAATAGATCCCTAGTTCTATTGAAAGTGGTTTCATGCCTAGTAGGCAGCTTACTAATTATCGTATCTATCGTATCTATGGGACAATTAGACAGTTCTTCCACATTCTGGCGTACTATACATTTCACTGGTTCAATGGCCTCGGGGTGCTTCTCCACCCAATCCCATCTAATCGTTCTTATATTATTTGTAATAGAAAGTACTCCCAGCTCCTTCTTACACCAGCTGCCTATTTCTGTGGTGTTGTCTCCCAGATTCATTAGGGACAGGGTCAAAGCATTATGGTCGCTATCTAGGCGCTTGACCACTACCATATCATGAACTAGAGGCCATAGACTAAGAGCAGCCAGACAGTAATCAATCCTGCTGACATGGCCAGGTCTATTATATGTTAGCTCCCCTTTTTGGTCTGATTTTGTTCTCCCGTTAGTGGCTCTTAAGTCATGTTGTAATGAGAGGGCCAGCACCTGACTACCTCTCTTAGTCCACCTGACTGGGGGGAGATCTAGCTGAGGAACCTGCCAGACCTTATCCCATTCCTCGGTCAGGTCTCTAGGGGTCATTGCTAGGGGTTCGAAAGTACAGTTTAAGTCCCCTGCTACCAGGCCTCTCACACCATCAGTGGATTCAGATAGCAAATGGTCTAGGAGTTTAATAGTGTTGGTATCTTCAGATCCCCTGTTAACTCTGTTGTAAACATTATAGATCGTGATTTTTAAATCTCAGCGAATATTTAGATCTATAGCTAATATATCAAGGGAATCTATATGAGCCAGTTTTATTTTTAGACCAAGAGTGTTTCTGACCCAAATTGCCAGACCTCCCGATGGCCTCCCCCTCTCTTTCCTGATGGCATTTTGGCCATAAGTAGAGAACCCGTTCCTATATGGGGTTTGCAGACTCCATGTTTCTTGGAAGAGTATTATATCATGTGAGTCCACAAAAGAGCCCCATTCTGCATCATCTAAGAGTTTAACAATCCCTGCCACATTCCAAACCAGGATTCTTAGTTGACTTGAGTGGGAACTTGAAGCGATACAGTTAATGTTACTCTCTGCGATTTCCTCTAGCTCTTCATTTGGGGAACCGCTAGCCCCTTTTCCTCCTCCCACATTCCAGTGCATACTACTTCTCTCTGCAGTGGCAGGCACCCCGTTACTCCTACAATTGGTTCCACCAGTCCTTCTCGGGTTACGTCAGGGGGAGTCATACATTCGTCTGGGTGCAACAAAGCTCCTCTCTGCAGTCATACCTGTGCACCTAGATCACTTGTTTTATTTCGAGGCTCCCCACCCGGGAATCATTAGGTCCATTTCAGCTGGAAATTTATATCTAATCGTAATGGAGGTATTAGCAGTGGAAATAGTGCGTGAATCAATTGACACAATACCATAAACAGGGGCCAGGGAAAAAAATTAGACTATAACCACATCCTTTGTGAACCCCGGGACCGCGACTCGTTTAATATTTTTAATATCATCCCTTATAATCGAGTAGCAGTGCCATATTTCCCTAAACCAGTAGGTAACTTTATTTTTAAGTGATTCACAATCTTCATAACCATCCTTTGGCAATCTGGGTACTTCGGTTAGGTATATTTCATGATTGTTACCCTGCTTGGATCCCATATAGATTCCATTTACTATTTTATCTTTCCCTTCTGACCCCCCAGGCCCAAGCCTACTGGGATACCTTTCTAGTGATGAGGTTGTGCTCTCCATAGCCACCCTCACCTCCCCTTGCCCTGAGAAAAGCATGGGAGGGCCGTCAACCTATTTAAGAACACGTTGCTAGCCAAACCATTTTTCCGGTAGATGGAGGGATTTGGAATAGGCCTAGGCCGGGGGTCATAGTGATTCGTATTTGGGACAGGATAGGTAGACCTTCCTCTTTCCCCCTCTAAGAGCTCTGGGTCTACAAGTACTGGATTCCTATAGAGTATGGACGAAGAACCAGTGTCCGCTTTCCTGGAATTTGAATTGTCAGTCTTACCCCTCATGCTAGATCTTTAACCTCTTTCCTTAGGACAGCTACCTCTTCTCTCAGGGACTCAATGGTGGGCTTTAGCACCTGCAACAAACCAACCAGCTCGGTGTTTCCACCGCCTTGGTCAGCTACTCTGTCTCTACATGTCTCTATTGCCCCTTGCTGTAAATACCTCAAATCTATTATGGCACTCTATTTGAGGTATATGTACCTCCTCAATGATGTCCTGGGTGTCTCTAGGTTGAGCTGTTACATTTAAGTTTGGCATAAAGCCAGAGGAACAGCTACTGGACTTCTTCCCATTTTGGGAGTTCTTAAACATCGAAGGCATTTGTATGTTCAAACTTTTTGCTAGGGGGGGCTTAGAAAGAGGTTCTTGCACGATACCAGAGTTGTGGTCAAGGCTAATGGAATTTTCTATTTGGGCGGGGTGCAAGTGAACTTCTAGACTAGCTATCTCATGGCATTCAGAGAGAAGAGTCTCTATCCTTTCTATTGACTCATGGCAAATAGCACCAGTGCCCCTCTTTTTAGAGCAAGGTGCCCCCTAGTCTTTGTCCTGGCCTTTCCTTTTTCCCATGGCCCTAGAAGCCCTTACTAGAGGGGTAAATTATACAAAAGCTTCTTAAGTGTGCCCACTCCACTCAGCAACCAGCAAAGAATCTCAATATCTCAATGACCCCCAAACAAAAAACTTGTGCCCTCCCCCTCCAGTTCCCTTATAATTCCACTTAAAGGGATTATTCCAGTCAATGCAGGAAGGAGATAGGGTAAAGCAGTACTTGTGTCAGGGATAATCGCTCAACAGCAAGTTCTACGTAGCTGCAACAGTACCTTTTAGGCATAGGGTTCAATGGAGTAGCGACGAACGCTCAGGAAATCCACATTGACCGATGACAAAAGAACCAAAGGGTGTGGCCCTGCCTCTTCCGGGCTCTGAAGGGCGCAGATGGGCCCGCCCTTGGCCCGGGCGCGTCCCACGCTGCGGGGCCCGGCCGCTGCTCTTATGCGCCTCCGGGTGCTGGATGAAAGCTGCGACGGCCGCAAAGGCTTCTGGGGCTTGTGGACCTGGCCGCGAGCTGGCTGCTGCCCCCCTCCTCAAAAAAAACGGGCTCCGGGGCTGCGGGGCCCGGCCGCTGCTCTTATGCGCCTCCGGGCGCTGAATGAAAGCGGCAACAGCCGCAAAGGCTGCTGGGGCTTGTGGACCTGGCCGTGAGCTGGCTGCTGCCCCCTTCCTCACAAAAAACGGGCATGTAAATCATCTATCATTAAGCAGGCAATGCAGATCTGGTAAGATGAGTATAACAAACATTCATTATTGAGTCAAGCATAATACAACAGGAGCATATGGTACAAAATTGAACAAAGTGATAACCATAACAAGATAGATGAGCACATAGGGATCATGGGCATTTAGGTCAGCAAACCACATACTTCACAGTCCACACATGGGGGTGAGACCGGGGCCTCTAGTACAATAGTCATTGTCAACAGTTGACATTGTATCATATGTGTACTCTAAAAGACACCCCTACATGTGAACAAAGGAGAAAATGTCATGCAGACAGTCTGCCTCACAAGAAAGAGCAGCTGCCTCATCTAGCCATGTCCGGAACACCTCTGATAGGTCCATGACCATGTATCTCTGACCCTCACTCTACAAAGTCCTACATCCATCCAGTGGCTCTTCATGTAACAAATTGTCCAAAAGCTTAGCTATTGCAATCCTGTGGAGGCACACAACTCACTCCCTGTGCTGTGCAGTAGCCTCAGCCCTACACCATTAGCGAGTTGATGCACACAAGTGTTTCAGTGTTGGGACTGCAGTGGCCTAACAATGCAAGCAAATGGCCTGGTGTGTGATGAGCATTTACAAATCCATCCTTTCATTGGATAACTTCAAAAACATAATCTGTAGGAATATCCCTCTCTGCATCCACTCCAATGGAAGGAGGTTGAACCAACCCCTCACTGGGCCAAGTACATCTGTAACTCTGCAACACAGGTTTGCAGCATACAGCCATGTCCAGAACATATGTATCAATCACAAAATAGGTGCATTACGTCATGTGCACAGAGGGCAGGACACAAACATTCGTGCTGGGACAGCTGAGGTGAGACATGCCCTGTGCCAGATGTCAAACTGAATGGAAAGGAGTTGGGCATCATGAAATACGGTTCATCAGTAGTGCCTAGTCTATTCTCACTCCTCGCCTGTGGAGTACTCATAATATATCAGTGTCCCATAGCTAGTGAGCAGGTGACAGTGGCTCATTCTTCATGTGCCCAAACACATCAATAAATAAGATCATCAGTCTCCAAACTCCACTCATTATGTGCAGGCCGTGGGTTAGGGGCCGATGCGTCGAATCAGTGTCTGTCACTCTCTACATGTGTCCCATCTAAGCCATCAGTGTGCCATGTGCAAAGAAATGGACCCCTGCAATGTCAGAATCTTCCTGCAACTGGACAAAGATAATGTGCTCCCGGAACCTGATTAGGTCCCCCACTGAGCTCAATCCTGTGTCTCTCCATGCTGTCAGTACAACAATGCTTCAATGGAAATGACCCAGGACATGCAGAACAAGAGGCAGAGAGTACTGGATCATGTCCCTCAGTAGCCACAGGTCCACTACCCCAAAACACACTTTCACCAGCCTGTCAGCTCCACAGGGGAGCTATTCTGCAGGGAGCAACATTGATCCCACAATCTTGTGTGCCCTGCATTTTGAGAACATGCTCACTTTGTACAACTGCCTACCAAACAAACTTTACACTGCCCATTGCAGTGGCCCTGCCACATAACATTCCTTTTAAAATGCACAGCCTTGACAGCCTTCGCTTTAGCAGGTGCAGCCTCCACAGAGCTATACTTATCATGCCACTATTGCAGATCAACCCTCGAAGCATGGTGTCAAACTCCCTGGAGGTGGCACCAAGCACAGCCACTGTATGGTGATGGCAAATACAGCCTTGGCATGTAACTGGAAGAGTGATCATAAAAACCATCTGTGGACGTAATGAGGATATGGCCCTGCTAAGATTCACATAATGAGACACTTTGCATCATCACAGTTACAGATCCATAATTTCCAAAAACTATGAAGCTCACGCATCACACACATGGATTGTGGGTGTCTCCAATCACTCAAGGTGGCCCAAGAGAGATACAGTCACCTGTGTTCAAGTATTTGCTCATAAGCTTTATCGAGGCTGGATGGGAGGCTGTACAACGCATGAGTGGTCAACGTGGCAGTGCGCAGAATCACTCTGAGTATCTCTTGTACCAGCCAACAGGTTGTTGATCACTGCATGCGCTGCCAGATCAAGTACAGGTAGATTCAATCCAGTCAGGAGTCAGGAAACATCTACCTTGCGTTCAGACTAGGAAGGAATGTATAGGCCACAACAATACTGTGAAGGATTCATGAATGGTGCCTGACTAGTGTGTATCTGGGGCAGGTGATTTATAATCCTCAATATCTGCTGGGTTGTTGTTAAGCAACAGAGAAGGCAGGACAGGAGTTGCCCTGACTTATCTCACTCCGTGGGCATTCCAGCTTGTCATGTTGTAAAGCAAAAGCAACAAAGTTGCACAATCAGATGGGTGTGGTGTATTTTAGCATCTGTCAGCATGGCTAACATCACAGCCTGCAACTGAGCCACAGTCTATTGATGACCTAGTGATGCCTCTGTATACAGCAAAGCCCTGGGGATATTGGCCCTAGATAACACCCAAGTCCCCACCCCCAGCCACTAAGTACAGATTTCAGTGCTTCCCACTCCAACAACCTAGACGTTGTTGTGTCCCAGTCATCAGTAAAATATTTGGAGGCAGAATCCCTCAGGAATTAGCAAAATGCATGGCCAAACAACAATGTAGGATGCAGTCACCATGTGTGGACTGGGGGGCGCTTCACACTACACCCAATGTGTATGTGTATTGGGTCATCTTGTGAGAATGTCATTCACAGCTATTCAGCATCTAGCTCCTCGGGCAGTAGTGTGAGTTGCTAACAAATAATTCCATTCAGAATGTGCAGATTGTGTACTGCAGAGTTGTAGGAGTACTCATGAGTCTCAGGACGTAGGATCCACCGATAGTGTTGGAGGGACCAGAGCGCAGCCCATTGTGTAAGATGGATTGCCAGCACTGGAGAGGATGCCGGGGGGGTGCTTAATCTGTGGCTCTCTGACACAATTGACATTGCCATTGTTAGGTTTCAAATTCCCATCCCTGCAACTTACTCTTTTTCACGTTATATTAGGTTAGCAATGTGTGGCTAAATAGATGTCAGTTGTATTCACGTTATGCAACCCACTGAGTTATCCCCGTAATGTGCAGGCTTCAGTTAGCGGGTGTGACTCCATTTTGTTTTTGCGATCCTTATTAGGCTGCTTAGACTGTGCCAGAGTTAGGCCTCATGGCTCGTAAAGCTTGCCTCAGCAGAACACTGTATTTCGTTATTATTTTTTCTTTCTGTCCAAGGTTGTTTCCCGACTTGCTAATGAGGAGACCATTCTGCTCTCACATACCTATCCGAGTGTGTAGTCCTGCTCCCACATTAGGAGACGCTGAGACCCAGTGCAGGGGCCTTGGGTTTCTGATAACATGTACCCATCTAGCAGGTGGTAGCTCATCTCCCTGTGCCTCCTTTGTTCATGTTCGGCCCAGGCCGGTAGTTTTCCATGGTGGGCGGGGTTGGAGGCTCTTGGGGAAGAATGATTACTCACTGTAGACTGTTGGGGAGTCAGTCCCTCGGCAGACATCTTAGGGTGCAGGTCATCATGGACTCCTCTGCAGAGCATTTCTAATAAACATGTAAGTTCGTATTCTCTACTGTCTGACTGACTCTTCATTCTTGGGAAGGCATAGCAGGTGGTTGTGAGAAAACCCGAGTGGCGGCGCCCGAACAGGGACCCCGCAAGGTGATATGACTCGCCCGTAATCGGGTTGTAGGGTCGGGGGTGCGTTTGGGCGGTTGGGCGGATCGGGGTACCCCACACAAGACCAAGCTTGGTTCTCGCAGCTGCCCCGCCCGGCTGATCGGGCGCCCCCTCGTCTAGTGGTCACCAGCTGGGGTCCTGAGAAGTCCAAATCTTGGAGTTGACCGTTTGGTCCGAAGAGTCGGCAGTGGAGAATAACTTGACTCGACCTGTGTGCACCAGGTGAGTGATTTGATTCTTGGAAAAATGGCGCCATTCTTGGATGGCATGAGCCTGCGGGGTGTGTCTTGATACAGTCTCCGGACTGTCTTGTCTGCAGTTTTTGAACTGCCTTGCTTGAACGACACGAGTCGACGGGCTGTGTCTTGATACGGTCTCCGGACTGTCTTGTCTTGAACTTGGTGGGTCTGCGGACCCTTGAAAAGGCACAGATTGTTTGCGAGCAGTTTACCGGACCGCCTGGAAATTTGGCCCGCGCTTGAAAAGGCCAGGGACTGCCCGCGAACAGTCTGCCAGACCAACTGGTAATTTGGCTAATGCTTGAAAAGGTCTGGGGCTTGAGCCAGTCTTCTTGAATTTGATACAGTCTCTGGACTGTAGGGAGGGGTCCCTGGACCATTTTTGTTTGGCTTCATGACTAATATTTGCTACTTTATCTTGTCTTAGTGTGTTGATTGTTGGTGTTTTACTTGTCAGTTAGGGACAGTGCATGTGTCTTATATTAATATGCTTTGTTTCAGCAAATTGGGGTGTTTTGGATGTCGATGTTCTTCTACTGATGCTCGATTGGAAGAGAGCCAGCCTGCACCTCCGGAGGGTTCTCCAAATTTTGACATTTACCTTAAACATGGTATTGGCCCTGTTATGTTTAGCACATTGTGGCATAAATATACGAGGAACAATGATGAGTTACAGTGGCCACTTACTGGCTCATTTGATGAGCAGAAATTGAACTTCTTGCAGGACAAGTTGTTTGCTAGAAGGAGCAGACAGTCGATGTTTGATTCTCTGAGAGTATGGCAGAAAGAAGCAAAGCAGCGACGATTGAGAGCAGAGAAAGAGGCCCGGAAGAGGCAGACGCAAACTATAACACAGAAAGCAGTAGCGTATGAAAGAGGAAAGGTAGAGAAGGGTATAGAATGTGCAGATAGAAAGTTTTGGTTACAGACAGATAAGTGCTATGTTACTAGAGAGGAAGGTGATGATTTTGTCGAAGAGCTATTGGATTCTCGTCCTCCTCCTCCTTATGCCCCTGAACGGATATACCCGGCAGTCCCGACCTCTCAGTCCTTGGCCCCTAGTGCCACCCCTTCTAGCATTCCTGTTTCTGGTGCTACCGCTTTGGTCCCGGCCCCTCCTGCTTCTCTTCTACTCACACCAGTCACCGGGGCGGGTGCTGTTATCTCCCCTGCCCAGTCTATTAGTTCTGTGTCGATTGCTACTCCCCCTTTCACCCCTACCACCCTGTCTCCCTACCTGATGGTACCTGTCTCTGCGTCTGCTCCCTCCCCCGTGAGTGTGACACACCAGGCACAGTTGAATGTCGAAACTCCCGCGCGTGGAGTGCATGATGTGAACTGGGCAGCAGCGCGAGATCGAATGGATAAAGTGTTGGTGCGTTCTGCAGTGGGTGATGAGGAAAAGAAAATGGTGGCAAATCAAGCAGCTCAGTGGGCTCGGCACCCGATCTATAGCGTGGAGGATGTGTGGAGTGTGATGAAAGATTACGAGCCGTTTATACAGCAGCATGCCCTTAAACACATGTCAGCGATGCTGATAGAGTTGTGGGAACAGTGATTTCAAGGTGTTGCACCGCAAATTATATATGACATACGGGATAGGGTATATGCTGCAGGTATGGCTCCCAAAGAGGTTTTTAGCAATATAACAACACTAGTGGGTTACCGAGGTAGATTGCTCCAGAAGATTCCGACAATGGGGACACAGCATCCCATGAGGGAAGTTCATCCAATTTACCACCCTGAAATTCCAGAACTGCGCAATTCCACCAATGCTGTGATTAGACAACGGGTCGACGCTCGGTTTCAGGAGCAATGGATCTATACTCCTTGGAAGAGGAGTGAGGTCCTATCCTTAAAGGGCCAGCTGCCGGACCCCCGGAAAAACCCTACTGCATATTATAAAGAGTTGACGGAGGCGGCTTCCTCCACAGTAATGACGCTAGCTGACATAGAGTTGTTTTTCGGCCTGTTGGTACCAGTGGACATATGGAGGTAAGTCCATACGCAGGATCATGCACTAGAGTTCGGAGGAACGTGGGATGAGATCAGGGCTTGGGATAAGAAGCGTAAGCCCGGCGACAAGCCGAAAGCGGAGCTCCTCGCTTTGCCAGGGTGTATTATCACATACATGCATTCACTTATCCCGCCAAAGAGAGTGGATTGGGATAAGTTGACTGCGTGTCGCCAGAAGAAGGATGAAAGTGTGTTGGATTTCTTTACCAGATTTGAAGGGGTGTTTTTAGATTTTAGTGGACAGGACCTGTCACAGGAGGGTGGTGTCCGTTTATTTGTCAACAGATTTGTCACTAACTTACTTCCCGAGATTGCAACATGGTTGCAGGCTTTGGAAAGTACTTGGATGACATCATCCCCGTACGTGATATTGAGTATGGCACAATATTACGAACATAGAGAGAATGAGGACGAGGAAAGCGTGGAGAAAAAGTCAAAGGATTTGAAGAGGAGGGTATTGATGCAGCAAGTTGCGAGGGGAAATGGATGAGGTAGAGGTTCGGGTTTGGCCCAACGGCCGCCCCGATCTGGCAGAGGTGGTGCGTCAAACGCGCCCCTCGGGCTTAATCAATGTGCATACTGCAAACAGGAGGGACATTGGCGGAATGAGTGTCCGGAGTTGTTACAGAAAGGTGAGGCCCTGAGGGCTCGGGGTTTTCGAGGACGTGGACGAGGAACAGGAGGTAGAGGGGGGATGCAGTCAGAGGATACATCACACAATAGGCAGAGCGGGAATTATTTTGACGACCCCCGAGGACGACAGTACTATCATGACGATTATGACATGGACGAAGTGACAGGGTTGTCTTACAGCTAGGACAGCCGAGGACAGGGCGTGGGACCAGTTCCTGTGCCTATAGATCAGCACGGACCTTATGTCACTGCTGATTTACAGCACAACATTTTTAGTTGATACAGGGGCTATGAATAGCTTTGTTTCCCGTTCTCTGGTCCCGGGGGCAGCTCTGTCTGGCCAAAACAATGTGTCGGTGGGTTTCTCAGGCGTGCCGGTCATTAGCCCAATTTCCAAGCCCCTTGCTTTGACTATTGGCCACTTTACGGTCGATTCACCATTTTTACTGACGTCAAATTGCGGGGAAAATTTGTTGGGACTCGATTTATTAAAAAGGTTGCATGCGACAATTTTTTGTTCTCCAGACGGTGTTTACATGACTATTGGACCGCAGGTAGCCCGTGCCAAACAGTGCTTTGCGAAGGATGCCCCCCTTCCCGCTGAGTTTAGAGGTGTGCCACGTACGTTATGGGCTACAGGAGACACAGATGTGGGGTTACTCCAGATCCCGCCAATTTCTATACAGATCAGAGACAATGCTAAATTGCCACGTATTCCCCAGTACAAGATATCCCAGGCAGGTGAAAAGGCCTTATTGCAAATAATACAGGATTTGATTGAGTCTGGTGTGGTTGAGGAGACTACGGCGAATGTGTGTAATAGCCCTATTCTTCCTATTCTTAAAAAGGCAGCCTTGGATTCTCCTGATGCCCACCCTGACGTGTACCGATTTGTGATCGACCTCAGAGAGGTTAATAAGATCGTAGTTCCCCAATACCCTGTGGTTCCGGACATTACAGTGATCTTAACAATGATTCCCCCATCAGCAAAATATTTCTCTGGAATTGACTTGAAAAATGCTTTCTTCAGCATACCAATTCATACACAGCCGATATCTGTTTGGATATGCAATAGCCGGTCGGAGCTTTAGATTCTGTTGTGCTCCACAAGGCTATACTGAAAGCCCTAGTATTTATAGCCAAGCCTTGAAAGCTCAATTGGATTCTTTGGTGCTTCCCCCTGGTAATGTGCTGTTGCAGTATGTTGACAACCTCCTTATTGCTTCGGACAATGAGGATGGTTGCAAAGATGCCACAGTTAAATTATTATTGCATCTGGCACATCATGGACACAAGGTGTCACTTTCCAAATTCCAATATTGTCGACAGGAGGTCACCTATTTAGGTCACCTACTGTCGAAGGAGGGTCGCAGACTAACACCTGAGCGCATAGCTGCCACTACTAGCATGTCTGTCCCTAAAACCCAACACGAGGTACGCGCGTTTATAGGGATAACATCGTATTGTCGGCACTGGATTCCTAACTACTCCTTACTAACAAAACCCCTTCTTTACCTGACCACCAAAGATGTGCATGAACCCCTGCCTTGGACACCTGCATACCAGCAAGCTTTTGAGCAATTAAAGACTGCGCTTTGCCCTGCTCCTGTGCTTGGTACTCCTGATTACCAGAAGCCTTTTGTGCTCTACGTGCATGAGGTGGATGGTTGCGCGCTTTCTGTTCTAACACAGGGTTTCGGTGGTAAGCAGAGACCCTGCGCCTACTTCTCTGGCATGCTTGATAATGTCGTAAGAATGCTCCCGAGCTGTCTGAGAGCTGCCGCGGCTGTGGCAGTTTCTATCAGGCAATCGGCAGGGCTCGTCCTTGATACTGCTCTCACTGTCATGGTACCTCATGCTGTGGACACACTGTTGAATAAGACAAAGACACAGCACCTTACTAGTGAAAATTTAACTGGCTTGGAACTGACCTTGTTTGCTCCACACATTACCATCAATAGATGTGCCACTCTGAACCCAGCCACGTTAATACCCCTCCCTTCGGAAGAAAAGGACAATGATGTCCATGATTGTTTATTTCGGACTGAGAAAGAAACGAAGGGACGGGTAGACCTGACTGATGTTCCCTTATCGGACCCCCAAATGGAACTATATGTCGATGGCTCTTGTTTCAAGTTACCAGAAGGCACCACCACTGCAGCCTATGCAATAACAACGTTACACACTGTAGTTGAGACATCCCGTATCCCACACCAATCGGCCCAAGCTGCAGAGTTGGTTGCCCTCCTCAGGGCTTGTGAGTTAAGTGAGGGTCTGGCTGTTAATATCTACACCGACAGCCAGTACACCTTTGGGGTGGCCCATAATTTTGGGCGCCTCTGGGCGGAGAGAGGGTTCTTGACTTCGCATGGACTGCGGATTCAGAACGGGCCATTGATACATAGATTGCTGTCCGCATTGACTCTTCCCAGTAAGTTAGCAATAGTGAAATGTAGCGCTCATAAGGCTATTACAGATGATGTGGGGAGGGGAAATGCTTTCACAGACCAGACAGCTAAGGAGACAGCTCGATCAAAGATGACAAAGATGTTGGTGGCAGGTCCCGCTAGGTGGGTCCTAGACAATGGAATGTTTGAAGACACATTGGAGAACGTCAGTGAAATCCAGGGTGAGGCGACTTTAGATGAAGTAGCAATGTGGGAGGAGAGAACAGGTCGCTTGGATGAGGATGGGTGTTGGACTGACTTGTCAGGGAAGCAGCGATGGTTGCTGCCTAATTCATATGTGCTCCCTGTTGTTACCATGGCCCATGGCCCGGCACACATTAGTGCCAAAGGAATATTCAAGTTGCTGGACCCAGTATGGCAGAATGATAATATCGCTAAGAAGGCCACGCATTTAGTGAAGCTTTGCATCATTTGTCTGAGGCATAACCCTGGGAAAGGTACCCCTACACCCGCTGGTAATTTTGCACCACCTTCCTTCCCTTTCGAGGTTCTCCAGATGGATTTCATCGAAATGGAACGAGTTAATAACCTTAAGTATGTGCTAGTAGTGATCTGCGCATTCAGTAAATAGACTGAGGCTTATCCCACTAAAGAGAATACAGCTATGGCGACGGCGAAGGCACTTCTAAAAGAGTACGTCCCGCGCTATGGGTTGCCACGCATGATCTGGAGTGACAACGGAAGTCACTTTAATGCAAAAGTCATTGAATTGGTGTGCACAGGTTTGCATATTAAACAGAAGTTTCATGCAGCGAATAATACCCCGTCGGCAGGCCTGGTTGAGAAGTACAATGGTACTCTCAAACTGAAATTGGCAAAGATTCAAGAAAGCACATGACTGAGATGGCCAGATGCATTACCCTTGGCTTTATTATCTACCAGAGCAACAGCGCATTCTAGAACAGGGTTGTCCCCTTACGAGGTGGCCTTCGGACGCCCTGCTAATGTGTGGGGCATCCCCAGACCCAAGCGCTTTTCCGAGATAGAGTACCCCCTGCTTGTAGACTACCTGTATGAATTGTCTAAAGATTTTCGTTCTCTTCATCAACAGATACAAGCCACATTGTGGCCAGTACCAGAGGGGCCTGGGCATTGCATACAGCCCGGCGATTATGTGATGATTAAAAACTTCCAACGAAAGAGCAGCCTGGAGCCGAGGTGGAAGGGGCCAGTCATCGTACTTCTCGCCACTAGAACGGCTGTAAAGGTGGATGGCAGAAAGCACTGGATCCATACATCTCATGTGAAAAGGGTGCCTCTCCCACTCCCGTACAACCGTTGGGTCAACGAAGGCATCGGTGATCAGGAGTGAGAAGGTGCCACGCTTCATTCCCTTCTCTGACGCCCGGGTGAGGTGGGCGCAGATGGACGAAGAAAGTGATGCAGTTCTGTCTGAGGGGATCCCACCAGAGATAAGGGCCGCCCCGGATAACACCGTCTCTAACACACCGGAATTTGAATCTCGATGCCCATCTGATCCTGAGTTTCTGCCCCTTTTTGTTGATGAAACTGTGCCTGGAGTTACAAAGTATAATCTGAGGCCCCGGAAAATGGACGGTGCACCAGCCGAACAGTCTAGGAGTTAGGGAAGGACTTGAGCTTAGGGCGCAGGCGCTGTGCCTAAGGTGCCTGTATTAGACAAGGATGAGCAACACTGGTGCACTGCCTTGGACACTGGACAGGATAGTTGAGGGAATTTGCCCAGGAGGGAGGGTGCCCTATCCTGAAAGAAGAAGGATTTGTTTTGCTGCAAGGGCTGCGACTGTGCAGCTCCTCCGTGGGAGTGCTTCATAGCACCGTCGTTGATGAACAATAGGAGCCTGTCAGCGAGGCTCTAAACGGACGCTGGGTGACTTGTGCCCTCTGGTACTGTTGTTGCAATAAGTGCCTCTAGCCCGTGAATTTTTCTTTCCCTCTTGACACCTATAAGTTGCCCTTGAGGTTTTCCAAATGTATCCCTTTGGTCGTCCTATCCCTGATGAGGAGCAGCTTTTGCGGCTCCGCGTCCCACTCCAGATGGTCCTGTTTGGTCCTCTTGGTCCACTAAGAGTAAAATAGTGTTTGTGGTAATAATTTTGCTTTCTCTGATATTTGTGTTTGGGGTGCTGTTTTTCCTGGAAGAAAAATATCCTGTGCATGCTTGGATCAGTACTACACCTGCCCCTCCTGAACATATTTTTGGTACTTTATCGCCTCACAAAGAAGAGCACCGAAAGTCCTATAAGGACAATGTTTTTATTCAGACGTTGCATCAAACGCATGCTGTTTATAATACAACAAAATGTTGGGTGTGTGGTTTGCTACCTTCCGTCACGCATCAAAGTGAGAACCTGCTGCCTATGCCTCTATCTCATGTTAGTAACTGTGAGGGATGGTTTATCTTACTTAGCTTGATTCGCTCATTCTCCCAACCAGACTCTTTGGAATGCAGAAGTACCAGTTCCCGTTCTCTGACAATGAATGTGCACTCTCAGCATAGGTCCCCATCTGGTGTCTCCCCGGGAGATGGGCGGTTCGATCGAGTGTTCTTAAGCACTTGCCTCAGAGCAGCAGATCAAGGTAGAAAGGCAAACAGAACAGGGATGGATAGAGATAGGTTTTCACAGTTCAATATTTCTGACTATTGCCAATACTTCCAAGTCCGCAATGTCACTGAAGATAAGCCCATACCCCTGGCGGTGGTAGACGTATTGGCCCCTTTTTGTGTTCAAGGGGCGGGAGACATAGTGGTGGGAGACAGTAGATGCAACACCACTTCCATATTGAGAATACCCAAAAATCCGCCCTTGATCCCACCACCTAATGTTTATTTTGTTTGTGGTACTCGTGGTTATGTGTGGCTCCCTGAGGGATGGTCAGGGCAGTGCTACCTTTCTTACCTCCTTCCCCATGTCTATATAGCCCCTCCCAACTACCACAAGACTCACCGCTTGCAGCGTAGGAGTGCCCCAGCACCCCGAGTTAGGAGAGTTGTCAATCCAGACGATATTGATCAAACAGATACATCCTTGCAGCAATTTACCGACATAATGAAGGGCATTCTGCCGTTCTGGGGTCCCATGTTCAATAGTCGTAATATTCGTCGCCTTGCTAGGGTAGTTGAGGGAGTTATTAATACTACTGCTGGTATACTGACTAACATTACAGTTGAGCTTCAGGCTACGAGGCTCGTTTGTCTTAAAAATCGGATGGTTTTAGATGTCATTCTGGCTGATAGGGGTGGAGCCTGTCGCGTCATCGGCAGCAGCTGCTGTGTGTACATCCCTGATAGTGCCCCTACTGTGTAATCCGCAATACAGAAATTACACAGACTCGCCTCAGATATCCAACAGGATAATGGTTCATGGTCCCTCACAGGGTGGCTCTGGGGTCTGGTGACATCATGGGGTTGGAAGATATTACTTGTCCTAGGAGCCATCTTTACCTGTTGCTTATGCATTAACTGCCTTCCAGCCTGTTGCACCTATTGTATGAGTAAACTTACCCCTACTCCTACATTGCCAAGAAGTGATAACAAGATTTCTGTTATGATGATGCAGGAAATTCAGGACCTGATGATCATAGATGAGGGCATCTTTGAGTATTAGGTGATTTCAATGCTCATGTATTGCTTGTTTTTCCCTTGTTACCTGAGAGACTGAGTAATTCCTTCCTCTCCCTTAGAATTGTAAAGACCCTACCGGATAGCAAATAAAGCATTTAGCCACCCATGCTAAAAGGAGGGTCTGTTAGATTTCAAATTCCTATCCCTGAAATGTACTCTTTGTCACGTTATATTAGGTTAGCAATGTGTGGCTAAATAGATGTCAGTTGTATTCACGTTTTGCAACCCACTGAGTTATCCCCGTAATGTGCAGGCTTCAGTTAGCGAGTGTGACTCCATTTTGTTTTCGTAATCCTTATTAGGCTGCTTAGACTGTGCCTGAGTTAGGCCTCATGGCTCGTAATGCTTGCCTCAGCAGAACACTGTATTTCGTTATTATTTTTTATTTCTGTCCAAGGTTGTTTCCCGACTTGCTAATGAGGAGACCATTCTGCTCTCACATACCTATCTGAGTGTGTAGTCCTGCTCCCATGTTAGGAGTTGCTGAGACCCAGCGCAGTGGCCTTGGGTTTCTGATAACATGTACCCATCTAGCAGGTGGTAGGTCATCTCCCTGTGCCTCCTTTGTTCATGTTAGGCCCAGGCCGGTAGTTTTCCATGGTGGGCGGGGTTGGAGGCTCTTGGGGAAGAATGATTACTCACTGTAGACTGTTGGGGAGTCAGTCCCTCGGCAGACAACTTAGGGTACAGGTCATGATGGACTCCTCTGCAGAGCATTTCTAATAAACATGTAAGTTTGTATTCTCTACTGTCTGACCGACTCTTCATTCTTGGGAAGGCATAGCATGTGGTTGTGAGAAAACCCGAGTGGCCCTAGAAGGCCACTTCCTTCACCATCCTCAAGGCCGGGGATATGGGTACACCTTGTGAGGATGAAGGATATGTGCAGAATGAAGTTTGCTTTGTCCACATTAGGCACTGAAACACTGCACCCTAATCTATGAAAACATCAAAGAGACCCTCTACAAAGATATAATGCCCTCAGGATCCGTGTCAGTGTTTAATGGGCTAAGTGGGACCCCATATGAACCCAAACAAGGGCTGACCTTGCCAAACCAGAGTACAGGATGCATAAATATTGCAATGCAAACACTTGTGGCTCAGGGTATAATGTTCCGGTGTCACATGCCTCTCGTGCAACAGTGCAATATTTTTTCATCAGCACATCCAGAGATATCATTACAATGCGCCTATCTCCCTTGGTGTCCCCATACCTCTGACATTCAAAGTCAGAATGCCATAAGTAGCCATCTGTGTAGTGTACTGGGAAGTGTGGGGATGCGTTTCAGGAGTAGTCTACCCCCAGGTGGCCCACCAACACGCATCCGGGAGTATTAACTTGGGGGGGGGGGTTATGGCCCTCTAAGCAATGGACTGCCATTCAAAGTTTATGCATCATGACACTAAAATATGAGCACTTAACACCTCCATCACAGGGCAGTATCCAAGGGGAAGAATGAGCAATCAGTGACAACATCTACCTACAAAGGGTAACTTGGCACTAATGCCCACACACAGCTCAGACAAGGCCCGGCTAGGTGAAGGGAAGGTGTCCTGTGATGCCAATAGGTTTTGCATATTCCAGTGTTCTCCTAGCAGCCATTTCAACAATCTGTCATGAGCAATCAGTGGCAGACAGCAAGCTGCAGCTAACACATACTACATCCTCAACTCTCATTTGGCAACTGTTTTTGCATACTTACATCTACTTAATCTCCACATGTGTACATGTTAACATTACCTCTTGGCCTGCATAATCTCTACTCATGCTGGTCTGACCCCTCTCACATCCTCCTCAAAGTACATGCTCAACTCTCAACCTATCCTACATACACAAGCTCTTCATAATCACCCTCTGGTGCATCTATCCTGAAAACCATTTCTGCCCTCCAAGCTCCACCCTTGTACTCTAACTCTTCCACCCACACTCTCACAATCTCATACTGGCGCTGCCCTTCTTACATCCACACCTACATTCACAGCACCAAGCTTCATCTCTATGTACACAACACCTCTCCCATACATGATATGTCCACAATGTACTGTACTCATCACCTCCTCAGCAGACGTTAAACATATCATGTCAAATGAACATCTCCCATCACCATTTGGACCCTCACTAATGTCTTGGACTGCACTTTTATCACAATGTGCAGCATCAAATCCAACTCTGACATTCACACTTAACACCTCACCACATCTCTCACCTAGACACCATACATTGCTCAATTAATATGTCCTCATTCATTCTCATCTCACCATTCACTCACCCTACTCTGCTTAAGTTCTACTGATAGTCATTTCACAAACTACAGCATCAACAGATTCTAAAACAACATATATCAACTGGATAACACCTCACACCTCTCCATACAGCACCCTTGATATACAATTATCCACTTTGTTACAATTAACAAGTTTAACCTTGTCTCACTGTGGCCCTGTCATATCCACATTTCAGTTCCATGCTCCATACCTCCATTAGCTTCGGCACTTTAACAACTACCTTTATCAATGACACTGCCCTGTCACAGTCATCTCTCACCGTTGTGGCACAGACTACAGCTCTCATCTCCTGCCAGACTCCAACCTTGTCTAGCTGGTTCAACCTCAATCACATTTATCTATTCCTAGCATACCTTGCCCAGGCTTTAACCAGTCTTACAAGGTCTGACACTCTGATTCCCACACTCCAGCATTTCCAAACATTCACATTGTAAGAATGAGGATACTTCACATCTCCTATACAAGAACTGCCCTTGAATTTGACTCTTACCTTCCACTCTAACTTGTCCTGCCCCCATTACGTATGAGTCTCCACTCCATCACCAAAATGGAAACACAAGTCTCTCTCACCCCTACCCTTGTTAAGCTAGCTCAGCCCATGCAACATCGACCTTACAAAAAACATCTGCAGCTAGGCCTCACATTCCAAGTTCCACCTCCTCCCCTGTCTGTCAACTTAGTGCATGGGTGTGACACAGGCTCCTGTAGGATCTGAACAGCAGATGGCCCACAACACTTCTGTGCATTCACAGTCCACTCAGCTTACCACATGTAGCACAGGGCAATCCAATAGACGTAACAGCACTCCTAGTTCAGCTCTGTGTGATCTGGGACAGAATCAAGCAGAGCTCCAAAGTAATCCATTGTCATCTATGCACAAATCACAACCTACACTCAAATCATATGCTCAACTACAAATGATGTGTGGTTAAAATTGTGAAGTCCTAGCTTGTACAGACAGAACAATTGTCAGTGGAAAAGTTAGCAAAAATTCAAAATCTCAGCCATTCTCAACTCTTCTCACTCGGCACTCATCCCTGTTAAGCAATGCCCAAAAAGTGCCACGATTACATTATGCTCATCAGACAGATTGTGGGGGCGTACCATAGGATTACCCGATGTTCATCCAGGCAGGGGCAGGCTGCAGTCACATCCATAGCACTCACTAGTCATGTGGCCACATGCCGTAATGATGATGGTGCATTGTGTACGCTGTGTGAGGGGTGACCACAAGTCAAGTGTGGCATGAAAACCAACGCAGTTTTAAAAAATTAACATTCCAGGCCGTAAACAGAAGGTGTGTTTGTGCCAAACACATTGACATCTCAGCCCATTCCTAAGTTTCCCAGGTGAGGGGTGTTGTATGTTGATTTTGTATCATCCTGATGCACTATGGATGCAAACCCAAGGGAGGGGTCTGTCCATCTGTAGCTCATAACAGTGACAGCACACTAAAGGCAGTGCTCTGTTGCTGGACTCTGTAGACATTAGCATTTGTGAGGCCCTGGGCAGCTGACCACGGGCAGCGTCAGCCTGGAATGGCACACAGCATCCACCCTGAACACCCTAAATCCACTCCACAACACTCCAGGTACCATCAACTGAGGTACAGACTGCTTGCATGAATTGTGCAAAGAAGGCAATTGCTGCAGTGCATTGTCATGTTGAAAAGCCACACTTTCTGCTGTGTCACATGAGAGGGCAAAAAGGGGCATTGGATGACCATGCACTCACAAATGTTGTTCACTCAGAATGCACTAACAACTTGACATAGCCTAGGATTCCCAACAGGACAATTAGATGGACAAAAAATATCCTTTGAAATGAATAGACTTTGCCTAAATGTCTGAAACATGAATGATACACAAAGACCATGCAGCACCCAGCATTGTCCCTGAACAACTAGACGAAAATCTTGGACACAACATGCACAATCCACTCCTGACAGTATCGTGACAACTCCTAATCCATATGTATCTAAGTCACATGTGTGTCACCTAACTGATATGACTATCTCAGCCATTGGCAAATACAAACTGTCTGCCATCTTAGGTACAATGTTAGGTGTGTCATATCCCATCTTTGAATCATATGCCTGAAACAACAACATTTAGAATTTATGCCCATATGTGAAATGCAGTAGCAAGTTTTGCAGTTGGGTGGAAAAGGTAGACACATACTCATGATACATATCCCTATGTCGACACACAAACAAACCCTTGTCAAACCAAGATACACAGTAGGTTTCATTGAAGGAACAACATAAAGCTTATCACAATGCAAAAAAAGGTGAACAAAATCACAAGCCTGAAGTACCACGCATTGTGTCTTGGTTACAGTCAGCTTGTCACACATCCTCTCTGTCCATATAGAAACACTCAAAGTCACTTATTGCACAAATACTCATTGAAAAGCGTTGCCAACATATTGCAACTAACATCAGCCTGGGATAGACCATACATACATATACCTCTGCTTAACATACTCTGGTCTGGTGCATCAAATATCTGGCTGTAGGAGCAAACGTATGGCTATGTGTGCCCCAATACAGAATCCAAAGGAACATCACATGAGCATGATGTGGCTGAAGTCCATTTCCATGAATTGTGAAATGACCAGACTCTCAGACTTTAACTGTGGCATGAGGCCACAATGAGATGCACATTACAACTCTAGGCACTGTACAACTCCACAATCACAGCATGCCATCACTAGCATTTTAATTGTGTGACAACCATTCATGCACCATACACTGTGTACACATGCAACTAACACCTACAACAAGTGTGTCTTTGTAAGGACTGTAAACACTGTAACTTACAGAGACATGTCCTGGACACACACTGTCCACATGATGTCCCCAAACAAAATCAGGTTGGAAAGACTGACCTCTCATTGTACAGGCCCTGGACAATACAGACCACAGACACCTTGACTAACAAGAATATATGCGGAAAGTGGAGTCCTATTAGGCAACAGGGTCGGGACACAGTCAGAATAATGCCTACCTTACAATCGCCATGGGCACAGGAAATGTATCAGAAGGGTCTACAGCCTTGAAGGGTATTGGCCTACAGTGGCAAGGTTGTCATTGCCACTAGTTTACCTGATCTATAGAAGGCACAGACATGGGTCCACCACTATCAAGTCACATATAAGTATTGTACCATTACTTTGTGTACATGGGTGTGTCCAAAGTCACTACCATGTAGTCAAAGTCCATATGTATCCAGGTGTATTGATGATCAGTTGTCTATCTGCACACTACAAACATATGCAGCATGCTTCGCCTAAACTGTTGCACGTTGCGACACTTGCAGTATGTTGACATCTGAAAGCATGAAGTTTGTTTTCTTAAACAAAGCTTTGTGACTTCATGTCACACTCATAGACAAAACCAATGTTAACATTGACATCTAGATAAAGAATGCACAAAAATCGAGGATACATTCTAACCAAGTGCTTGTACTACATGGACCATATGCAATCCACGCCATACTAACATCATTGTATACTTACATCACAAATTACACATGAATGTCAGTTAACCAGAAATCCAATGTGAGGACACAGAAATATGAAAAAATAAATAGAAAATGCTTTATTCAGCAAAATAATTTGGATACTGTGATAAGAAAAAGGCCAACAGCCAGTCCAATTAAGTCCATGGCTTTGAGGGCCACAAAGTTCATGACCTTCATTGCTTGCCTCCACTTCTCCTGCAAAGGGACACCTCCCACAGGAGGGGCATCAAGGGGCAGGCCAGGCACCAAAGGGACAAACTAGTGAGGACTGGGTTGGGTGTGGGGAGAGATGGAATCAGGAGAGGGTGGGCTAACTGCAGTGGTAGGGTCAGATTGAGAGGGGGTGGGTCAACTGCAGTGGTAGGGTCAGATTGAGGGGGTGGGTCAACTGCAGTGGTAGGGTCAGATTGAGGGGGGTGGGTCAACTGCAGTGGGAGGGCTAGATGGAGGGGGGATGGGCTGGGCTTTACAAATTTGGGGATGCGTTAATGGCGAGTGGTATGAACAGGAATAGGAAGGGGATGTGACTTTTTGGGATGGATTTTTTTGGGTGTGGAGGTACTGGGCTGGGATGGGGAAGTATGGGTTTCTGGAGGGTGTTTGGACTTCGTAGACCAGGGGATTTTCTTCTGGGAGGTGATTTAGGGCTTCTTTTTTTCTCAGTGGCTGGGGGGGCAGATGTAGATGGCAGGGCTGGGGGTGGATTTCCTCTTCTTCTTGGAAGGGGTTTGTAGGTTTGGGTAGCGAAGAGGTCAAGGGCACAGAGGTGGAGTGTCTGGGAAGAGTAGGTAACATGAGAGGCAAGGGTAGGGATTGCGGAGGCAGAGGGTTGTGAGGTCTGCTGCGTGTCTGTGGATGCTGGTGTGGTGTCTGGAGGTATGTCTGTGGGGGTGAGTGTGCTGTCTGTCTTGTGAGTGTGCATGCATGTGGGTTTGTCCTTGTGTTTGTGTGCTGCGTGTGGCTGTTCAATCAATCAATCAGGGATTTGTAGAGTGCACTACTCACCAGTGAGGGTCTCAAGTCGCTGGGGGTGAGGAGGGTTTCGGGCAGCTCTGGTCATCCAAAGACCCAGGTCTTGAGGCTCTTTATGAATGTTTGCAGTGTGGGGCTTTGTCTGATGCTGAGGGGGAGTTCCTTCCAGGTCTTGGCTGCGATGTAGGAGAGGGATATGCCTCCCGTTCTGGCTCTCTGGATGCTGTTGAGGTGGATGCATGTGCATGTTTGTGTGTGCTTGGGTCAAGGAGGGTAGTTGGGACTGTGGATGGGGAAGAGGCAGGAGGGGGGTGGGACAGCTGGAGCCGGGACACTGCTGCTGTCAGTGTAGAGGCCAGAGCCTGATTGGATCTCTGTAGGGCAGACATGTCAGAGTGAATGCCCTCCAGGAATGATGCCATTTGTGTCAGACGATTGGTATGCACCTGGAGGACATTCAGCACTGCTGTCTGCCCCACAGAGATCTGCCTCAGGATGTCAATGGCCTCCACACTCAGGGCATCAGGGGAGACAGGGGAGACAGGGGCAGGGGTGAGGTGCCTGGCATGAAGGAGATGCCTCCCCTTTTAGGGGAGCAGCCACGGACAGTGGGCTGGGGAGCAGCTGGGAGGGTGGAGATGGTAGGGTTGGTGGCGGACTCGGATGTAGAGGATTCAGTCCCTGGGTAATCCACCACCACATGGGAGTCCTCCCTGGAGCTCAAACTGGTCAGTGATCCAACAGATGTTCTGTCCGACGTGCCCTCAGTGAGGCTCCCCTCACCCTCCGTGCCACTGGTTCCCTCCTGCTCAGACTCAGCATGGGACCCGTTTAGTGAGCTGCTTCCCCTTGCTCCATGGCGCTGCCTCCTCTGCTGGCCAGTTCTGATGAACAAGTTACTTACCTTCGGTAACGATGTATCTGTGAGAGACATATGTTAGTTATAGATTCCTTACCTTAGAATTTCCCCAAAGGCGTCAGACTGGATCCGGAGATTTTTCTTTAGCAGTACCTCTGCGCGTCGGTAGGTGGCGTCGGTTGACTCTGCGACCGTTGTAGGCGTTGTGGTCGCCGGGATGACTTAGCGAGGCCTACCTAGATGCCGCCCCTGCACACTGACGTCAGTTCTGACACGACTTTCCACACCAGAAGCGCAGAGCCATGCAAGACACTGACCACTGGTGTGCCACAACTAGGGCCCTGTAAGGGAGTCCCTAGAAATCTGAACTGAAACGCTCACACTCCCATGATGACCCAACCTTGAGGGGCACATGACACACTGTTTGGGAGGCTAATACCAACTGGAAAACAAACAACTCCATTTATCCTCTTAGGCTTGGCCACAGTCAAAAATGCATTTTTGGGGCAATACATGTACATTCTTTACCTAGTCACTGCATTACGGGACAGTGTGACCCAGTGTACAATCTGTGTGATGTCAGACTGGAAAGGTGGTGTGTTTTTCAAATCCTGGATAATGCTTTTTCCAAGGAATGACTACACCATGACATTAAGCAGCCAGATAAGCTTAGGTTTGATATGTGATTTTCTAGTGTATCTTTGTGGCCCACACTTAACTAGACAATCGCATTATATGGGACTCCTACATAGTTCATGGTTTGTGTATGTGATTGCATGTGTAATGTAGACATGACAATGTGACAATGTCTACCCTGTGACAGTAGTGTGCAAGATTACCATTGTGAGAAACTGAGTGTATGTGGTGTCCCACATATCAAGCATTACATTATCCTATTGTGGGTACATTTGAACCATGTGATTGTTCTCACAAATATATATATAGGCTTATTTGGTTGTGAGTTGTGGAGTATGCCATGCTAGCTTTACATGAACAGTGACAGACACTAATGAAGTTTACACTACTGCACTCTAATTGCTGTGTAACCATAACTTGGAAACATGCCCAGTAGGGGTCAGTATGCTGTGATATATATGTGAGGACAACCTCATTCCTTAAAATGTGTATTTCCATTGACATCCAGTTTTAGGTGTGGTCATTTTTTATTTGCTGTTTGTTGCAGTACTTGTTGCTTGGAATATTGTGAACTAACACCAACTGTGTTTACACTCTACACATAGGTATCGCAGACAGCCTCCAGTGTTCAGGCCCTTTCCAGACCTACAAACAATGGTGGGTTGGTGTTTTCCACATCTGTAGTTTTACAGTGAAATACATACTCTTTTGCTCCCAATGTTGGAGTTTGTCATGTTTGTGCACTGGGCTTAGTCCATGACTCAGCAGTCACATAGGGGTGGCTGCCTGCACACTCACAGTCTGTTGCTTTCCCTTGAATTTTGTGGTCATGGTGTGAGTGAGGTACTTATTGTTCTCATCTCATGACACACAAGTGAATGCCTGTAAGGAGCCAAATGTGTGACTGCTTAGCTTTGCGCCTACACAGATCATGTATTTTGAAAATTGACTCCATAGTCAGACGAGATTACAAACTCTGCTTTCTGCTATTTTGTGGCTAACTAATTTCATGAGCTGAGGTTTGAGTGTTGATGGTCTATTTGTGAAATTTACACTCCTCCTCCCACCCAGCCCAACCAGGCCACCAGAAAGAGTGTGTTGTCCGGACAATGATGGGAAGTGTACTTGCAAGATGGTTATCACTGGTAGCTGATGTTTGGAGCACAAAGGCACATTTGGTAGTTGTGATAGGGTCAGACAGCACTACCCAGTGTCAGTCATCTTGATAGTACACCTCCACTCACTGGCAAGTAGCCATAGGCCCAGATGAAGTGGATGTGCTGTGTGTGTGGAGGAGTGTTTGCTGTTATTCCAATTCCCATCAGGCCCAGTCCTACATACACCTTCCCATCCAGCTCAACCAGACTACCTAGAACTATGCTTTACTGACAGTGAGTGGAAATGTAGTAGCAAGATGACTGACAAAGGGGACTGGTGTCTGGTTTGTCCGCAACTCCCAACAGGGCCTTGTGCTCCAAACACCAGACACAGTGTCAGCCATCTTGCCAGTACATTTCCACTCACTCTCAGGGAAGCAGAGTTACAGGGGTGCTGGTTGTGCTGGGTGGGAAGAGTGTGTGTATGGCATTGCCTGATGGGAGCTGGAGTAATGGCAACTACTCCTCCCCCACACAGCACAACCAGTTAATCTGGGCCTATGGCTAACTGACAGTGAGTGGAAATGGACTAACAAGGTGGCTGACACTGGTGCCTGGTGTTTGGAGCACAAAGCCATGATAGTAGTTGTGCTAAATTCAGACACCAGGGATCACTGTGAGCCATCTTGCTAGTACACATCCCCTCACTGTCAGGTAAGCATACTTCCAGGTGGGCTTGTTGTGCTGTGTGGTATGAGTAGTGTTTAGAATGACTACATCTCCCATCAGTCCCTGTCCTAAATACACATTCTCACCCAGCCCAAACAGCACGACTGGAACTATGCTGTCCCTGATTGTGAGTGGAAATGTACTGTCAAGATGTCTGACACTGGTGCCTGGTGTCTGGGTTGACCACAACTCCCATCCAGGCCTTGAGCTCCGGACACCCGTCCCCATTGTCAGCCATCTTGCTAGTCCAATTCAACTCGCTGTCAGGTAAGCATAGTTCCAGGGGTGCTGGTTGTGCTGGTTGGGAGGAGGACTGTTTGCACTGACGCCATCTCCCATCAGGCCCTGTTCTACACATACCTTCCCACCCAGAGCAGCCAGCCCCCCTGAAACTCTGCTTTCCTGACAGTGAGTGGGAATGTACAATCAAGATGGCTGACACTGGGCACTGGTGTTTTGCGCACAAGTCCTTGATGTGAGTTGGGGACAGGTGAAACACCATTCACCATTGTCAGCCATCCTGCTAGTGCATTTTGAACCACTGTGAGGAAAGCATGGTTCCTGATGGGCTTTTTGGGCTGGGTGGGAAGAGTGTGTGTAGGTCAGGGTCTACTGAGAGTTGTGGCCCCACCACACACCAGTCCCCAGTGTCAGCCATATTGCAAGTACATTTCCACTCACTGTCAGGTAAGCATAGTTCCAGGGGTGCTGTTTGGGCAAGGTGGGAAGAGTGTGTGTAGTGCCTGGCCTGATGGGAGATCTGGCCATTGCAAATACTCCTCCTCCCACCCAGCACCAAAAGCCTACCTGTAACTCTGCTTTCCTGACAGTGAGTGGAAATGGACTAGCAAGATGGCTGACACTGGTGCCTGGTGTTTGGAGCACAAGGCCTGGATGGGAGTTGTGGTTAAGTCAGACAACAGTCATCACTGTGAGCCATCTTGATAGTACACGTCCCCTCACTGTCAGGTAAGCATACTTCCAGGTGGGCTAGTTGGTGTGTTTGGGATGAGTAGTGTGTGCAATGACTTCATGTCCCATCAGGCCCTGTCCTACACACACCTTTGAATACAGCCCAAACAGACCATCTTGAACTATGCATACCTGACAGTGAGTGGAAATGTAGCAGCAAGATGTCTGACACTGGTGCATGATGTTTGGAGCACAAGGCCATGATGGAAGTTGTGGTCAGCTCAGACAACAGGCACCTCTGTCAGACATCTAGATGGTACATTTCCATTCACTGTCAGGAAAGCAGAGTTTCAGGGGGGCTGGGTGGTAAGGTGTGCTTGGGCCCAGGCCTAATGGGAGTTGTAGTGACAGCAAATACCCCTCCTCATACCCAGCACAACCAGATCATCTGGGCCTATGGCTACCTGACAGTGAGTGGAAATGTACTAGTAAAATGGCTGACATTGTGGACTAGTGTTTGCAGCATAGGGCCCTGTTAGGAGTTATGGCAAAGTCAAACACCAATCACCAGTGTCAGACATCCTGCTAGTACATTCTGAAACACTGTGAGGTAAGCATAGTGTTGTGGTCTATTTCTCATCCTTGTGACCTGCCTTCTTCTTCCCTATCCCTGTTGCTGGGCTGCGTCCCCACATTCTATGTGTCACTGCTTGACAACAGAATGGTCTCTTGTTGAGACTTCTGTGGTTTGACAGTTGAAGCTTGGCTGCTGCCTGGGCTGGTGGTCTTACATATGTTGTACCCAATAAATCTCCCTAAAACTTCCAGTGTGCCCCTTTGGACTTCTTTACACTGGCGACGAGTTGTGCCTGCAAGGGGACAGGACCTGATGACCACCAGTCTCCCCATCGAACCCATTTATCATACCAGGAGCCTACGTTGACAAAACTGGGAAGAGTCTACGATTTTCTTGACTCAGGTACTGTTCATTTGAGGAGAATTCACATCTTGAATTGTCTCCGTGTTTGTGGAAGCATTTGCGGCGATTTCGAGCGTCGGCCTGGCACGAGTGGCGTGTGGATTGGAGTGCTGCAGAGACTGCTGTTACATGAGGGGAAACTGCCTGCATTGCGCCCATGATTAAGGACTGACTTGGAGTTTGGAGAGCAAGCGTGTTCTCGGATTTGAAATGGACCGCTGCTGTTGCCTGCTTTGCGCCCATGACTGGAGGGTGCACGTGTTCCCAATTTAAAAAATAGACCGCTACTCTTGACTGCTTTGCGCCTATTACTGGAAGGTGCTTTGGACTAGGGGGAACAAGCGTGTTCTCAATTTCAAGGAAGGGATGGCTGTTGTGTTGTGCGCCGTGAGTGAGGAGTACAGGAGGAGACAGACAACTGCCATATTTGCTGTTGTGTTGTGCGCCGTGAGTGAGGAGCACAGGAGGATGTAGACAACTGCCATATTTTTAAAGCCCACTCGCGCACACTGAAGTCGCTTACCTCACTGAGCCAAGAATAGATTCTTCGTGGGAGCTCCATTCTTCTGCTTGTTCGCCGCACTGCTCCTACTCACATTACGCTACCTCTACGTGCTGGGAGCCACCCGGCAAGACGCAAGCGACGTGCCGCAATCTTGCGGTTGGCATTGTCGCGCACACTTATCGATTTGCTCACTATTGATGGTGGTTCGCCCAAATTGGAAAAAAAATATTTAAAAAAGGTTTGGAAGCGTGTCAGTAACGCGCACACTTATTTGTGTAAACGTAATGGTGTAAATTTCATCGCAAGTAAGTTTTTTTTTTTTTTTACATTTCCTGGCGTGTCAGTGATACGCACACTGTTCTACAATACAATTGGTACTCCGTGGCCCCCATTTACTTATTATCCATGATAGAGTACCATAAACGTGACATTTATTTTCCTGGCGTGTCAGTGATGCGCACACTATTTTCCCAACACTCTTGCGTACTTTGAATTTTTTTTTAGGGGCAGCCTGTCAGTGATACACTCACTTTAAAGTGGACCTTTTTATACAATTGTATCTACAGCTTCACATACTGTGTTCTCAAAGGAACGTTATGATTACTGGTACCAGTTGTTGTTTATCGGTTATGCATTGCTAAGTCATTACTCATTCTTTATTTATTTATTTTCTTTTCTCTATCTCTACCTTTAAGATGGCTTCTTCTAGTATGTCTCAACCGCCGCAATTCCTGTCTGATGTAGGTGACCCCATTTTACCGTGGAAGAGATGGAAGCCATTATTTGACTCTTATTTACTAGCTATTGGGGGAGAGAAGTTTTCAGCTTTAAGGAAACAGGCCACTTTATTACATAATTTGGGAGTGGAAGGTAGACATGTTTACGACAGCCTAGATGAGATTGTTTTGGGACGTGGAGAAGGCGAGCCAGACAATGTATATGACATGTCCGTTACGATGCTTGAAAAGCATTTTGGTTCAAAAATTAACGTGGTTTTAGAACGTCATAAATTCTTTTCCAGAGTCCAAGGTAAGCAAGAGAAGATTAGTAGTTATGTGGCCACTTTGAAAACGTTAGCTCGCACTTGTGAGTTTGAACAACTCGCTGACTCTCTTATTAGAGATCAAATTGTGAGGTGCACCAATGATGGGAAAGTTCAACAAAAGCTTCTCACCAAGAACCCAGACCTCAAAGAAACCCTTTTAATAGTCGAAGGAATGGAAAATACAAATATGTGGGTACGTGAAATGAGAGTGGAGAAGAGTAGTGATATTGCTGTAGAAGGAAAAGCTATTCATGAGGTTAAGAAAGATGATTCGAAGAGAGATGATTCCAAGGGGGTGGTGTCTAAGGGGAGTTACATTGAAAAAGATAAAAAAAAATCAGAAATGGAACATACTGTTGCCAAGTACAGATCTGATCCGGAACAGTTTGGGTTCAAGAACAACAGGAGTGGTTTCAAGTGTTTTAGGTGTGGAAGTGAGAGTCATTTGCCTAACAGTCCAAATTGTTTTGCTAAATCGGTTGTTTGTAATAAGTGTGGGAAGAGGGGTCATTACGCACGTGTGTGTCGTGGTAGTAAGTATCAAACGGTACGTTTTGTGGAGCAAGAGAAAAAGTTTATGTTCAGAGTGAAAGAAGATGGGGTTGTGGATGGCGATAAACTTGATATGCCTGAGTGCGAAGTGTTCATTGGTGGTGAACAATTTACTGTGTTGGCTGACTCAGGTTCACCATACACCATGGTAGGTGATGCTAATTGGGACACTGTTTTTGGTCTTGACAAGATTGAATTGTCTCCTCCAGACATAAACCCTGTAGGTTACGGTGGCGTGAAAATTGATGTTTTGGGTTTTGTAGTTAGGAAAATCCAGTTCAAAGACAGAGAAACCGTTGGGAAAGTTTACGTAGCAAAAGAGGAGATAATCTTCTGGGGTGGAGACACCAGAGAGATATGGGGATCACCCTAGATCCCAATTCGCCTGAGAAGGTGTTACTTTTGTCTTATGGTTCACCATCTGATGATGTATATTCACAATTTCCCAAAGTTTTCAGTGACAAGTTGGGTTTACTCAAAAACTTTGAACATAAAATTGTTCTTAAACAGAACGCCCAACCATTTGTCAGCAAGGTAAGGAAAGTTCCTCACCTGTTGATGGAACCTTTAGATCGAGAGCTCAAGAAGTTGTTAACTACTGGTGTTATCGAAGAGATTGAATGCTCTGAATGGTTGGCCCCCATTGTTTTGGCATCCAAGGATGGAGGAAAAGGGATTTGCATGTGTGTGGACTTACGTGGATTGAACAAACATATTTGGGTTGACAGACAACCTTTGCCGAATATCTCTGAGACCCTTGCCCTGATCAAAGATGCCAAATGTTTCAGTGTGATGGATTTGTCCTCTGCCTATCATCAGGTTCTACTCCATCCGAATTCCCGACATTTGACATCATTTGTGACGCCCCTGGGGGCTTTCAGGTTCATTCGTTTGCCCTTTGGCCTAGCTTCCGCTGCGGCCTGTTTCCAGAGGGTCATGAATAAAGTGCTTGAGGGTTTGTCTAAGGTCCTCATTTTCCAAGATGATATTCTTGTCTACGGGAAGGACCAACAAGAACATGATAAGGGTTTGTGGAGAGTTTTACAACGGCTTCAAGATGCTGGTCTGGTTATTAAAAAGGAGAAATGTAAATTTCGTGTGTCTTCTGTGAACTACCTTGGACATACTATCTCTGGTGAAGGGATTAGCCCCAAATTGGATCTTGCAGAGAGCATTGTGAAAGCCCCTGTACCGGTTAACAAAGATCAAGTCCGATCATTCCTAGGATTGGCTGAATTTTGTTCGAAGTTTGTTCCAAACTTTGCCTGTGTTTCCTCTCCTCTCAGGATGCTGCTCAAAAAGGGTGTCCAGTTCTCATGGTCTGATGACTGCTCCTCTGCTTTTAATTCTATCAAATGTGTAATTGGTCGCATGCCCACTTTGGGGCATTTTGATGCTTGCAAAAAAACCATACTGTCCACTGATGCCAGCATGCTTGGTTTGGGGGCGGTTTTATCGCAGGTTGTAGATAGTGAGTCCAGAATTGTCGCTTTTGCCTCCCGCTCACTCAGGGGTGCTGAGGAACGCTACTCGGTGATTGAGAGGGAGGCGTTGGCGGTTTTCTGGGCTATTCGCCATTTCAAGTTTTACCTTTGGGGTTTACCTGTGGTTGTTCGGACTGATCACTGTCCTCTGTGCCAAATTTTCACTTGCAGAGAGGTTGACAATATTTCTCCCAGAATCAAGCGGTGGATGGAAGGGTTATCTGAATTTAACTTTGTGGTTGAGTATGTCCCTGGACCCAAAAATGTGGTAGCAGATTGTCTTTCAAGGTTGCCTTTGAATCAGTCGGGGGTGGAAGTGGAGAACTCTCTTGTCGGATAGGTGCATGAATCTGCAGTTAATTCTAGTGAGTGGTCTTCTGCTTCTCGTGGTGACAGCGATTTAGAAATGGCCAAGGAATTTTCAATTAAGGGTTGGCCAGCAGACAAAGATGTGCCTGAATCCTTGAAAAGTTTCATTAATATCAAGGACGAGCTGTGTGTTTTTGATGAGAAGTTGCTGAGGGGTGATCGTGTGATACCTCCTCATGATCTCAGATGCAAGCTTATAAATTTAGCGCATGAAGGACATTTGGGAAGGAATTTGACGAAGGCCAGGGTTCGGGAGTGGTACTGGTGGCCGACAATGGATAGACAGATAGAGGAGGTTGTCAAAGACTGTTGGGAATGTGCCAACAGTGATAAAAGTAAAAAGACTTGTACTGCACCGCTCTCACCCGTGGAAGTTCCCTTGGAACCTTGGTCCAAGTTGGGTTTGGACATTGCTGGACCTTTTGAATTGTTTGCTTATGATGAGCGCTATGTGTTGTTGTTAGTTGACTACACCTCCAAATGGGTAGTTACCAAATGTGTACCGGTGGTGAACTCTAAGACTGTTATTGAGTTTCTCTCTGAGGAGTTTTCCAGGGAAGGTATTCCTAAACATCTCATCACCGATAACGGAGTTCAATTTGTCTCACAGGAGATGAATAGGTTTCTGAAAGAATTATCTATTACTCATTTCAAAACGGCTCTATACTCGCCACAAGCCAATGGTCTGGCGGAAAGCATGAATAAGTTGGTCAAATGTTGTGCCGAGAGGGCTTTACAAACTAAGTCTTCACTCAAGAAAATGCTTAGAGAAACTTGGTGGGCTCATCGTAACACTCCAAATTGTGTAACGTCTGTTTCTCCTTTCTCTATTCTGAGAGGCAGAAAACCCCATGACAAATTGAGTCCTGCGTGGTTGAGGTTGGATGTGAGGGATATGGGAGTGGATGAGCAAGTTGCTGAAAAAGGAAACTCCACCAAGAAAGATACAGGAATAGGTTTGACCTCAAGAATTCTTCGCTTCTCAAGCATTGGAATGTTGGGGATGAGGTGTTGGTCAGAAATCCTGGTTTGTTGAAGAAGGGTTGTTCGCGATTCATGGGACCTTTCATCATCAAAGAAGTGAGGAAGAATGTTGTTGTTCTCAATTCTGGTGGTGTGTGGAGCATGTCCAGGTTAGTTAAATGGCACCCTGGTCCCAATGCTCGTGGGCGTTACAGAGGTTTCACTTCTCCATTAGAACCTGAAGGTTCTGCCGCCCTGTGTGATAATTCTGGGACCGCAAGGGGCAATGGTGTTTCCAACGAGCTTAATCGGGGAAGTTACAGGAGGTTGAGATTCAGACCGTCCTGGCATAAAGACTATGAAATGTTTTAAACTCATATTATTGTAATGTTGTTTTGTAATTCATAATTTACTACTTCATGTTCATTATATGGAAAGGAGATGTGTTGTGGTCTATTTCTCATCCTTGTGACCTGCCTTCTTCTTCCCTATCCCTGTTGCTGGGATGCGTCCCCACATTCTATGTGTCACTGCTTGACAACAGAATGGTCTCTTGTTGAGACTTCTGTGGTTTGACAGTTGAAGCTTGGCTGCTGCCTGGGCTGGTGGTCTTACATATGTTGTACCCAATAAATCTCCCTAAAACTTCCAGTGTGCCCCTTTGGACTTCTTTACACATAGCTCCTGGTGGGCTGTTTGGGCTGGGTGTGAAGGTGTGTGTAGGACAGGGAGTTGTAGCCATTGCAAATACTCCTCCTCCCACCCAACCCAGCTAAGTCCTCTGGGCCTATGTCTACCTGACAGTGAGGGGAAGTGGACTATCAAGATGGCTGACTCCTTTGTATGGTGTTTCACTTGAAGCTAAATCCCACCCATGCCTTGAGCACGAAACACCATGCACCAGTGTCAGCCATCCTGCTAGTACACTTCCATTCAGTGTCAGGTAGCCATAGACCCAGATGAAGTGGTTGTGCTCTGGGGGAGAAGGAGTGTTTGCTGTCACTACAACTCCCATCAGGCCTGGGCCCACACACACCTTCCCACCCAGCTCAACCAGCCCACCAGGAAGAGTGGTGTCCTGACAATGAGGGAAAGTGAACTGGCAAAATGTCTGACAGTGGTGCTTTTTGTCTGAGTTGACTAGAACTCCCATCATGGCCTTGTGCTTTGAACAGCAATCCCCAGTATCAGCCATCTTGCCAGTACATTCCCACTGACTGTCAGGAAAGCATGGCTCCTGGTGGGCTTGTTGAGCTGGGTGGGAGGAGGAGTTTTTACACTAACTACAATTCCCATCAGGACCTGTCCTCCACACACCTTCCAACCCATCACAACCAGCCTGCCTGGAACTCTGCTTTCCTGACAGTGAGTGGAAAAGTGCTGGCAAGATGTCTGACAGTGGTGCCTGTCTGAGCTGACCACAACTCCCATCATGGACTTGTGCTCCTCACACCAGTCCCCAGTGTCAGCCATCTTGCTAGTACATTTTCACTCACCGTCAGGTATGCATAGTTGAAGGAGGTCTTATTGGGCTGGTTAGGAAGGTGTGTGTGGGACAGGGCCTGATGGGGGATTATATCGATGCAAACACGCCTCCTCCTACCCAGGCCAAACAGGCCACCAGGAATAGTGGTGCTCAAACAATGAGGGGAAGTGTATTATCAAGATGTCTGATACTGGTGCCTGTTGTCTGAGTTGACCACAACTCCCATCATGGCCTTGTGTCCCAGACACCAGTGCCCAGCGTCAGCCATCTTGCCAGTACATTTCCACTCACTATCAGGGACAGCATAGTTCTAGGTGTGCTGTTTGGGCTGGGTGTGAAGGTGTGTTTAGGACAGGGCCTGATGGGAGATGTAGTCAGTGCAAAGACTACTCCTCCGACCCAGCCTAAAGAGCTCATCTGGGCCTATGGGTACCTGACAGTGAATGGAAGTGTACTAGCAAGATGGCTGACACTGGTACATGGTGTTTGGAGCTCAAGGCCTTGATGGGAGTTGGCTTCAAGTTCAACACGATATAGCACTGTCAGCCATCTTGCTAGTCCACGTCCCCTCACTGTGAGGTAGGCATAGGCCCAGAGGAGTTATCAGGGCTGGGTGGGAAGAGGAGTATTTTGAATGGCCACAACTCCCATTAGGCCCTGTCCTACATACACCTTCCCACCCAGCCCAAAAAGCCCAGCATGAACTATGCTTTCCTCACAGTGGTTCAAAATGGACTATTAGGATGTCTGACAGTGGTGGCTGTTGTCTGACTTGACTGCAACTCCCATCAAGGCCTTCTGCTTCAGACACCATGCAGCAGTGTCAGCCATCTTGCTAGTACATTTCCACTCACTGTCAGAGAAGCAGACCTCCAGGTGGACTTGTTGTGCTGTGTGGGAGGAGAAGGAGTGGTTGCTGTCACTACAACTCCCATCAGGCCTGGGCCCAAACACACCTTCCCGCCCATCCCAACTAGCCTACCTGGGGCTCAGTTTTCCTGAGAGTGAGTGGAAATGTGCTGGCAAGATGGCTGACACTGGGGACTGGTGTTTGGAGCACAAAGCATTGCTGTGAGTTTGAAAGACTTGTGTACATGGTAATAGTTTTAAGCCTTTTGATTCTCATTGTAGGTTTGTGGTTTACCAATATGACATAGACATCACATGCTCATTGACTATAGTTTTTTTTAATCTAAAAAGTGTCATTTAGTTAACTGGGTCCTTTACAGTGATGTCTGCAGAGGTGCAATCGCTAAGTTTAGTAGAATGTGGAGTGGCTACTTATCAGACTCCGGTCCTTCTGTGAGTCCATAGACGCTCTCTGGCGGAAGGATGGCATGCACCTTCTCCTCCCAGGAAGTGAAGTGGACAGGTGGTGCAGGAGGGCCACCACCAGTACGTTGTCTACTTGCATGTTCTAGTGCTAACAGTTTTCTGACCCTCCTTCTGACTCCATACCACCTTCTCCTGATATCCTCCAGTGAGTGCAGGACAGATGCTTCAGCGTTCGCCTTGCTGACTATCCTGTCCCACATCCTATTTTTCTGGGTGAGGGGGGTCTGTTGGACTAGAGTTCCAAATAAATGTAGCTCTACTCTTATGATTTCATCTACAAGCACCATCAACTCCTTCTCAGCGAAACAGGGCTGCTTCCTCTGGGGCATGGTGAGGGTGAATATAAAATTGAGGGTGTGTTTGTGTTAGAAATGGGGGTCTCTAGTTGGCAGAGGCAGGTACCTTTGTCCAAATAGGGACCCTTGATTCTAGTCAGGGTAAGGGCGATACACACTTTAGATAACCCCTGCTCACCCCCTCGGTAGCTTGGCATGAGCAGACAGGCTTATCCCAAAGGCAATGTGTAAAGTATTTGTACCAACACTCACAGTAACACGGTGAAAACACCACAAAAGGACACCACACCAGTTTAGAAAAATTAAGTATCTTTATCTAAACTAAACAAGACCAAAACGACAAAAATCCAACATACACAGTTAAAAATAAGACTTTGAAAAGGTTTCAAGAACTTGTACCATGGAAAACTATGGATGCATGACTTTTCACCAAAGTACCTGTAGATGCGTCAAAATTCACAAGCCAAACAGCCGCAGCGCTGGAAAACAAAGAGATGCGACACTCTTGAGACCTTGGGGAGGCGATGCAATAGTCCCGCTGCACGCAGAGGAAGGGTTGCGTCAAATCCGGTCTGTACGGGTAGTGATGCGTCGATTCTTCGTGACGGTTCCGGTTCGCAGGTGATGCGTCGGATGAACTTGCTGCACAGGCACGATGCGTTGAAATCCGGGATGCGGCGGCGATCGATGCGGCGGCGTCAAGTCGCGCTGCGTCGGTCCTCTTCAGCCGCGATCCCTCGGTGCATCGGTTTCTGTAGTCCTTTGAGTTTCTTCTTTCTTCCAGCTCCCAAACAGCAGCAACAACCTCCAGAGGCCCAAAACTGCCACAGGCACCTCCTGGCAGGCTAGAACTCACAGCAGCAGAGTTCAGGGGAGCTGGGGGTGAAGTCTTTGTGTCCCTGTGACTTCAGAACAGGAGGCCAGCTCACTTCAGGCCCTTGGAGATCTCCTTCAAGCAGGGGACACAGCACGCAGCAAAGTCCTTCTCCTTTCCTTGGCAGAAACAGCATCTGCAGGCCAACCCCAGACACACAGCAAGGGCAGTACTTCTCCTCAGTCTCTCCAGCTCTTCTCCTTGGCAAAGGTTGTTCTTGAATTCCAGGAATTATCTAAAGTTCAGGGGTTTTAGGTCTAATACTTATACCCCAAAATGTCTTTGTTTTCTTTGTGCAAGGGGCTCTGAGCCCAGTTCAAACCAGTTCTGGGGGGTACTCTGCAAGTGCACAACAACATCCATTGTCAGTGTGAGCCTTGGCTCCAGACGCACCACAGGGGGTGGAGCCAGCATTGTGGAAGGCAGGCACAGCCTTATTCAGGTACAGGTGCTACTACTCCCAACACTCCAAATGCAGAGCAGGCCTATTCAGCCTAGTGCTGACTCATCCAGACTCCTGGAGCCACTGCACCTCCCCAGCCCCTGTCACTCTAAAGCCAGACAGTCAATCCACAAACAGGCAGAAGCACACAGGATGGTTGAACAAGAAAATAGCCACTTTCTAAAAGTGGTATTTTAAAACACACAATTTAAAAACCATCTTTACTAAAGGATGTGTTATTAAATCCTGAGTTCAGGGATACCAAACTCCATTTTTCATCTTATCCCTATGGGAAGATATGCTTGTAAAATGTTACAAAGCATTCACCATTCTGTCCTATGGGGCAAGATAGCCTTTTAATAGTGAAAAACAAAATTGGCAGTATTTCACTATCAGGACACGTTACACACACCTGCACATGTCCTCCCTTTCACATACACTGCACCCTGCCCAGGGGGGTACCTTGGGCCTACCATAGGAGTGTCCAATGTGTAAGAGAAGGGAAGGGTAGGGCCTGGCAAGTGGGTGCTCTTGCCAAGTCGACATGGCAGTTAACAAACTGCGCACAGGCACTGCAGTGGCAGGCCTGAGACATCTTTTCAGGGCTACTCATGTGGGTGGCATAATCAGTGCTGCAGGCCCACTAGTAGCATTTGAGTTACCAGCCCTGGCACACACAGTGCACTTTACTAGGGACCTACTGGTAAAACAAATATGCCAATCAGGGAGAACCAATCACAATAACAATTTACACAGAGAGCATATGCATTTTAGCACTGATCAGCAGTGGTAAAGTGCCCAGAGTCCAATAGCCAACAAACACAGGTCAGGAAAAAATAGGAGGAAGAAGCAAAAAGTTTGGGGATAACCCTGCAAAAAGGGCCATTTCCAACAGTTTGAAAGAAGGTATTTAACAAAAAAGGGATCAGTGCAAGTTGTGTGGTAGATGAAGTGTGTGAGTGTGTACAAGGCAGAGAGCAGGGAATGAAGACAGACTCCTCTATGACTGGCAGCAGTAGTGTGTGAGCAGAGGATCATGGTCATTTTTTTGCTCTTTTTATAGGTGGATTGGTGGGCGTGCCTAATATTTGTTTTTTTTAAATTTGGTGCTGCCTATGCTTGTTGTGACTGATTTTGGCATTTTACACTTGCCATTTGTAACACAAACCGACATGGTTCCGAAACCGCATCGGATGCATCGTAATCTGTTCGGCGGGTCAACCGAGTCTTGTTTGTAAGCAGAATGCCTATGCGACGGCATTTACGACCCACTTGGTTGGTTTGCACTTGTTTCCGACCGACGCGGTCGGGCGGAATGGTTTCCGACCGACTCGGTTGGAGTTTTGCATGCTATGCATTGTAATACGACGGTCGGAGAGCTTGCGGTCGAGTCGGTCGGAATGCTTCCAAGGACGAGTCGGTCAGATGGTCTTTCCAACTGACTTCGTAATGAGGCCCTAAACAGTAGTCACAGACATTGTGTATTGTTTGGGAGTAGGCGGGTCACACTATTTCTCAATTTTTCAAAGATACATTATTTATAATCCCCAATTTGTAGATAACGTTCTGCAACCTCTTTTGCTAATGTTCAGTAGTTTCCAAACTTTTAGGAAATATTCCTGAGGCACCTGGACATGGGTTCAATTTACAATAAGATTTCTGACATTACCAATTCAGGCCCACAGCAAAATATTTGGCTACAAATAGTTTCTTTACTTCTTCTGCAGAGGCACCAACTCACTTTGTCTCTGGCGCTCGCACCACACCCCAGACACATAGAAAAAGTATTGCTTGCTTAGATAGTTCAATTGCACTTGGTTTTTTGCTTTTTAGGAAAAAGTACCCCCTCTCATGATTTGATCCCTATGCTCTTGGGGTCAGTAAGATGAGATCTTCCTAAGCTCACGTCACAGCTTTTTAGTTTTAGAGTTCAAGACAAAAGGCCTGATTATGAGTTTGGCGGTGTGGGAGAAGGGCATCAAGCCACCGCCCAACTCCCACACCGCCAAACCTCACCACCGGCCACCCGCCTAATTACGAGTCCTCTTGTGGTCTGGCAGGCGGTCTTTTGGAGTTTCCAAGGGCGTGACTATTAAAAAGGCACTGCAATGGGAATGCCAAAGCCCGTTCCTGCACGATATGGACTGCACAGTCCATGCTGTGCAGGAAATTGGTGCATGCAGACAGGGGGGCACACCATGTGCCCCCCTGCATGCATCCTCAAGGCATGAGGGAACAGGGGACCCTGTAGGGCCCCCTTAGTTTCCTCAACGCCACAGGTTTCACGGCGGGCTCACCGCCATGAAATCTGTGGCAGTGAGGAAACTCGTAATATGCTTGGCGGTGCTGCAGCAGCACTGTCAACATATTGCGGCCCTCAGACTGCCGCGTCACCACCAGGGATCATGGATACCTGGTAGTTGCAGCGGTCCTGTGATGGTCCAACCACCGTAGTTGTAATATGGTGGTTGATCCACTGGTGTGGGGGTGCCCGACCACCACCGCACCTCCACTGCGAGTTTGGCAGTTCTATGGGTGGGTGAGCAAGTTTTGAAAAGCAAACTGCTGTTAAAGCATAGGGCTACCACCATAGTTATATTAATTAGGAACACTTTGACCTACCCAGTGTCCCCAACTTGGGATATCTACAGAGAACAGGCTGTTAACAGTGCATTGTAAGAATTAGATCACTTTAAATTAGGGCTACGTGTTTTACCTGCAGACCACAAGCAATAAACATTAATTCCTTGACTAAGGTATATTAAATCATCATTAGTTAACTTGGACCTGGGAGATTTTTTGTGAAATATAGCATCTATTCCACCAAATGCGCCCTCCATAGTTCAGGAAAAATTCTGGAACTGTGTACATGAAAAACAAATTAATTCAGCCACACTGGGGAGCCTAAAAATTATTTCTTAAACATAAAATCTACCTACTAAATTGAGGAAATTATAGATCACTTGCAACCCCAGTCTGTAGAAAACTGTGTGTCCAATTTATATTGGGCACACTGCCACTGGCATCTTTTATGGGCAGCTGGATAGTTTCTAGATTTGAGCCCGTCATGTGCCCTTCATGCAATACCAGCTACGAAAAGGATGAGCATGTACAATTATTTTGCCCTTCATAAAAACCACCTAGATTAAGGTGGATCAAACCACAATGTTTACATTTGCGTGTTAGACATTTCTCTGAAGCATAAAGGATCTGTAAAACGGACACTAGGCCTATTGTTGAACCCTTGAAGGCGGACGGTCCCTTGCCTTTCCCAAGGCAGTGCCTGGAAAACAGGCACTGCAATGAGAACGGCAAAAAAGTCTCAGTGTGGCATGGACGGTGACGTCCATGCCGTGCTGGAACTTTGGGGCAATACAGACCCTAAATGTATCCCCATGGTGGGGGCTATGGAGGCCCCATAGGGCCCTCTTTGATCCTCCACCATCACCACCACCAAGAAATGGCTGGCGGTGGTGGAACTCATAATATATCCTGAGCAGGACAGCGCCAGTCCCACTCAGCATGTTACATTGTGGCAGAGGTCCGCCACCGCCAGGGAACAACTGTTCCCTGTCGCAGCCTGTGGTCCTCCGCTGCAACGACTTTTGAAGTCGTAATGTGGCGAATGGACCATTGCCACCACGAGTCTGGCAGTCTTACGACCTTCAGTCTCGTAATCAGGCCCTAAATTCTGCAAACGGCCTGCACCCCTTGTACTTACACTTGCACAGCCATGCTCCCCGGTCAAATAACTAGATTTTAATTAACAGATATAAGCAAGAGTTGTACATGATTGTTCAACTTTTTTTGTTTTTAATTTCTTTTGTATTGTGCCAATATGATTCTTTATGTCTGTATTATTGTTTTTTTTAAATTCAAACTGACAATAAACGTCAGTATGAGTCAAACCAAAACTCCTAGCACTTTAATTTCATTTTTAAAACATAATTCATGTCATGCCTCTATTCCTATCATGATTTTTTATAATAATTCTTTATTGAAGAAGATGAACAAGCAATCAAAGTATAAAAGTCAGAAGCAACAATTCCATTATACATTCTTGCAGTGAACTTACAAAATGGATTAAAGATTGTTGCTGATACCCTCACAATAGGAAACTGATCAGTGTTGGGACGTTTCGCGAAGAAAGAGAAGAAGAAGAGAGGGCAGAAATGTATGAAAAGTAGAAGGAAATGGTATGAGTTTTGTAAGTGGTTTAAAAGGCTGATAGATATGCAAAGAAGCACAGCAAGAGGTTCAGAAAGGATATCTTTGAGGTGTTATGGCATCAGGAGCTATTAGAAGAAGCACTAAAATATTTGCCAGCCTGTTTGTATAGATTGGTGGCCTAGATAAGAGATTTCAGCCACAAGATCACAACAAGGGGACTGCAGATTGTATATTAAGCTCACATAGAAAGCCATGAGCAGCATGACTCAGACTCAGAGCCAGTAGTGGGGGCATCATTGATTTCCATCCTCTTTCTATACTAATTTTGGCATGGCTGCTACTGTATCAATCCACCTTTTTCAATGATTGGTATCCCTTGTCTCCTCCAAAGTATCATGTATGATTGGCAAAGGGATAAGATTAAGGCCACTGAATTTTTGTGCCTTGGATTATACACTTTGCCAATAGATAGTTAGATTGGGCAGGACTGTAGAGTGTGTGATATGTCCCCTTCTAGAAGTCCACATCTCCAGGAGGGAGAGCAAGGATTCAGACTTGCTTTAACGTTTCTATGTGGGATCCAATACAAGCCATGTAAAAGCTTACAGAAGTTAAATGGATGATGGGCTTCCAATAGGAATTTGTACGCGTCTTAGACAATTCTTATCAACTTTCCCCTATATAATGCTTTGGAATTCTGTTGTGCCATCTATCCTTATGAAGACATATCAATGGTTTAAAATTACCTTCTTCAATTATCGTACTATTGATAACAGAGATCATTACACCGACATTTCCCTATCTCTCTAAAACATGCAACTGCATTGATAATACATTAAGAAGCATTCTGTTCAATCTGTCTCGATGGCAATGTAACAACTGCATGTAACTATGAATGAAAATGGCCAATTTACTCACTCTGAGGCCTTAAAAAGTGTTTTTTTCACCCATGGGAAGTGAATTAAATGTAATTTGGAGGCATTTAATGTTCAAGCGAAAACACTCGATATTTGATGAAAGAGATAATACCCCCTCCTTATGACATGCTTCAGAAAGGTAAAAAACTTGTCCGTTTTCAAATGTTGCATCTTTCATCTACATCTCACATATGTATGTGGATCATCAATTTTAGAGATAAAATGAGCATGTTTAAAGTGATTTTTGTGCGCCCAAGGGCCCTAAACGCAACATTTGTGTAATGGGCAAAAGTGAATGAAAATGGCCAATTTACTCACTCTGAGGCCTTAAAAAGTGTTTCTTCACCTCCGGAAGTGAATTAAATAACATTTGGAGGCATTTAATATTCTAGCGCAAAAACCCGATTTTTGATAAGAGAGATACCACCACCACCTTACGACATGCTTCAGAAAGTTAACAAAATGGTCTGTTTTGAAATGTTGCATCTTTCAGCTACATCTCACATATGTATGTGGATCATCACTTTTAGAGATAAAATGAGCAAGTTAAAAGTGATTTTCATGCTTCCAGGGCCCTAAACAGAAGATTTGTAGAATGGGTAAAAGTGAATGAATATAGCCACTTTAATGACTCTGAGCCCTTAAAAAGTGTTTCGTCACACCCGGAAGTGAATTAAATAACATTTGGAAGCATTTAATGCCCTATCAAAAAAAAAAATTTTTGGATGAAATAGATAACACCCCCCTTACAAAATGCTTCAGAAAGGTAAAAAATGGTCCGTTTTCAAATGCTGCATTTTTCAACTACATCTCACATATGTATTTGGATCATGAATTTTAGAGTAAAATGAGCATGTTTGAAGTGATTCTTGTGCTTCCAGGGGGCCTAAACGCAAGTTTGTGAAATGGGTAAAAGTGAATGAAAGTGGCCAATTTAATCACTCTGATGCCTTAAAAAATGTTTCTTTATCCTGGGAAGTGAATTAAATAACATTTGAAGGCATTTAATGTTCAAGCAAAAACGCCAGTTTTTTGATGAAAGATATAACACGCCCCCCTTACAACATGCTTCAGGAAGGAAAAAAATGATCCGTTTTCAAATGTTGCATCTTTCAACTACATCTCACATTTGTATGTGGATCATCACTTTTAGAGATAAAATGAGTATGTTAAAAGTGATTTTTTGTGCATCCAGGGGCCCTACAATGAAGATTTGTAGAATGGGTAAAAGTGAATGAAAATGGCCAATTTACTCACTCTGAGGCCTTAAAAAGTGTTTCTTCACCCCGGGAAGTGAATTAAATAACATTTGGAGGCATTTAATGTTCAAGCGAAAACGCCTAATTTTTATGAAAGAGATATCACCCCCCTTATGACATGCTTCAGAAAAGGAAAAAATTGACAGTTTTCAAATGTTGCATTTTCCAACTACATCTCACATATGTATGTGGATCATCACTTTTAGAGATTTTTGTGCTTCCAGGGGGCCTAAACCAAGATTTGAGTAATGGTTAAAAGTGAATGAAAATGGCTAATTTACTCACTCTGGGGTCTTAAAAGGTGTTTCTCCCTCCCAGGAAGCGAATTAAATAACATTTGGAGGCATTTAATGTTCAAGTGAAAATGCAAGATTTTTGATGCAAGTTGATAACAACCCCCTTATGAAATAATTCAGAAAGGTAGAAATGGTCTGTTTTTAAATGTTGCAACTTTCAACTACATCTCACATTTGTATGTGGATCATCACTTTTAGAGATAAAATTGGCATGTTTAAAGTGATTATCATGCTTCCAGGAGCCCTAAATGCAAAATTTATGGAATGAGGAAAAGTGAATGAAATTTGGTGGCCGATTGAGGCTGGTGAATGTCCACGTCCAACAGCTAAGGCCAAGAATCTAGGAGTGATCTTTGATGATCAGCTTAATTTTGCAGATCAAAATCAATCGTCTAACTTCTTCCTGCTTCTTCTTAGTGAAGACTTTACAGAAGATTTTCCCATTTATCCCTCAGGAACTCAGGAAGTCGGTGGTAGTAGCTCTCATTCTTTCGAAAATAGACTACTGCAATGCACTCTTTATGGGCACTGACAAGGCTCAGAGGACGAAACTACAATCGTTACAAAATGCTGCTGCACGATTGTTATTAAACATTCCTAAAGGCCATCCCACCTTGCCTGGCATAAGATCTCTACACTGGCTCCCTATCCAGCAACAAGTAGAATTTAAGGCCCTCTGTTTGGTGCACAAGGCACTATATGGAGGTGGTTCGGTTGATATCCAGAAATTGTTTTCATGGTATACTCCCACCAGAAATCTTAGATCCACAAATGTGGGTCTTATTCATGTCTCCAAAATTCGTAGAACAAGATGGGGAGGTAGGAGTTTATCACATTGTGCAGCTAAACTGTGGAATCAGATGCCTATTGCAATGAGAATGCAATCCAACAGGCAACTTTTTAGGAAACTGCTAAAATCCTGGTTGTTCCCCACTAACTAAGTCGTCGCTGTCAACGTTACAGTACCTCTTCACACTTTCAGCGCCAAGACGCGGCGGCATTCAAGCGCTTTACAAAATGTACCTTATCTTATCTTATATATATATAATATATACATATATAAATATTCACATTTACTTACCTTAACAACTTTTACCAAAAATATGCCTTTACCACTCATGAATTTGCATTGTAATGGCATGCGTGGTAAAGGTATATGCGTGGTAAAAGTTTGCATTGCAAATGCAACGCTTTGTAACAACACTTGTGTTGTAACAACCGCGTTGTAATGGCATGCAAAGTATTTGTATGCGATGTATCATCATACATTCGAAATAAATAACATTTGGAGGCATTTAGGGGAAGATTTACAAGAAGGTGCCGCAGCATGGCACCGCAAGCCCTTTGGCTGTGCCATGCTGTGGCACCTTCAGAGCACAGGAATGCGACATATTTCCAATGATATGTCGCATTCCTGTGCTCTCCCCTGTGCTGGCGCACAAACAGCTGCCAAGCGCCAGTGCAGGCACCCTTCACCATGGTGCAAGGATGTCTGCGTCATGGGGGGATTGTTTTTGCGCAGGAAGGGGCACCTTCCTGCACAAAAACAATCACTTTAGGCATTTTCCTCTTTCAATGCGTGCTGTACAATGCAGCACGCGTTGAAAGAGGAAAAAATGAGGAGAAATTAAGACATTTCTCCTCGTTGCGCCTCGCTACGCCACCCCTAGGGTGGCGTAGCATACTGACGCATTTCCAGGTTTACGAATCCTCGTAAATCTGGAAATGTGTCTTGTGCCATGGGTGTTGCGTGGGAACACCCACAGCAACACCCATGGAACGCCCCTTTGACGCAAAGTGCTGCGTGTAAATGGGCCGTATTTACAAGGACAGGAAAAGCAACGCAGGGTGGCTTTTCCTGTCCTTGTAAATATGGGGCAGTGAGATGCGCTGCCAGTGCACCACAAAAAGTGACGTACTGGCAGTGCAAGGGGCTTGTAAATCTGCCCCTTAATAGTCAAGTGAAAATGCCCAATTTTTGATGAAAGAGATAACACCCCCCCTTACGACATGCTTCAAAAAAGTTAAAAATGGTCCGTTTTTATATGTTGCATCCTTCAACTACGTCTCACATATCAATGTGGATCATGACTTTTAGAGATAAAATGAGCATGTTTAAAGTGATTTTTGTGCTTCCAAAGTCCCTAAACCGAATATTTGTAGAATTGGGAACAAGGAATGAAAATAGCGCATTTACTCACTCAGAGGTCTTAAAAGGTGTTTCTTCACCCCGGATAGTGAATTAAATAACATTTAGAGGCATTCAATGTTCAAGCGAAAAATGTTCAATTTTAAAATGTTGCATCTTTCAACTACATCTCAGATTTGTATGTGGATCATCACTATTAGAAATAGATTTTGCATGTTTAATGTGATTTTCGTTCTTGGAGGGGCCCTAAGTGCAAGATTTGTGGAAAGTTAAAAGTCAAAGATAATGGGCAATTTACTCACTCTGAGGCCTTAAAAAGTGTTTCTTCACAACAGGAAGTGATTTAAATAACATTTGGAGGCCTTTAATGTTCAAGCGAAAACGTCAGAATTTTGATGAAAGAGATAACACCCCTCTCTTACGACATGCTTCAGAAAAGTAAAAAATGGTCCGTTTTCAAATGTTGAATCTTTCAACTACATCTCACATACGTATGTGGATCATCACTTTTAGAGATAAAATGAGCATTTTAAAGTGATTTTAATGCTTCCAGGGGCCCTAAATGGAAGGTTTATATTATAGATAAAAGTGAATGAAAATATTGACTTCACTCACTCTGAGCCCTCAAAAAGTGTTTCTTCCCACCGGGAAGTGAATTAAATAATATTTAGAGGCATTCAATGTTCAAGCGAAAACTCCCGATTTTTGAGGAAAGAGATAACTCCCCCCTTCAGACATGCTTCAGAAAGGTAAAAAATGTTCCATTTTCAAATGTTGCATCTTTCAACTACATTTCACATTTGTATGAGGAGCATCACTTTTAGAGATAGATTGAGCATGTTTAATGTGATTTTCGTGCTCCCAGGGGCCCTAAATGGAAAATTTGCAGAATGGGCAAAAGTGATTTAAAATAGCGAGTGTACTAACTCTGAGGTCTTAAAAGGTGTTTCTTCTCCTCGGGAAGCGAAAACGCCTGATTTTTGATGAAAGAGATAACACCCCGCCCCCCTTACAACATGGTACAGAAAGGTAAAAAATGGTCCTTTTTTAAATGTTGCATCTTTCAACTACATCTCACATATGTATTTGGATAATCACTTTTACAGTTAGATTGAGCATGTTTAAAGTGATTTTGTTGCTTCTAGGGTCCCTAAATGATAGATTTACGGAATGGGTAAAAGTGAATGAAAATGGCCAATTTACTCACTCTGAGCCCCTCAAAAGTGTTTCTTCACCCCAGGAAGTGAATTAAATAACATTTGGAGGAATTTAATATTCAAGCGAAAATGCCAGATTTTTGATGAAAGAGATAACACCCCCATACGATTTGCTTCACAACGGTCAAAAATTGTCCATTTTCAAATGTTGCACCTTTCAACTACATCTCGCATTTGTATGTGGATCAACAATTTTAGAGATAAATTGAGCATGTTTAAAGTGATTTTTGTGCTTCCAGGGGCCCTAAATGGAAGATTTGAGTAAGGGGTAAAAGTGAATGAAAATGGCCAATTTTCTCACTCTGAGGTCTTAAAAAGTGTTTCTTCACCCTAGAAAGTGAATTAAATAACATTTGGAGTCATTTAATGTTCAAGCGAAAACGCCCGATTTTTGATGAAAGAGATAACACACCCCCTTACGACGTGCTTCAGAACGGTAAAAAATGGTCCATTTTCAAATCTTGCATCTTTCAACTACATCTCATATATGTATTTGGATAATCACTTTTCAGTTAGATTGAGCATGTTTAAAGTGATTTACTTGCTTCTGGGGGCCCTAAATGCAAGATTTATGGAATGGGTAAAAGTGAATGACAATGGCCAATGTGCTCACTGTGAGCCCTTAAAAAGCGTTTCTTCACCCCGGGAAGTAAATTAAATAACATTTGGAGGCCTTTAATGTTTATGCGAAAATGTCAGATATTTGATGAAAGAGATAACACCCCCCTTATAATATGCTTCAGAAAGGTCAAAAATGGTCCGTTTTCACATGTTGCATCTTTCAACTACATCTCATATTTGTATGTGGATCATCACTTATAGAGATAAAATGAGCATCTTTAAAGTAATTTTCATGCTTCCAGGGGCCCTAAATGGAAGATTTGTAGAATGGGTAAAAGTGAATGAAAATAGCGAATTTACTCACTCTGGGCCCCTAAAAGTGTTTCTTCACTCTGGGAAGTGAATTAAATAACAGTTAGAGGCATTTAATGTTCAAGCATAAATGCCCGATTTTTGATGAAAGAGAATACACCCCCTTACGATTTGCTTCAGAAAGGTCAAAGATGGTCCGTTTTCAAATGTTGCATCTTTCAACTACATCTCACATATGTATTTGGATAATGAACTTTACAGATAGATTGAGCATGTTTAAAGTGATTTTCTTGCTTCTAGGGGCCCTAAATGCAAGATTTATGGAATGGGTAAAAGTAATACTCTGAGGCCTTAAAAGGTGTTTTTTCACCCTGGGAAGTGAGTTAAATAACATTTGGAGGCATTTAATGTTCAAATTAATATACCTGATTTTTGATGAAAGAGATAACACCCCCTCCCTTATGACATGCTTCAGAATGGTAAAAAAATGGTCCGTTTTCAAATATTGCATGTTTCAACTACATCTCACATTTGTACGTGGATCATCAATTTTAGAGATAAAATGAGCATGTTTAAAGTGATTTTCTTGCTTCCAGGGACCCTAAATGCAAAATTTATGGAATGGTGAAAAGTGAATAAAAATGGCCAATTTACTCACTCTGAGCAATTAAAAAGTGTTTCTTCATCCCAGGAAGTTAATTAAATAACATTTGGAGGCCTTTAATGTTCAAGCAAAAGGTAAAAATGGTCCATTTTCAAATGTTGCATCCTTCAACTACATCTCACATATGTATGTGGATCATCACTTTTAGAGATAGATTGAGCATGTTTAATGTGATTTTCCTGCTCAGCGGGGCCCTAAATGCAAGATTTGTGCAAAGGTAAAAGTGAATGAAAATGGGCAATTTACTCACTTCACTCTGAGGCATTCAAAAGTGTTTCTTCACCCCGGGAAGTGAATTAAAGGGAAACACCCTTTACAACGCGGATGTTATAATGCAACTACCATTACATCGCAATGCCCTTACAAAGCAATAGCATTACAATGCATATGCTTTTTCCACACATGCCTTTACTACCATTTTTTTTGTAAAGGTAAGAATGGTAAAGGCATATGTGTTTTACATGTAAGTATTAGGGAAGTATAGGGGCTTATTTACAAGCCCCTTGCGCCACTTTTGCGTCATTTTTAACATGGGAAAAGTGACGCAAAAGTGGCGCAAAGGGCTTGTAAATCTGGCCCATAGTGTTTAGGGCGGGTTTGGGTTTTGGGATGTGGGGGTATAGATTTTGGGGTGCCAAGGTTGATTTTAGTGTTCGGGCTAGATTTGGTTTTGGGGTACAAAAGGACATTTTAAGGTTTAGTGTGGGTATGAGTTTTGGTGTAGCAAGGGTAATTTTAGGGTTCAGGGTGTGTTTGAATTTTGGGGTGCAAGGGTTAATTTTAGGGTTCAGGGCGTGTTTGATTTTTGGGGTGCAAGGGTTAATTTTGGGGTTCAGGTGGGGGTATGGGTTTTGGGCTTTCAGTGTAATTTTCGGGTTCAGGGTGGGTTTGTGTTTTAGGATGCCAGGGGTAACTTTTGGGTTCAGGGTATGTTTCGGTTTTGGGGTGCAAGGGTTAATTTTAGGGTTCAGGGTGTGTTTGGGTTTTGGGGTGCTAGGGTTAATTTTGGTGTTCAGGGTGGGTATGAGTTTTGGGGTCTGAGGGGTAATTTTAGGGTTCAGGGTGGGTTTGGGTTTTGGGGTGACAGGGGTAATTTTAGGGTTTAAGGTGTGTTTGGGTTTTGGGGTGCAAAGGTTAATTTTTGGATTCAGGGTAGGTATGGGTTTTGGGGTGCCAGGGGTAATTTTAGGGTTCAGGGTGAGTGTGGGTTTTTGGGGTGCCAGGGGTAATTTTAGGGTTCAGTCTGTTTGGTTTTTTAGGGTACATGGGGTAATTGTAGGGTTCAGGGTGTGTTTAGGTTTTGGGGTGCAAGGGTTAATTTGGGGGTTCAGGGTGAGTATGGGTTTTGGGGTGTCAGGGGTAATTTTAGGGTTCAGGGTGTTTGGGAATTTGGGATGCCAGGGGTAATTTTAGGGTTCAGGGTGTGTTTTGATTTTGGGGTGCAAGGGTTAATTTTGGGGTTCAGGGTGGGTATGGGTTTTGGTGTGTCAGGCGTAATTTTAGGGTTCAGGGTGGGTATAGGTTTTTGGGGTGCCGGGGGTTATTTTTGGTGTTCAGGCTGGGTCTGAGTTTTGGGGTTCAAGGGTTAATTTTAGGGTTTAGAGGGTATGGTTGGGGAGAGGATGCAGCCTTAGGGCTAGAGCGGTTGACCTCGAAGCTGGGTAACCGGGTTTGAGTCACGGCAACGATGCTCAACATCCTGTGATTCTGGGCAAATCACTTAATCTCACCGTGCCTAACAAAAATGAATATGTCCATCTGTAACAAAAATGGTGCTCATGTAAAGCGCTCTGATACCCGATGTCTCGGGTCTAGTTTGCTCTATATAAAACTCTAAAAAAAGAATATATATATCGGGTTCAGGGTGGATTTGGGTTTTAGGATGCCAGGGGTAACTTTTGGGTTCAGGGTGTGTTTCGGTTTTGGGGTGCAAGGGTTAATTTTAGGGTTCAGGGTATGTTTGGGTTTTAGGGTGCAAGGGTTAATTTTGGTGTTCAGGGTGGGTCTGAGTTTTGCGGTGTGAGGGGTAATTTTAGGGTTCTGGGTGGGTTTGATTTTTGGGGTGACAGGGGTAATTTTAGGGTTCAAGGTGGGTTTGGGTTTTGGGGTGCAAAGGTTAATTTTTGGATTCAGGGTAGGTATGGGTTTTGGGGTGCCAGGGGTAATTTTAGGGTTCAGGGTGAGTGTGGGTTTTTGGGGTGCCAGGGGTAATTTTAGGGTTCAGAGTCTGTTTGGTTTTTTAGGGTACAAGGGGTAATTTTAGGGTTCAAGGTTTGTTTGGGTTTTGGGGTGAAAGGGTTAATTTTGGGTCTCAGGGTGGGTATGGGATTTGGGGTGTAAGGGGTAATTTTAGGGTCCAGGGTGCATTTGGGTTTTTAGGGTGCCAGGGGTAATTTTTGGGTTCAGGGTGTGTTTAGGTTATGGGGTGCAAGGGTTAATTTTGGGGTTCAGTTTGGTTATGGGTTTTGTGGTGTCAGGGGTAATTTTAGGGTTCAGGGTGTGTTTGGGTTTTTGGGGTGCCAGGGGTTTATTTTGGGGTTTATGGGGTATGGTTGGGGAGAGGATGTAGCCTTAGGGCTAGAGCGGTTGACGTCAAAGCTGGGGAACCGGTTCGAGTCTCGGCAACGACGCTCAACATCCTGTGATTCTGGGCAAATCACTTAATCTCCCCATGCCTAACAAAAATGAATGTGTCCATCTGTAACGAAAATGGTGCTCATGTAAAGCGCTCTGATACCCGATGTTTAGGGTCTAGTTCGCGCTATATAAAACTCTAAAAAAAAAGAAAAAAAATATGGGCACTAGGATAGTAAGGGTAATTTTAGAAATTCTGGGAGTATGGGTATTGGGGTAGTAAGGGTAATTTAAGGGTTTTGGGAGGTCACTATATATATATATATATATATATACACATATATATATATATATATATATACATATTATCTACTGGCGGTCGCCAGTAGATAGTTATAGTTAGGACCTATTTTCCATAGGAAATCTGCAACATTCTATTTGAAATAACTCTTGCGCCGGTTGACGAATCTTCGCAAAAGCTTCCAACTTGTTGGGGCGCTCCGGTCCGCTCCTACCCTGAAAGTCTCGGGGTGATTCGTCAAGCGGGGGCCGAGAAAAAAGGGGGGTCCCAAAACGCGTTTTCCCCAGTCATTTTTCCATTGGATCCTTTCATCGCAGCTACAGCCCGAACTGCTGAATGGAATTACACCAAATTTGGCAAAGAGGTAGCCCTTGGTTCAGTGTCATGCCTTTTGCTTAAATGGTGTAAATCCGTTCAGTAGTTTCTGAGAAAATCACAAGTAAAATCACCTATATATCTATGGCCGAGTAGGGTCCGCGTACCCTGAGCGCACCCTGCGCGCACCGTCCCGATCACGAGCTGCATGGTAATTGGCTGTCAACTGGCTGTCAACACTCCAAATCAGGAAGTGTTGGCAGCCATTTTGTCCCTCGGTAGAACCGAGGCACAGAAACAAGTGCGCAAAACGCACAAAGGGGGCAGGGTAGAAACACCCTGACCCCCTAGGTCTGCTCAGGAGGTCCCACAAGGAAGGGGAAGTAATTCCCCTTGAATACTGGGGGTCCTTGGGGGCCTACTAGCCCACCAAGAACCTCCGGTATGCGCCAGGGGGCTGCGTTGCAGAGAGGTGTACAGAGGCCACACCCCTTTTTACACCTCTCTGCAACGCAGCTCTGTGGCGCTTTGAAGGTACATGGTGGGCTAGTTGGACTCCAGGGACCCTCAGTATTCAAGGGGACTTAATCCCCCAACTTAAAACGCGCCACGGGGCGCATTTGCACAGTGGTGAAGGGAGGGGGCGTGGCTTCAGGTGACATGTGTGCAAACAGGCCCTGTGGCGCGTTTTAAGATGGGGAATTAAATCCTCTTCAATCCTGAGGGTCCCTGGGGGCCAACTAGCCCACCAGGTACCTCCAGTAAGCGCCACGGAGCTGCGTTGCAGAGTGTTGTAAAAAGGGGCGTGGCCTCTGAACACCTCTCTGCAACGCAGCTCTCTGGCGCATACTGGAGGTATCTGGTGGGCCAGTTGGCCTCTAGGGACCCTCGGGATTGAGGAGGAATTAATTCTCCAACTTAAAACGCGCCACAGGGCGTGTTTGCAGACATGTCACTTCAGGCCCCACCCCCTTCCTTCACCATTGTGCAAATATTCCTCTAAAATCAGCCGAACTATGAATTCCGATTTACTCACCTGTTATCAGGAGAGACCTCAGTGCTGCATCTTTGAGCCCAGTACTGATCCCGAAAAGTAATTTTAACCGTACTTACCAGTAACTTGAATTTCCTTCCATAGGATATCATTGCCTGCTTTTTGCTGAAAAAGTTTCTGTCGATTTATGAAACATACAAATATTCCTCTAAAATCAGCCGAACTACGAATTCCGATTTACTCACCGGTTATCAGGAGAGACCTCAGTGCTGCATCTTTGAGCCCAGTACTGATCCTGAAAAGTAATTCTAACCGTACTTACCAGTAACTTGAATTTCCTTCCATAGGATATCATTGCCTGCTTTTTGCTGAAAAAGGTTCTGTGTCGATTTTTGAAACATACAAATATTCCTCTAAAATCAGCTGAACTACGAATTCCGATTTACTCACCGGTTATCAGGAGAGACCTCAGTGCTGCATCTTTGAGCCCAGTACTGATCCTGAAAAGTAATTTTAACCGTACTTACCAGTAACTTGAATTTCCTTCCATAGGCTAACATTGACTGGTTTCACTTGGAAATTCTTCTAAGTGTGGAGTTTTGGAACTTTATAATATTCCTCTAAAATCAGCCGAACTACGAATTCCGATTTACTCACCTGTTAACAGGAGAGACCTCAGTGCTGCATCTTTGAGCCCAGTACTGATCCTGAAAAGTAATTTTAACCGTACTTACCAGTAACTTGAATTTCCTTCCATAGGATATCATTGCCTGCTTTTTGCTGAAAAAGTTTCTGTCGATTTTTGAAACATACAAATATTCCTCTAAAATCAGCCGAACTACGAATTCCGATTTACTCACCGGTTATCAGGAGAGACCTCAGTGCTGCATCTTTGAGCCCAGTACTGATCCTGAAAAGTAATTTTAACCGTACTTACCAGTAACTTGAATTTCCTTCCATAGGCTAACATTGACTGGTTTCACTTGGAAATTCTTCTAAGTGTGGAGTTTTGGAACTTTATAATATTCCTCTAAAATCAGCCGAACTACGAATTCCGATTTACTCACCTGTTATCAGGAGAGAACCCAGTGCTGCATCTTTGAGCCCAGTACTGACCCTGAAAAGTAATTCTAACCGTACTTACCAGTAACTTGTATTTCCTTCCATTGGAATCCATTGTCTGGTTTTCAGCAGAAAAGTTTCAAAGTGTCGATTTTCACAAACTACAAATATTCCTTAAAAATCGCCTGTATGACTTAAACGCATTCTTTCAACTGTTTACAGGAGATGCACCAGTGCTGGATCCAGGATCCACCACTGAGTAAGAAAAAGTAACGATAACACTACTTACCTGCTAAGTGAATTTCCTCCCATAGGATAACATTGGTGATTCTATGTGAAAAAGTTTCTGTCAACTTTTAAAATACAATAATATTCCTTAAAAATCACTACTGTAACCAAAACGCTTTTACTCAATGGTTTACAGGAGATGTCCCAGGACTGAATCTAGGATCCAGTCCTGTGGTTAGAAAAAGTAATCCATAAAGTAACTAATTGCATTTAACTAGAAATTCACATTGAGCTCAATGTTGCATTGTGTTTGAAATTGTGTTGCCCATTGCAACAACTGTAACTACTGTACTTAAAAGTCTATTGCCTATTTGCAAAGTATTTAAACTAAAGTAATTCATTCTGAGAAAGTATATTTTGTAATGTAATGTACAATGTAATTACAATGTAATTTAAAAAATAAAATATGTAAAAATAAATAGTTTAAAAAAATGTAGTAAATCAGTATCAAAAAAATAAATATAACATTTAATACATTTAAAAATTGTCATTTACAAAACCTTTGAAATTCACTGTAAAAAACCATAGGTTTCAGACATGTTATAGTTAGGAATTAGCATTTAAAAAACCTTTGAAATTCACTGAAAAAACCATAGGTTTCAGGCACGTTATAGTTAGAAATTAGCATTTAAAAAACCTTACAAATTCTTTTTTTTTTTTTTTCTTTTTTTCCCCCTACCAGTGAATATTTTAACCTTCCCACTTATTATTTAATATAATACCCGCATTTGTGCCCTCAACATCCGCTCCAAATGTGATGCCACCTCACTCTATCTTTCTGTTGTCCCAGTGGCGCCCTGTCCTCTTATCTCCTGTAGTTCCTTCAAGTACTCCTGAGCCTTAATTTCTGATGAAAACACCCGCATTTTTCCTCTGTATAGAATTTTAAGGCATGCAGGGCTCAATAGATAAGCTTTGGCACCAAGTGCCTGGAAGGGAGAGATTAGTTGACGTAACCTCCACCGCCTTTCCACCGTAGTGTGACAGAAGTCTGGGCGCGTGAAAAAAGTGTGGCCATTATGGGATCGTTTTGCGTCAGGTCTCGCCTTGTCTGAAATAGCCTGCCGAAGGAGAAAGTTCCCAAAAAAAACTAGGATCGCTCTGGGCCGTTCCAATTGCCCCGCTGTAGTGTTTTTTCTCACGGTCAATGGGAAGCGGTGAGCCCGCTGAATCTCTGTGTCCCAGTTCCAACTTGATAGCTCAGGGAAGGCTCCTTTCATAAGATCTACCATAAATGTTCTTACATTGCTGCCTTCGCTATTTTCCGCGATCCCTAGGAATCGCAAATTATTTCGGCGCTGGCGATTCTCAAAATCTTCGAGTTTCCACATCATGTCGCCAGCCTGTTTCTCTTGGGACTCCTTATGTTCCTGCATTTTTCCCAGCTCGCCCTCGAGGGTCGCAGTTCTTTCCTCGACCTGTGACACCCTTTCTTGCATGTCCGAGCAAATTTTGCTCACCTTCCGGAGGGAGCCCTGTAATTTCTTTGTGGCCTGGTGTGCTCTGCGATTCTCTTGACGAGCTTCCCCTTGCATTTGCTTGAGGGTAGCATAGATTAACTCCATCGAGGGCACAGCATTCCGGCTAGGAAATGCGCTAGATACATCTTGAGTCTTATCAGGTGAGCCTTCACTATAAATCTGACTTGTAGCCGAATAGTCCCATTTTAGTTTATGAGTAGTTTCGCCATTACTTTCCAATCACTGACTTTTTCCCCTGGCTTTCGATCTGCGTTTTAGGGTAGCTGCTCTGTCCCGGTTTTTGTTAATTGAGGAATCATCAGACCCTGATTCTTCCTCAGTAAGCCCAGGAGATGACAATGAGAGCTCAGACTCGTCTGTGAGGGAGTAGAACTTTTCTCCCCCCCCCCTGATCCGGTGTTCCCATCGGATTATTCAGCCAAACTTCGCCCAGCTGCCCTTGAAACGCTGTTGCCCCATTCTGACAAGTGGCTGCAAGGGTGTCTTGCATATTAATTTTACTCATAGCCTCATCCACAGTGTTAAATCCAATAGCAAGGTCTATTTCTTTTAATACAATCAAGCTATCTGGGGCTGGCATAGAATTTCCAGTACCTGTCTGACTTGTCAATGAATCTCCTCTCAAATTCACCTCCTGTTGACTCGATGCCTGATGTTGCTCCTGCTGAGTAAATTGAAGCTGCTCCGTCTGCTCCTCACTCTGTTCTCCACATCGTTCTGCTACCGATGGTTGTGCCGGTGCATCTGTTGCTGGGGCTGAGGCCACTGGGTCAGGGATGGGAGAGTCAGCTCCAATTCTCTCTTTTCCCGTCGCGGCAGGAAGAGGCGAAGACACGGGCATAGATGGAAGCAGGGGGACCTTATTCGCCACTATATTCCCCGAAAATACCTCCGAAATGAGTGGCTGTCCAGCGCGGTCTCCGGAGACGATTCGGCGGCCAGCTCGCACATCCGTAATCCGCTCCTTGACGGGCTTCGGATCTGCCTCCTCCACTTTCCCGGTAAGATTACTGCGCTGGTAACCACGGCCCATCACGGTTCCTCCTGCGTCCTTCGTCGCTTCTTTAGTCGATCTATTCACCTTGGGGGCCATATCCGCCACCGACCGTAGCTTCCCGTAGGCACGGATCGACAGCCCGATTATACCAGCGATAAAAATAGTGACACGTTGCTCTGACCACTGCAGTCCTCTCCGCCACGCTGAAGTGCTGTACCCAGCCTGGAGAGATTGAGCGGCCCTTCGCATTCCAGAGTTTTGATACTATGCCAAGCCTGGCATTATTTTGCGTTGGTTTGCCCTCGATAGCTCAGCACCCAGGGGAATTTTTCAAAGGGGTGGGAGTAGGACACAGGGGCAGCTCACTCTGGCGATCAGTCAGCCGCCATCTTGCCCCCGCACTATGAAAAAGAGTAGAAAAATGCAGGACGGTACACTATTTGGTATTTGTTTAATTCATGGGGGTGGGGGAGGGGACACAGGGGCATTCCAGGTGACCTAACAGGCGACATCACATGGGTCTCAATGAGACCCATTTGCTCAATGCTGTGGGAGGGGGGGTGGGTGGTAGGATGGAGTGGGAGGAGGGGGAGGGAGGGCTTGGGGGGGTGGTTCTGGGAGAGGCGGGAGAGAAAAATGGGAGGGGAAAATCGGTTCAAGAGGATCATGTGAAAAGTTGGGGATACAATCTAGCTGTAAACAGCATAGGAATGAAACAAAGGGAATTTATGTCAACTCTGGGAAACACAAAATTAGGGAATATCTTTTTTCTAATTTCACATGATGAAATTACGAATAGCATCAATTAATGTGTGTGGTCTGAATGATCCATATAAAGGCAAAGGATTGCAATCGAACTGAAAAGATTAAGGGCCGATATTTTGTGTTTACAAGAGACACACATTGAAGGTTCCAGGGCCAAACTAATGGAGCAGTTGGGGTATAATTTACTTGTAAATACAATGCAGGGGTATAGGACTAAAGGGGTTGCTATATTGGCACGGAGGAGTGATTTAAAATGGAGAAATTGCCAAACCGACAAATTTGGACGGTGGGTGATGGTAGAAGGCTGCTGTCGGGAGGCCAGTTTTACCCTCTGTTCAGTGTACGGATCTACGGGGGATGACCCAGAGGTCCTGCTGGAGGTGAATTCAGAGCTGGCCTCACGAGGAATACCGGTTATACTGTGCGGTGACTTAAATATTAACGGTTTGGGCATGAGATGGGATGGGGGCACCACCAAATATACAGGCCTTAAAAATAAGGTCTGCAGGGCTTTGCTGTCACTGGTTCAAGATAATGGCCTGACAGATATTTGGGCTCTGACCAAAGCTCCGGATCCCGGGAGTACGTACTATTCTGCACCGCACAAACTTGTAGCACGACTTGATTATTTCTTTACTACGTCCCATTTGGCTAGTGATTGTGATATAGAAAAGCACCCCAGAGTGTTTTCAGACCATAACCCTCTAGTACTAACTGTTAATTTTAGGAGGGCAGAGAGGAAAAAGCCACCATGGACTTTTGAAAGAGGTTTGCTAAAAGATCCAGATTATATAGCACATATGAATACCTGGATTGAGGGTTTTTTGGAAATAAATAGGGATAGTGCCAGTAGTGGGGTGGTTTGGGACGCATTCAAGGCTGGAGTCAGAGGTGAGACACTTAGCTACAGTGCTAGAAGGAGGAAAAATGAAACAGGGCAAATTAACATACTGTATGAAGCAATGGCTGCTTTAGAAGAAGAATTGACTAGGGCAATAGCACAAGGTGTACCAATAGATTGTTGGACGCATAAAATCGCGATTACAAAAGCTGAGATCTGTGAAATCTCTTCGACTAAGGCAGCTGAAAAATATCTTGCATGGCGTGAGGGGTGCTACGAACTCAGCGAGCAAGTAGGACGCATGTTGGCAGTTCGGACGAGACATAAAATGGTGCTGGAGGAGATAGTTGAAATACAGAATAAAGACGGGAAAATATGCAAAGAAACCACTGGTATACAAGAAGTATTTCATAAGTATTATAGTGAATTATACCAGGAGGAACTTGAGCTGCCCCACCATTCGGTTAGTGATTACTTGAAGGATATTCAGATAGAGCAATTTGCCCCCAAGATATAGACCTCATGGAAATGGCCGTAACAGAGGAAGAAATATATAGCGCCCTGATAAGCCTTCCACCGGGTAAGGCGGTGGGTCCGGATCAGATCCCGCTGGAGTTTTATAAAATCTTTTACCATCTATTAAAAAGGGATACGATACAAACGCTCAGACAAGCACAAGGTGGGAAGTCAATACCCGAGTCCTGGGCCCAGGCGGTAATCGTTGTTTTTAAAAAAAAGGCAAACCCCCGCACGAGCCTGGCTCATATAGACCTATCACTCTAATGAATAGTGATTCCAAAATCTTCTCTAAAATATTTGCTACCCGATTAAGTTCAATTATTAGCAATGTAATCCATCCATGCCAGCACGGGTTTATACCCGGAAGGGGAACCACTGAACATGTACGCAGGGTAATAACACTCTTTGATGCAGCAACAGTCTCAGGGGACCCTATGGCACTCATTTTACTTGATGCCGAGAAGGCGTTTGATAGGGTCTCCTGGGATTATCTCTGGGGTACCCTCGAACGACATGGGTTAAGAAAAGGATTCATTAGCGCAATTATGGGTTTATATAAGAGCCCTGTGGCTCGCGTCAGAGTAAATGGGTACTACACGGAACCAATACTAATTTCGAGGGGAACCAGACAGGGGTGTCCATGCTCCCCCTTACTCTTCGCTTTATACATTGATCCTCTGATACGAAGTATTGAAGGAAATCGTACAATTAAGTCAATGAGATTTCAGGAGTTGGAGACGAAAATCCTTGCCTATGCGGACGACTTGGCAGTCGTCACACCCGACCCCCAGACTGCACTTAAGGAAATAGGTAATGAAGCAGCAGTATTTGGGATGGTCTCAGGGTACAAGCTTAACCAGCAGAAGACCCAAATCATTGTTAATAGTGTGTCTGGTTTTGGGGATACAAGGGTTACAAATATGGCTACATATCTGGGGGTAAAAATTACATCGGAATTGGGGCAATTAGTAGAGGCTAACATAGCGCCAATAATAAGACAGGGGAAGAAAGACTTTGACAGGTGGCATAATCTCCACCTGACCATTGTAGGTAGATGCAACATAATAAAGATGCTGTTTCTTCCCAAGATACTATATCTTTTTAGGACCATACCTCTCGAGTTTGGAAAGCCTTGGTTCAAAGAAATGGAAAGTATGCTCAATAGGTTTATTTGGTCACATGGTAAGATCAGAAGGGCATTCAAATTTATGACTTTAACAAGGGAGAAGGGAGGATGGGGGGTCCCCGATTTAAGACTATATTATTGGGCGGCCGCTCTTCAATATATGCGTGCGTTGCTGGGAGGGAAAACAGAGGAGCAGGGGAATCAACGTGGATTAGTGGATGTGTATGAATTACTAATAGGCGGGGCCGCACAGCGCTGTTTTCTGAATTATAGCGAGCCAAGCTACTACAAAAAAGTTAGGTTCAAAACCCTGCAGGCAGCTTTTAAGATTTGGGTATCCTTCAAACGCAAAGCTGGGCTTGGTCGACTGAACTATTATACGCAACTTTTTAAAAACCCAACTATGCCAGAGATCTTCCGAGATAACATCATGTCTAGATGGGATGAAGCAGGAATTTGTTCAATAGGAGATCTTTTAGATACATCGGGCGTGTTAGCATTCAGGGATGTACAAATTAGTTTCGGGATACATACTAGAGATTTTTTTAAATATCTGCAAGTCCGGAGCTATCTAACTCAAAAGAAAGGGGGTTCAATGGGTTTTAATAACAATGGTATTGTGGACGCGGTCCGCTCTGAAGAAGGGTGCACAATTAGTCAGATATATTCAAAGCTGATCATGTTTATTCAGGATGACCTCGAAAAACACGGGTCCAAGTGGGAAGAGAGGCTAGGTACGGTACAGAATATATTTTTGGAGTCACTTGAATTGGGGAGGACGGTGCTTCGATCGGCAGGATTACAGGCTCAACACTATAAAACACTGTTTTCACTATACCATACCCCAGCTAGAATTGCTCAATGGGGCGGCCAGGATGGAATTACATGCCCGTGTTGTAGCAGTACGGAAGCCGATTTGACACACATGTTTGCAACATGCCCTATACTAGGTACCTGGCTAGAGGAAATTGAAAAATTTATGAATACATCATTGAAAATAAGATTGAATCTAACAGCCCAACATATATTGTTGGGTATTGGCAATAATGACGTTCTAGAGGACCATCGCCCCTTTCTTTTTATAGCAATGGCAAGAATCTGTATTGCATCAGCCTGGTTGGATCCCCTGGCACCCGGATTCCAACAATGGCTGGGTAGGTTATTAGCCACCTATAATTTAGAAAAGGGGGTATATGAAAAAAAGGGCTTAAAAGCCAAAAGAAAAGGGGAAAACATATGGGCCCCTCTTAAAAGATGGAAGGAGGGAAACTAAAATGTATAAAAGAAGCATTAATATGATATGTGACTGTATGGAAAATAACTGATTCTTTATTGATTTGATCACAAATTGGGTTTTTATGTTTACTCTCCTTTCCTCTTGTCGTCTCTTTCCCTTTTCTTTTCTTTTCTTTCTAATAATGATGTAGCTGCTACCCTGTAGCCAGTACAATGCCTAGGTTGTTGTTCAATAATAATCATTCTCATGAAATCCTCGTGTATTTAAAGTTTTAGAAATTTTATAATAAAAAAAAAAACAATTAAAAAACCTTACAAATTCACTGAAAAAACCATAGGTTTTAGGGACAGTTATAGTTAGTTGGACATTGCACTCGTACAAAACCCGTGAAATTCCCCCGTTATAGTTAGTTCAGCTAACTATAACTTACGCACCCATAATGCACTGCTAATGACGTCACATATTACATCACTCATGACATGGTCAGTGACATCACTGATGACATCACTGATGACATCTCAAATAACATCACTGATGACATCACTGATGACATCATCCACGTGATAATCTGATGCACCTCCTCACACCCTAATATAACCTTTGATACACCCACTCTAAATTACAGACTGCCATTCGCAAAACCATAGACACTCCAACACCAATAACTACATACCCACTCACTGATTCTTAGGTCTACACACACATCCACTCACTCACCCGTACAGTCACTCATACTTACGGTCACTCAGTACAGGAACAGGACTATCATATGCACTCATACTCCTATATAAACACTCAAACACCGCCACTCATCCATAGAGGTACTCACACACCTAGTCAGTCATGCAAATAATTAAACACACTGCCATTTACTCACCTATACAGTTATACACACACCAGCTCACTTACTCATACAAATACTAGCACATTCTTACGCTCTTATACAATCACTGATACAAGCACACACTCATCCATACAGTCACTCTCACAATCACACACTCTCGCTTATAGCTATTTATATACTCCAACACACATATATACTGCCTTTCACATATATAGTTACTCACACATGTACCACTGTGACATACATTCACTCACTAACACACTCTTACACACACTTACCCACCCATACAGTCTATCACAGATGCACTCTTGAAACCATCCACCCAGTGAATCACCCACTCACACATCTATGCACAGAGTCGCACACACCCCACCCACACAAACACTCAGGCACCCATACAGATACTCAGACAACCAATCAATAACTCATATAGACACTCATGTAGCTATTCACAAACCCATGCAGCCACTTACACAGCAATAGACAGACGGATACAGACATTCACCCAGTTTAGTCACTAACCCATGCATTCAGTAAGATACGTTTAATCACTCACTTATAGAGTTAGTCACGCACCTACTAAATCATCCATACAGACACTTATACACCCACTCATTCTTCAATACGCCTTTCCCTATATATATTAAAAATATTTAAACTTTACAGAAACACACAGTCACTGGATGATGTCATCAGTGATGTCATTTGAGATGTCATCAGTGATGTCATCAGTGATGTCACTGACCATGTCATGAGTGATGTAATATGTGACGTCATCAGCAGTGCATTGCGGGGGCGCGAGTTATAGTTAGCTGAACTAACTATAACGGGGGAATTTCACGGGTTTTGTACGAGTGCAATGTCCAACTAACTATAACTGTCCCTAAAACCTATGGTTTTTTCAGTGAATATATATATATATATATATATATATATATATATACTCCTTGTAAAATATGCCAAAAAGGACTGCGACAGAATAACGGAGGAAATTGATGCCCTAATTATCAAATTGAAAGCGTTATGTGGAAATGAAGAGTTCCAAACGGATATGACTAAGATGGAGCAAAGATTGGAGAAAATAGAAAATGAAATAAAGGAAAAGAAACAGAGAAAATTCCTGCGTGATCTGGTTGATTACGAGATGGGGCAAATTTTGACCTTTGCGAAATGCTATGATCATCTTCGCAACATCAATCAGAATAAGAATCCACAACTTGACGCAACAAGATCTGTCGCAGACAGTGCAAGAGAACGGGAAGGAATAAACCAAGGCGATAGGACACCTGAAAATGAGACGAGTAGTGGAGACACTGTAGCCGACCCAGCGGAAGCAGGAGTAAAAATCCAAATTTTAAAGGAGTTCACGATGATGGCACAAGGCAGAATCTCTGCCAAAAACAAGCAGGGTGCCATGGGACAAAGAGGTCGAGGTCGAGGAGAAGGAAGACTAAACGCGATACAGAGAGAAGAAACAGAGAGCCCAGTGGGAAGCAGGACAAGGGGGCAGAAAAAGGTAAAATAATGGATTCCAAGACTGTAATCAATCTATCCGAACGAAATTTGAGTGATATTGAGGCTGAAGTCCTATCATTAGAACTTTCCTTCTGCCCCTCTGTTGATTTTGACTATACCCAAGGACGTATTGACTTGTTTCAGTTTACGAGAAAGCCAAGATTAAAAAAATGGTTCGCCACAAAGGTTACGGACACTGATAACAATGTAAGTGAAGTACCGAGTATTATACAAATTGGTGACATACAACTGTTACATACGCTTAATGAGTTAGAAGGTGATCCAGGCTTTATACAAGATCCATATGTAAACCTAATAAATGACAACATCAGATTAGATTTAAGTCACAAAAGCGGTTTTAAACTGAAGTCCATATTCCTACCACAAATTGCAAATGAAGCGATCGATGTGTTTGAGGAAGGGGTTGTGAAGGAACTAAAGAAATTGTCCAAAAAGAAAAAAATATGGTTATAATAATTTAACTGTTGCACAGGTCCAGGCTATTCAAGCCCTAAAGAATGATGAGAGTATAGTGGTTAAAAAGTCCGACAAGGGCGGCAACATTGTTGTATTATCAAAATAAATGTACCTGAAGGAAGGTAGGAGTCAGGTGGATGATAACACAAGATATGAAAAAAGTACTAAAGCCAAATATGAAATGGCCAACAAAAGTTACCAAGACCAATTGGGGGAGTGTAAAGAGAGAGGCCTCCTAGAGTCTGAGGAATATGATTTCTTGAAATGTAAATGTCCAAAATTACCAGCCCTTTGCCTACTCCCAAAACTACATAAAGACAAGACATATCCTCCGGGGAGACCAATAGTGTCCTCTCGAGGCAGTTGTCTTGAAAATACTTCACGGTATGTTGATCACTATCTCCAAACCTTAGTGCAGTATTTACCGTCATTTGTAAAAGATACGGGTGATTTTCTGAGACTGATCAAAGATGTTGAATGGAATGAAGATTGTTTTCTAATGGGTTTAGACGTTAATAGTCTATACACTAGTATACCCCATGAGTTAGGCATTAAGGCCTGTCGACATTTTATGAAAAATAGGTCATTATCATTCTTGTTTCACACTGAGATGTTGGCTGACATGATGCATATATGTTTGACACAGAACTTCTTCATCTTTGATGGTCAAATTTACAGGCAGACACTTGGGACTGCGATGAGCACCTGCTTCGCCCCCAGCTTTGCAGGTCTCTACCTCTGCTGGTGGGAGGAGCAGGTGGTCAGAAACTTGGACCCATTTAAAGACCATGTGAGAGTTTGGGCTCGATACATTGATGACATTTTTTGTGTCTGGGAGGTAAATGTGGATGAGGCAAATTATTTTGTGGTAGTTCTGAATGAGAATACACTGAATCTTACATTTACCAGCCAACTTAACAAAGAATGTATTGAGTTTCTAGACCTCAAAATCCAGGTCAATGAGAGGCGATTAGACACTTTTCTTTTTAGAAAACAGACGGCTGGCAATAGTCTACTCCATGCCCAAAGTTGCCACCCAGAAAATCTGATTAGAAGTATTCCTCTGGGTGAGCTACTAAGAGCAAAACGCAATTGTAGTACCAAGAAAGGCTATGAGGAAGAAAGAGTGAGAATGGTGGAATGATTTCAGGCTAGAGGGTACACTAAGAAATGTATATTGGATGCTTGTGCAGAGGTTGAAAATAGAGACAAAAATGATCTGTTGAAACCGAATGAAAAGATGGACAATGAAACAATGACAAGCATTAGGTTTATCACTACATATAACAAACAGTTGAAAGATGTGAGAAAATCTTTAGAAAAATTCTGGAATGTGTTGAAAACAGATGTAGACTTAGAAAAATACTTGGAGGATTATCCCCAAATTACCTATAGAAAAGCTAAGTCTCTGAAAGACACAATTTGTCGTGCGCTTACCACCCCAGATACGAAACGGAGTACAGTTCAAGGTTTCAATACATGTGGCAGATGTAAGGCCTGTAAACACAGTACCAACAGCAAAGAGGTTAAATTATCGAGCGAATGTAAACCCTTTAAGATAATGAAACATGTCTCTTGTAACACAGAATATGTAGTATATGCCCTCAGATGCCCTTGTGATAAGTACTACATTGGTAGTACTATACATAAAGCGAAGAAACGAATCCTGGAGCATCTGAGGGCAATAAAACACAATGACAAACAATATCCAATTGTGAGACATTTTAAGACTCAGCACAATCAGAACAGTGATCTGTTATCATTTTGTGTGTTAGACAGCATCCCAATAAGAGAAAGAGGGGGAGACAGAGTACAAGAACTAAGACACCTAGAATCGAGAATGATAATTAAATATCATACAATGTACCCCAGAGGGCACAATAGTGACGAGGCACTATCGGTGCACCTAGGATAAATATCCATTGCCTGGAGAAAACCAAATATAAAATATTAAGTGTAATTGCTGAGCCGAAAGAATCATTTGTTTTTAATAATTGTTTTTAATCCTCACTGTTTTTGGTCTAAAATAGGTTGAGTTGCACGTAAATTGATGTAGCAGCATCTGTTATATCTCACCTCTTGTTCTGTCTTTTTTTACAGATTTTGAAAGTGTTACAAAAAACAAGTGGAAGGTAAAAATGAGCAAAATATCTGTCTATAACAACGGGAACACTTCTCTGAGGGAGTTGACCGACAAGTTTCTGTTACTGTGAATTTTTCTTCAAAACCCGTATTGATGTGTTAGTTAGGTTAAATGACTCGTTAAGTATTATAAGATACATACTGGCGGGGTAGCCACTAGGGTAAATATTTACCCACTGGAGTATAACACCAAACATTGCCACTGTTTTTTAGCCCACTGGGGCGGCATTGTGATTGAACGATTGTTTTGAGGCATACACCTTGTTTCTTATGGAATCTATGCCCAGCCACGTAGATTATTGTTGTATTCTAGGGCTGTCATCTTGTTTCTATGGTTGCCCTTTCTGCCTGATGCTGTGGTATGATGTCACAGTGACAGGTGCAGGGTTGGAATGTCATTGATTAAAGTTGAATATGAACTGTCGTTCCTGTGATGGCTCAGCAAGTGTGACCTGGAGCTGTGTAGTCCTTCAATAAATCCTGGCACAACTCATCTCGTGTGACTCAATTACTACAGAATTTTTGGCGACGTTTATACTACACAGCAGAACCCAGCATGCATCAACTATCTCCAGTCTTCTTCTTCAAGGATCAAACCATCTTCAACGAACTCTCCACCCCACCTCCTACCAAGGTCACACTTACTTCTACCCTGACTTCTCTACGGTGACTTCACTGCGGTCAGTTGGACACATCTGCCTTGACTCTCCGTCTTCATTTCACTTCACTTGGAGTTTTGTTTCTCTTCGACGACGCCTTACTTTGCTGCCTGCCTCTATTTGCGAAAGCGGATTACAAAGAATACTTGCCCCTGCCTCTCGCCCTGCTCCGCATACCTTTCCTGTGCTTGGCGACCCGGGAAAGTCTTTGACCCAGCTTCCTCCAAGGCCTCGAATCGTCACCGCATCTCGCTTTCCCGGAATTTGTCCTCCGCAGATCCACAGCCGTCTGAACACCCCTCTGTTGCCCCGCTTCACCCGGATCTCCAGAGCGGTACTGTAACTCTATTTTATTCCATTTTCCCCTGTATAGGAGGTGCAGTCAACTCGCAGTCATTGCGCGCGTGCGTCCAGCGGCTCGCGCTAGACCATGCGCGCACATGCGTCCAGTGGCTCGCGCTATAGCATGCGCACAAGCTCCATGACTACAGCAACTCTTTGTCTGCCTTCTACCGGTGGTTCGCGCTCGCGCAGGTGCACTATCTTCATCTTCTATCAATACGGAGTATTGCAACACGGAGGAGAATTTCTCTTCAGGAAACACAGCGTTCTCCATTATCCTGTTGACTTGTAAGTATTGCGAACACCAGTGATTCGCACACTTTCCTATAGCATTCTTTCACGTGGATCTGCACTACCAGTCACCCTTTGTGTTATCTGTTTCCAGTCACGCAGAGTTTATCACGGTGATCAGCACACCTACACTGGCATATTTTTTTTCCTGCAAAGCTGATCACGGTGATTAGCACATTTTTCCTTGTCTGCTTAACTGTTTGGCACATTAGTTGTTCTCCAGCTCCTGTGTGATGTGTCATTTCACCTGTGGATCACAGTGATTCACACACTGTTCAACCTGCAAGGATACGTCTGCAAACTCGTACTCAATTTTAAAGTATTTCCATCTCATTTAAAAACCTTTTGCGTTTTACCATTGTGATTCCTCTGGTTTATAGTTTTTCTCCTGTTAATTCCCTCCTCACAAGCACATTTTGGGGTAGTTTCCTCTCTGTTTCTGTAACGTTTTAGATATGTGTACAATGCAAGCCGTCACACCTCCTCCTTCTTTCCTGGATGCACCAGGTGAGCCTCCAGTGAAATGGGAGGTTTGGTTTGATGCGTTTGAGACGTACTTGGGGGCCATTGGTGCAGCTAGATTTGGCGCAGAGAGGAAAAAGTGTTTATTACTTCACTCTCTAGGTTTTGAAGGTAGGTCGATATTCAAAAATCTACCCGACTTACTTCTAGCTGATGGAGAAAGTATTGATGAATACGAACAAACTATACGAAAACTCAAATTAAGATTTGATAAGCAACCCAGTTTGATGGTTTTGAGACACAAGTTTTTCAAGAGAAAACAATCAGATGGTGAAGATGTCGATGGTTATATTTCGATTCTCAGGAGACTAGCGTCTGTCTGCCTATTCGAGAACTTCACCGATCAGCTCATCAGAGATCAATTCGTCTGCCAATGCAAAGACAAGCATATCAGACAAAAGCTTCTTGCAATGGGAAACCCATCTCTTGACGAGACTATTAAAGTAGCCAAGAGCATCAAAATTTCACAAGTCTCCTTAAAGGAACTCGATGAAAAAACTCCTGAAAGTGTGAATGCCATTGTCGCCACCAAATTTAAACAGAAAGCAGTCAAAAGCAACCCTGGTAGCTTTACCAAACATAAATCTGATTTTTTTATTCCTAGGAATGTTTGTCTTCGTTGTGGTAATCCTCCACACTCCAAAGGTAGTAAGTGCATTGCGATTAATGTGACTTGTAACTACTGTAAAAAAATAGGCCATTTTGCCAAAGTCTGTCTTAAGAGGAATAATAAAAAAAAAGACCATTGCTTGTGTTGCTGAATCTGAAGACGACTCAGATTCTGAGATCATTTCTGTAGTCGTGGATGAAAATATCTTTTCAAATGACACTAATACTGAACCAGTAACTGGTGATCCTTCTTCATGTGTTGATCCTATTGTTGAATTATTAGTTGGTGATAAAACTATTCATCTTTTGGTAGATTCTGGTGCTAGAATTACAATGATAACCCAGAAACTTTTCATTGAAACATGGGGCGACAGGGAACTGTTTCCTCCCGATCGCTCTCCTGTTTCTTAAGAGGGACGCAAAATCGAATTGTTGGGTTTCATCGAAGATGTCATGATGTTCAAAGGAAGAAGGATCAGAGGTAAAATCTACATTGCTGTCAAGGGTTTGAATATACTGGGGTGGTTCCACCAGGGTCTCTTTGGAATGATTCTCAGACCGGGTACCAAAGAGCAGGTCTTGTTGGTTACTTGTGATGAAGAGGGCTCTAGATGGAAAAGTGAATTTCCATCCGTTTTTGGTGACACCCTTGGGAAAATTTCTGGATTCAAACACAAGATTATTGTTAGGAATGGGGCTGTCCCAGTCAAACACAAACTTCGAGGGGTTCCTTTTAGTGTAAGGGATGACCTCAACAAAGAACTCAAGAGTCTTTGTGACAAGGGAATCATCGAACCTACAGAGTCATCCTTATGGTTGTCCCCTTTGGTCGTCGCACGCAAGAGGGGAGGGCAGTTACGCGTGTGTGTGGACCTTAGGTCACTCAACAAGGAGATTTGGATAGACTCTCATCCATTGCCCAAAATCAATGACCTTTTTGCGTGTGTTAAAGGAGCTCAGGTGTTTTCGAAGTTAGATCTAGCTAGTGCCTACCACCAAATAGAACTTCATCCTGATTCTCGGTCTCTCACTGCTTTCGTGTCTCCCCTGGGAACATTTCAATATCGTAGGATGCCCTTCGGGTTAGCCTCCGCGGCATCAGTTTTCCAGAGAGTCATGCAAAATTTGTTGAAAGGGGTTGAGGGTGTTCTTGTGTTTCAAGACGATGTGCTGATTTACGCTAAAGATAATGTTTCTTATGACATTATCCTCAAGAAGGTTCTTAGCATATTCAAAAGTAATGGAGTTGTTCTAAAAAAAGAAAAGTGCAAGTTTCTTTGTAAAGAAATTGAATATCTTGGTCACTTATTATCCCATGAAGGGATTAAACCCAGGCAAGGTCTCCTAGATGCCATTTACAATGCTGCTGTACCAAAAGACAAGTCTGGTGTTAAATCTTTACTTGGGTTGTTAGAATACTATTCAAGGTTTGTCCCTAATTTTGCTTCCATTGTTCGGCCCATCAGAAATTTACTTAAAATAGGAGTCAAATTTGAATGGTCTCAAGATTGTGATCATGCGTTTAATGAAGTTAAACTGTCTTTAGGTAAGGGCAGTGCTCTCACGCCATTTGATCCTGATTTACCATGTTGTATAGCGGTGGATGCCAGCCAAGTCGGTTTGGGGGCCATCCTTACTCAAGTGTGTGGGGACAAAGAGAACACAGTGGCTTTTGCGTCAAGAGTTTTGAGGAGTGCAGAAGTACAGTATTCCGTTATCGAAAAGGAATTACTTGCATGCGTATGGGCTATTGAGAAATATCGGCCATACATTTGGGGAAGACGTTTCAAATTGATTACTGACCACAAACCTTTAGTATGTATTCTTGGTTCTGGTCCTAGTAAGTGCTGTACACCCAGGATTACGAGAATGGTTAGTAAGCTGTTACAGTACCAGTTTGATATCTCACATATTCCTGGTGGGAGGAATGGGAGAGCAGATTTCTTGTTGCGTTTTCCTCAACATAATGATGGTTGTGATGGTACAACTTTTAGAGAACTGAGTGAGGAAGATGCTGAAGACTGTTTTGTTGCTGCTATAGATATTCCTGACCTTGTAGTTGGTTCTGAGGAAAATTGGAGAGCAGCCTTACTTGAAGATAGTACTCTTCAACAAGTTGGTGTTTTAGTCAAGGAGGGATGGCCTCGAGAAAAGACACTGTCTTCTTTGTTACAGCCTTATTGGAAAGTTGAAACTGAAATTTCTTTAGAGGATGGTATTCTCATGAGATGTGACAAACTTATCCCACCTCACTCTCTCAGACCCATCATTGTCAAAAAAGCTCACGAGGGGCACCTAGGTGTTACGCTCACTAAGGGTCGTGTTCGTGAGCACTTTTGGTGGCCCAGCATGGATGTTGAGATTGGTGTTTTGGTCAAGAATTGTTCTGTTTGTTCTTCTGCTGAAAAAGCTCTTAAAGTTTTTACCCCACCACTGCTTCCTGTTGAATGTCCGTCGGGTCCATGGGTCAAGGTGGGTATTGATATCATGGGTCCCTGTGATGTTTTACCCTCTGGATGCAAGTACGTTTTAGTGCTCATGGATTATGCATCAAAGTGGCCGGAGATAAAGTTGGTCAAAGAAGCTAGTTCAGCCAGTGTTGTCAAGTTTTTGAAAGAAGTTTTTCTACGGGAAGGGTTTCCCGAATTCCTTGTCTCGGATAATGGGACTCAATTTGTAAGTGAAATGTTTGAAACGTTTTTGACCTCTAGTGGTGTGAAGCACTTAAAGAGTTCTCTTTATCACCCACAAACAAACGGTTTAGTGGAAAGGATGAACCGGGTTTTGGGTGAGTGCATCAAGTGGGCTGTGGGTGGGAAGTATGATATTGTTCAATCTTTGGAAAGTATGTTGTGGTTTTACAGGACCACACCTCATTCATCCACTAAAGTTTCACCTTTTGAGATATTAAGGGGAAGGAGGGCCAATACGTGTTTCAAGCCTGGATGGATGAACAAATGGTTTAAAACTGATTCAAATCTGTCTTCCCTCATGGAAATCGTCAGGGAAAATTCTGAATCTGCTCAGAGTAAACAGAAAACCTGGTTTGATGAAAAGAAAGGGACCAAGATGGTTCGTTTGGTTGTTGGTGATCTCGTCCGCATCAAAGCGTCTGTGCAGGTTAAGAAGGGAAATTGTAAATATGGAGAACCGGTCAAGGTGGTAAGGATCGGGAACAACGCTGTTCAAGTGAAGGGAGGTCGTTGGTGGAATCTTGCCAAAGTTGTCAAAGTGAGACCAGTCTCGCTAGGGGTTGACCACAGTATCTGTAAGAATCCTGCTCTAACCAATTCTTCTGCACGCAGAAGAAGTTCAAGAATTATTGTTACTCCTAAAAGATTTCGTGAGTAATTTTCTGATTCTTTTCTCTCCTTTTACTCTGTCTTTCTTTTTGTGTCTCTTTATTTTTTGTTTTGTTTTTTTGTTTTGTTTTGCAGGAGAAGGGAAGGTATGTTGTATTCTAGGGCTGTCATCTTGTTTCTATGGTTGCCCTTTCTGCCTGATGCTGTGGTATGATGTCACAGTGACAGGTGCAGGGTTGGAATGTCATTGATTAAAGTTGAATATGAACTGTCGTTCCTGTGATGGCTCAGCAAGTGTGACCTGGAGCTGTGTAGTCCTTCAATAAATCCTGGCACAACTCATCTCGTGTGACTCAATTACTACAGAATTTTGTATATATATTTTTTTAAATTGAGATTTTCATCCAGAAGCTGGATAAATGTGGCCAGGGTTCCTTGTTGTTCACTAGGCCCACTAGGGCAAGACTTTAGGCGTAAAGGCTTTCACCCACTGTGGTGGTACAAATTAAGAACTAGTCCTGTGAAAGAACAGCGCTTGAGGGTGGCGTGAAGATCTTATGTGTTTTTGCCAAGGATTACTTAATTAAGCCCCGTACCGAATTGTGTATGATTTTAATGCCCACATGGGTTAGGATTAATCAGGACAATGTGCATAATATTAGCCCACGCGGGCAGTATGATTAACATGCAATGTCGAAATTGGTGGTCTGAGATGCATGTTCTCTCAATAAAGCTTTTGTTCAAAGACGAACTTTTGCGCTCACACAAGAAACCATGAATTCACACAGGGCTCAACAGCGAGCACCATACGGGTAAAAAACTATCCTTTTTAATCGCACTTGCAAAATGAATTAATTTTGTATATTTGTGATTTAGATGTTAACAAAAATTTGTATGTTAGCATGGCAGAAAAGAATCTGTGAATATGTCTTTCACGATATATAATATGTTTTTTGGTAACATTAGCAAGCCTGTTTTTATTGTTTACACGGAGGTGTGTCACATGATGAATTAAAAAACACTGTGTTTGTGCATTCACGTTACTCGTGAGCAAGGAGCGGACGCTCTGAAACGCGTAGAGTGACATTGCGATTTAATAAATTACTTTTAAAGAAGTTTTGGGCCTTGGTGTGTTGTTTCGGTGATTCGGAGAACGACGCTGTTCTGGATACGTAGGGGCTCGCGACTCCGCCATGGCCCGCCATTGTCAAGCAAATTGGGTTTCTGCGTGAAATCGAGTGTGGAATATACATATATATATATTGTAACCAAAGTGCCCCAAAGCAATGAAAGCGCACTCGACTCCAGAGGAAAACCTTCCGGTTTTATTTGCAAGAAGAACAGGCATCAGTTTTCAAGTTAATTGTCCCAACGCGTTTCGAGGCTCCTGCCTCTTAGTCATGGGTAATTAGCATATGCAGCAGTTAACTCCGATATTTCCTCTCAACACATTTAAATACCCCCAGTGGGCTTTGCGCAGTGCGTTAGTGTGGTATTTTGTAGCTGGGACTTGTAGTCCATAATCAGAGTCACTCTTTGATTTAAAGCCCACAGTGGGCTCCGCTGTTACATGCTGAAATTAAAACCATTATTTTACTTTGGTAAGCCTTGAAGTTGGTGCCAGTTCGAATTAATCTCCCCTGAAGTGCTGATGAATCCGGCACAGTTCCGATTTCAGCCTCCCACGGATGAAGGGATGGTGCTGCTTTCCACGGCAGGGCTGCCGTGTGTATAGTTTGTAACCAAAGTGCCCCAAAGCAATGAAAGCGCACTCGACTCCAGAGGAAAACCTTCCGGTTTTATTTGCAAGAAGAACAGGCATCAGTTTTCAAGTTAATTGTCCCGACGCGTTTCGAGGCTCCTGCAGTGCGTTAGTGTGGTATTTTGTAGCTGGGACTTGTAGTCCATAATCAGAGTCACTCTTTGATTTAAAGCCCACAGTGGGCTCCGCTGTTACATGCTGAAATTAAAACCATAAGTGACTCTGTTTATGGACTACAAGTCCCAGCATGACAATGACATACTAGTGCACTGCGCAAAGCCCACTGGGGGTATTTAAACAAGGCATGCTGCGAGGAAAAGTTTCAGAGTCAATCTGCTGCATTTGCTAATCACCCATGATTAAGAGGCAGGAGCCTCGAAACGCGTTGGGACATTTAATTTTGAAAGCTAATGCCTGTTCTTTGTGAAAATAAACCGGAAGGTTTTCCTCTTAAGTCGAGTGCGCTCTCGTTGCTTTGGGGCATTTTTTGGATACAATATATATATATATATATATATATATATATATATATATACATATATATATATATTGATTGCATCCTGATGCGGCGAAAAGGAACGAGCGAACTCCTCTTAGTGGCAAAAAGAAAATAATTTTTTATTTCTCTCTACTGCCTGCCATGACGCGTTTCGGCCGGTAACCAGGATCCCAATGCACGACCGCCGTGGGCCAAACAAGGGCACAGACACCAGTTGGAGATGAAATAAATCCGTTTATTGCTTAACAAGTCAGGATGACGCGTTTCGACCACAAGCCTGTGGTCTTGATCACATGGCGCGCTAAGGAAATGTGCAGGGTATTTATAGTGACTGTAAGTGACTTTACTATGTTCATTGTGACATGGCAAAAACGAGGCCCTTTTACAGCAAGCAGTAAAATCTACTAGTCATCAGCTGATGACTAGGGGTAATGACCAACATAATGTGGTGGCAAACATAGACAACAGACTCTTCTGCTATAAAACATGGTTCATGACATTGCAGTCTGTAACTCCATTCCTGCGCGGTGTGCTTATGAGGTAAGGTGTGTTATGGCTGGGAGGAGTACTAAGCCAATGTGTCGTGGCTCATACTAACAATCTGTAAGCAACCTAGATATCCTAACATCTGTATGCAAAAAGCAGTTTCAAATATAGAATGTGATAACTCTGTTGCATGTGAAATAGACTCAAACGTGGCAGTGCTTGAAGTCTAACTGTGTTGATGCCTGAACCAATCACCTGTAGGAGCGGGCGCGCTTGTGGAGTCCTGTAATGATATACGCTAAGTGCCGATACTCGAGAATGGGCCAAGGTGTTATGTTGGACCTATGTTCCATGTCGTGGTCTGTCAATGGTGTCTGTGCGTCACTGTGAGGCCTCAATATGCGGAATAAAAACGGTGTTTCTCAGTGTGAACAAGTCACTGACGTGAAAAAATTAGAAAAAAGTGAAGTGGGGAAGGGAAAGCTGTGATAGTGTTGTGTTATGTGCTCCAGAGAACCCTGGGCTCGCTCTGTGTTCAGCTGAAACTAGAGCAGTGGATACAAACCATGTCTAGAGGTGTAAGATCATGTGGTGCAGTGGGTTAAAATACTGGACAACCAACTGAAAGTCAGCCGACTTTTGGAAGTCAAATGGGCGAAAATTTCTGAAACCAACTGGAGTGACTCCTTTAAAGGAAGTGGTAAAGATCCTCACTAAGATTTAGACCTGTCGGTGCCTTGGTGTTGAGTTCAAAAATATATTTGGACTCCAGTTGTCTTAACAATTTATCTCTATTACCCCCACGTTTGAGTGGTGGGATGCAGTCAACTACCCAATATTTCAAGTGATCCAGGTTGTTGTGATGTGTTGCTTTGAAGTGTCTGGCAACTGAGTATGCCGGGTCACTCTTAACAATAGCCCTGATATGTTGCAGAATGCGAAGGTGCACTTGGAGCTTAGTGCTCCCCACGTATCTGAGCCCACAACTACAGGTGAGAATATAGACTGCGTATTCTGTTCTACAGGTGAGTTTTTGTTGGATCACTATCGGTTTGTTCCTGAACTCTGCCGTGATTTGGGTGGTGTTAACTCCAAACTTGCATGTCCTACAGCTACTGCATTTAAAAAACCCTTTGACCCCTGATAGCCAGTTCTTGGTGATGGTTATTTCGGGGCTATTTCTGACTACAGCATCATGCATGGAGACAGCTCTCCTGTGGGTGATCTCCGGCCTGGGGGCCACCATTGGTCCTAGTGTGGAGTCAGTTTTGATAATGCCCCAGTGTTTATTAAAAATGGATTTTAATACCCATGCCTCGGTGTTGTGGGTGATGATAAGGCACGTGGTTACCTTGCTGTCCGTGGTCAGCTCTGGGGCAGTGTCAATACTGTTGCTGGTGTCAGTGTGTGTGCCTAGTAGGAGATGTTCTCTGGGAAATGAGTTGGCTTTGGTGGTCGCTGCTGTGATCATCTTATCTGTGTAGCCTCTGGCCCTGAATCTCATGTGAGACTCCAATTGGCATTTGGCCAGGTCTGTGCTGTTGCTGCATATTCTGCGCAGGCGCAGCATTTCCCCGTAAGGAATGCTTACTATCAGGTGTTTTGGGTGAAAACTGCTGGCGTGTAGGGTGGAGTTTCCTGCAGTGGTTTTTCTGTGGATAGTGGTGTGAAGTGTACTGTTGGTGACATATACTTTGACATCAAGGAATTCCTCTGATTCTGTGCTTATGGTGGCATTAAACTCTAAATTCAAATCATTACAATTGATCTCATCAATAAACGTTTTTGTACTGTCAATGGAGCCTTTCCAGACCACAAAAATGTCATCAATATATCGCAGCCAACAAAGGATATGGTTAGACCAAGCTTCCGAGTGAGTGACTCTGAGGATCCGCTCCTCCCACCAGCCGACATGAAGACAGGCATAGCTGGGGGAGAAGCAAGCCCCCATTGCCACGCCCCTCAGTTGCTGGTATGTCTTGTTGTTAAACATAAAGAAGTTATGTTCCAGGCACCATTCTATGAGATGCATAATGAGTTCGTTATGTTTGTAACAGTGAATAGGTCTCTTGGCCAAGAATTCATGGCATGCATTGAGTCCATCAGAGTGCCGTATGCTGGTGTATAGTGAAGTGATGTCAAGAGACATCAGGACACAGTCCGGGGACCATGAGATGTTGCTGATTTTTGAGAGGAAGTCGCTAGTGTCTCTTAGGTAGGTCGGGAGGTTGATGACATGCTCTTGTAGAAAGAGATCAACATATTTGGATATGTTTTCACAGAGGCTTTTGCATGCTGAGATGATTGGTCTTCCTGGAATTGGAGATGTGCCTTTGTGTACCTAAGAAAGTACAAGATCGGAAGTACAGGAAATTAATTGTTGAGAAAACTAAACTCCTCTTTGCTGATGGTGCCTTATATATACATTTACTTACCTTAACAACTTTTACCAAGTATATGGGGGTATGGGTATTGGGGTAGTAAGGGTAATTTAAGGGGTTTTGGGGGTCAAAAAAATATATATGGATATATATATATATAATATATATACATATATATATATATATATATATATATATTATCTACTGGCGGTCGCCAGTAGATAGTTATAGTTAGGACCTATTTTCCATAGGAAATCCGCAACATTCTATTTGAAATAACTTTGGCGCCGGTTGACGAATCTTCGCGAAATTTTCAAACTTGTTGGGGCGCTCCGGTCCGCTCCTATCCTGAAAGTCTCGGGGTGATTCGTCAAGCAGGGGCTGAGAAAAAAGGGGGGTCCCAAAACGCGTTTTCCCCATGCAATTTTCCATAGGAACCTTTAGTCGCAGCTACAGCCCGAACTGCTGAACGGAATTACACCAAATTTGGCAAATAGGTAGCCCTTGGTTCAGTGTCGTGCCTTTTGCTTAAATGGTGTAAATCCGTTCAGTAGTTCCTGAGAAAATCAAAAGTAAATTCACATATATATCTGTGGCCGTGTAGGGTCTGCGTACCCTCCCGATCACGAGCTGCATGCTCATTGGCTGTCAACACTCCAAATCAGGAAGTGTTGGCAGCCATTTTATGCCTCGGTAGAACCGAGGCACAGAAACAAAACGCACAAAGGGGGCAGGGTAGAAACACCCTGACCCCCTAGGTCTGCTCAGGGGGTCCCACAAGGACCCCCTGGGCAGAAAAAAGCATTTTTTTTTTTAAATCGGCGGGATGCACTTAGGGTGCGCGGATCCCGCCAAGAAAAAAAAAAAAACAAGTGCGCAAAACGCACAAAGGGGGCAGGGTAGAAACACCCTGACCCCCTAGGTCTGCTCAGGGGGTCCCACAAGGACCCCCTGGGCAGAAAAAAGCATTTTTTTTAAAAAGAAATCGGCGGGATGCGCTTAGGGTGCGCGGATCCCGCCGAGAAAAAAAAAAAGAAGCGCAGTCTCCCGCGCTTCATTGTTAATTGGCCCCCTGGTGGGCCAAGTCCCGGGGGCATGCGGGGGTTTATAAAATTAATGTATGGGGGGGCTAGAGGCCCCCCCAAGCCCCGGGGACCGCCACCCCCGGGGCTTTAAAAAAAAATGGTGCGGGAGGGCTAGAGGCCCTCTCGCAGCCCCGGGGACTGCCTCCCCCTGGGGCTTCTTTTTAAAAATTGAAATTACCTGTGTGGGGGGCTCAAACCCCCCCACACGCCCCGGGGACCAACACCTCCCCGGGGCACTAAATTGTTAAATATGGGGGTCCGTTACGGACCCCCAGAGACCCGAGACCACCACCTCCCGCGGCTTTCAAGATGTTTGGAGGGGGGCCGCGCGGCCCCCCTCCTGGAGCCAGTGATGGCCCCGGGGACCGCCACCCCCCAGGGCCGGCTCCTGCAGTGTCCCGGGTGCCTACCCCCGGGACACTGTAGTTTGCTATGGCAGGGTGGGAGCCTCGCAGCTCCTGAACTGCCATAGCAAACTGCTTTGGTTTTTGGAAGAGAGAGCAGGAAACCTGCTCCCTCTTCCAAAAACCAAAGCAAATTGCTTTTCCACACGGGGAGCTGCATCTTAGCAGCTCCCCATGTGGAAAAGCAATGCCGGCTCCCGAGGAACGTGGGGAGCCGGCGGGACCGTGTGGGGATTGGGGACCCCCCCACGGTCCCCAACGAGTGGCCAGGCCCCGGGGGATGGGGTCCCCAGGGCTATTAGTGGCCTGGGAGGGGGGCCACGCAGCCCCCCTCCCCAAAAATAAAAATGTTTAAAAAAATTTTAAAAAACGTAAAGGCCGCCCCGGGGGATGGGGTCCCCGGGGCCTTAAATGGCCTGAGGAGGGGAGCCACACAGCCCCCCTCCAAAGATTTTTTTTTTTTTTTAAAAGAGGGCATGCCCCGGGGGATGGGGTCCCCGGGGCCAATAGAGGCCCAGGGAAGGGGGGCCACGCAACCCCCTTCCCGTTTTAAAAAAAATAAAAAAATCCTCAGGCCCCGGGGGATGGGGTCCCCGGGGCCAAAAGTGGCCGAGGGAAGGGGGGCCAGGCAGCCCCCCTCCCATACAAAAAAGAAAAAGAAAAAAAAGACCAGCATCGTGACGGAGGCCCCGCCCCCTCCCTGCAGCAGTGGGCAAACGCGCCCCCTGGCGCGTTGTAAAAAGGGGAAGTAATTCCCCTTGAATACTGGGGGTCCCTGGGGGCCAACTAGCCCACCAGGAACCTCCAGTATGTGCCAGGGGGCTGCATTGCAGAGAGGTGTACAGAGGCCATGCCCCTTTTTACACCTCTCTGCAATGCAGCTCTGTGGCGCTTTTTGGAGGTACATGGTGGGCTAGTTGGACTCCAGGGACCCTCAGGATTCAAGGGGACTTAATCCCCCAACTTAAAACGCGCCACGGGGTGCGTTTGGACAGTGGTGAAGGGAGGGGGCGGGGCTTCAGGTGACATGTGTGCAAACAGGCCCCGTGGCGCGTTTTAAGATGGGGAATTAAATCCTCTTCAATCCTGAGGGTCCCTGGGGGCCAACTAGCCCACCAGGTACGTCCAGAAAGCACCACAGAGCTGCGTTGCAGACAGGTGTAAAAAGGGGCGTGGCCTCTGAACACCTCTCTGCAACGCAGCTCCCTGGCGCATACTGGAGGTACAGGGTGGGCTAGTTGGACCCCAGGGACACTCATGATTCAAGGGGACTTAATCCCACAACTTAAAACGCGCCACGGGGCGCGTTTGCACAGTGGTGAAAGGAGGGGGCGGGGCACGTTATAGTTAGAAATTAGCATTTAAAAAACCTTTGAAATTCACTTAAAAAACCATAGGTTTCAGGCACGTTATAGTTAGAAATTAGCATTTAAAAAACCTTTGAAATTCACTGAAAAAACCATAGGTTTTAGGGACAGTTATAGTTAGTTGGACATTGCACTCGTACAAAACCCATGAAATTCCCCCATTATAGTTAGTTCAGGTAACTATAACTCGCGCCCCCGCAATGCACTGCTGATGACGTCACATATTACATCACTCATGACATGGTCAGTGACATCACTGATGACATCACTGAAGAATGTGCTAGTATTTGTATGAGTAAGTGAGTTGGTGTGTGTATAACTGTATAGGTGAGTAAATGGGTGTGTGCTTAATTTTTTGCATGACTAACTAGGTGTGTGAGTACCTCTATGGATGAGTGGCGGTGTGTGACTGTTTATATAGGTGTATGAGTGCATATAATAGTCCTGTACTGAGTGACTATAAGTATGAGTGACTGTACAGGTGAGTGAGTAGATGTGTGTGTGTAGACCTAAGAATCAGTGAGTGTGTATATAGTAATTGGTGTTGGAGTGTCTATGGTTTTGACAATTGCAGTCTGTAATTTACAGTGGGTGTATCAAAAGTTATATTAGGGTGTGAGAAGATGCATCTAATTATCACATGGATGATGTCATCAGTGATGTCATCAGTGATGTCATTTGAGATGTCATCAGTGATGTCATCAGTGATGTCACTGACCATGTCATGAGTGATGTAATATGTGACGTCATCAGCAGTGCATTGCGGGGCGCGAGTTATAGTTACCTGAACTAACTATAACGGGGGAATTTCACGGGTTTTGTACGAGTGCAATGTCCAACTAACTATAACTGTCCCTAAAACCTAAGGTTTTTTCAGTGAATTTCAAAGGTTTTTTAAATGCTAATTTCTAACTATAACGTGTCTGAAACCTATGGTTTTTTCAGTGAATTTCAAAGGTTTTTTAAATGCTAATTTCTAACTATAACGTGCCTGAAACCTATGGTTTTTTAAGTGAATATATATATATATATATACACATTTACTTACCTTAACAACTTTGACCAAGTATTTGCCTTTACCACGCATGCATTTGCTGTGTAATGGCATGGTGGTAAAGGTATATGCGTGGTCAAAGTTTGCATTGAACATGCAATACTTAACAACACTTGCGTTGTAACAACCGTTTTGTAATGGCATGCAATGTATTTGTAAATGATGTATCATCATATATTTGAATTAAATAACATTTGGAGGCATTTAATGTTCAAGCGAAAATGCCCGATTTTTTAAGAAAGAGATAACACCCCCCCCTCTGACGACATGCTTTAGAATGGTAAAAAATGGTCCATTTTCATATGTTGCATCTTTCAACTACATCTCACATATGTATGTGGATCATCACTTTTAGAGATAAAATGAGCATGCTTAAAGTGATTTTTGTGCTTCCATGGGGCCCTACACGGAATATTTGTAGAATGGGTAAAAATGAATGAAAATAGCCAATTTACTCACTCTGAGCGGGAGATTTTCTAAGCTTTTGCATCGTGTTTGCATCACAAAAGTGACGCAAAATGACGCAAAATCTTTTTTTTGTAATTTACTTTCCAGCGCTAAACTTGTTTAGCGCTGGAAATAGCGTAAAAGTAATGCGAAGCAGCGCATTGCACTGCTTTGCGTTACTTTGCGCCATGGGGGCGTACCAAGGGCGGTTCATGGGCGTTCCCATGCAACCACCCAAGGTTTCTCATGCTAAACCCAATTTACTAAAAACAGTAGATTGGGTTTAGGGTGAGAAAACTGCGCCCTTTTCAACTAGGCGCAAGGAAGGAGAAATGCTTTAATTTCTCCTTCCTTTTCCGACTTTGCATGTGTGCTGCACTGTGCAGCACGCATACAAAGTGGGAAAAGCTTTCCCTTGTGTTGAGCATAGTATTTTGTGCAGGAAGGATACCCTTCCTGTACAAAACCTATGCTGGACTCATGCATACACCCTAGCGCTGCAGCTCTAAGGTGTGCATGGCGCATGGCAGCTGTAATCAGTGCCGGCGCAAGGGAAAGGGGAGGAGAGAGCCTTGTCTCTGAAGATATGGCGCTCTCCTGCTCCCTCCTTGTTGCGCAACGCAGCGCAGCCTCGCTGGGGGCTGCGCTGTGTGACTATTTTTAAAATCTCCACCTGAATGTTCAAGTGAAAACGCCCGATTTTTGATGAAAGAGATAAACCCTCCCCCCCCGATGACGTGCTTCAGAAAGGTAAAAATTAGTCCATTTTCAAATGTTGCATCTTTCAACTACATCTCACATTTGAATGTGGATCATCACTTTTAGAGATTGATTGAGCATGTTTAATGTGAGTTTCTTGCTTGGAGGGGCCCTAAATGCAAGATTTGTGGTAAGGTAAAAGTGAACGAAAATGGGCAATTTACTCACTCTGAAGCCTTAAAAAGTGTTTCTTCACCCCGGGAAGTGAATTAAAGCAAAACATCCTTTAGAACGCAGATGTTACAACGCAGCTACCATTACAACTCATGGCGTTACATTGCAAATGCTTTTTCCACACATGCCTTTACAACGAATTTCGTTGTAAAGGCATGAATGATAATGGCATATGTGTTTTGCATGTAAGTATAAGGTAAGTATAGGGTTTAGGATGGGTTTGGGTTTTGTGGCGTAGGGGTATAGATTCTGGGGTGCCAAGGTTGAATTTGGGGTTCGGGGTGGATTTTGGGTTTGGGGTGCGAAAGGTAATTTTAAGGTTTAGGGTGGGTATGGGTTTTGGGGTAGCAAGGGTCATTTTAGGGTTCAAGGTATGTTTGGAATTTGGGGTGCAAGATTTAATTTTAGGGTTCAGGGTGTGTTTGGGTCTTGGGGTGTAGGGGTTAATTTTGGGGTCAGGGTGGGTATGGGTTTTGGGGTGTCAGTGGTAATTTTAGTGTTCAGTGTAGGTTTGGGTTTTTGGGCTGCCAAACGCTAATTTTAGGGTTCAGTGTGTGTTTGGGTGTTGGGGTGCAAGGGTTAATTTTTCGGTTCAGGGTGTGTTTGGGTTTTGGGGTGCAAGGGTTAATTTTGGGGTTCAGGGTATGTTTGGGTTTTGGGTGCAAGGGTTAATTTTGGGGTTCAAGGTGGGTATGGGTTTTGGGGTTTCAGTGTAATTTTAGGGTTCAGGGTGGGTGTGGGTTTTGGGGTGAATGGGGTACTTTTAGGGTTCAGGGTGTGTTTGGGTTTTGGGGTGCAAGGGTTAATTTTAGGGTTCGGGTGTGTATAGGTTTTGGGGTGCAAGGGTTAATTTTGGTGTTCAGGGTGGGTATGAGTTTTGGGGTGTGAGGGGTAATTTTAGGGTTTAGGGTGGGTTTGGGTTTTAGGGTGACAGGTAACTTTAGGGTTTAGGGTGTGTTTGGGTTTTGGGGTACAAGGGTTCATTTTAGGGTTCAAGGTGTGTTTGGGTTTTGGGGTGCAAGGGTTAATTTTGGGACTCAGGGTAGGTATGATTTTTGGGTGCCAGGGGTGATTTTAGGGTTCAGGGTAGGTTTTTGTTTTTGGGGTGCCAGGGGTAATTTTAGGGTTCAGGGTCTGTTTGGTTTTTTGGGGTGCCAGGGGTAATTTTAGGGTTCAGGGTGTGTTTTGGTTTTGCGGTGCAAGGGTTAATTTTGGGGATCAGTGTAGGTATAGGTTTTGGGGTGTCAGGGGTAATTTTAGGGTTCAGGGTGGGTATGGGTTTTTGGGGTGCCAGGGGTTAATTTTGGGGTTCAGGCTGGGCATGGGTTTGGGGGTACAAGGGTTAATTCTAAGGTTCAGGGTAGGTATGGGTTTTGGGGTGTCAAGGGTAATTGGCTGGGGAGAGGATGTAGCCTTAGGGCTAGAGTGGTTGACCTCGAAACTGGGTAACCGGGTTCAAGTCACGGCAACGACGCTCAACATCCTGTGATTCTGGGAAAATCACTTAATCACCCCATGCCTAACAAAAATGTGTGGGGCATATTCTCAAGGACTTATCGCCGAGTTAGCAGCACTTTATCGCAGCCAAAGTGGTGATAAATACATCGCACCATTCACAAGCTGGTGCTAACAGCCGATATCACCAGTATTCCTGCGAGAGCAGCCGCAAAAAACATCGCCACTGATGACACCGGCAACTAACGCTAATGAGATGCAGAGTTGGCGTTCCCGTGCAAAAACTCGCAGAAACACCACTTCGCAACATTCACAACGACCAGCCAGATCGGCGATAAGACCACAAAATATGCGCTAAGGCGCGTTAGCAGCAGGGATTTAACACCTGCTCCTACCTGGTGTTAAGTCAGATGACAACCTGCACCACAAAAGGGAGCCCAGTCCACAGCCACCCCAGAAGAACAACAGATGCCATGGAGCTACTGACCATGCAGCTCGGAGCCCCAAGAGGGCCACAACACCCACCGCCACCCCTCCCCCAGGCCCGCCACACCCCCCAGGACCCCCCCCCCGTGGCCCTACCTCGGGCACCCCCCCGGACAAAGATATCTCACATCTACCTCACAAATTCATGAACACAACAATTCGCCTGATGTCGCACAAGTACACCAACCAACATCCATGTGTGGTTCGAAAAAGGAAAAACTTACATATATCGCAGAATTCCAAAAATAATCAATTTATTCAAATTCCAATCAACAGCAATACTTGAAAGAGTCATGGTGGGTCTTCTCCGGACAAACCGTAAGTCACAGCCTGCAAGACAAAATTGAAGATAAGAAGGTGTGTCATGCGCACAGCAAAGGACAGAGAGAGAGAGAAAGAGAGAGAGAAAGAAAGGGAGAGAGAGAGAGAGTGAAAGAGAGAGAGAAAGAGAGAGAAAGGGGGAGAGAGGGAGAAAGAGAGAGAGAGAAACAGAGGAAGAGAGAGAGAGACAGCGAAAGGAAGAGAGGGAGGAGAGAGAGAGTAACAGAGGAAGAGAGAGAGACAGTGAAAGGAAGAGAGGGAGAGAGAGAGAGAAAGAGAGGGAGAGAGAGACAGTGCCGACACTGTGCATCCAGGCAGCGGCACCCCAGCCCCCCCGCCGCCCAGCGGTGTTTGCCCGCCCCTGCGCACCCAGGCCTCACTGCTCACCTGCTGCCACCGGTGTGTCTCCAACCACGTGCCGGTTCACACTGCAGGCCACCAGGTCCCCAATCTGAAACAGAGTTCAGATACATGAATGGCAGAGTTCATATCATTGCACACGCCATCATCGCTTGGCCGCCCTTGTGCACACAGGCTGCTGCACCCCAGCCCCCCCACCGCCCAGCGGAGTTTGCCAGCCCCTGCGCAACCAGGCCTCACTGCTCACCTGCTGCCACCGGTGTGTCTCCAACCACGTGCCGGTTCACACTGCAGGCCACCAGGCCCCTCATCTGAAACAGAGTCCACAGCTAATGATGGCAGAGTACACATCATTGCACACGGCAACATCGCATGGCCGCCCCTGCGCACCCAGGCCGCTGCACCCCAGCTCCTCCCGCCGCCCAGCGCGGATTGCCCGCCCCTGCGCACCCAGGCCGCACTGCTCACCTTCCGCCACCGGCATGTCTCCAAGAGGGCACACCACGTCCCGGTGCAAGCTCCGAGCCCGGGGCCTGCAACCTTGGCAGCCTCCACATCACGCATCCCCGCTGCACGGGCTACCAGGCGCACACTTGACTCTGGGTCTTGATATAGCAATGGCAGAGACCATATCAGTGCACACGTCATCTTCGCAGGCTGCACACCCGCTCAGCACTTTAGGTGCCCCAACCTCAGTGCACAGTAAGTCACCGTCCCGTGGCGGTAGGTCCGTGCCAGCCGCAGTGCAACCGGTGCCACCGACTCCGTGCAACGCAAGTCATGGACCCTATATGATTGAGCCTCGTCGTAGGCCAGGCGGACGCAGCCATGTCACCTCAGGCAGTGGGGAAGAACTGGGACATGTAGCGTCGTCGTCCCCCCCTTTATACGTACGCCGAGTGGGCTGGGTCGGCGTACGCCAGGCCAGAGTAGGGGTGTGAACAATTATCCCTGGCCCCTGGGCGTGGTTCATATCTGGGCTGCACAGGAAACCAACTGATGCGTGTGTCTCTGTTGCAGTGTCTGCGCCACATGGCCCGTAATCGACAATGTTGCAATGTTGCATGCAGCCGGAGGGCGTCCGTGCACGAAGGGACTGTACAAGGAGCACAAGGCCCCTCAGGGTCTTGGCTGATACATGGCAACTGGTGTGTGTGTTCATTGCTTTTGGTGCACCATAAGCCCAAGGCCTAGCCTCAATTGCAGCGCGATGACCACATCACATACCCAGGATACAAGCAGTGTTCTGACTAACATTAGGGATGAAAGCCCCCTTGTCTCAATACAGAGGGCGGAAGGACATCTGCACCCCCGACCTTGGAAACGCATGCGGCAGGCACCCCCTAAGAGAGATACCATGGCAGACGAAGACGACTCCCACACTACACACGGCGCCAATGAAAGATCAACGTATCCACACCCAACACACAGAAGTCCTTGCCCGAGGTACTCCTGCATGGAACGGCCTTGACACTTACGTACAGGACAACCCATACGTACAAACTTTGCACACTCATACGACTCATTGCTCAGAGCTGTGGCATATCATCCACATAACAGCCGCAGGTCAGAAGAGTGCCAGTTCTACGAGTGCGAACAACGCAATGTCAGAACATCCCGGGCATATGCACAAACCCCTGTCACGTGGAACTGTACCGTGACCGAATGCTGCATTTGTTGGGGGCACTGCCACTGGCAGTGTTGCGCATCAGTTACCGTCTGAGCTTCCGTCTTGCTACATCACCTGCGTCCAGCCCTGGTTCCACTGCCGATCATGCATATTCGAGTGGCCCATGGAAGTCTGCCTATCCAACACAACGGTAGGCTGGATTATTAAATGTGTGTGCGCCCCCTGTTGGACCACAACCAGGAGTGTAACCGTGATACCCGTTCATGGGATGCCTTGGAATTGGGCGTATGGGCTGGCAGTTGGGCATGTGAGATCGCACAATTCCTCGTGTGCAGTGACCACATCGAAGCTCTCCCCTATTGGGCTGTGTTGCGGATTGTTGAAACGGCGTGGACGGAGCACATCTGTCCAGACCAGCTAATGGATTGGCTCGCCCCCGTGTTCGTTGAAGTCGACAACGACGCACTCTTGGAACTGATTGCCCATGAAGCTGCGCTCGCTTTCATGGACGAGTAACTACATTCCTGCAGCCACAAAAGATTGTAACCCATGGCACAGGTCCCAACCCCCTTTTGCATCTTGGGGAGATGGACACATATCCCACCATGCCAGTGGACATGTCTGCATTCGCCTGGACTCAGAATGCATGTGCAGGACTGCGGGTTGACACACACCTGTGCAAGGTGAGTGGACAGCGGCACCTGGCAACGTTCCTCAACCTGACACACCGCGGGAGGGAGAGTACACACATAGCAATGTAGTACTACATGTGATCTTGTTGGACTCCTTCACCTGCTCACTGTCAGCAGAGCAGGCAGTCAGCGCTGTCCGGTGGTACAGGACTATGCCGATCCCATGGGCTGTGAGTGGTGTCCCCTGACACGATGCAATGAGCATTCGCCAAACACCACATGACTCGTCCAGCAAGGCAAGGTGGGCTGAGACCGACGGCATCCGTCATGGTTGGTGTTCATGTGTGCCTCCCCATGTCTTGCACCTCTACATGTTCCTTGGCTGCCTGTTAGTGTATGATGCATTGGTCTGTATGTTGTGGCCCTTGTCTTGCCCGTACTGACACACACATGATAATAAAGTCTACGCAGCTTCACTAGTGTACAACTGTGATGAGTGTTTATTTGCATTGTACGTACACAGGGAGGGACTGACTGACGGATTTCACTTAGGGGTGAGTCCCTATTGCCAGCTCCACCTCTGTGAGCCAGACATTGTGTTCGGGAGAGCTGCTGGTCGACCTGTGCGCTTACGTGTCTTCAGCAATGTGAGTATGGTGTCCAACTTCTTGCCATGTGGACCAATGTGTTCCATCAAACCAGGCAGTGTCCACACAGTTGAGTGTGTGTAGGTATGCGAAGAGATGTTCTGTTGTCACATGTGATGTGGGGCACTACTTTAGGCCTCCTACCGACTCTGACATATTTACACACAGCCCTATTTAATACATGGACGTGGGGCTACGTTGGGGGGTTGCGAGATTGTTGTTCATGATCAATGAGGCCAAAGCTAGTTCACACCTCCACAGTCATGTAATTGGCCATGTGTGTCACGGTCAAACATGCGCATTGATGTCATTTCCCAGGGTGTACCTTTTTGTGCAATCAATGTCCCTACAGTCATCCATACTGTCATACTTGATTGGACATAGACATGACACATCTGTGTGAGTAGGAATGTTTTATTCACATCCTGTGGAGTGTCGGAGCTGGAGCAGTACATGGCCATGCACACCCCACATTATATGGTTGCCCAGTGGAGGGCCAAACAGAGTCCTTTAGGGGATGACAAGTTAATCGGTAGAGGAAGAGTTGAGTCCGCAGCCTGTTTGCTGTGTCATTGGTAACCAGAGCAGATATGGCAGTCCATGTCGGGGTCCAGATGAATGTCGCAGGGTGTTCGGGGGACTGTGGAAGGTGTTGTACCAGGGCATGATGCAGAGGGCTGTACCAAGCAGAAACAGGTCATATGGCGGGGATGAATGCTACAACCTCCTTTTTGACACAGAGTCATTACCGTCCACATCTTCGTCCTCTGATACGTCTTCTGTGTCAGGTGTGCCAGGTGTGTGTGGTGGTGTTATGGCTGCATCACTGTGTGCCATGGACTCATCAGGGTGCGGAGGTTGTATGGCTGCATCACTGTGTGCCACTGACACATCAGGGGGCGGAGATGTGTGTGTCGAAGTTCCTGCAGCAGTCACCTGGGACAGGCTCTGTGGCAGCAATGGCAAGATGAGGATCTGCAGGGCATGGTAGATCCCAGCTACATCTCGCTGGTGTTCAGCCGTGGCAGCCATCCTTCCTGCCTGCATCCGCACCATGTTCTCCATTGTCCTCCGCATCTGTGCCAACTCTGTGCTGTCGTCGCTGGAGCCTCTCTGCCTAGACAGTTCTTGTATCCGAGTAATGGATCCAGGGAGGTCAGCCAAGGATTGTTGTAGGGCATGGAGCGGACTGTGGGTGTCCGTTAGGGACTGTAAGTGGTCCCTGATGGGACTGAGACACCAACGTATGGCATCTAGTTTGGCTGCCATGAGGTCGAAACCCACACGCACCTGTTCAGCCAGCCCCCTCTGGCAGTCTGACACACGGCGTTGGGATGCCATGTGTTCTTGGGTGAGGTGCTGGGAGCCAGCCGGGGTGATGGCTGGGTGATTCCTGCTGCGTGGTCTGTGCAGGGGGTGGTATCACCTCGATGCAGCTGGGCTGCCCTGCTCCTGGATGTGGGGTGCAGAGGCTGTCCACGAGCAGTTGGAGGGTGTCGGAGCAGATGGCCAGGGGTTCCTCCTCCTCATCACTGAAGAGATGTCTGGTTTGCTCTGCAGGAGGTGTTGATTGTCCCTCTGCAATGTGAAGGGGAGATGCAGGTTAACAGTGTGTTCCATGTATGTGCACGCATTGTACATGTTTACATACTGACTGCATGTCAATGTACATTGTGACTGTTTTGTAGGAGCTGGGTATTTGATGGGGGACAGTGGACATTCCGACTACATGAAGGATGTGAGGTTGTACTCGTACATTTTCATCTGACAGTTTCCTGCTATGCCTGATGTGATTGGCCTTTTTCTACGCACATGCGGCACCAGTTGTGTCCTCTGTTCTGTGGTGTTGGTGTGGCACTTTGTACCACATTGTCGTCAATGTTGATGTGCTGTGATTGCTATGTGTGTGTGCTGCATTGTGGGAGAGTCGCCCCTGCAGCTCTGATTTAGCGGCCCATTGTCCCTTTGAGGCGGTGTGCCTTTGGCTTCTGTGCTGTTACGGTGCTGAGATTTTGGCGACTTGGGTCATTTGAGCTCTTGGACGGATTTGGTACTCTTGTGCATTGTTTGTCTGCAGATGTGTTGTTGACATCAGGGGTTGTATGTGCACGTGGATGTGTCACAGTGTGACCTGCTCCATTGAGGATGTTATCCACACTGGGCCACCTCAGTGTCGTGTTGTGCACCATTTCATGTATTTTGACTGCAGCCATGCTATTGGTCATGCAGTGTCACTTGCATTGTCAGTGTGGCTCACAGAGCCGCTGCTTTGCTGGGTTCAGCACATGTGCATGGGTAGGTTGTGCGATTGGTAAGGGGGGGCATTTGTGCACAAGGTGGACTGGGGCCTACTTGGTGTTTCTATGTGTGCTGCAGTGTGGCAAGGCCATCAGGGACAGGTTCCACAGTCATTGTGGGTGTGCAGTGTGTTATTCTTGATTGTGCATGTGTGCCATTGTGCCCGTCTCCCCGTCCCCCCAGTCCCTGGTGGTTACTCACCCTGTTGCTGTTGGGTCAGGTCATTTCGGGCAGTGTCCAGACCCCCAACTCCTTGCACCGTCTCCACACTGATGACTGTGGCCACCATTTCCTCCAGCCCATCCAGCTCCTCCTGTGGTGCAGGACTCCCACCTCCAGTGGCCGTTGCTGCCTTCAGGTTGGCAGCGAGTTTCTGCTTGGTTTGGCTTTTGACGTCATGCCAGCTCCTCTTGACCTCCTCCATTGCCTCCTCGACACTCCGACTGCGTTCACGTTGTTCACGATGGACTGCCATATTTCCGTTTGTGTTGCCGATGACACAGTGGAGGTGACGTACAGTTGTTGGTAGTGTTCGGTCACCTCCGTGACAATGATCCGGTTTTCCTGCGGACTGAACCCCGTCTTCCTCTTCCTCTTCCTCTTCTCTTTGCCCTTCTCCGGCCCCGGGGTTCCTGGCTGGTCATCTGTGGGGCTTGTGGGGTTCGCGCTGTCCTCTGCACTCGGTCCAGGTGCGTCCATGTTGCTACGCAGTTGCATTTATTTGTCTTTTTTTTTCTCTGCTTTTATAGTGCATTCTCACGCATGGCGCATGGGAATCGCAGGCCTGTCGCTGGTTTTCGCTGATTTTTGTATCGCCATTGGGGTAATCGCACCTTTTTTCGCATTGGGGTTTCGCATTTTTTCGGCGTTGCGTTGATTTTAACGCAGGCATTTGTCGCGTTATCGTGAGGCTATCGCATGGTGCTGCCGGGTTGTGAATGCTGCGTTAATACGGTGTTATTTTCCCACGATGGACTGCGATGTGAGAAGTTGCGTTAAGCGATTTTGGTGATAGTTAACACGCGTTCTTGGGAATATCCCCCTATGTGTCCATCTGTAATGAAAATGGTGCTCATGTAAAGCGCTCTGATACCTGATGTCTCGGGTCTAGTTCGCGCTATATAAAACTCTAAAAAAAAAAGAAAAAAATATATATGGGTACTAGGATAGTAAGGGTAATTTTAGAAATTTAGGGGGGTAAGGGTATTGGGGTAGTAAAGGTAATTTAAGGGTTTTTGGGAGGTCATAAATATATATATGTATATATATGTAATATATATATGTATAGATATATACATATATACATTTACTTACCTTAACAACTTTTACCAGGTATATGGGGGTGTGGGTATTGGGGTAGTAAGGGTAATTTAAGCGTTTTTGGGGGGTCAAAAATATATATATATATATGCATATTATCTACTGGCGGTCGCCAGTAGATAGTTATAGTTAAAACCTATTATCCATAGGAAATCCGCGACATTCTATTTGAAATAACGTTGGCGCCGGTTGACGAATCTTCGCGAAAGTTTCCAACTTGTTGGGGCACTCCGGTCCGCTCCTATCCTGAAAGTCTCGGGGTGATACGTCAAGCGGGGGCCGAGAAAAAAGGGGGGTCCCAAAACGCGTTTTCCCCATTCATTTTTCCATAGGAACCTTTAGTCGCAGCTACAGCCCGAACTGCTGAACGGAATTACACCAAATTTGGCAAAGATGTAGCCCTTGGTTCAGTGTCGTGCCTTTTGCTTAAATGGTGTAAATCCGTTCAGTAGTTCCTGAGAAAATCAAAAGTAAAGTCACATATATATCTGGGCGTAGCCTAACCACACATGTCATCGTGAGATCTGATTGGCTGTCAGCACTTCATCCTGGAATTGCTGGCAGCCATCTTGGGACCAATATAAATGATAGTACCTCATTGAAATGCATTGTAGTGAATAGAAGATTTTGAGGGTCACCAAAAGGAGAACTATAAAGGGTGATAACAGGCTTTAGTTACATTAGAATTTATTTGTTGATGGTACCATACTAATTTTAGGAATTGTGGTGTATTCTAAGGTGATTTTACCATGTGAAAAACCTTCTGCTGGGATATCATGAATCATGTTTGAGAGAACACTATTTTCTCATGCTTGTCCCATGGAGGTTTGGAAGGTGCTCCAGAAGCTAAAATGAGAGCATATTTTCTGTAAATTCACATTATCTTTCTCACTCATGTGAGAATGAAGTCTGACATTCTCAGTAAAACATATACATCCAACAAGGGCAGAGACTGTCAGTTGATTCCTTTGTGTTCTACTGCAGCTTCCCAGAGTGTTCTAAAGAACAACTAGAGTGCTAACAGCCTTACTTATGACAAAAGTATGGCACACCTGAAGCCATCTTGATTGGAATAAACTGGTAACACTTAAACAATTTAATTTAAAAAGGAACAAAATGATGGGGTTCATTTTGTCATAGAAATTATGGTTAGTGCTGTAGAAAGAAAAATTAGGACATGTTTCAAGTGTGATCTCAAATATCTTCCTGTTATATTTCAACAGGAGCAGCCTGCCAGTTGATGCCTTTGTGTTCTACTGCAGCTTCCCAGAGTGTTCTAAAGAACAACTAGAGTGCTAACAGCCTTACTTATGACAAAAGTATGGCACACCTGAAGCCATCTTGATTGGAATAAACTGGTAACACTTAAAACATTTAATTTAAAAAGGAACAAAATGATGGGGTTCATTTTGTCATAGAAATTATGGTTAGTGCTGTAGAAAGAAAAATTAGGACATATTTCAAGTGTGATCTCAAATATCTTCCTGTTATATTTCAACAGGAGCAGCCTGCCAGTTGATGCCTTTCTGTTCTACTGCAGCTTCCCAGAGTGTTCTAAAGAACAACTAGAGCGCTAACAGCCTTACTTATGACAAAAGTATGGCACACCTGAAGCCATCTTGATTGGAATAAACCGGTAACACTTAAAACATTTAATTTAAAAAGGAACAAAATGAGGGGTTCTTTTTGAAATAGAAATTATGGTTAGTGCTGCAGAATGAAAAATTAGGGCATGTTTTAAGTGAGATCTCAAATCCTCTTCTATTTTATTAGAAAATTCTGAAATGCAGACTGAAACAATCACTTTCAATACCAGCAGCAGACTACCAGTTAACTCCCTGGTGAGCAGTAGCTTTACTCCAGTGATCTAATGAGCAACTAGAGTGCTAACATTCTGAATTTATGGCAGATGTAAGACACATCTGAATGCCTTCTTGATGGAATCAAAGTAAAAAACTGAAAGCATTTCCTACTGAGGAGACTGCAGTAAATGAAGAAATTAGGAAACTTCAAAACAAAGAAGTCTTCCAAGATGGCCACCAGTGAAAAAAGAGCCCAAATGTAGCACAAATATTACCCAGATGTAGCCCACATATAGCCCAATGACAAAAGTGTGCAAAACACTTTTTATTTTTAGTTTTTTTGCAGTTTTATGTAGTGCAGACTGGTCAGGTATTGGAGCATTGCATCTTAAAACATGACCCCCTACACTACAAAAACACCACTGCACTACCTTAACCCCTAAAACACTACCCCCAGCACGACCCCCTACACTACACAAGCACCACTGCACTATCCTAAACCCTAAAACACTACCCCCAGCACGACCCCTACACTACCCAAACACCACTGCACTACCCTAAAACATGACCCCCTACACTACACAAACACCACTGCACAACCCTAAACCCTAAAACACTACCCCCAGCACGACCCCCTACACTACACAAGCACCACTGCACTACCCTAAACCCTAAAACACTACCCCCAGCACGACCCCCTACACTACACAAACAACACTGCACTACCCTAAACCCTAAAACACTACCCCCAGCACGACCCCCTACACTACCCAAACACCACTGCACTAACCTAAATCCTAAAACACTACCCCCAGCATGACCCCCTACACTACCCAAACACCACTGCACTACCCTAAAACATGACCCCCTACACTACACAAACACCACTGCACTACCCTAAACCCTAAAACACTACCCTCAGCATGACCCCCTACACTACACAAGCACCACTGCACTACCCTAAACCCTAAAACACTACCCCCAGCACGACCCCCTACACTGCCTGAACACCACTGCACTGCCCTAAACCCTGAAACACCAGCCCCTGCATGACCCCCTATTGCCCGAACACCACTGCACTGCCCTAAACTCTGAAACACCACCCCTAGCACGACCCCCTACACTGCCCAAACACCACTGCTCTGCCCTAAACCCTGAAACACCACCCCCTTCACGACCCCCTACACTGCCCGAACACCACTGCACTGCCCTAAACCCTGAAACATCACCCCCAGCAAGACCCCCTACACTGCCCGAACACCACTGCCCTAAACCCTGAAACACCACCCCCAGCAAGACCCCCTACACTGCCCGAACACCACTGCACTGCCCTAAACCCTGAAACACCACCCCCAGCAAGACCCCCTACACTGCCCGAACACCACTGCACTGCCCTAAACCCTGAAACACCACCCCCTGCACAACCCCCTACACTGCTCGAACACTACTGCACTGCCCTAAACCCAGAAACACCATCACCAGCACGACCCCCTATACTGCACGAACACCACTGCACTGCCCTAAACCCTGAAACACTACCCCCAGCAAGACCCCCTACACTGCCCGAACACCACTGCACTGCCCTAAACCCTGAAACATCACCCCCAGCAAGACCCCCTACACTGCCCGAACACCACTGCCCTAAACCCTGAAACACCACCCCCAGCAAGACCCGCTACACTGCCCGAACACCACTGCACTGCCCTAAACCCTGAAACACCAGCCCCAGCACGACCCCCTACACTGCCCGAACACCACTGCACTGCCCTAAACCCTGAAACACCACCCCCTGCACGACCACCTACACTGCCCGAACACCACTGTACTGCCCTAAACCCTGAAACACCACCCCAGCACGACCCCCTACACTGCCCGAACACCACTGCACTGCCCTAAACCCTGAAACACCAGCCCCAGCAAGACCCCCTACACTGCCCGAACACCACTGCATTGCCCTAGACTCTGAAACACCAGCCCCAGCAAGACCCCCTACACTGCCCGAACACCACTGCACTGCCCTAAACCCTGAAACACCAGCCCCAGCATGACCCCCTACACTGCCCGAACACCACTGCACTGCCCTAAACCCTGAAACACCAGCCCCAGCACCACCCCCTACACTGCCCGAACACCACTGCACTGCCTTAAACCCTGAAACACCAGCCCCAGCATGACCCCCTACACTGCCCGAACACCACTGCACTCCCCTAAACCCTGAAACACCACCCCCAGCACGACCCCCTACACTGCCCAAACACCACTGCTCTGCCCAAAACCCTGAAACACCAGCCCCAGCACAACCCCCTACACTGCCCGAACACCACTGCACTGCCCTAAACCCTGAAACACCAGCCCCAGCACGACCCCCTACACTGCCCGAACACCACTGCACTGCCCTAAACCCTGAAACACCACCCCCAGCACGACCCCCTACACTGCCCGAACACCACTGCACTGCCCTAAACCCTGAAACACCACCCCAGCACGACCCCCTACACTGCCCGAACACCACTGCACTAAACCCTGAAACACCACCCCCTGCACGAACCCCTACACTGCCAGAACACCAGTGCACTGCCCTAAACCCTGAAACACCACACCCAGCACGACCCCCTACACTGCCCTAACACCACTGCACTGCCATAAACCCTGAAACATCACCCCCAGCACAACCCCTACACTGCCTGAGCACCATTGCTCTGCCCTAAACCCTGAAACACTAGCCCCAGCACGACCCCCTACACTGCCCGAACACCACTGCACTGCCCTAAACCCTGAAACACCACCCCCAGCACGACCCCCTACACTGCCCGAACACCACTGCACTGCCCTAAACCCTGAAACACCAGCCCCAGCAAGACCCCCTACACTGCCCGAACACCACTGCATTGCCCTAGACTCTGAAACACCAGCCCCAGCAAGACCCCCTACACTGCCCGAACACCACTGCACTGCCCTAAACCCTGAAACACCAGCCCCAGCATGACCCCCTACACTGCCCGAACACCACTGCACTGCCCTAAACCCTGAAACACCAGCCCCTGCACCGCCCCCTACACTGCCCGAACACCACTGCACTGCCCTAAACCCTGAAACACCACCCCCTGCACGACCCCCTACACTGCCCGAACACCACTGCACTGCCCTAAACCCTGAAACACCACCCCCTGCACCACCCCCTACACTGCCCGAACACCACTGCACTGCCCTAAACCCTGAAACACCACCCCCTGCACCGCCCCCTACACTGCCCGAACACCACTGCACTGCCCTAAACCCTGAAACACCACCCCCAGCATGACCCCCTTTACTGCTCGAACACCACTGCACTGCCCCAAACCCTGAAACACCACCCCCAGCATGACCCCCTACACTGCCCGAACACCACTGCCCTAAACCCTGAAAGACCACCCCTGCACGACCCCCTACACTGCCCAAACATCACTGCACTGCCCTAAACCCTGAAACACCACCCCCTGCATGACCCCCTACACTGCCCGAACACCACTGCACTGCCCTAAACCCTGAAACACCACCCCCAGTACGACCCCCTACACTGCCCGAACACCACTGCACTGCCCTAAACCCTAAAACACCACCCCCAGCACGACCCCCTACACTGCCCGAACACCACTACACTGCCCTAAACCCTAGAACACTACCCCCAGCATGACCCCCTACACTACCCGAACACCACTGCACTACCCTAAACCCTAAAATAGTCCCCCCAGCACGACCCCCTACACTACCCGAACACGACTGCACTGCCCTAAACCCTAAAACACTCCCCCAGCACGACCCCCTACACTGCCCGAACACCACTGCACTGCCCTAAACCCTGAAACACCACCCCAGCACGACCCCCTACACTGCCCGAACACCACTGCACCTAAACCCTGAAACACCACCCCTGCACGACCCCCTACACTGCTGGAACACCACTGCACTGCCCTAAACCCTGAAACACCACCCCCAGCACGACCCCCTACACTGCCCTAACACCACTGCACTGCCATAAACCCTGAAACATCACCCCCAGCACAACCCCCAACACTGCCTGAGCACCATTGCTCTGCCTTAAACCCTGAAACACTAGCCCCAGCACGACCCCCTACACTGCCCGAACACCACTGCACTGCCCTAAACCCTGAAACACCACCCCAGCACGACCCCCTACACTGCCCGAACACCACTGCACTGCCCTAAACCCTGAAACACCAGCCCCAGGAAGACCCCCTACACTGCCCGAACACCACTGCATTGCCCTAGACTCTGAAACACCAGCCCCAGCAAGACCCCCTACACTGCCCGAACACCACTGCACTGCCCTAAACCCTGAAACACCAGCCCCAGCATGACCCCCTACACTGCCCGAACACCACTGCACTGCCCTAAACCCTGAAACACCAGCCCCAGCACCACCCCCTACACTGCCCGAACACCACTGCACTGCCTTAAACCCTGAAACACCAGCCCCAGCATGACCCCCTACACTGCCCGAACACCACTGCACTGCCCTAAACCCTGAAACACCAGCCCCAGCACCACCCCCTACAATGCCCGAACACCACTGTACTGCCCTAAACCCTGAAACACCACCCCCTGCACCGCCCCCTACACTGTCTGAACACCACTGCACTGCCCTAAACCCTGAAACACCACCCCCTGCACGACCCCCTACACTGCCCGAACACCACTGCACTGCCCTAAACCCTGAAACACCACCCCCTGCACCACCCCCTACACTGCCCAAACACCACTGCACTGCCCTAAACCCTGAAACACCACCCCCTGCACCGCCCCCTATACTGCCCGAACACCACTGCACTGCCCTAAACCCTGAAACACCACCCCCAGCATGACCCCTTTACTGCTCGAACACCACTGCACTGCCCCAAACCCTGAAACACCACCCCCAGCATGACCCCTACACTGCCCGAACACCACTGCCCTAAACCCAGAAACACCACCCCTGCACGACCCCCTACACTGCCCAAACACCACTGCACTGCCCTAAACCCTGAAACACCACCCCCTGCATGACCCCCTACACTGCCCGAACACCACTGCACTGCCCTAAACCCTGAAACACCACCCCCAGCACGACCCCCTACACTGCCCGAAAACCACTGCACTGCCCTAAACCCTAAAACACCACCCCCAGCACGACCCCCTACACTGCCCGAACACCACTGCACTGCCCTAAACCCTAGAACACTACCCCCAGCATGACCCCCTACACTACCCGAACACCACTGCACTACCCTAAACCCTAAAATACTCCCCCCAGCACGACCCCCTACACTACCCGAACACGACTGCACTGCCCTAAACCCTAAAACACTCCCCCAGCACGACCCCCTACACTACCCGAACACCACTGCACTGCCCTAAACCCTAAAACACTCCCCCCAGCACAACCCCCTACACTACCTAAACACCGCTGCACTGCCCTAAACCCTAAAACACTACCCCTGCATGACCCCCTACACTACCCAAATACCAATGCGCTACCCTAATCCCTAAAACACTATCCCCGCACAACCCCCTACACTACCCAAAGACCACTGCACTACCCTAAACTCTAAAACAATACCCCCCGCACGACTCCCTACACTACCCAAAGACCACTGCACTACCCTAAACCCTAACACGCGACCTCCTACACTACACAAACACCACTGCACTACCCTAAAACCTAAAAAACTACCCCCAGCACGAACCCCTACACTACCCAAACACCACTGCACTACCCTAAACCATAAAACACTACCCCCAGCAGTACCCCTACGCTACCCAAACACCACTGCACTACCCTAAACCCTAAAACACTACCCCCAGCAGTACCCCCTACACTACCCAAACACCATTGCACTACCCTAAACCCTAAAACACTACCCCCAGCAGTATCCCCTACACTACCCAAACACCACTGCACTACCCTAAACCCTAAAACCCTAAAACCCTAAAACACTAACCCCAGCACGACCCCCTACACTACCCAAACACCACTGTACTACCCTAAGCCCTAAAATACTCCCCCAGCACGACCCCCTACACTACCCAAACACCACTGCACTACCCTAAACCCAAAATCTACCCCCAGCACGACCCCCTACACTACACAAACACCACTGCACTACCCTAAAACACTACCCCCAGCACGACCCTCTTCACTACCTAAACACAACTGCACAATTTGTTACAGGCGTTGCAACGCAGGCCTGTGGTGCTTACTGGAAGTACCTGGTGGGCTAGTTGGGCCCCAGGGACTCTCAGGATTCAAGGTGACCTAATCCCCCAACTTAAAACGCTCCACGGGGCGCGTTTGCACAGTGGTGAAGGGAGGGGGCGCGGCCTCAGGTGACATGTGCGCAAACACGCCCTGTGGTGCGTTTTAAGTTGGGGAGTTAATTCCCTTTGAATCCTATGGGCCAACTAGCCCACCAGGTACCTTCAGTAAGCACAACAGAGTTGCGTTGCAGAGAGGTGAAAAAAGGTGCGTGGCCTCGGAACGCCTCTCTGCAACTCAGCTCTGTGGTCCTAACTGTAGGTACCTGGGGGCTAGTTGGGCCCCAGGGACCCTCAGGATTCAAGGGGACTTAATCCCGCAACTTAAAACGCACCACGGGGCGCGTTTGCACACATGTCACCTCAGGCCCCCTCCCTTCACCACTGTGCAAACGCGCACTGGCTCTGGTTAGTCAGAGTCAGTTACCACCAGTACCCGTCTAAAAAAGTTGTGGGCACAGGATGATTTTGCAACAAGGCCTCTTTCTGCTCCTCTGTTGGTTCTTTCTGCACATCTTTTGCTTCTTTCTGTGCGTTTTTTCTTCTTTCTTCACATGTCCTACCTCTGTTGGCATAGTTAGAAACTAGCATTTAAAAAACCTTTGAAATTCACTTAAAAAATCATAGGTTTCAGGCACGTTATAGTTAGAAATTAGCATTTAAAAAACCTTTGAAATTCACTGAAAAAACCATAGGTTTCAGGCACGTTATAGTTAGAAATTAGCATTTAAAAAACCTTTGAAATTCACTGAAAAAACCATAGGTTTCAGACACGTTATAGTTAGAAATTAGCATTTAAAAAACCTTTGAAATTCACTGAAAAAAACATAGGTTTTAGGGACAGTTATAGTTAGTTGGACATTGCACTCGTACAAAACCCGTGAAATTCCCCTGTTATAGTTAGTTCAGCTAACTATAACTCGCGCCCCGCAATGCACTGCTGATGACGTCACATATTACATCACTCATGACATGGTCAGTGACATCACTGATGACATCACTGATGACATCTCAAATGACATCACTGATGACATCATCCATGTGATAATTTCATGCATCTTCTCAAACCCTAATATAACTTTTGATACACCCACTCTAAATTACAGACTGCCATTCTCAAAACCATAGACACTCCAACACCAAAAACTACATACCCACTCACAGATTCTTAGGTCTACACACACATCCACTCACTCACCTGTACAGTCACTCATACTTACAGTCACTCAGTACAGGACTATCATATGCACTCATATACCTATATAAACACTCACACACCGCCACTCATCCATAGAGGTACTCACACACCTAGTCAGTCATGCAAAAAATTAATCACACACCCATTTACTCACCTATACAGTTATACACACACCAGCTCACTTACTCATACAAATACTAGCACATTCTTACGCTCTTATACAATAACTGATACAAGCACACACGCATCCATACAGCCACTCTCACAATAACACACTCTCACTTATAGCCATTTAAATACTCTAACACACATATATACTGCCTTTTACATATGTAGTTACTCACACATGTACCACTGAGATATACATTCACTCACTAACACACCCATACACACACTCACCCACCCAAGCAGTCCATCACAGATGCACTCTTGAAATCATGCACCCAGTGAATCACCCACTCACACATCTATGTATAGAGTCACACACACCCCACCCACACAAACACTCAGGCAGCCATACAGATACTCAGAGAACCAATCAATAACCCATATAGACACTCATGTAGCTATTCGCAAATCCATGCATCCACTTACACACCAACAAACAGACGGATACAGACATTCACACAGTTTAGTCACTAACCCATGCATTCAGTAAGATACGTTTAATCACTCACTTGTAGAGTCAGTCACTCACGTACTAAATCATCCATTCAGACACTTATACACCCACTCATTCTTCAATACGCCTTTCCCTATATATATTAAACATATTTAAACTTTACAGAAACACACAGTCACTGGATGATGTCATCAGTGATGTCATTTGAGATGTTATCAGGGATGTCATCAGTGATGTCACTGACCATGTCATGAGTGATGTAATATGTGACGTCATCAGCAGTGCATTGCGGGGGCGCGAGTTATAGTTAGCTGAACTAACTATAACAGGGGAATTTCACGGGTTTTGTACGAGTGCAATGTCCAACTAACTATAACTGTCCCTAAAACCTATGTTTTTTTCAGTGAATATATATTTATGTATAATACACATTTACTTACCTTAACAACATTTACCAAGTAAATGCCTTTGCCACTCATGAATTTGCAGTGTAATGGCATGTGTGGTAAAGGTATATGCATGGTAAAAGTTTGCATTGCAAATGCAAGGCGTTGTAATAACACTTGCGTTGTAACAACCGCGTTGTAATGGCATGCGAAGTATTTGTATGCGATGTATCGTCATACATTTGAAATAAATAACATTTGGAGGCATTTAATGTTCAAGCGAAAATGCCCAATTTTTGATGAAAGAGATAACACCCCCCCTTATGACATGCTTCAAAAAAGTAAAAAATGGTCAGTTTTCATAAGTTTCATCTTTCAACTACATCTCACATATCTATGTGGATCATCACTTTTAGAGATAAAATGAGCATGTTTAAAGTGATTTTTGTGCTTCCATAGGCCCTAAACTGAATATTTGTAGAATTGGTAAAAATTAATGAAAATAGCGAATTTACTCACTCTGAGGTCTTAAAAGGTGTTTCTTCACCCCGGAAAGTGACTTAAATAACATTTAGAGGCATTTAAGGGCAGATCTACAAGAAACTAACGCAGCGCGGTGACACAAGTCATTTTGCTGCGCCGCGCTGTGTTAGTTTCGAAGCACAGGGATGCAACATATTTACAACAATATGTTGCATCTCTGTGCTTCCCCCTGCGCTGGCGCACAAACTGCTGCCATGCGCCGGCGCAGGCACCCTTGCACCATGGTGCAAGGATGCCTGCGTCATGGGGAGATTGTTTTTGTGCAGGAAGGGGCACCTTCCCACGCCATTACAATAACACAAACCGAAAACCGCCATCGGCGGAAAAATCACACTAAATACCGCCCGCCATCGTCCGAGTCGGAGTCAAACCGCCCGCCACGGACGGAAACACGCCCGACAACACAAAACCGCCCGCCCTCACGGCCGACACACCGCACGTGAAATTACGATCGCACCGCCATGAGCGCGGGAAAACCACAAATATACCGCCCGCCAGCGCAAACAACGCCGATGCCAATCGACACGGCAGAAACCATGGCGCCCACGTCCCTGCACAGAAACCATCCGCTCACAAAACCAATAGCACACAACATGGCCAATAAGTTCACACAGCAAGGCACGCACAAATACACAAGCACAGTACACATCCCGAAAACACCCCCCCGGACAAACAAAAAATACAAAGGCCAGAACACCAGACACAACACACCTGAAAACAACAGACCATGAGGACACACCCACATAGGTAAGTACAAAAGCAGAACTCCCACAGACCACAACCCCTTGCAACATTGCAAACCAGAGAGGAGAGGAGAGGACACAGTGACACAGCAAGGACAGCAGCACACCACAGAAACGCACACATCACAACCACCACCATCACCAAACACCGGCACCACAAACCCCCTGCACATTACACAACACACACCGCACCAGCACCACAAACACCATGGCACCACAAAGAATGCCCAAGTTCACGCCCATGGAGCTGACGGTCATGGTCGACGAGATCATCAAGGTGCACCCACAAATCTATGGGAACATGGTCCAGCACACACCACTAGCCACCAGAAACAGAATGTGGAACCGGATCGTAGACCAGGTCAATGCAGTCGGGACCCTGCCCAGGAACAGAGTCGAAATCAAAAAACGGTGGAATGACGTCAAGAGCCTGGTCAAGAAGAAGGAGGGCAAAAACAGAGAGCTGGCTGCAACACCCATGTCACGCCCCTAACACGCAAAGTGTTGCGTGAACAGGGGCGATATTTACAAGCACAGGTTAAGTCACGCAGGGTGACCTTACCTGTTCTTGTAAATATCACTTAGCAGGCTGCGCCACCGGTGCATCACGCAACGTGATGCACCGGCGGCGCAAGTGGCTTGTAAATCTGCCCCTTAATGTTCAAGCGAAAAATGGTCAATTTTAAAATGTTGCATCTTTCAACTACATCTCACATATCTATGTGGATCATCACTTTTAGAGATTAAATGAGCATGTTTAAAGTGATTTTTGTGCTTCCATAGGCGGAATATTTGTAGAATTGGTAAAACTGAATGAAAATAGCGAATTTACTCACTCTGAGGTCTTAAAAGGTGTTTCTTCACCCCGGAAAGTGACTTAAATAAGATTTAGAGGCATTTAATGTTCAAGAGAAAAATGGTCAATTTTAAAATGTTGCATCTTTCAACAACATCTCACATTTGTAGGTGGATCATCACTATTAGAGATAGATTTTGCATGTTTAATGTGATTTTCGTTCTTGGAGGGGCCCTAAATGCAAGATTTATGGAAAGTTAAAAGTCAAAGAAAATGGGCAATTTACTCACTCTGAGGCCTTAAAAAGTGTTTCTTCACACCAGGAAGTGATTTAAATAACATTTGGAGGCCTTTAATAATCAAGGGAAAACATCAGAATTTTGATGAAAGAGATAACACCCCCTTACGACATGCTTCAGAAAGGTCAAAAGTGGTCCATTTTCAAGTGTTGCATCTTTCAACTACATCCCACTATTGTATTTGGATAATCACTTTTACAGATAAATTGAGCATGTTTAAAGTGATTTTCTTGCTTCCAGGGGCCCTAAATGCAAGATTTATAGAATTGGTAAAAGTGAATGAAAATGGCGAATTTACTCACTCTCAGCCCTTAAAAAGTGTTTCTTCAGCCCCTAAAGTGAATTGTATACCATTTCGAGGCATTTGATATTCAAGCAAAAACGTCAGATAACACCACCCACCCTTACAACCTGCTTCAGAAAGGTCAAAAATTTTCCATTTTCAAATGTTGCATCTTTCAACTACATCTCACATTTGTATGAGGAGCATGACTTTTAGAGATAGATTGAGCATCTTTTAATGTGATTTTCGTAGCTTCCAGGGGCCCAAAATGCTAGATTTATGGAATGAGTAAAAGTGAATGAAAATGGCCAATTTTCTCACTCTGAGGTCTTAAAAAGTGTTTCTTCACCCTAGAAAGTGAACTAAATAACATTTTGGAGGCATTTAGGGGCCCATTACGATACCCGGCGTAAATAAATCCGCCAGGCATGGAATCGGCAAAATACCGCCTGCATACACCGTCTGAACACCGACCACGCCATTACAATAACACAAACCGAAAACCGCCATCGGCGGAAAAATCACACTAAATACCGCCCGCCATCGTCCGAGTCGGAGTCAAACCGCCCGCCACGGACGGAAACACGCCCGACAACACAAAACCGCCCGCCCTCACGGCCGACACACCGCACGTGAAATTACGATCGCACCGCCATGAGCGCGGGAAAACCACAAATATACCGCCCGCCAGCGCAAACAACGCCGATGCCAATCGACACGGCAGAAACCATGGCGCCCACGTCCCTGCACAGAAACCATCCGCTCACAAAACCAATAGCACACAACATGGCCAATAAGTCCACACAGCAAGGCACGCACAAATACACAAGCACAGTACACATCCCGAAAACACCCCCCGGACAAACAAAAAATACAAAGGCCAGAACACCAGACACAACACACCTGAAAACAACAGACCATGAGGACACACCCACATAGGTAAGTACAAAAGCAGAACTCCCACAGACCACAACCCCTTGCAACATTGCAAACCAGAGAGGAGAGGAGAGGACACAGTGACACAGCAAGGACAGCAGCACACCACAGAAACGCACACATCACAACCACCACCATCACCAAACACCGGCACCACAAACCCCCTGCACATTACACAACACACACCGCACCAGCACCACAAACACCATGGCACCACAAAGAATGCCCAAGTTCACGCCCATGGAGCTGACGGTCATGGTCGACGAGATCATCAAGGTGCACCCACAAATCTATGGGAACATGGTCCAGCACACACCACTAGCCACCAGAAACAGAAAGTGGAACCGGATCGTAGACCAGGTCAATGCAGTCGGGACCCTGCCCAGGAACAGAGTCGAAATCAACAAACGGTGGAATGACGTCAAGAGCCTGGTCAAGAAGAAGGAGGGCAAAAACAGAGAGCTGGCTGCAGTCACTGGCGGAGGGAATCCCGCGCTCTTCAAGACCTTCAAAGCGTGGGAGGAGAAGGTGCGAGTCATCATCCATCCCGAGATCCTCGCCGGATTAGCAGGGGGAGTGGAGGCTGGTAAGTACAAACTAATGTATACCAGCACACCGCTATGTACTCACATGCACTACCACCATGCCACAGCTCCCAGGGACAAACACCCCCATGTCCAGCACACAATACACAACACATCACACACACATGCAACAGACACCACCACACACAGCCCAAACAGAACAACTGTAAGATGCGTGGGGACATGTGTACACTCAGCCAGCCACGTAACCACCAACAGGTCCCCAAATATGCCAGAAGCGCCACAACGAGCACCCACCACACCCATGTGTCCGCCATAGCTGCACTAACCGACAAGTAACAGTTAAGTGGCAGGAACACAAAGTGCAGTGGGTGGGAGGGTGGACAGCCCAAGTACAAAACACACCAGGCCCCTAGTCCCACAGTACAGCAAGGAGGAGCATCCCCCACACCCCACAGCCACGTGTCAGCCACCGCAGTGCACAACGACAGCCGAAAGGTAGACATCACGGTCCACAGCAATCGGTGTCAGTGGGTGTCCAGCCACCACTACGACCCACAACACCCCCCACCCCCACAGACCTGCAACATGGAGCACCCCCCGCTTAGAACCATGTGGCATCCAGTACAGTGCACGCCCGAACAACTTGCAGGTGGGAAACTGGACAGGGCTGGATCACTGGAGGCATGAGGGCCGTAACACGACCAACACATGGGACATGTCACGTAGCAGACGAACACGCAGCACCGCCCACCGTCACGAACAAGTGAACAATGTGCACACGGACATGAACCACAGACTCACACCCCACATGACCCATCACAAACACAGCAACACCCAAGGAGCCACGTCTGCATGCACAAGCCACACTGAACATAGTACCACACGGCAGCCACTGTGCAACCCATCACACACAACCGAAACACCATTGAAGTCCAGTTCATGTAGCCCCTACTGCCTGTCAACCACACACCCCACAACTACGCCTATGTAAGACAAACAACACTAGACGCAACAGAGCGGAACAACAGAAATGCACACGAACACCACTGAACCCATCAAACACACAGACACACCATGCACATACAACATACCATCCATCCCATCCGTCAGCCCCAGTCTCATGAAAGGCATGTCATCCGCACAGCTGCCACACATACAGCAGTCACGCTAAGACACATGCCCATGACCAACCATGTGCCAGAAGTCAATGAAGCGCACGACACACTGTGAGCAACAACACACAACATGGGACACACCCCCCCGAGCACTGCAGTGATGCACATGGCACAGGGCAGCACGCACACCAAGGAGATGGGACAACTGCAATACGTTGGCTGGCACACAACCAACACTCACTCATAACGATGCGTCCAATGCCATGCCCAGTAATCACACCAGACAGCAAATATGCAGGCCATGTCAAGCATGCACACACCTCAAACCATGCACTGTCATGCTGCCACAACACATGTCACGTTCGGCACCCATGGCTTACAGCATGTACCCCAAAAGCATATCCCCTCCCAAATGTGAATCTGGGGCATGGCCCCCATGTTGCCATATGCGTTCCTAAGCGTTCCATTTGGACCCCAAAAGCATATTCCCTCCCAAATGCGAATCTGGGGCATGGCCCCCATGTTGCCATATGCGTTCCTAAGCGTTCCATTTGAACCCCAAAAGCATATTCCCTCCCAAATGCGAATCTGGGGCATGGCCCCCATGTTGCCATATGCGTTCCTAAGCGTTCCATTTGAACCCCAAAAGCATATTCCCTCCCAAATGCGAATCTGGGGCATGGCCCCCATGTTGCCATATGCGTTCCTAAGCGTCCCATCTGAACACCAAAAGCAAAGTACAAACCAGACCCAGGATGGGCCAGGAGCCCGCATACACCAGAGTCACAATGAGTAGGGGCACAGCAACACACCCATCGGCATGGCCAATCCGTCCCATGCCACATGTGCACAGCACACAGTCCCATTGCCAAGCACACACAACTACAGATGCCACAGCCACACACTCGCCTCCGGGAAACCCATGTACGAGATTGCACGAACTGCCAATGTCAGACGACAAATACATACTGTGCCAGGTGCAACACAATGACAAATCCCATTCTCACCACAGGTGACGAACTCACGGATGCTGGGGATGGAGACAGCAGCCAGCACAGCCAGCCCACAAGCCCCCAACGAGGACACACGGATCTGGAGGATCTGACCTCCTCTTCGGACACGGACCATCAAGCAGGCCCATCTGGTGGGGCAGGGCCCAGCCGCTCCCCAGGACCCCTCCTACCCACCAACCCATCATCCAGGGCTGCTGAACAGTCCCAGCCCCCTGCTGCCACTGTCGTTGCGGCCACTCCCACGGTCATTGCGGCCACACCCACGGTCATTGCGGCCACTACCACTGCCGCAACCGCCACCATCGCCGCACCGACCACCACCGCCACCACCACCACCACGTCTTCGCTGGCACCAGCCCCAGCGCAGGTGGTGGCCCGGCCGACTGGATCCACCCTGGGAGCCACAGCGAGGACCGCGGTATGCAATGTGGCTAGTGGGCAGGCCGGTGGCAGCAGGACTGGTAGGAGGAGCAGGGTCAGGGAAACGCCAGCCTCCCCTGGGAGCCATGCCCTGCCTCAAATGGCCAGAGTCCTTGGGGCCTATGAGGAGGCCCAAGAACAATGGGTCAGGTCTGCCACAGACACGCGGGAGGTGCTGGGGGTGCTGAGGTCCATGGACGCCCATATGGGCCAATTCGTGTCCCGTATGGACCAACTCGTGGACCTCATGGGCCAGCTGGTGGTGGCGGTGGGGTCACAGGCAAGGCCAGCAACACCACCTCCGCCACCACCTGCTAGGGCGCAGGCTCGGGCAGCAGTGTCCACATCCCCTGCGACCACAGCCAGTGAGCACACCTCACCCACCACCAGCAGGTCGCCACCACACACCCCCTCCCAAACGTGGAAGGGGCCGTCCGAAGAGGAAACAGGTCTCCCGGGAGGACTTCGCACGCACCAGTCGCAAGTGAGGCAGCCAGCCAGCCTTCCGCCAGCCTGCCTTGACCAGCCACTGCATTGACTTGCTCTACGATCCCACTCCACACAGCCAGCTGGATGGCATGTGTGTGTTGGACCATGGACATAGAACCAGTGGGTACACCCTGAGCTTCACGCAGCCATGACCGACAGCTCATTGACACTGCACGCACCACTTTTGTCATCACCTTACGCACAATCACATGTCACAGTTTGTAATAAATGCACCTTTTTCACTAACTGCTGTTTGTGCCCTGTGTTTTATTTGTACGGAATACAACGGCCACCTTGGGCGGAAAGGCACCTGATGCGTGGCATGGCAATGGAATCCGGACGAGCCTGTAGGGACCTAGGGGTGGGAGACAGAACAGGAGCACATTCAATGAGTGTGTCACACACCCATCACACAGTACATGTCAACAACTACAAGCAATGTACACACATCGCACAGAGCAATAGGGCACAATGCCACAGTCACCGACAGTGGCATACTACCCTGGCCATGGAGCGTTGACACACAGCACGTAGTGAACAAACGGCCACCCTGACACAGCACACACACACCTGCACAGATACAGCCACATCAGCCGTCGTACATGGACACTCACCGTCAAGTGAAGTAGCGGGCGATGAGCTGCTGCCGCACATTACCAGCTTCCTCCTCTCCGCTGTCCTCCTCACTCGAGCTGTCCTGGTCTGCGGGCTGGGGCCCTGGTTGATCTCCGTCATCCACAATGAGGGGGATCTGCTTCCGAATGGCCAGATTGTGCAGCATGCAGCACGCCACCACTATCTGGCACACCTTCTGTGGGGAGTACGCCAGTGCACCCCCGGTGCGGTCCAGGCACCTGAACCTGGACTTGAGGAGGCCAAAGGTACGCTCGACCACACGTCTGGTCCTCCCATGTGCCTCATTGTATCGATACGCAGAGTCACCTGGGTGTGAGGGACACAGAGAACCGTTGCTATTCCAACTGGACAGGGGACAGCATCGCACAACAAGCACGCTACACCACTCCACATACTCACCGACAATACAGCCACGATCCTGTTGCAGATTGGCCATCAGTCGTGGCAAGATGCTGTTGCGCATTATGTGTGCGTCATGGGCCGAGCCTGGAAACTTGGCACACACGTGGGTGATCATCATGTCCGCAAGGCACACCACTTGCACATTCAGGGAGTGCGTGTGCTTCCTGTTGCGGTACAGGTGCTCAGTGGCCTGTGGTGGGACAAGGCCAACATGTGTGCAGTCAATGGCTCCCACGACGTGTGGGATTCTGCCAAGGGCATAGAATGCACCCTTCACTGCCGCCAATTCACGAGCCCTGGGGAAGCGGATGTACCTGTTCCGGTAAAGCATCATGGCTGCCAGTACATCCCTCAGCACCTTGCTGAACATGGGCTGGGACATCCCACCTCCACTGCCCACTGTGTGCTGGAATGACCCAGTGGCGAAGAAATGCATGGCGGCCATCACCTTAGCCGTGGGGGTGACAGCAGTCGGATACACCCTGCGGGGACGGAGATGGGGCTCTAACATGGCACACAGTCGATGCAGGGTTGGCCTGTCCAGCCGAAACTTCCTGATAACCTCTGTATCGTCCATGTCCGCCAGCAATTGGTATGGGCGGTCAATGTTCGGTCTCCGCCTGGGGAAAATGGCAGAGGACACATGTCAAAGCAACACGACACATAGCAATTTCGCATACACATCACTGACATGACTGAGCAAGCACATGTGCCACAGCCCAGCTGTCAAGCTGGGACGGCACGGCCACAATACACTTACACAGGTCTCCCAACAATGGCAATGGCAAGTGAGACATACCACTGCCATGGTCATGCACATGGGGATCTAGGCCCCAATGACTTGCGGGGCGTGCTGATGGGGACTGACTGCATATTCGTCAAGCGGCAACGCCACGGCGACATGAGTGTCTGCTGAGCATGGAACTGCTTCCGAGGCTGGATGAGTATGGCACACGACGACGACGATGTGGGCACGGGCTGAGCGGCCAATACAAGTGGGACCTGTGGCACGAGGGGAAATGAGACAGTAGTAGGTGTCAGCACTGCACCCTATGTACAGCACTGTACGGATCACAGCTCCCGAAACATTGACAGGTGTCCACATTGACAGCCCCATGCCAAGACGGCTGTGTGCTTGCAGTCACACGTCACAGGTGAGAGGTTACATTGCACGTGCCAGGTGGCAGACGTACATAGTGGGAGCTGGCATGTGTGTGCATGTGTCTCCTGTTCAGGATCCACCAGATGGGCGCTGACTCTGTACTGACCATTGGACACAGCATGTTCCGTGGAAGGCTTGTGTGTGTGGGATGGTGGCACTGGATGTGCCTCCGTTGGGTGGGGGGCCATGCACAGGGCGGGTACGTCGATGATTGCGCATTGTTGGTCACGGTGGGTGCACCTACTAAGATGTGTTGCCCTGTGTTCAATTCCTATGTCCGCATGATGATGGACTGTGGATGTGGGCAGACTACACATTGGTCGATGTGCTGACTATATGCATGTGCCTTCACACCAGGCACCGCTGCCCCTGCACATGTGACCCCTGCTGGACTCGCTGCTGAGTCTGTGGAGCTGATGCACCTTCTGTGCGTGGGGCGGACAGCTCTCCTCACTTCCCTCATTGCGCATGTCATGTCTTTGCCGCAGGTGACATGGATCATGGAGGGCCCACATGTACGCGTGGGTAGGCTACACATGATTGTTCACTGGTCGCCACCCCCAGTCAGTGTTTCGAATGGGAAGGTTGTTGTGCTGGTGGTATATTCGATGTGGCGGATGGGCGGGCCTAGGTGCGGGCTTACATTCCGGACATGGGGGGTAGTTGGATTGGCGACTAGTTGCAGTGCACACGGAACACGTCTCTTCCTTTCCACATCTGGGACATCCCTTGTACTACTTGACAGTGATACGGTCATCTTCGCCCCAGCCCTCATGTCCTCCCCTCGCCCCCCAATATGCATGCTCACCTGCGAGGCTAGCGCTTGCACAGGCAGCCCCAAGCTCGCACCAGGGAGGGCAAGGAGTGTATGTGTGGGTCCAGTTGCACGAGTGGGCTGTCTCAGGGTATGATGTGTGGCGGGACGCCGTCCACCTGCGTGGTGCCCCCAATGGAGACCCGGCCTGCATGGACTATGCATCACAGTCTTCGCCTTCCGGATCCACCACCTGCGACACCCAGTGGCTGTGGCTGCCCTTGCGGCCAGGCCGCGTCCGTCTGTGACTGGTGGCCCACACATTCACTCTTTGGCCTCTCTGGGGAGGGCTCGGGGGTGGTGGCGCACGCGCTTGCACTTAGTCGCAATGGCATGTGGCGTGGTTGGTATGATGGGCAATGGATGGGATGGTGCGAGCCACCTCCCGTGACGTCAGTGCTGCTCGTGCTGTGGTGCGTCCCCCTACACTTCCATTTGACTTTGTGCCATGCTAGATGTTGAGGTTCTATTGCCTGCGTGATATGACCAGGAGGAGCGCGAGGAGACCTCTCACACACCATGCTCCACTGCCATCCCGTGCCCTGTATCGCCTGTGCGGATTGACTATGTTGGGGTTACACCTGGTCGACTGGGGCTGTGTGTGCCTTGTCAAGGGGCATGGCGGGCGCATAACAGGATCCAGCTTGTCCACAGAGGGTGGGCTGAGGTGCGCCTGGTACCGCTTTGTACGTGTGCCCGGCTGCTGTGCACACACGTGTTCACTCCCCCCGACAGGTGTCCTCTCACAATGCCCAGGGAAGCGGTGGTGTACTGTTCATGACCCCTCCCAACACGGCGTGCTCCAACTTGGCATGTGCGCATCTACCCGTCACACCCACCCACCTGTGCACTGCGTCCATACGACTTCACACGGCACATGTGTGTCTTCCACAGTTGTGCTACTCATTTGCATTGTCATCCAATACCAGTGGACTACATGGTCATGTCACAACTGCCGTGTACTTCACATACTCTCATCCTCTCTCATTCGTACTTGTGAAATGAGTCAGCGGAGACAGTTCTGGTTTCAAACATTATATTGAGTCTTCTGTCCTCTGTGATGCAGTATAGTGGACACTACTGGCAGCGGAATACATGTTGAGGATATACTGAGCATGATAACAAATGGGATAGGGTGTGGGGTTACATCTGCTTGGCCAAGGCTGTGCTAATGTACATTTACGTATAGCTGCGGAGCTGCGGACTTTGACACAGACGGTATACATGTAGCCTACCAGACCGCTCGGCATCATGGGCACAGTCCATCTCAGTTCCATGTGACAGGTTTGCTGCGGTTGTTCCTCATGCACGCGTGCATGTGAGATGACATCAGGGCATGTGCTTGCGTGCATGCAGCGGCGTGCCACTTGTTGTTGCACTGTGGTGGTTACTGGACATGTCACAGTCACTGGGGTCGTGTTGTTGTTGTATGCACTTGTCGTCCATGCAAAGGTCCTGGTATGGGATTCCCGGGGCGGGGGTGGGAGGGGTGCAGCACCCACAGACTCCAGGCGACCTATTCATGTCCACTGAGCGGCGTGTGTGTCCATGTGCGCTGGATCCATGTCGTGTCCTGGTTGTTCGTGCAGTTCCGTCCATGTGGGTGCGATGCACAGAGCCCATGCCACTGCCTCCCACGATGCATGCGGTGTTCCTGGATGTGATGGGGAACAGTGTGCATGTCCCGGTCATATCCGATGTCATGGCGATGTCGTTGATGGTGTGGTTACAGTTGCCGGTCGTTTGGTATGGCTGTTGTGGTGGTGACTGGCCAGTCCGTGCGGAAGCTGAGCATGGGTGCGGGGTTGGACTTCATAGGTCACTCGGGGAACCTGCGTTGTGGTCCGACGTATTTACAGGTTGTCAGGTATGCGATGCCGTCCAGCAGGGCTTCCATGTCATTGGTGGTGTACATGTTTGCCAGCCAATGAAGCGGATGGTGGCTGTCAAGGTGTTGTTCGTAGGTTGTCCCTTGGAGGACCATGATGGGGCATGCTGGGTGACATTCGATGTAGCTGTTCTCGATGATCCGTCGTGTGGAGGCACAGTGGTTCCATTTCAGTGCGCGTGCGATGTTGGCCACATACGCCATGCCCCCATAGGCAGAGCAGGCCCTGTCGTGTGCGTCCAGAGGGAGGAGTAGTGGTAGCAGGTCCGCCTTCAGACATGCCGGGTTGGAGAGGCATATCTCGACGGGATGCTGGTAGGGACACCTCCGACAGTAGAAGACGGGCATGACGCAGCTGAACAATGTGATGCGGTAAGTCAGTCGGTAACTTACGTTCAGCAGGGACAGGAGATCGCATACCAATGTATGTATCGTGTTGGTTTGGTACAGCTTGAGCTCTTCGGCGTAGTTGGGTAGGTGTGTTGCGGTTGCCATTTCGCAGCGGTTCGTAGAGGTGGCGTGCTCCGGCTGTGTGTGCAGTCTGCAATGTGCACGCTCCGGGGTTGCTGTGAGCTCTGTGTAGTCGTGGGGAGACAGGACTTGTGTTCTGTTGGCTTGTTTGGAGGACACGGGCCCTCTTCCCACATGCTTCTCAGACAGTTCAAGGTCGGTGCTGTGTGACTCCTTCCAATTAACTTGCATGTGGCCGACATGGGGGAGTGTTTTCTTCTTTCTTCCCCGTCCGTTGTGTGCTTCTGTGATATGCGCTATCTGCCCTGTGGTCGGTCTCCTCGGCATGCCTGTGTTGGTCTATTCTTGGACAATGGCTGTATTCACCGGCTTCTGTCGTAGGGCTGTGGTTTCGGTGTTGGAATGGAAGGTCATTCAGTGCTGTCTGCTCTCCCTTGTGTGGGCGGCAGGCTGCCTTTCCGCTCTGCGTTGGGCCTTGTGTGTGGATGTAATTCTTGGGCCACCTGTTGTCGGTCCCCGTGCTCTTTGGTGTTCCGTTTTATATGTCTTGTTCATATGTGCAGGGTGGTATGGGTTTTTCAGTGTGGTACTGGCGTTCCTCTTCCCGAAGGGGCCCTGCTTCTCCTAGTTGGTGTTGCCGCCGCTGTGTGCTACGCCATGTTTGTTACACTGGGGTGTGTCCTGCTGTTGCGTGACTTCACTGACATGTGTGCGTCGGTTGTGTGGCGTTGGGTGTTGTCCGTGATTTGGGCGTTGGGGACATGTCTGTGGCAGGCCTGTCACGTGTCATGTGCGTTCGGGGTGGGGCTGATGTGTGTGCTGCTTGGTTGTGTCCCTGTGTCTGTGTGCGACGCATGCATGGCGCTGCAGTTGGCCTCTGCGTTGTGCGCATGTGTGGCGGCGTCATCGGCGCTTTGTGGCCGTGACGGGGTGGTTGGTTCCTAGTCCCAGGTGGTGTGTACACATGTGTTCCGCGATGTTAGGATTTGGCCTGTGTGTCATATGTGGATGCAATGGTGGATGTGTAGTGTACACGCGCTGGTGGGGGGTTGTCCGCTTTTCCGCCCTTGCACTGTGTGCGCTGTTTGCGTGCACTTGTTGTGTGTGTGCCTACCTGCGTCTCCGCTGTACGTTGCGTCCTTGGTGGTGCATCAGCAGAAGCATGGGGAGGGCCTGCAGTGCTGGATTCATGCTCGGGATGCCGCTTCTTCGTTTTCCGTGCTCTGCGTCCGTGTTACCGCCTCTCTTTCACGTGCGGTGTCTCTTAGCCGTGGGAGCCGTTTGTTTGCGGCATCGTAATTTATACGCCGGGCGGGACGTGTTTCGTCGGACGGTGTGTGTCAGTTGTGCTGCGCCGCTACGTGTACGGGCGCACTTTGATGGCGGACGGTGTTGCTGGCTTGCCGGCGGTGTTTGGCCTACTTTACGCATCGTAATTGGACGGGCGTGTGGACTGCTGCGTGCCGGCGGTAACTGGTGGTTTTTGCATCCGCCAGCACGGCGGTTGTGCTTCCGCCCGCCATCGTAATGAGCCCCTTAATGTTCAAGCGAAAATGCCCGATTTTTGATGACAGAGATAACAACCCCCCTTACGACGTGCTTCAGAAAGGTCAAAAATGGTCCATTTTCAAATGTTGTATCTTTCAACTACATCTCACATATGTATTTGGATAATCACTTTTCAGTTAGATTGAGCATTTAAAGTGATTTACTTGCTTCTAGGGGCCCTAAATGCAAGATTTATGGAATGGGGAAAAGTGAATGAAAATGGCCAATTTACTCACGCTGAACCCTTAAAAGGTGTTTCTTCACCCTGGGAAGTGAATTAAATATTATTTAGAGGGATTTAATGTTCAAGCGAAAACTCCAGATTTTTGATGAAAGAGATAACACCCGCCACCCTTACAACACACTTTAGAAAAGAAAAAAATGGTCCATTTTCAAATGTTGAATCTTTCAACTACATCTCACATTTGTATGAGGAGCATCACTTTTATAGATAGATTGAGAATGTTTAATGTGAATTTCGTGCTTGGAGGGGCCCTAAATGCAATATATGTGGAAAGGTAAAAGTGAAAGAAAATGGGCAATTTACTCACTCTGAGGTCTTAAAAAGTGTTTCTTCTCCTCGGGAAGTGAATTAAATAATATTTGGAGGCATTTAATGTTCAATCGAAAACGCCAGATTTTTGATGAAAGAGATAACACCCCCCCTTATGACATGCTTCAAAAAAGTAAAAAATGGTCCGTTTTCATATGTTTCATCTTTCAACTACATCTCACATATCTATGTGGATCATCACTTTTAGAGATAAAATGAGCATGTTTAAAGTGATTTTTGTGCTTCCATAGGCCCTAAACTGAATATTTGTAGAATTGGTAAAAATTAATGAAAATAGCGAATTTACTCACTCTGAGGTCTTAAAAGGTGTTTCTTCACCCTGGAAAGTGACTTAAATAACATTTAGAGGCATTTAAGGGCAGATCTACAAGAAACTAACGCAGCGCGGTGACACAAGTCATTTTGCTGCGCCGCGCTGTGTTAGTTTCGAAGCACAGGGATGCAACATATTTACAACAATATGTTGCATCTCTGTGCTTCCCCCTGCGCTGGCGCACAAACTGCTGCCATGCGCCGGCGCAGGCACCCTTGCACCATGGTGCAAGGATGCCTGCGTCATGGGGAGATTGTTTTTGTGCAGGAAGGGGCACCTTCCTGCACAAAAACAATCAATTGAGATGATTTCTTCTTCCAATGTGTGCTGTAGAATTCAGCACGCATTGAAAGAGGAAAAAAACGAGGAGAATTGAAAACATTTCTCCTCTTTGCATCTCGCTACGCCACCCCTAGGGTGGCGTGGCATTCTGACGCATTTCCAGATTTACGATTGCTCATAAATCTGGAAAGGCATCAGTGGACATGGGTGTTGCGTGGGAACACCCACAGCAACACCCATGTCACGCTCCTAACACGCAAAGTGTTGCGTGAACAGGGGCGATATTTACAAGCACAGGTTAAGTCACGCAGGGTGACCTTACCTGTTCTTGTAAATATCACTTAGCAGGCTGCGCCACCGGTGCGTCACGCAACGTGATGCACCGGCGGCGCAAGGGGCTTGTAAATCTGCCCCTTAATGTTCAAGCGAAAAATGGTCAATTTTAAAATGTTGCATCTTTCAACTACATCTCACATATCTATGTGGATCATCACTTTTAGAGATTAAATGAGCATGTTTAAAGTGATTTTTGTGCTTCCATAGGCGGAATATTTGTAGAATTGGTAAAACTGAATGAAAATAGCGAATTTACTCACTCTGAGGTCTTAAAAGGTGTTTCTTCACCCCGGAAAGTGACTTAAATAAGATTTAGAGGCATTTAATGTTCAAGAGAAAAATGGTCAATTTTAAAATGTTGCATCTTTCAACAACATCTCACATTTGTAGGTGGATCATCACTATTAGAGATAGATTTTGCATGTTTAATGTGATTTTCGTTCTTGGAGGGGCCCTAAATGCAAGATTTATGGAAAGTTAAAAGTCAAAGAAAATGGGCAATTTACTCACTCTGAGGCCTTAAAAAGTGTTTCTTCACACCAGGAAGTGATTTAAATAACATTTGGAGGCCTTTAATAATCAAGGGAAAACATCAGAATTTTGATGAAAGAGATAACAGCCCCCCTTACGACATGCTTCAGAAAGGTCAAAAGTGGTCCATTTTCAAGTGTTGCATCTTTCAACTACATCCCACTATTGTATTTGGATAATCACTTTTACAGATAAATTGAGCATGTTTAAAGTGATTTTCTTGCTTCCAGGGGCCCTAAATGCAAGATTTATAGAATTGGTAAAAGTGAATGAAAATGGCGAATTTACTCACTCTCAGCCCTTAAAAAGTGTTTCTTCAGCCCCTAAAGTGAATTGTATACCATTTCGAGGCATTTGATATTCAAGCAAAAACGTCAGATTTTTGATGAAAGCGATAACACCACCCACCCTTACAACCTGCTTCAGAAAGGTCAAAAATTTTCCATTTTCAAATGTTGCATCTTTCAACTACATCTCACATTTGTATGAGGAGCATGACTTTTAGAGATAGATTGAGCATCTTTTAATGTGATTTTCGTGCTTCCAGGGGCCCAAAATGCTAGATTTATGGAATGAGTAAAAGTGAATGAAAATGGCCAATTTTCTCACTCTGAGGTCTTAAAAAGTGTTTCTTCACCCTAGAAAGTGAACTAAATAACATTTGGAGGCATTTAATGTTCAAGCGAAAATGCCCGATTTTTGATGACAGAGATAACAACCCCCCTTACGACGTGCTTCAGAAAGGTAAAAAATGGTCCATTTTCAAATGTTGTATCTTTCAACTACATCTCACATATGTATTTGGATAATCACTTTTCAGTTAGATTGAGCATTTAAAGTGATTTACTTGCTTCTAGGGGCCCTAAATGCAAGATTTATGGAATGGGGAAAAGTGAATGAAAATGGCCAATTTACTCACTCTGAACCCTTAAAAGGTGTTTCTTCACCCTGGGAAGTGAATTAAATATTATTTAGAGGGATTTAATGTTCAAGCGAAAACTCCAGATTTTTGATGAAAGAGATAACACCCGCCACCCTTACAACACACTTCAGAAAAGAAAAAAATGGTCCATTTTCAAATGTTGAATCTTTCAACTACATCTCACATTTGTATGAGGAGCATCACTTTTATAGATAGATTGAGCATGTTTAATGTGAATTTCGTGCTTGGAGGGGCCCTAAATGCAATATGTGTGGAAAGGTAAAAGTGAAAGAAAATGGGCAATTTACTCACTCTGAGGTCTTAAAAAGTGTTTCTTCTCCTCGGGAAGTGAATTAAATAAAATTTGGAGGCATTTAATGTTCAATCGAAAACACCAGATTTTTGATGAAAGAGATAACACCCCCCCATAAGAAATTCTTCAGAAAGGTAAAAAATGGTCAATTTTAAAATGTTGCATCTTTCAACTACATCTCACCTTTGTACGTGGATCATCAATTTTAGAGATAAAATGAGCATGTTTAAAGTGATTTTCGTGCTTCCAGGGGCCCTACATGCAAGATTTGAGTAATGGGTAAAAGTGAATGAAAATGGCTAATTTACTCACTCTGAGGTCTTAAAAGGTATTTCTTTAACCCAGGAAGTGAATTAAATAACATTTGGAGGCATTTAATGTTCAAGTGAAAAAGCCCGATTTTTGATGAAAGAGATAACCCCCCTAAGACATGCTTCAGAAAGGGAATAAATGGTCCATATTTAAATGTTGCATCTTTTAACTACATCTCACATTTGTATGTGGAACATCAATTTTAGAGATAAAATAAGCTTGTTTAAATGGGTTTTCTTGCTTCCAGTGGCCCTAAATGCAAGATTTATGGAATGGGTAAAAGTGAATGAAAATGTCCAATTTACTCACTCTGAGCCCTTAAAAAGTGTAGCTTCACCGCGGGAAGTGAATTAAATATCATTTTGAGGCCTTTAATGTTCAAGCAAAAACTTCAGATTTTTGATGAAAGAGATAACATGCCCCCTTACGATATGCTTCAGAAAAGTAAAAAATGGTCCGTTTTCTAATAATGCATCTTTCTACTACATCTCACATATGTATGTGGATCATCACTTTTAGAGATAAAGTGAGCATGTTTAAAGGGATTTTCATGCTTCCAGTGGGCCTAAACGGAACATTTGTAGAATGGGTAAAAGTGAATGAAAATAGCAAATTCACTAACTCTGAAGTCTTAAGAGTTGTTTCTGCACCTCGGGAAGTGAATGAAAAAAAATTTGGAGGCATTTAATGTTCAAGCGAAAATGCCCGATTTTTGAGGAAAGAGATAACACCCCCCTGACGACATGCTAAAGAAAAGTAAAAAATGGTACATTTTCAAATGTTGCATCTTTCAACTATATCTCACATATGTATTTGAATCATCACTTTTAGAGATAAAATGAGGTTGTTTAAAGTGAGTTTCTTGCTTCCAGGGGCCCTAAACGCAAGATTTGAGTAACAGGTAAAAGTGAATGAAAATGGCCAATTTATTCACTCAGGTCTTAACAAGTGTTTCTTCAACCCGGGAAGTAAATAAAATAACATTTGGAGGCATTTAACGTTCAAGTTAATACACCCGATTTATGATGAAAGAGATAACACCCCCCACTTACGACGTGCTTCAGAAAGGTAAAAAATGGTCCATTTTCAAATGTTGGATCTTTCAACTACATCTCACATTTGTATGTGGATCATAACCTTTAGAGGTAAAATGAGCATGTTTAAAGAGATTTTCTTGCTTCCAGGGGCCCTAAATGCAAGATTTATGGAGTGGGTAAAAGTGAATGAAAATGGCCAATTTACTCACTCTGAGCCCTTAAAAAGTGTGTTTTTAGCCTGAGAAGTTAATTAAATAACATTTGGAGGCCTTTAATGTTCAAGCGAAAACGTTAGATTTTTGATGAAAGAGATAAAAACCCCAAACTTATGACATGCTTCAGAAAAGTAAAAAATTGTCTGGGGCATATTCTCAAGGACTTATCGCCGAGTTAGCGGCACTTTATCGCAGCCACAGTGGCGATAGATATATCGCACCATTCACAAGCTGGTGCTAACAGCCGATATCGCCAGTTTTCCTGCGATAGCAGCCGCAAAAAACATCGCCACGGATGACACCGGCAACTAACGCTAATGAGATGCAGATTAGGGGTTCCCGTGCAAAAAGCCGCGAAAACACTTCGCAATATTCCCTACGACCAGCCAAATCGGCGATAAGATCCCAAAACAGGCGATAAGGCGCGTTAGCAGCAGGGATTTAACACCTGCTCTTACCTGGTGTTAAGTCGGTTGACAAACTGCACCACAAAAGGGAGCCCAGACCAGAGCCACACCTGAAGAACAACAGATGCCATGGAGCCACTGATCATGCAGCTCAGAGCCCCAAGAGGGCCACAACACCCACCGCCACCACACCCAGGCCCGCCACCCCCCCCGGGGCCCTACCCCGGACAAAGATATCTTACATCAACCTTACAAAATCATGAACAAAACAATTCGCCTGATGTCGCACAAGTACAACAATTAACATTCATGTGTGGTCAGAAAAAGGAGAATCATTCATTCATCTTTGAATTTCCAAACAAATTATTTTATTCAAATTTAACTCAAAACAACTATTCAGAAGAGTCATGGCGGGTCTTCACTGGACATTCTGTAAGACACAGCCTGCAACACAAAATTCAAGATAAGAAGGTGTGTCATGCGCTCATCAAAGGACAGAGAGAGAGAGAAAGAGAGAGAGAAAGAAAGGGAGAGAGAGAGAGAGTGAAAGAGAGGGAGAGAGAGAAAGAGAGAGGAAGGGAGAGAGAGGGAGAAGGAGAGAGAGAGAAACAGAGGAAGAGAGAGAGAGACAGTGAAAGGAAGAGAGGGAGAAGGAGAGAGAGAGTAACAGAGGAAGAGAGAGAGACAGTGAAAGGAAGAGAGGGAGAAGGAGAGCGAGAGTAGCAGAGGAATAGAGAGAGACAGTGAAAGGAAGAGAGGGAGAGGGAGAGAGAGTGCCGACAATGCGGACACAGGCCTCACTGCTCACCTGCTGCCACCGGTGTGTCTCCAACCACGTGCCGGTATACACTGCAGTCCACCAGGTCCCTTATCTGAAACAGAGTCCAGATCTATGAATGGCAGAGTCCATATCATTGCACACGCCACCATCACTTGGCCGCCCCTGTGCACAAAGGCTGCTGCACCCCAGCCCCTCCCGCCGCCCAGCGGTGTTTGCCCGCCCCTGCGCACCCAGGCCTCACTACTCACCTTCCGCCACCAGCGTGTCTCCAAGAGGGCCCACCACGTGCCGGTGCAAGCTCCAAGCCCGGGATCCGCGACCTTGGCAGCCTCCACATCATGCAGCCCCGCCCACGGGCCACCAGGTCACACACGTGATTCTGGGTCTTGATTTCGCAATGGCAGAGATCACATCAGTGCACACGGCAACATCGCAGGCTGCACACCCGCTCAGCTCTATAGGTGCCACTAACCCTGTGAACCGCGAGGCAACGCTACGTGGCGGTAGGCCCGCACTGCCCGCTGGCTCAGGCCTACACTGCGGTCAAGCAGAGCTCACACAAACCCTTACCAGTCCGGACCGCCAGGACGGCGCATCATCGCAGGCTGCACACCCGCTCAGCACCTAAGGTGCCCCTACCTCAGTGCACCGAAAGTCCCCATCCCGTGGCGGTAGGCCCGTGCCGGCCACAGTGTGTCCGGTGCCACCAACTCTGTGCAACGCAAGTCATGGACCCTTTCTGATTGAGTCTCGTGATATGCCAGGCGTACGCAGCCATGTCACCTCCGGCAGTGGGGAAGAACTGGGACACGTAGCGTCGTCGTCCCCGCCTTTATACGTACGCCGAGTGGGCTGGGTCGGTGTATGCCAGGCCAGCGTAGGGGTGTGAATAATTATCCCTGGGCTCTGGGCGTGGTTAATTTCTGGGCTGGACAGGAAACCAACTGATGCGTGTGTCTCTGTTGCAGTGTCTGCGCCACACGGCCCGCAATCGACAATGTTGCAATGTTGGATGCACACGGAGGGCGGCCGCACATGAAGGGATTGTACAAGGAGCGCAAGGCCACTCGGGCTCTTGGCTCATGCATGCCAACTGTTGTGTGTGTATCGCTATTGGTGCACAATAAGCCTAAGGCCTAGCCTCAATTGCAGCGCGAAAGCCACATCACATTTCCAAAATGCAAGCAGTAGTCAGACTAAAATTAGGGGTGAAAGCTTCTTTGTCTCAATACATAAGGCGGAAGAACATCTGCACCTCCGACCTTGGTCTTGCATGCGGCAGGCACCCCCTGAGAGAGATACCATAGCAGATGATGACTACTCCCACACTACGCACAGCGTTAATGATAGACCAACGTATCCACACCCCACACACAGAAGTCCTTGCTCGAGGTACTCTTGCATGGAATGCCCTTGACACTTACGTACACAACAACCCATACGTCCAAACGCTGCACACACATACGACTCATTGCTCTGAGTTGTGGCATATCATCCACATAACTGCCGCAGGTCAGAAGAGTGCCGGTTCTACGAGAGCCACCAACGCAATGGCAGAACATCCCGGGCACATGCACATCCCCTGTCACGTGGAACTGTACCATGCACGTATGCTGCATTTGTTGGGGGCACTGCCACTGGCAGTGTTGCACATCAGTTACCGTCTGAGCTTCCATCTTGCGTATGTCACCTGCGTCCAGCCCTGCTTCCACTGTCGATCATGCATATTCGAGTGGCCCATGGATGTCTGCCTATCCAACACAACGGTAGCTGAAATGGATTATGACTTGTGTGTGCGCCCCCTGTTGGCCCACGACCAGGAGTGTAACCATGATACCCGTTCATGGGATGCCTTGATATTTGGCGTATGTGCTGGCAGTTGGGCATGGGAGATTGCACAAGTCCTCGTGTGCAGTGACCTATTGGTCTGTGTTGCGAATTGGTGAAACGGCGTGGACGGAGCACATCTGTCCAGACCAGTTAATGGATTGGCTCGCCCTCGTGTTCGTTGAAGTCGACAACGACGTACTCTTGGAACTGATTGCCCAGGAAGCTGCCCTCACATTCATGGACGAGTGACTACGTTCCTGCAGCCACAACTGCTTGTAACCCAGAGCACAGGTCCCAACACCTTGTTGCATCTTGTAGAAATGGTCACATATCCCACCACAACAGTGGACATGGCTGCATTGGCCTGGACTCAGAATGCATGTGCGAGCACCTACGCGTGTTGACACACACCTGTGCAAGGTGAGGCAGTCCCATGGGCGGAGCTGCACAGCGTTGCTTGGTAAGGTTTCTAAATCTGACATACTGCTGGAGGGAGAGTACACACATGGCAATGTAGTACTACATGTGACCTTGTTGGACCCTTTCACCTGCTCACTGTCAGCAGAGCAGACAGTCTGCGCAGTCCGGTGGTACAGCACTACGCAGATCCCATGGGCTGTGAGTCGTGTCCCCTGACACGGGGCAATGAGCATAACCCAAACATCACATGACTCATCCAGCAACGCAAGGTGGGCCGAGACCGTTGCCATCCGTAATGATTGGTGTTCATTTTTGCCTCCCCATTTCTTGCACCCCAACATTTTCCCATGCTGCCTGTTAGTGTCTGAAGCATTGGTCTGCATGTTGTGGCCCATGTCTTGCCCGTACTGACACGCACATGCTAATAAAGTCTACGCCACTTCACTAGTGTTCAACTGTGATGAGTGTTGATTAGAATGACAAATCGTGTGCCTCAATGAGCATTGTCCGTACACAGGGAGGGACTGACTGACGCATTTCACTTAGGGGTGAGTCCCTATTGCCAGCTCCACCTCTGTGAGCCAGACATTGTGGTTGGGATAGTTGCTGGTAGACCTGTGCTCTTACGTGTCTTCAGCAATGAGTATGGTGTCCAACTTCTTGCCATGTGGATCAATGCGATTCATCAAAACAGGCTGTGTCCACACAGTTGAGTTTGAGTAGGTATGCGAAGAGATGTTCTGTTGTCACATGTGATGGGGGACACTACTTTAGGCCTGCTACCGAATTAGACATTTTTACACACAACCCCATTTAATACATGGACGTGGGGCTACATTGGGGGGTTGCGAGATTGTTGTTCATGAGCAATGAGGCCACAGCTAGTTCACACCTTCCCAGTCATCTAATTGGCCATGTGGGTCAGGGTCAAACATGCGCATTGATGCCATTTCCCAGGGTGTACCTTTTTGTGCAATTAATGTCCCTACATTCATCCATACTTATATACTTGATTGAACATAGACATGACACATCTGTGTAATTTGGAATGTTTTATTCACATTCTGTGGAGTGTCAGAGCTGGAGCAGTACATGGCCATGCAAACCCCAAATTACATGGTTGCCCAGTGGAGGGCCAACCAGAGTCCTTTGGGGAATGACAATTTAATCAGAAGAGGAAGAGTTCAGTCCGCAGCCTGATTGCTGTGTCATTGGTAACCAGAGCAGATATGGCAGTCCATGTCGGGGTCCAGGTGAATGTCGCAGAGTGTTTCGGGGGACAGTGGAAGGTGTTGTTCCCAGGCATGATGCAGAGGGCTGAACCAAGCAGGTACAGGCCATATGGTGGGGATGAATGCTACAACCTCCTCTCTCACACAGAGTCATTGCCATCCACATCTTAGTCCTCTGATATGTCTTCTTTTCAGGTGTGCCAGGTGTGTGTGGTGGTGTTATGGCTGCATTACTGTGTGCCACTGACACATCAGGGGGCGGAGATGTGTGTGTCGAAGTTACTGCAGCAGTCACCTGGGACAGGATCTGTGGCAGCAATGGCAAGATGAGGTTCTGCAGGGCATGGAAGATCCCAGCTACATCTCGCTGGTGTACAGCCGTGGCAGCCATCCTTCCAGCCTGCATCCGCTCCATGTTCTCCATTGTCCTCCGCATCTGTGCCAACTCTGTGCTGTCACCGCTGGAGCCTGTCTGACTAGACAGTTCTTGTATCCGAGTAATGGATCCAGCGAGGTCAGCCAAGGAATGTTGTAGAGCATGGAACGGACTGTGGGTGTCCGTTAGGGACTGTAAGTGGTCCCTTATGGGACTCATACACCCACGTATGCCATCAAGTTTGGCTGCCATGAGGTCGAAGCCCACCCGCACCTGTTCAGCTAGCCCCCTCTGGCAGTCTGACACATGGCGTTGGAATGCCATGTGTCTTTCCGTGAGGTGCTGGGAGCCTGCTCTGGTGGTGGGTGCTTCCTGCTGTGTGGGCTGTGCAGGGGTTGGCTCACCTCGATGCAGCTGGGCTGCCCTGCTCCTGGTGGTGGGGTGCGGAGGCTGTCCACGAGCCGTTGGAGGGTGTCGGAGCTGATGGCCAGGGGGTCCTCCTCATCATTACTGAAGAGATGTCTGGTCTGCTCTGCAGGAGGTGTTGATTGTCCCTCTGCAATGTAAAGGGGAGTTGCAGGTTAAGAGTGTGTTCCATGTATGTTGACGCATTGTACATGTTTACATACAGACTGCATGACAATGTACATTGTGACTGTTTTGGATGAGCTGGCTATTTGATGGGAGACACTGGAAATTACAACTACATGACGGATGTGAGGTTGTACTCGTACATGATCATCTCACAGTTTCCTGCTATGCCAGATGTGATTGGCCAGTTTCTACGCACAAGCGGCACCAGTTGTGTCCTCTGTTCTGTAGTGAAAGTGTTGCACTTTGTACCACATTGTCATCAATGTTGATGTGCTGTGATTGCTATGTGTGTGTGCTGCATTGTGGGCGAGTCGCCCCTGCAGCTCTGATTTTGCGGCCTCTTATCCCTTTGAGGCGGTGTGCCTTTGACTTGTGTGCTTTTAAGGTGCTGAGATGTTGGCGACTTGGGTCATTTGTGCTCTTGGACGGTTTTTGTACTCTTGTGCATTGTTTGTCTGCAGATGTGTTGTTGACGTCAGGGGTTGTATGTGCACGTGGATGTGTCAGAGTGTGACCTGCTCCTTTGAGGATGTGATCCACACTGGGCCACCTCAGTGTCGTGTCGTGCACCATGTCATGTATTTTGACTGCAGCCATGCTATTGGTCATGCAGTGTCACTTGCATTGTCAGTGTGGCTCACAGTGCCGCTGCTTTGCTGGATTCAGCACATGTGCATGGGTAGGTTGTGAGATTGGTGATAGAGAGGGGGGCCCCTTTGTGCACATGGTGGACGGGGGCCTACTTGGTGTTTCTTTGTGTGCTGCAGTGTGCCAAGGGTATCAGGGACATGTTCCACAATCATTGTGGGTGTGCAGTGTGCTACACATAATTGTGCATGTGTGCCATTGTGCCCATCTCCCCCCATCCACCCAGTCCCTGGTCGTTACTCACCCTGTTGCTGTTGGGTCAGGTCATATTGAGCTTTGTCCGGACCTCCAACTCCTTACACTGTCTCCACACTGATGACTTTGGCCACCATTTCCTCCAGCTCATCCAGCTCCTCCTGTGGCGCAGGAGTCCCACCTCCAGTCGCCGTTGCTGCCTTCCGGTTGGCAGCGAGTTTCTGCTTGGTTTGGCTATTCACATCGTGCCAGCACCTCTTGACCTCCTCCATTGACCTCCTCAACCCTCCGACTGCATTCACGTTGTTCACGATCGACTGCCATATTTCTGTTTGTATTGCCAATGACACAGTGGAGGTGACGAACAGTTGTTGGTAGTGTTCTATCACCTCCGTGACGATGATCCTGTTTTCCTGCTGAACACCGTCTTCCTCTTCCTCTTCTCCTTGCCCTTCCCCGACCCCGAGGTTCCTTGCTGGTCATCTGTGGGGCTTGTGGGGTTTGCGTTGTCCTCTGCACTCGGTCCGGGTGCATCCATGGTGCTACGCAGTTTTTTTTTTTTTTTTTTCTGCTTTTATAGTGCATTTTCCTGCATGATGCGTGGGAATTGCAGGCCTGTCACTGGTTATCGCTGATTTTTGTATCGCGATTTGGGACATCGCAACTTTTTTCGCGTTCGTGTTTCGCATTTTTTCAGCGTCGCGTTAATTTTAACGCGGTCAGTTGGCGTGTTATCGTGAGACTATCGCATGGTGCCGCCGTGTTGAGAATACAACGTTAACACAGTGTTATTTTCCCGCGATGGACTGAGATGTGCAAAGTTGCGTTAAGCTAATTTTGCGATAATTATCACACGTTCTTGAGAATATCCCCCTCTGTTTTCAAATGTTGCATATTCGAAATACATCTCACATATGTATGTGGAACATCACTTTTAGAGATAGATTGAGCATTTTTAATGTGATTTTGGTGAATGGAGGGGACCTAAACGCAAGATCAGTGGAAAGGTAAAAGTGATTGAAAATGGGCAATTTACTCACTCTGAGGCCTTAAAAAGTGTTTCTTCAACTCAGGAAGTGAATTACATAACATTTGGAGGCATTTAATGTTGGAGAGAAAACGCCTGATTTTGTATGAATGAGATAACACCTGCCCCTTACGACATGCTTCAGAAAGGTCAAAAATGGTCCATTTTTAAATGTTGCATCTTTCAACTACATCTCACATATGTATGTGGTTTATCAATTTTAGAGATAAAATGAGCATGTTTAATGTGATTTTTGTGCTTCCATGGCCCTAAACTGAAGATTTGAGTAATGGGTAAAAGTGAATGAAAATGGCCAATTTACTCACTCTGAGGTCTTAAAAGGTATTTATTTACCCCAGGAAGTGAATTAAATAACATTTGGAGTCATTTAATGTTCAAGTGAAAATGCCCGATTTTTGATGAAAGAGATAAAACCCCCCCTTAAGACATGCTTCAGAAAGGGAATAAATAGTCCATATTTAAATGTTGCATCTTTTAACTACATCTCACTTTTGTATGTGGAACATCAATTTTAGAGATAAAATGAACTTGTTTAAATGGATTTTCTTGCTTCCAGTGGCCCTAAATGCAAGATTTATGGAATGGGTAAAAGTGAATGAAATGTCCAATTTACTCACTCTGAGCCCTTAAAAATTGTAGCTTCACCGGGAAGTGAATTAAATATCATTTTGAGGCCTTTAATGTTCAAGCAAAAACTTCAGATTTTTGATGAAAGAGATAACACGCCCCCTTACGATATGCTTCAGAAAAGTAAAAAATGGTCCGTTTCTAATATTGGATCTTTCTACTACATCTCACATATGTATGTGGATCATCACTTTTAGAGATAAAGTGAGCATGTTTAAAGGGATTTTCATGCTTCCAGTGGGCCTAAACGGAAAATTTGTAGAATGGGTAAAAGTGAATGAAAATAGCGAATTCACTAACTCTATAGTCTTAAAAGTTGTTTCTTCACCTCGGGAAGTGAATGAAAAAAAATAACATTTGGAGGCATTTAATGTTCAAGCGAAAATGCCCGATTTTTGATGAAAGAGATAACACCCCCCCTGACGACATGCTACAGAAAAGTAAAAAATGGTACATCTTTCAACTATATCTCACATATGTATGTGAATCATCACTTTTAGAGATAAAATTAGCTTGTTTAAAGTGAGTTTCGTGCTTCCAGGGGCCCAAAACGCAAGATTTGTGTAACAGGTAAAAGTGAATGAAAATGGCCAATTTATTCACTCTGAGGTCTTAACAAGTGTTTCTTCAACCCGGTAAGTGAATTAAATAAAATTTGGAGGCATTTAAAGTTCAAGTTAATACACCCGATTTTTGATGAAAGAGATAACACCCCCACTTACGACGTGCTTCAGAAAGGTATAAAATGGTCCATATTCAAATGTTGGATCTTTATAACTACATCTCACTTTTGGTTGTGGATCATCAATTTTAGAGATAAATTGAGAATGTTTAATGAGATTTTCTTGCTTCCCGGGGCCCTAAATGCAAGTTTTATGGCAGGGGTAAAAGTGAATGAAAATGCCCAATTTACCCACTCTGAGCCCTTAAAAAGTGTTTCTTCACCCCAGGAAGTGAATTGAATAACATTTGGAGGCCTTTACTGTTCAAGCGAAAATGCCTGATTTTTTATGAAAGAGATAACACCCCCCCCACTTACGACTTGCGTCACAAAGTTAAAAAATGGTCCATTTTAAATGTTGCATCTTTCAACTACATCTCACATATGTATGTAGAACATCACTTTTAGGGTTAGATTGAGCATGTTTAATGTTATTTTCGTGAATGGAGGGGCCCTAAATGCAAGATTTGTGGAAAGGTAAAAGTGAATGAAAATGGACAATTTACTCACTCTGAGGCCTTAAAAGTGTTTCTTCACCACTGGAAGTGAATTAAATAACATTTGGAGGCATTTGATGTTCAAACGAAAATGCATGATTTTTGATGAAAGAGATAACACTCCCCCTTACGACATGCTTCAGAAAGATAAAAAATGGTCCGTTTTCAAATGTTTCATCTTTCAACTACATCTCACATTTGTATGTGGATCATAACTTTTAGAGGTAAAATGAGCATGTTTAAAGAGATTTTCTTGTTTCCATGGGCCCTAAATGCAAGATTTATGGAGTGGGTAAAGTGAATGAAAATGGCCAATTTACTCACTTTGAGCCCTTAAAAAGTGTTTCTTCACCCTGAGAAGTTAATTAAATAACATTTGGAGGCCTTTAATGTTAAAGCGAAAACGTCAGATTTTTGATGAAAGAGATCAAAAAAAAAACTTATGACATGCTTCAGAAAGGTCAAAAATGTTCTATTTTCAAATGTTGAATCATTTAACTACATCTTACAAATGTATTTGGATAATCACTTCTACAGATAGATTGAGCATGTTTAAAGTGATTTTCTTGCTTCCAGGGGCCCTAAATGCAAGATTTATGGAATGGGTAAAAGTGAATGTAAATGGCCAATTTACTTACTCTGAGCTCTTAAAAAGTGTTTCTTCACCCCGGGAAGTGAATTAAATAACATTTGGAGGACTTTAATGTTCACACGAAAACGTCAGGTTTTTGATGAAAGAAATAACACTCCCCATACGACATGCTTCTGAAAAGTAAAAATGGTCCGTTTTCAAGAGTTGGATCTTTCAACTACATCTCACAAATGTATGTGGATCTTCACTTTTAGAGATAAAATGAGCATGTTTAAAGTGATTTTCATGCTTCCAGGGCCCCTAAACAGAAAATTTGTAGTATGGGTAAAAGTGAATGAAAATAGCAAATTTACTCACCCTGAGCCCTTAAAAAGTGTTTCTTCTCCCCTGGAAGTGAATTAAATAATATTTAGATGCCTTTAATGTTCAAGCGAAAATGCCCGATTTTTGATGAAAGTGATAATACCCCTCCCGAATGACATGCTTTAGGAAGGTAAAAAAATTTCCATTTTCAAATGTTGCATCTTTCAACTACATCTCACATTTGTATGAGGATCATCAATTTTAGAGATAGATCGAGCATGTTTAATGTGATTTTTGTGCTTGGAGGGGCCCTAAATGGAAGATTTGTAGAAAAGTAAAAGTGAATGAAAATGGGCAATTTACTCACTCTGAGGCCTTAAAAAGTGTTTCTTCACCCCTGGAAGTGAATTAAATAAAATTTTGAGGCATTTAATTTTCAATGGAAAATGCCCTGTTTTTGATGAATGAGAGAACAACCCCCCTTACGACATGCTTCAGAAACATATAAAATTGTCCTTTTTCAAATGTTGCATCTTTCAACTACATCTCACATATGTATGTGGAACATCACTATTAGAGATTGATTGAGCATGTTGAATGTGATTTTAGTGAATGGAGGGGCCCTAAATGCAAGATTTGTGGAAAGGTAAAAGTGAAAGAAAATGGCCAATTTACTGACTTTGAGCCCTTAAAAGGTGTTTCTTCACCCCGGGAAGTTAATTAAATAACATTTGGAGGCCTTTAGTGTTCAAGCGAAAACATCAGATTTTTGATGAAAGAGATAACACCCCCTATTTACGACATGCTTCAGAAAAGTAAAAAATGGTCCGTTTTCAAATGTTGCATATTTCAACTATATCTCACATATGTATGTGGAACATCACTTTTATAGATAGATTAAGCATGTTTAATATGATTTTTGTGAATGGAGGGGCCCTAAATGCAAGATTTGTGGAAAGGTAAAAGTGGATGAAAATGGGCAATTTGCTCACTCTAAGGCCTTAAAAAGTGTTTCTTCACCCCGGGAAGTGAATTAAATTACATTTGGAGGCATTTGATGTTCAAACGAAAATGCATGATTTTTGATGAAAGAGATAACACTCCCCCCTTACGACATGCTTCAGAAAGATAAAAAATGTAATGTTCAATGAAAATGCATGATTTTTGATGAGAGAGATAACACCTGCCCCTTTCACATGCTTCAGAAAGGTCAAAAAAGGTCCATTTTCAAATGTTGCATCTTTCAACTACATCACACATTTGTGTGTGGATAATCACTTTTAGAGATAGATAGAGCATGTTTAATGTAATGTTTGTGCTTGGAGGGGCACTAAATGCAAGATTTGTGGAAAGGTAAAAGTGAATGAAAATGGGCAATTTATTCACTCTCAAGCCTTAAAAATTGTTTCTTCACCCTGGGAAGTTTATGAAATAACATTTGGAGGCATTTGATGTTCAAGTGAAATGCCCGATTTTTGATGAAAGAGATAACACCCCCACTTACGACATGCTTCAGAAAGTTCTAAAATGGTCCATTTTCAAATTTTGCATCTTTCAACTATATCTCACGTGTACGTGGATCAACACTTTTAGAGATAAAATGAGCTTGTTTAAAGTGATTTTTGTGCTTCTAGGGGCCCTAAACGCAAGATTTGTGGAATGGGCAAAAGGGAATGCAAATGGCAAATTTACTCTCTCTGGCGCCTTAAAAAGTGTTTCTACACCCAGGGAAGTGAATTTAATAAAATTTGGAGGCCTTAATGTTCAACCGAAAATGTCAGATTTTTGATGAACGAGATAACACCCCCCACTACAATATGCTTCAGAAAAGTAAAAACTGGTCCGATTTCAAATGTTGCATCTTTCAGCTACATCTCACATATATATGTTGATCAACACTTTTAGAGATAAAGGGGCACATGCATCAAAGGTTTTTGCGATCGCAAACGGTGCGATTCGCAAAAATCGGCCGTTTGCGATCGCAAATTGGCCTTTGGAGATGCATGAAAGTAGTTTCCTATGCGCAATTTAAGAATTCGCAATTATTTGCGAATTCCTAGATTAGTGATTGCATTTAAGGAATCGCAATTTGCGATTCCTTAAATGCAATGCTAGAAGCACTTTCAAATAGCGATTTCGCTTATTTGGGACCGCAAATTACAGACAAATCAAACTTGTCTGTAATTTGCAAAAACTTTGAAAAATGCACTAAAATGCATTTTTTAAAGTTTTAGGTTACACACACACATGCCCTTGGGGCATGTGTGTGCACAACATGGGTGCACATCGCAATTTCAGGGTGCAACAGGGTGTCATTTTGACACCCTTGCACCCTTGAAATTGCATGAGCAACTTGCGAGTACCTACTGGTACTCGCAAATTGCGCATGCAATCTCCAATTCATTCCTATGGGCCTGTAGGCCCATAGGAATGAATGTGACGGCATTCCTTAATTGCGAGTCGCAATTTGCGAGTCGCAATTAAGGAATGTTTAGGAATCGCTATTTTTATAGCGATTCCTACATGCATAGGCTTTTGCGATTCCTTAATTGCGATTCCTTAATAATCGCAATTAAGGAATCGCAAAGCCTACCTTGATGCATGTGCCCCAAAATGAGCATGTTTAATGGGATTTTTGTGCTTCCAGGTGCCCTAAACTGAAGATTTGTAGAATGGGTAAAAGTGAATGAGAATAGGGAATTAATTCACTCTGAGGTCTAAAAAGTTTTCTTCATCCCGGGAATTGAATTAAATAAAGGAATTTAATGTTCAAGCGAAAATGCCTGATTTTTGATGAACGAGATAACACCCCCCACTACGATATGCTTCAGAAAGGTATAAATGGTCAGTTTTTAAATGTTGCATCTTCAACTACATCTCACATTTGTATGTGGATCATCAATTTTAGACATAAAATGAGCATGTTTAAAGTGACTTTTGTGCTTCCAGGAGCCCTAAACGGATGATTTGAGTAATGGGTAAAAGTGAATGAAAATGGGCAATTTACTCATTGTGAGGCTTTCTAAAGTGTTTCTTCACCCCGGGAGGTGAATTAAATAAAATTTAGAGGCATTTAATGTTCAAACGAATACGCCTGATTTTTGATGAAACAGATAACTCCCCCTTACGATTAGCTTCAGAAAGGTCAAAAATGGTCCATTTTCAAATGTTGCATCTTTCAACTACATCTCACATTTGTATGTGGATCATCACTTTTAGAGATAGATTGAGCATGTTCAATGTGATTTTCGTGCTTGGAAAGGCCCTAAATGCAAGATTTGTAGTAAGGTAAAAGTGAATGAAAATGGGCAATTTACTCACTCTGAGGTCTTAAAAAGTTTTTCTTCACCCTGGGAAGTAAACTGAACGACATTTGGAGGCATTTAGTGTTCAAGCGAAAACGCACGATTTTTGATGAAAGCGATAACATCCCCCTTACGACATGCTTCAGAAAGGTAAAAAATGGTCCATTTTTAAATGTTGCATCTTTCAACTACTTCTCACATTTGTATGTGGATCGTCACTTTTAGAGATAAAATGAGCTTGCTTAAAGTGATTTTTGTGCTTCTAGGGGCCCTAAGCACAAGATTTGTGGAATGGGTAAAAGTGAATGAAAATGGCCAATTTACTCACTCTGACGCCATAAAAAGTGTTTCTTCACCCTTGGAAGTGAATTAAATAACATTTGGAGGCATTTAATGTTGAAACGAAAACATCAGATTTTTGATGAAAGCGATAAATCCCCCTTACGACTAGCTTCAGAAAGGTCAAAATTGGTCCATTTTTAAATGTTGCATCTTTCAACTACATCTCACATTTGTATGTGGATTATCACTTTTAGACATAGATTGAGCATGTTTAATGTGATTTTCGTGCTTGGAAGGGCCCTATATGCAAGATTTGTAGTAAGGTAAAAGTGAATGAAAATGGGAAATTTACTCACTCTGAGGCCTTAAAAAGTGTTTCTTCAACCACAGAAGTAAATTAAATAACATTCAGAGGCATTTAATGTTCAAGCGAAAATGCCCGATTTTTGATGAAAGAGATAACTAACCCTGGGCGTAGTTCGCGTAGTAGCGCTACCCGTAGCTACGCGAAGTGCACTTCGCACTACGCGAGCTACGCGTAGCTACGCGAACTGCGTAGTGCACTGTGCAAAATGCTGTTCGCACTGATTGCACAGTGCCGGATGCTTGTCCGCAATGTGCAATCAGTGCAAACCGCATCTTGCACAGTGCAAGCGATCAGTTTCTGCCGCTCGAGTAGATTTCTACTCGAGCGGCAGCTTTCTCAACGCGGACTGGTAGTTTCTCATCGCGAGCGGTCGCGAGCATACGCGACCACTCGCAATGAGAAACCTGACCTCCCCGCGTTGAGAATCTCGCCGGAGGTTTATTTTCCACGCTCGTGATCGGCAACTTGATGTTGCTGTTCGCGAACGAGGAAAAAGTCTCGCCGGGATGTCATTTTGCTTGCTCGCGGTCGCCAACTTGACGTTGAGGACCGCGAGCAAGCAAAAAATGACCGCTACGCTACGCGTGTTTGCACTGTGCCACGTGCAATTCGCGTAGTGCGAAGTAGCACAAACTTCGCAAACTACGCGAGCGTAGCGTAGTACTTCGCCCAGGGTTAGAGATAACACCCCCTCTTATGACATGCTTCAGAAATGTCAAAAATGGTCCATTTTCAAATGTTGCATCTTTCAACTACATCTCACATATGTATGTGTATCATCACTTTTAGAGATAAAATGAGTATGTTTAAATTGATTGTTATGCTTCCAGGGGCCCTAATGGAAGATTTGAGTAATGAGTAAAAGTGAATGAAAATAGCAAATGTACTCACTCTGAGGTCTTAAAAGGTGTTTCTTCACCCCGGGAAGTGAATTAAATAACATTTGGAGGCATTTAATGTTCAGGCGAAAACGCCTGATTTTTGATGAAAGAGATAACACCGCCCCTTATGACATTCTTCAGAAAGGTAAAAAATGGTCCATTTTTAAATGTTGCATCTTTCAACTACATCTCACATTTGTATGTGGATCATCAATTTTAGAGATAAAATGAGCATGTTTAAATTGATTTTTGTGCTTCCAGGGGCCCTAATGGAAGATTTGAGTAATGAGTAAAAGTGAATGAAAATGACCAATTTACTCACTCTGACGCCATAAAAAGTGTTTCTTCACCCTTGGAAGGCACTTAAATAACATTTGGGGGCATTTAATGTTAAAGTGAAAATGCCCGGTTTTTGATGAAAGAGATAACACCCCCACTTATGACATGCATCAGAAAGGTAAAAAATGGTCCATTTTCAAATGTTGCATCTTTCAACTACATTTCACATATGTATGTGGATCATCACTTTTAGAGATAAAAGGAGCATCTCTAACATGATTTTTATGCTTCTAGGGACCCTAAACGGAAGATTTGTAGAATGGGTAAAAGTGAATGAAAATAGCGAATTTACTCACTCTTAGGTCTAAAAAGGTGTTTCTTCACCCCGGGAAGTGAATTAAATAACACTTGGAGGCATTTAATGTTCAGACGAAAACTCCTGATTTTTGATGAAAGAGATAACACCCCTCCCTTATGACATTCTTCAGAAAGGTAAAAAATGGCCCATTTTATGGCATTTAATATTCAAACAAAAACGCCTGATTTTTTATGAAAGGGATAGCTCCCCCTTACGACTAGCTTCAGAAAGGTCAAAAATGGTCCATTTTCAAATGTTGCATCTTTAAACTACATCTCACATTTGTATGTGGATCATCAATTTTAGTGCGAAAATGAGCATGTTTAAAGTGATTTTTGTTCTTCCAGGGTCATTAAACGGAATATTTGAGTAGCGGGTAAAAGTGAATTCAAATGGGCAATTCACTTATTCTGAGGCCTTGAAAAGTGTTTCTTCACCCCTGGAGGTGAATTAAATAACATTTGGAGGCATTTAATGTTCAAACGAAAACGCCTGATTTTTGATGAAAGGGAGAACTCCCCCTTACGACTAGCTTCAGAAAGGTCAAAAATGGTCCATTTTCAAATGTTGCATCTTTCAACTACATCTCACATTTGTATGTGGATCATCACTTTTAGACATAGATTGGGCATGCTTATTGTGATTTTCGTGCTTGGATGGGCCCTAAATGCAAGATTTGTTGTAAGGTAAAAGTCAATGAAAATGGGAAATTTACTCACTCTGAGGCCTTAAAAAGTGTTTCTAATGTCAAAATAAAGGCTCCCCTGCTACTAATAGTAGTTCCTAGGGCAGGGAAAATACAAATCTGAAAAATAACACCCCTAGGCAATACTAGGCCCTATTCAAAACATATTGATACTAACATAGACTCAGTGTACAACACTTTTAAATTTTTTTTTTTCTTTTTCATTTTATTGATGCAATTTCATATTAAAAAAATGATTGTGTCACACATATAAATCACTAGACAAAAAACAATGCAACATACTATACAGAATGAAACAACACCTAAATGTACAATGAACAAACATGTATAAAATACAAATTAGTACATTAGTTATAAAAAGATTTTTATAACTCCACATGAAACAACACATATATAGGTCTCACAGATTATAACATAGTGGCTGATTGATAGAGTTTCTTATTTTTTTAGAGATAGATTGAGCATGTTTAATGTGATTTTCGTGAATGGAGGGGCCCTAAATGCAGAATTTGTGGAAAGGTAAAAGTGAATGAAAATGGGCAAATTTCTCACTTTGAGGTCTTAAAAAGTGTTTCTGCACCCCAGGAAGTGAATCAAATACCATTTGGAGGTATTTATTGTTCAAGCGAAAGCGCCTGATTTTTAATGAAAGAGATAACACCCCCCCCCCCTTTACGGCATGCTTCAGAAAGGTAAAATTTGGTCCGTTTTCAAATGTTACATCTTTCCATTACATCTCACACTTGTATGTGGATCTTCACTTTTAGGGATAAAAGGAGCATGTTTAAAGTGATTTTCAAGCTTCCAGGGGCCCTAAACAGAGGATTTGTAGAATGGGTAAAAGTGAATGAAAATAGCGAATTTAATCATTCTGAGCCCTTAAAAAGTGTCTCTTCACCTTGGGAAGTGAATTAAATAACATTTAGAGGCATTTAATGTTCAAGTGAAAACATCCGATTTTTAATGAAAGAGATAACGGCCCCCCTTACGACAGGCTTCAGAAAGGTCAAAAATGATCCATTTTCAAATGTTGTATCTTTCAACTACATCTCACATTTGTATGTGGAACATAACTTTTAGAGATAGATTGAGCATGTTTAATGTGATTTTTGTGAATGGAGGGGCCCTAAATGCAAGATTTGCGGAAATGTAAAAGTGAATGAAAATGGGCAATTTACTCACTCTGATGCCTTAAAAAGTGTTTCTTCACCCCGGGAAGTGAATTAAATAACATTTGGAGGCATTTAATGTTCATGCGAAAATGCCTGATTTTTGATGAAAGAGATAACACCTGCCTCTTACGACATGCTTCAGAAAGGTCAAAAATGGTCCATTTTTAAATGTTGCATCTTTCAACTACAACTCACATTTGTATGTGGATCATCACTTTTATGGTTTAAATCTTTTTATTTTGAAAGAAATGCCAGGTATATGAAGTATACAATATTATCTGTGTCTCTGTTGGACATCCATGCTAGAGCACAGGCATTCGGTAGTATAAGAGAATATAAAGGAAAGCAGAGAGAGAACAATTTACATATAAAGGAAAACAGGAAAAACATTCCCTTCCCTAACCCTCCCCCACCCACTAAGTTTGGTTCACTGTGCTTTCCCTAATTAAGACAGTGTAGGTCACATCATTACTAGTTGCACCTATTTATACTTTGGCGTTTGCTTCTGAGAGCCGCAGTAGTCTTAGATATTTAGGGCAGGTCAGTTCTCTAAAGTCTTGCAATAAAAGGGATATATTAGGGCGCCATAGTTTCTCAAAGGCCTCTCCTTGATTTGCTAGTGTCAAAGAAATCCTTTCCATGCCCAGTATATTCCATAACTTACGTAACCATCCTGTATGGGTTGGTAGTTGTGACGAGCCCCAGTGTGCTAAAACATTGTGGGGCAGATTTACAAGGACTGGCGCATCTCTGCATATTAGCAGGGATGCGCCTATAAAGATGCGACACGCAAAAATACTCTTGCGCCTCCACGGATGCGTAGCATTTACAATGCGGCGCACCGTGGCGCAAGGATAGACAGATGCGTGTTGCATCTTTTGTCGTAAGGGCAGCGCATTGCTGGAGTCATGTTGCAAGCGCGACGCAACTCCAGCAATGCTCAGGGGCGGCCTATACTTATTGTGCTGCGTCACTCCTTACGCCTGCTTGAAGCAGGCGTAAGGTTTTGACGCAGAGGCGTCGTAAAAGTGACTCAGTGAAATCATGTAGATTTCACTGCGTCACTTTTACGAGGCTTCCTAGCGACGGAACGCCCACCCTGCATACATTATACCTGACGGAGGTATAATGTAGCGCAGGGCTTTACAACGTGACGCATCTCCCTAGATGCGCCACGTTGTAAATATGTCGCATAGTGGCGCATTGTTTACGACGCCGCTGCGTCACAGAAGTGACGCAACGGTATTGTAAAGATGTCGCAAGGGGCTTGTAAATCTGCCCCTCTGTGTGGTTGCACCTAGAGCTAGCCCTATCTGCCAGCCTCGCCTAGACTTCAGTGGGTATGTTAAGGGGTTTGGCAGCCCTTGTAAGATGTAAGACAGAAATCAAGGTATTTGCATTTCTAAATGATTGTCAATCTTGTCTATTATTTGAGTCCAGTATGACTGGAGTCGGGGGCAGTACCTCAACACATGTACCAACGTCCCCTGAGCCCTCCTGTCACCACGGTCTTGATACATTTTGTGTAGTCTGGATGGTGTGAGGCACCAATACGTAGTAATCTTGACAAAGGTTTCGGTGAGGGAGGCGCTTGTGGCAATGTGCCTTACTCTGAAGTATAATTCACCCATTCCTTCTCCGTCAACTGTCTCCCCAGTTCCCATTCCCATCTATGTTGTCTTGCTTTGTACATGTGCTTATTACTTTGGGTCAAGAATGCATATATCTCTGAAATGAGACGTCTACCTGTGTTATGTGTGACTAGCCAGTATTTGTAGGGTTTGAGGGGCCTCTGTATAGCAGTTTTATTACTAGGATGCATTAACCAGTGACAAAGCTGTAGTAGTGTAGTCTTTCTGTTTCACGAAGGGAAAAATCCTCACTCAGTTGCTGAAAAGGAATCACCCCTTCTTCATCTATCATGTGCCCCATGGAGTGACACTCAGAGCGTTTCCACTCAGTGAATGCCCCAGGATCGAGCCCTGGAGTAAAGTCAGGGTTCTCGAATAGCGGCGTCAGAGGAGAAGGAAAATAAGTCAGACCACATTAGATATTTGTCTGGTCTCCATGCGTTCACTGTCTCTCAGGAGATGGGGGAAAGGTATAGATTCCCGGGTCTCTGGGTTTTTTTATGAAAAGGGACCTTCCACCAAGAGGTACCCGCTACTGCTTTATCTTGAAAAAGCCAATGTTTCTCTGACTTGGGTTGGTGCCATTCTACCAGATATCGTAGCTGTGCCGCTCGGAAATACATGTGCAAATCCGGGATACCCAAGCCGCCCTCTTTAGGTGACAGACAGCACACTTCCCTCCTCATGCGTGGCTTCTTTCTGGACCAGATGTACTGGGAGATTTCAGTCTGTAAGGTCCCGATAATCCCTTTAGGTGGCGCTAGGGATAGTGTCTGAAATAGATAGAGGATCTTGGGGAGAAGAGTCATTTTGACTGCTGCTATACAACCCAGCCACGAAATCTGATGGTGTTTCCAGCTGGTTATCTCTTTCCTGATTTGTCTTAGTAAAGTGAAGGAATTTATTGAGGAGATTTGCTGGAGGGTGGGCGCTAATTTAATCCCTAAATAAGGGAGTGCAGCCAACTGCCACTGAATGGGATGTAGTGTTTGCAGGTTTGTCACCAGTTTCTGGGGTATTGAAAGATTTAGTGCTTGTGATTTCTTTACATTTACTTTAAACCCTGATGTCCGACCAAATGTCTCCAGTTCCTCCAGGAGCGTCGGCAGTGTGGAGGCAGAACTGCCCAATGTGAAGAGTATATCGTTTGCATATAAACTCAGCTTATGCTGTTCTCCTCCAAAAGTGGCGCCAACTATCTGGGGACTATCTCTTACTCTTTGGGAGAGGGGCTCCATATATAGAGCAAAGAAGAGAGGAGACAATGGACAACCCTGTCTCGTACCTCTGCTTATTTGAAAGGGTTCTGACGTATGGCCGTTTACTCTCACTGTCGCCATAGGGAAATGGTAACAATTCATAATTTGCGCTTTGAATTTATCGCCGAGGCCGAAAGGCGCTATAACTTGTTCTAGATAGGGCCAATGCCGCCTCTCGAACGCCTTTTCAGCATCAATAGCTAGCAGCATCTTCTCCTCTGGGGTTCTTGCTGCTTTTTCAATTATATGTAAAATGTGCTTGATATTGTCACTGGTTTGTCTGTGTGGTATGAACCCCGCTTGATCTGGGTCTATGATAGTGGGTAAGAGCGGACCTATTCTGTGTGCTAAAATGCCAGTGAATAATTTAAGATCAACGTTCAGAAAAGAGATAGGTCTGTAGGAGCTACACTGCTGTCTATCTTTCCCCGGCTTGGGCACTACTGCAATAGAAGCGGCCAGCATTGATGCAGGAATTGCCCCTGGTTGCATTAAAGAACTAAAGAGCCTTGTTAGTATGGGAACTAAAAAGTTGCAGAATTTCTTATAGAAAATAGGGGGAATCCATCGGGCCTGGTGACTTAGAGAGTTTTAGTCGGGAGATGGCTAAGATTATCTCCTCCGGGCTTATGTCCTCCTCTAGTGTCTCTGCTTGTTACGGGGTAATGCAAGTTGTTTTTGCTCTTTGAAGGTAGGTGGTGCTAGCTAGAGGGTCTAGTTCCTGTTCCGTGTATAGCTTTGAGTAGAATTCCTTGAATTCCTCTACTATAGCTTTGTTGCTAGTAATAAGACCTTTCCTCTGGGACTGTATTGATGGCATTCCTGTCTGCTGGTGCTTCATTTGCAATTTGTTAGCTAAAATTTGGCTACATTTGTCCCCTCCTGTATAATATGAGTGTCGTAGGCGAAGCGCCGCATATTCAGCTCGGCCAAGGTTTAATCCTGCTAGCTGTGCTCGTAGACAGGTTAACTGATGCCACACCCTTGGGGCCCCTGTGCGCTGGTCAATGCATTCTAATTCCTTAACCTGAGCCGAGAGACTATCCCTTTTCTCCCTTCTTAGTTTGTTGGTGGCAGCTGAAATGGAAAGGAACTCCCCTCTGATCACAGCTTTCAGTGCTTCCCATAGCGTTGCTATAGACACCTCGGGAGTATCATTAAGTATGAGGTAGTTTTGGGTTGCTGTTTGAATCTGGGATTTTACTACAGGGTGCTGTAGCATCGTTTCACGTAAGCGCCATGTCCGGCAGAGAGGCTGTGTTGGAGGCAGCGACAGAGAGAGAATCACCGCCGAATGGTCCGAGAGGGCCATTGGGAGGATCTCAATTTACGTAGTGGAGCTATGAATCTCTCTAGTACCAAGGAAGTGATCTAATCTCGCATATGTCTTATGTGCATGTGAGTAGTAAGTATATTCCTGTGTCATTGGGTGAAAGTCTCTCCATATATCCCTGAGTCTCAGATCTCTGATCCACTTAAGACCACCTTTCGATAATACTCCAGACTGCCCATGTCTTTGTGACGATCTGTCTAGATCTGTGTTAAAAACAAAGTTACAGTCTCCCCCTATTAGAACCTCTGTATCTGCTATAGAGAGTGTCTCTGCTAGTGCTTTCCATAGGAAAGTCTCTTGACCTTCATTTGGTGCGTATAGAGATCCTACAATGAATGACTTGTTTTCTAAAGTAAGCTGGTATGCAAGTAGTCTACCTCTTATCTCCACTTCCCTACTTCCAATTGTTCCCTTAGAGGAGGGCGCCACCAGTCTGGCCACCCCAGCCTTTTTAGAAGTGGTGGAGGAAAATAATTGGTGCAGGAATGCTCATGATCGGAGTCAATAACAGTCTCCGGGTAAGAGGTGCGTTTCTTGAATCAAGCATATGTCAGCTCCTGAGTTCTCCAATTAGGAGAGGACTGCCTTTCGTTTGACTGGACTATTAAGGCCTTTAACCCCTTCGATGCGCATGACAAGCTCAGCTCGTTATGCTGCGCGGTGGGCATGTGCGCATGACGAGCTGAGCTCGTCACGACCACGCCCACGATCGGAATGTCCAGCACACGAGCGGAATTCCGATCGCGGCGAAGGTGTTAACGTTCAGAGTTAATATTTTAACAGTTGTGTCGGCCATCAGAATGTAAAGGGAGGGAGGGGAGCTGTTGATGTGATTGTTAGGTCCTGCGTCGCTGTCAAACCCTCAGTTAAAGAGTGTGGTGTGCGATGTGATGCATGTCTTGTGGTGAACCCAACTGTAAACCCCAAACCCCAGAGCCTAAACTTTAAGCGTATTAAAATACAATACAGTTGAAACTTAAGTTCCGAAGTCAGACCTTGGCCTACCAGGCCTAGGCTTCAGAATAAGGGGTCCATAGTGTGGCCAGTAGTCCCGTCCCTCCCCCCGGCCCTAACCATACCGCTTGCTTTCGATGTTTAGCTCAACCGGAACCATGTGGGTCATCTGTCTTGGCCAGACCTGTGGGATGGATTTAAGGGCTGCCTGTTGCCCCTCAGCTATCTCGGCCGGGCCCGGGCATGTTGGGCTCTTCTTCCCTCCTCGATGTCTCCCTCGAATTTTACGGTCTCTAGGCTGTGCCCAGGAGGAGTCCTAAATCTGTTTACCCTTCTCTCTGTCCATTCCAAGTATCTGGTAAGTCTCAGATAGAGAGCGCAACTGATAGAGCCGGCCATCTAAGCGAAAAATAATGTGGAAGTGGTGGCCCCAGGAGTAAGCTATTCCCTTATCCTGTAGGTGCTGTGTGACAGGCCTGAATAGGCACCGTCTTTGTAGGGTAATGGCTGATAGGTCTTGGAACAACACTGGCGACTGTCCACGAAAGCTAAGTGGTTGCTTCTCACGGGCTGTGCGGAGTATGTTCTCCTTTATGGAAAAATCGTGCAGGCAGACCAGTATGTCTGCTGGAGGCACCCCTTCCGGTCTCGGCCTCCCAACTCGATGGGCATGTTCTATTTTAATCACAGTTTCAGGCGGGGATCCTAAAATATGACGGAAGAGGTCTCCTACATATGAAAACATATCGCTCGCCTCGGACTTTTGAAGGAAGTGGCCCGATTCGGGACACTAATGACCACCTCTCAGCCTTCCATACCAAATGAAGAGTCGGTCAGACAGAAGAGAATACAAACCAATATCTGTTTATTCAGGTACACTCAGAGTGGAGCCCAGTCTGCCCAGTCGCTAGGAGTGCTGCAGAGGGACTGACATCAGCAAGCATAAAGATACATTATGTACATTTCAAAACCAATGAAGGCACGCCCCTAGTGGAATTTTCCAAGCAGATGGAGCTAAACAGTGAAATACAGAGGATAAGTTTCGATTCAGATGCCGGGCACACATTATCTACTACTCAAGGTCGTTCTGCCCGTGCCCGCCACTAGACAAGGGGGAGAAGGCCTCTATCTAGCAAGAAAGGTATGCGCTAATAAGAACAGTCTATTCATTAGTGAAGCAAAACCCAACCTTGGAGAAGTGAAACCTAACAAGAGCCATTTCTCAGAAAAGCAAAGGATTAGTTTCGATCATGACTTAAAATGGCGCCTAAAAAGAAATGGTGCCGCGAATGCTAACTTACATAGGATAATACGTAAGCGGGAACATTTCTATTTCAACAGACCCTCCTTTTAACATGAGCTAAAACATTTTCTGACATCAACAAGAAAAAATACAGAATCAGAAAAACAAAAGACCATGAGTATAACTTCTTATGAATATTCCATATTCTCACTATAGGGAAGGCAGACTGTAAGGAGGGAAGAAATCTCAAAAATGCCCTCATCTATCTGCATGATGTTGTCTAGCTCCTTCTGCGCCATAATTGCAGCATTGGTATCATGAACCAATATCTTCCTCTTAGGAGTGAGAAGGGTGGTGCAATAGGAGCAACAGAAGGGGAGGCACTAAATGAGGGCACAACAGAGCACCAATACCACGATCAAGTGAATCACCTTTTCAAGAATCCAACCCCAGCCACCAAAAAGAGACCAACTCCAATCACCACTTTCCATGTACTTGACATTCTCAAGAATGTCTAAGATTTGTTTGGTGATATTTTTTTCCATATTTTTGTTCCTGACTACACATTGGTCTCCCACTACCGTGCATACACCACCACTCTTGGCTAAAAAAAATCCACTGCATATCTAGTCTGTTCAGAATATATTCGCATACTCTCCAACTGAGTAGTGATGTCGCGTAAAGCAGCCACAGTAGTATTGGACAAAATCTGTAACTTTCACCCAAAATATTCTCTGGCTTTCTCACCCCGTGCCATAGAGGTACCACCCAGAGTGAAAATAGAAGAAAGGATGTATCCAAAGGTGATCCCATTACTATAGTTATTAACCTCTATATCAGTCACTCCCTCACAAAATTCTTTGGTCGGAGTCCTTTTAACCCAACAAACATTAGGTTTAGCATATTTGCAAGGCACACCTAAGGGCAACACCGTCCCAAGAGCAACATCGTCGGTACCATCATGAACATTAGAATAAGTACCCTTAGATAAAAAATAGAACCCCAGGTGTGCATAAATTGGTCCTTCATAATCTACTGCAGCATAACTAGTATTCATTCCCAAAGTACTCGGATCTTTGTCGTTCACCAGAGGCATTGTATTTTTGTATAGCACTATATCATAACAATTGATATACAGAGAAGTGTCTGTACTCTTCACGATAGGGCAACAAGCAGGATAACACCCAGCCTCCCGGGTAACTATCAATTCCTTATAGTGCCAACCCACCAATGTGACATTCTGTTCTTCCATATAAAAGTTGTCGCAATACGTGATGTTATAACACACTGGATAACCCATTCCCAGTGGCTTTCTATAATGTAGACAAGGACCTGGATAACCAAAACCAAAAACTCCTTTCACTTCAGTAAATTGCTCTGGACGAGTGTAAGTATAGTTCACAAGAGATAATGGGTATGCAGTCCATAAACTAGTAATGGACTCAGTGGGGTAGCAAGCAGTCCCTTCTCCAAAGAATCTCTTATGGGTGTCTAGAAACATATTGCTCGGGGCTGAAGGAAGTGGCCCGATTAGGGTCACCAGGGTCACTCAGGACCACCTCTCAGCCTTCCATACCAAATGAAGAGTCGGTCAGACAGTAGAGAATACAAACCAATATCTATTTATTCAGGTACACTGAGAGTGGAGCCCAGTCTGCCCAGTCGCTTAGGAGTGCTGCAGAGGGAATAACTTCAGCAAGCATAGAGATACATTATGTTCATTTCAAAACCAATGAAGGCACGCCTACTGTGGAATTTTCCAAGAAGATACAGCAAAACAGTAAAGTACAGAAAATAAGTTTCAATTCTGAGGCCGGGCACACACTATCTACTACTCAAGGTCGCTCTGCCCATGCCCGCCACTAGACAAGTGGGAGAAGGCCTCTATATAAAGGGAAAGGTATGCACTAATAAGAACAATGTATTAATTAGTGAAGCAAAACTTAGCCTTGGAGAAACACAACTCAATAGAGGCCTTTTCTTGGAAATAGCGAAGAATAAGTTTAGATTATAACTCAAAATGACGCCAACATAGAAAATGGCGCCGCGAATGCTAACATACATAGAACAATGCGGAAACATGAATTTTTCTATTCTAACAGACCCTCCTTTTAGCATGAGCTAAACATTTTCTAGTAATAGCAAAGAGCATATAAATCAATAAAACAGAAAGTCATAGGTAAACTTCTTAGAAGCACTCCATGTTGTCAAAATCAGGAAGAGAGACCGTAAGGAGAGAAGAAGTCTTGAAAATGCCCTCATCTATCTGCATGAGGTCATCGATCTCCTTTTGAACCATAATTGCAGCATTAGTGTCATGAATTGATATTTCCCTCTTAGGAGTGAGAAGAGTGGTGCAATAAGAACAACAGAAGGGAAGGCATTAAACAAGCACACAGCAAGACACAGCAAGAGACCAAGATCACAATGAAATAAATCACCTTTTATAGGATCCAACCCCAGCTGCCAAGAAGAGACCAAGTCCAGTTCCCACTTTCCATTCCTTTAACATTTTCTAAGATGTCTAAAATGTGTTGGATAATATTCTTTTCCATATTTGTGATCCTGTATTACTGCGCACACACCACCACTCTTAGCTAGGATGAAATCGACTGCATATCTAGTCTGCTCGGAATATATTCGCATACTTTACAATTGGGTGGTGATGTCACGGAAAGCTGCTACTGTGGAGTTAGACAATATTTGAGGCTTACATCCGAAATATTCTCTAGCTTTCTCACCCCTGGCCATAGCAGTACCACCAAATGTAATTATGGAGGAAAGAATGTATCCAAAAGTAATACCATTACTATATTGGCGTCGAGATCTGTCACTCCTTCACAGAATTCTTTGGCCAATGTCCTTTTAACCCATCTTACTTTAGGCTTCGCATGTTTTGAAGGTACACCCAAAGGCAGTACCATCCCAAGTGCCACATCATCCGTACAATTATGGATATTCGAATGAGTCCCATTAGACAAAAAGAAAAACCCTGGGTGTGCATACACCAGTCTATCATAATCTACTGCAGAATACCTGGAATTCCTCCCAAAGGTACTAGGGTCCTTTGTATTTACCAAAGAGTACGTGCCCTTACGCAATACTATCCCTGAACAATTGACATACAATATAGTGTCAGTAAAATTGATAATTGGACAACAAGCAGGGTAATAACCAGCTTCTCGGGGAACTGTCAATTCCTTATACTGGTAACCCACCAGAGTTGCATTCTGTTTTTCCATATAGAAGTTGTCACAATAAGTGTTGTTTTCACACCCCGTATAACCCATGACTCGTGGCTTTCTATGATATAGACAAGGACCTGGATAGCCAAACCCAAATACTCCTTGCGCTTCTACGAAGTCAAGGGGCCGAGTATAGGTATAATTGACAATTGACAATGGATATGCTGTCCATAGACTAGTGACAGATTCAGTGGGGTAACAAGCAGTCCCTTCTCCAAAGAACCTCTTGTGTGTATCTAGAAACACATTGCTTGGGGCCGTCCTTTTCTTTCAGACTTGAGGAACAACCTTATCCTTACTATGTAAAGGTACACTTTGATCACTTTCGAAAACCCATGATACCCCACACAACATGATTAACAGCAAAATCACAAGGGCAATACAAGTTAATTTTTGTTTACGGGTCCACACTGCATTGTGCTGGGAAACAAGAATCACTGGCTGCTCTTCCTCAGCAACCATTCTACCAAAGGGATGCATAACGCATGATGAAATGGGGGCAAAATACAAGGAAATATGCAAGTTCCCAGTGTCCATCAGAGCCTCATTGGTACAGGCTCCTATTGTCCATCAATACGTTGGCGCTCTTGAACACCGGCGGTGGAGCTTGCTCTGTCCTAAGCTCGTATCCCACGTCAACCAGGATAATATACCCCCAAGGGTTACTTTGATCTATCCTGTCCGATTTTCAAACAGTGCACAAAACTCTCATCACCCTAAACTAACTCCGTTGGTACTATAGCAAAGTATGTCCTGACTTACACAGTCCATCCCTAACTAATCTTTCTTCTCTTTTGGTACACCGTCCCCCAGCCGAGGGCTCAAATTGTACCTAGTGGCCCCAGGCACAGAATGGTCAATGAACAGGGGCTTCTGGATAGCTCGTACTTCCGGAGGACCTGCTGCATTCAACAGGGTCATCATTTTCCTTGTCTGTTCATGTCCAGGTCAATTTGGCATCACTGAAGGGGGCAAACTGAGGCACCGTCTCGCACTCAGAGCCCCCTACTCCATCCTTAACCCACTGGTCGTAGGGCAGGGGCAAAGGAATCTTGCGACAATGAGTCGCGTGAATCCAGTTCTTACGGCCAGCGACTTTTACTGTGGTTCGCGTTGCTAACAGGACCTGTTCCGGCCCCCTCCAACGCGGTACCAAACATTTCTGCCTCTGGAAGTTTTTAATCAAAACGAAATTGCCAGGCTGAATGTCGTGCCCGGGCCCCTCTGGTGCAGCTGGCAGGGTATCCCAGACCTGTTGGTGAATAGAAAGCAAACTTTCTGTTAACTGGCCAAGATAATGAAGCAACAATGGGTACTCAATATCAGAAAACCGCCGAGGCCACGGGACGCCCCAGACATTTGCCGGGCGCCCGAACCCGACCTCATACGGTGACAATCCTGTCCTAGAATGTGCTGTCATTCTTGTTGACAAAAGAGCTAACGGTAAAGCATCTGGCCACTTTATCCCTGTGGTCTCCTGAATTTTTGCCAGTTTGAGCTTGGGAGTACCAATGTACTTCTCAACCAAACCTGCTGATTGTGGATGATTGGCAGCATGGAACTTTTGCTTTATGTGTAAACCATCACAAATCAATTGGATCACTTTTGCATTAAAATGACTTCTGTTAACACTCCAAATCAATTGGGGCAAGCCGAAACGAGGAAAGAACTCCTTCAGGAGTACCTTTGCAGTCATAATGGCTGTATTGTCTTTAGTGGCATAAGCCTCAACCCATTTACTAAATGCACAGACAACCACCGAAACATACTTCAAATTATTGCATTTCTCTAGTTCAATATAGTCCATTTGAAGGACATCAAAAGGAAAAGTGGGCGGTGCAAAATTACCAGGCGATGTAGGGGTAACCTTTCCAGGATTGTGCATCATGCACACCATACAGTACTTCACTAAATGTGCAGGTGGATTAGGGATACTGTCATTCTGCCATACAGGCTCCAACAACTTGCAAATACCCTTAGCACTAATATGGGCTGGACCATGGGCCATCGTAACCACAGGGAGAACATATGCATCGGGCAACATCCATCTCTGCTTCCTTGACTTATCAATCCAACATCCCTCATTGCTCAATTGTGCTGTACTTTCCTGCCACACTGCTAACTCTTCTACTGTGGCTTTGCTTTGTATCCCTTTTAAATTCGCAAGGGTGTCCTCTAACATGACAACCGCAGGCACCCACCTAGCCGGACCTGCTACAAACATTCTTTTCATCTTTGTCCGAGCTGTTTCCTTAGCTGTCTGATCTGCAAAAGCATTTCCCCTACCTACATCATCGGTGACCTTCTGGTGGGCGCTGCACTTCACTATGGCCAATTTCTTGGGGAGTGTTAAAGCAGACAAAAGCCTCAATATAAGGTGCCCATGCTGGATTCTGGTGCTATGGGAAGTAAGGAACCCTCTCTCAGCCCAGAGTTGCTAAAATTATGCGCAACCCCAAAGGCATACTGGCTGTCAGTATAGACATTGAAACCCAGCCCCTCACTCAATTCGCAAGCTCGAATAAGGGCAGCAAGCTCAGCAGCTTGAGCCGATTGATAAGGGACTCGTGATGTCTCTACTACTGTACCCAGTGTGGTAATAGCATAAGCCGCAGTTGTAGTGCCATCTGTAAATGTGAAACAAGCGCCATCAACATATAATTCCCCTTGTGGGTCAGATAAGGAAACGTCAGTCAAGTCTACCCGTCCTTTTGTCTCTTCTTCCGTCCGGAAGATACAGTCATGTTTGTCGACTTCATCACTCTCGGAAGGGAGGGGTAGTAACGTGGCTGAATTCAGAGTAGCACATCTTTTGATCGTGATATGTTTAGCAAACAATGTCAATTCATAGCCAGTAAGACGTGCACTGGTGAGGTGCTGTGTCTTTGTCTTATTCATAAGTGTATCCACAGCATGGGGTACCATGACTGTGAGGTCAGTATCCAGTACAAGTCCAGGCGATTGTCTGATCAAAGTGGCCATGGCCGCAACCGCTCTTAGACAACTTGGGAGGGCTCTCGCGACTGGATCAAGGACAGCAGAGAAATAAGCACACGGCCATTGCTTATCTCCAAATTTATGTGTTAGGACAGAAAGCGCACAACCAGCCATCTCATGCACGTACAACACAAACGGTTTGCTGTAATTAGGGGTGCCAAGTACTGGAGCCGAACAAAGCGCTGTTTTCAATTGCTCAAAAGACTGCTGACATTCAGACGTCCAAGGCAAAGGCTCATGCACTTCTTTCATTGTTAAGGCAATCAAGGGTTTGATTAGTAGGGAGTAGTTTGGTATACACTGCCGACAGTATGAAGTGTTACCTATAAAAGCGCACACATCTTTCTGAGTCTGTGGAATAGGCATTTTAACAATGGTACTGATGCGCTCAGTGGTTAACCTCCTACCCTCCTTCGACAGTAGGTGACCTAAGTAGATGACCTCCTGCCGACAATACTGAAATTTGGAAAGAGAAACTTTATGGCCAGGTTGAGCCAAATACAACAATAATTTAATTATACTATTTTTACAACCCTGCTCTGTATCAGAAGTAATGAGGAGGTCATCAACATACTGCACCAATACATTACCTAGAGGAAGCAGGCTATTTAAAGCCTGACTGTAAATACTTGGACTCTCAGGGGCCGATTCACAGAACTAATCTGAGATAAAATCCTAAACTTACGACTTTCGGTATTCACAAAAGGCATTTAGTAGTAGTAAAGTTAGGAGTCCTAACTTTACTACTACTAAATGCCTTCTGTGAATACCAAAAGTAGTAAGTTTAGGATTTTATCTCAGCTTAGTAGTAGTAAAGTTAGGAGTCCTAACTTTACTACTACTAAATGACTTCTGTGAATACCAAAAGTAGTAAGTTTAGGATTCTATCTCAGATTAGTTCTGTGAATCGGCCCCTCAGTATAGCCCTGAGGAGCACGACAGAAACTAAAGCTTCTGCCAGCTAGTGTAAACCCAAACAAGGGCCGGCTATCTGAATGAATAGGAATACTAAAAAATTTGTTTTTCAAATCAATCACAGAAAAGAATTTGGCAGTGGAAGGAATCATTGTCAAAAGTGTGGTATTATCTGAAACAACTGGAAACTTGGGAATCACAATTTTATTAACCTCGCGCAAGTCAATCACAAAACGGTAAACATCTTCTTGATCATCAGGAGAACCCAAGTGTGCCCGTTTGAGAATCAGAAGAATGGGACTATTACAAATATTGGCAGACGTCTCTTCAACCACTCCTTTCTTGATCAAATCCTGAATAATTTGTAATAAGGCTCGCTCTCATGCCTGTGGTATTTTATACTGAGGAATATGAGGCAAAATAGCATTGTCCTCTATCGAAACTGGTGGTATATGCAACAGCCCTAAGTCTGTATCACCTGTCGCCCACAAAGTGGGTGGCACCTCAGCAAATTCAACAGGAAGAGGCGCATCCTTAGACAAACACTGTTTAACACCTAATACATCTGGGCCCATTGTCATATAGACACCTGCCGGGGAACAATAAATAGTGGCATGCAATTTCTTCAACAAATCCAAACCCATCAAATTCTCACCACAATTAGATGTCAGCAAAAATGGAGAATCCACAGTGAGAGGACAAATAGTCAATGCAAGGGGTCTTGAAATAGGGCTCACAACCGTTACACCTGAAAAACCTACTGAAACATTAATATGGCCAGACAGAGCCACCCCAGGGACCATATTTCAAGAAACAGAACTTTTTGTCGCACCTGTGTCCACCAAAAATTCCTTAGTCGAACCTTGAAGTTCCGCTGTTACATAAGGACCACCCTGGTTTACACGCTGGTTATCGAAGCTGGTCCCCCACAGTCCCTGGCTGTCCTAGCTGTAAGACATTCCTGTCGCTTCATCCATATCATAGTCATCATGGTAGTACTGCCCATCGCGGGGGTCATCAAAGTAATTATTATCATAACGAACCTGTGAGGCTGCAGCGTTCTGAGCCCTATCAGCCCCACCAGCTCCACGACCCTGTCCAAGAGAGCCTCGTCCTCTAGGGACCGCCACTTTCAGCAAAAGCATGGGACACTCGCTACGCCAGTGAACCTCCTCCTTACGGTAACTAGTCATAATATCGAATGTTTAATATCGATATACAATAATATCGAGTTTAGTATATCGACAATACTAAAATATCGATGTTATATATATCGATGTTAAAAATATCTTTTTCTTTTTTTGGGTGAAATATCGAAGTATAAAATATTGAATCAAGAGTATCGTAATAAAAAATAGCAATTTTTAGTGTTGTGTAAAATATCGAAAAAATATATATAGAATGTATAAATTATCATTTTTTTAAAATATCGTTTTTATATTATTTTGTATTAATATTTTTTTTATGTAATAGTTGTTGAATATTGTAAAAAAAAAAATTGTAATAGAAATTTTAGGAGCGGGATGTTGGGTTTTTAGGGGATAAGGGTGGGGAGTCTTTTAAAATAATGAGAACTGAATTTTTTACATTTTAAATATTTGAAAATTTAAAATATGAATTGTTGTTTTAGGAGCGGGATGTTGGGTTTTTAGGGGATAAGGGTGGGGAGTGTTTTAAAATAATTCAAAATCAATTTTTTATTTTAAATATTTGCAAATTTAAATTAAGAAATGTTGTTTTAGGAGTGGGATGTTGGGTTTGTAGGGGATAAGGGTGGTGATTGTTTTAAAAAATGTAAGAAATTAAATTTGGAAATTTTAAAATGAATTTATTGAAATTATAAAGTTGTTTTAGAATTGAGATGTTGGGTTTTTAGGGGATAAGGGTGGGCAGTGTTTTAAATAGAATGAACATTTTTATAAATTCATTTAAAATTTAAATTGTAAATTAATAAAATAGAGTTATTAGCAATGGGATGTTGGGTTTATAGGGGATGATGTTTGGGAGAATTTAAAATTAAAAAAAACATTTAAAAATTAAATTAAAATTCTTAAAAATAAATTTGAAATATTTAATTTATCAGTGCAAATTTGTGTTTATAGGGAAGAGGGCTGGGGAGTGTTATAACATATAATGTAATATTTTTTTAAATTTTGAATTTTTAAAAAATAGAAAAAATTTCAAAATATTTAATTTATTTACAATGTAATAAAGAATGTGTGTAAATTTTAAGAATTATTGGTAATTAGAATATAAAATGTTAAATACATTTTTATTTTTAAGTAATAAGAATGGTAAAAATATTGGTGAAAAGAATTAATTTAAATGTTTATTTAATAAGTATATATAGTCCATGTATTTGAGTTTATTAATAGATACAAATATTGTATTTTATGTAATTTATATAATGAGAAAACAAAAATGAAGTTGTTTTGTTTCATAATATTTATTTATTATATATTATTAGTAATATTTGATTTTTAAAAATATTTAAAAAAAATTAAATAACAAAAATTAGATAGTGTTTTTATCAAATATTAATTATGTACAATATATTATAATTGAATTAAATAATGTGTAGTGTCCTGCATCTTCTATTATTTTGTAGTAACTGGAGGGGTAATAGTAAATTATATATCTTTAATGTCCAGCACCTTCCCTGAGTATATATTAATTGGAGTGGGAATAGTAAATTATATAAGTTTAGTGTCCAGCACCTTCCCTGACTTAGTACTAACTGGAGTGGGAATAGTAAATTATATATCTTTAATGTCTAGCACCTTCCCTGAGTATATATTAATTGGAGTGGGAATATTAAATTATATATGTTTAGTGTCCAGCACCTTCCCTGACTTAATACTAACTGGAGTGGGAACAGTAAATTATATCGCTTTAGTGTCCAGCACCTTCTTTGAATTAATACTAACTGGAGTGGGAATAGTAAATTATATAGGTTTAGGGGTCGATTCCGATTCGGGCCGGAAAACGTACCGACCGACTCGGTACGGGAATTTAGTCCGACTGACACGTACCGGCGCTGCCCGATCCGCCTAGTACGATGCAATGCATTTGAATCACGACCGACTCGTACAGAACACAAGCCGAACGACCGAACCGCACGGAAACCAGCTATCCGGCTGGAAAACCACGCGAATCGAACCGACCGACACGCACCAGGAATGAACCCGACAGAAACGTACCCACTAACTCCGACCCGCGCAGTACGATGCAATGCGTGTAAAACCATACCGAGTCGCACGGAGCCCAAGCCGTACGACCGACACGAATACAAAACCGAGCCGAAGCAACCCAATACTCCGCGACCGACGCGTACGCCGCACATAAAACACAGCAGAAACAGCTTGAAAGACTCGGAGAAGCTCGCACGAGCCAACTGCAGCGTCAGAAGAACGTCTCCTACATGCCCCAAAACTACAAAGGAAAAAATACAAAAAAAAGGGCCAAACAAGCAATGACAAAGTCAATAAATACGGGGGGGGGAAATGGAACAAAGACACACCCACAACTCCACCCATATAAAGGCCACAAATCCCTACCATGATACTTTGCAAATTCAACTGACCTGCCAGCACAGAACACCATCAAACAGCAACCACAGACACACCCACAACTCATCCATCACACAAGCCAAACACCAATAGCACCCTCACATACTCCCAGCAAAACTGACACTCACCTACCCTCACTTGCACACTCACACACACCAATCCCCACCACCACCCATTACCATGCCCCCAAAGAAGAATCCAAAGTTCCTAGACAGTGAATTGGAAGTGCTGGTAGATGAAATCCTCAGGGTAGAGCCACACTTGTTTGGTACACTGGTCCAACAGACCCCCATGTCGCAGAAAACCAAGATGTGGGAGAGGATCGTCGACAGGGTGAACGCACAATCACCATGTTTGCGCACAAAGGAAGACATCCAGAACAGGTGGTATGATGTGCGCAGGAGGGTCAAGGCCCTACTCAAGAAGGATTACACCTTGAGCCATCGCACCGGCAGTGGCCCTCCTGCCAAACCACTATACCTCAGGCCCTGGGAGGAGAAGGTGCAGGCCAACCTACCACCAGAGAGCGTACATGGACTATCAAACATCCCAGAGCCTGGTGAGTATACAACCAATATACCCAATATCGTGTGACAATACACACACATCACTGTCAAGGGGATAGTCAAACCATGCACCGTTAGCAAAGCCACAGTAACCAAAACATAATCATCCCAAGATGTGTATGTTAGTTAGACAAACACAATACCTGCCATCCCATAGTGACATGTAACTGTGTCATGACATGTACAAACCCAACAACAAATAGAGCAAGGCAGCGGCACAAATCTAACCAACAAACACTGTCAGACATTTTGCCACCACTAGAACACCACCTCACAGGGAAGCTCACTGAAAGGAAGGAATTCTGTGTATGCTGGTGAAGTCAGTGTAGTCAATAGCATAATGGGAGTTGTAGTCACAGATATCGCTCACCCTCACAATTGGCCCATCAACACCACTCTGAACCATGCTCACATCACGGGGACTGGAAAAGAACTGACAAGATGGCTGACACTGGGTACTGCAGTGGGGAGCACAAGGCCCTGCTGGGAACTGTGCACCAACCAACAGCAGGACACCACTGACTGACATCCTGAAAGCAAACTTGCACTCCCTGCAATGGAAGCACGTTCCATGGTGGGATATCTGGCTGGGTGGGAAGGAGGACTGACAGCACTGACCATAGTCAGCAGCAGCTGTTCTCACACACACCCTTAACACAAACTCCACACAACTCACCTGGGAGAATGCATTGCCTCACACTCTAATTAAATATCCCACAAAGAACCACCACCCTGGGTTATGCTGTGTGAAGCACAGGGACACTTCTAGGACTTGTTGCCAAACTAACGCCAGGACAACACTGTCAGCCATCCTGTCAGCACAGGCACACTACCCCACAGGGAAGCAGAGTCAAAAGGAAGGAAGTATGGGCATGCTGGGAAGGGGGGTGTAGGCAATAGCATGATGGGAGTGGTAGTCACAGCTCAGCATCCCCCACCCACATGGCCCGGCAAGCTCACACTGAAGCATGCACACCTCACAGGGAGTGAAAAGCCACTTCAAAGATGTCTGACACTGGTGCTCTGTTGTGGGGAGCACAAGGCCCTGCTGGCAACTGGGCACCAACAAACAACAGGACACCACTGACAGCCATCTTGCCATTGCTGTCACACTCACACACAGTGAAGTCAACTCAAAAGGAAGGAAGTATGGGTATGCTGGGAAGGGGGGTGTAGGCAACAGCATGATGGGAGTGGTAGTCACAGCTCAACATCCCCCACCCACATGGCCCAGCAAGCTCACACTGAAGCATGCACACCTCACAGGGAGTGAAAAGCCACTTCAAAGATGTCTGACACTGGTGCTCTGTTGTGGGGAGCACAAGGCCCTGCTGGGAACTGGGCACCAACAAACAACAGGACACCACTGACAGCCATCTTGCCATTGCTGTCACACTCACACACAGTGAAGTCGACTCAAAAGGAAGGAAGTATGGGCATGCTGGGAAGGGGGGTGTAGGCAATAGCATGATGGGAGTGGTAGTCACAGCTCAACATCCCCCACCCACATGGCCCAGCAAGCTCACACTGGAGCATGCACACCTCACAGGGAGTGAAAAGCCACTTCAAAGATGTCTGACACTGGTGCTCTGTTGTGGGGAGCACAAGGCTCTGCTGGGAACTGGACACCAACAAACAACAGGACACCACTGACAGCCATCTTGCCATTGCTGTCACACTCACACACAGTGAAGTCGACTCAAAAGGAAGGAAGTATGGGCATGCTGGGAAGGGGGGTGTAGGCAATAGCATGATGGGAGTGGTAGTCACAGCTCAACATCCCCCACCCACATGGCCCGGCAAGCTCACACTGAAGCATGCACACCTCACAGGGAGTGAAAAGCCACTTCAAAGATGTCTGACAATGGTGCTCTGTTGTGGGGAGCACCAGGCCCTGCTGGGAACTGGGCACCAACCAACAGCAGGACACCACTGACTGACATCCTGAGAGTCAACCTGCACCCACTGAAAGGGTGGCATGCTTCATGGTGGGATAACTGGGCTGGAGGGAGAAGGAGGTCCGGATGTCAACCAAATACCACCAATGCTGGCCATGCACACACCTCAACATTCACATTGAAATGCTTCATGTTGGCAGGACAATGTGCTAGACCAATATCAACCTCTGACTGTGACAACTTAGGACAATGCAATGTACAGGCCCGCATCCAGAGGTACAGTCACAACTGTCAGGTGTTTGAACCATTGATACCTGTAGAAACATAACATACATTGCGTGTCTCTTCCAAAAACAGGTGATGATGGGGACACAGCAGCAGACGATGAGGAGTCCCTGTCCCAGGCTCCGGGGGACCCTGAGCTCTCTGGTGTGGAACAGCCTCTGCCCTCCTCGGATGGCGAAGACCTACCTGGCCCCTCCGGTGTGAGTCATCATGCAGCACCAGCAGGACCACCATCTGCACCCCCTGCACCCACTCCTCCAACAACTGCCAACAGACAGACCACCCCGCCGACACGGACAGACCAAGGACCACCAATGACAACAGCACAGGGACCCCGGCCCACCGTGAAGCAACGGACAACAACCCAATACCAACCCCCAAGGGGGCCTAGGGTCACCTGCGCGTGCCACCGCAGGTCCCACACGTGTGGCCAGGGGTGGTGGGAGGGGTGGTAGGCAGAGGTCGCTGTTTGCAGAGGGTCTGGACTGCATGATGACCCACAACTGGTACGCATTGCTGATGCGTACCAGAATAGCACCGGAGAGGTCAGGCAGGTAGTGGGGATCCTCAAGGACATTCAACAGCAGCAGGCTGCCCAACATGCCCGCTTGGACTCCCACATGTCCCGTGTGGAGACACACATGTCTCGCATGGAGTCCAAGTGGGACACATTGGAAGAACTGACAGCGGTGCTGAGGGACATATTGACATGCCTCCGCCAGATTAGCACCAACATGGCCACACCTCCCTGTGTGCCCACAACATCTGGTGCCGCAACAACTGCAACTGCCATAGGGAGGGAGGGTGACTCTGGTGGAGAGTCCTCTGCACCGCAGCGGCCTGCACGTGAGGGTCCCCCCAGAAAGAAGAGGGGCCGTCCGAGGAAGGACAACTGAGAGGCCGATGGCCATGTACATCCCCCAGCAACCCAACACCTGTTCTGGAAATTCCCCTTTGTGTGCAAACTGTTCACACTGTCAAATGCAACACAACTCTCCCACATGACATGGGGAGTTTAAGTTGGACTAATGCATCAGATGACTGTGGACTTTACTCAGGACATTTCTGCTACCAACACTTCCAACTCATCTGGGAACTTTGGATTCCAATCCCAATGTACAGCACCCACCATCCTGTGCACTATCCTCACACATGTATGTAAATAAACTCACTAATACACCATACTTGCCTCTGTTGTGATTCCAACGTTGTTTTTGTCATAGAGATGATGATCTGCTAAATGACACTGGGCATGCTAACTGCTACAGCAAGTTCAACACCGTCATGTGAGTCATGGAGACGTGACACATATGAGGGAGACACACCACTAGGGCAACACAACACATACACACCAGAGCCATCTGACTCATCGCCTACACTGATGTTGCCAGGAAATACAGTGGAATGCACAGACACCACACCTATTCACAGTCTGTGTTAACTAGCCCACAGGTGCAGCAAGCAAATGTCAGTCAGATGTGTGACCACAGACAACCACATCCCAAAGTGACGCACAGGTTTATTACACATTTGCAACATGTTGTTTCCACTACAGATGCAAGGTAATCCCACGTGGCAGTGGCCACACAGTCAACAATTGTAGAAGAAATAAAGTCCAGGGGTGTGGGGCACATCACCTGTAGGGAAACGACTGCTTCCACCCTGGAAGTTGAATCATGGTGTCGGGGGATCACAGTTGACCAAACAACTCTGAAAGCACCCTGTGAAGGACAGACATGACACACAGTCAAAAGCACTGAAGAACAGGACAGAACTGCAATACTCATGCCCAATACATGTCACAAGATACCTACACAAAACCAAGTTAGCATGTCAACACTGTTGGGGAGTACAGACTACCTGTAAGGACAAATCTCTGCACGCATCTAGTCAAGTAGCACATGGCCACACTCAAACAGCAACAGAGCACCACCAACACATATCATGCAAACTCAAATCATTGACATGACATCTCTGGATACTCACATTCAGCTGAAGAAGTTGGTGATGAGCTGTGTGCGGACATCACCATCATCATCATCATCATCATCACTGGCATCGTGGCCCAGGCCAGGATCCTCCACAGGTGGTGGATGTTGGTCATCGTCATCCAGGATGAGAGGCAACTCCTTCCGCACTGTCAGGTTGTGTAGCATGCAGCAGACGATGACGATCTTGCACACCTTTGCTGGGGCATATGGGAGGGCCCCTCCTGTCTTGTCCAGGCAGCGAAAGCGGCTCTTCAGGAGACCAAATGTCCGCTCGATCACTCTCCTGGTCCGACCATGTGCCTCATTGTAGCGCATCTGGGCTGGTGTCACAGGGTTCCTGAGGGGTGTCAGCAACCACGGCATGTTGGGGTATCCGGAGTCACCTACATACAGACAATTGCACATTAGCTGAGTTGGGTAAAGAGGGTGGAATACAACATTGCAGAACACACACAATGGTAAAAGTCAGTACACACCGACAAGCCAGGCACGCTAGTTCTGCATCTGTGACATCATCCTCGGGATGCGACTACTCCTCATCACGTAGGCATCGTGTGCAGAACCGGGGAAACGTGCACACACATGTGAGATGGTCATATCTGCAAGACATACCACCAGAGCATTGATAGAATGGTAATGTTTCCTGTTCCTGTATGCCTGCTCATGTGCCTGTGGTGGTACCAAAGCCACATGTGTCCCATCAATGGAGCCAATGACATGTGGCATCCTCCCCAGGGCATAGAAGTCACTCTTGACATCAGTGAGTTGTTGATGTTTAGGGAAATAGATGTACTGGTTCAGGTATCTCAACATTGCCTCCAAAACATCGCGTAGCACACGGCTGAACATGGTCTGTGACATCCCACCAGCAGACGCCACAGTGTGTTGAAAGGTACCGGTGGCAAAGAAGTGTAGGGCTGCCATCACCTTCACCTTGGGGGTCAGCGCTGTAGGGTATGTCTGGCCAGGTTGCAAATGTGGGGCCAACCACACCGTCAATTCCTCAATCAGCGGCCTGTTGAAGCGGTACCGTCGGATGCAGTCACGTTCCACCATGGTTGCAAGGTCAGGGAATGGTCTATTAACAGCTGGTGCCCTGCAGTGCATAGGTGAACAAAGAAAGATTGTCAGTCACCCCACATATGTGGCATTGACCATACTCAATATCACATGATACATCATTACAAGACACAAGTACTTGATGTGTGTGCCGTTCTGTATGGACATATATGGCACCTACATGGCCAACATCTAACATCACAGTTCAACATGTGTTGACAAAAAGTTCCAGGTCGTGCTATGGGAAATCATTAGGCTGTGTCACAGTACCCATGTACTGCTGTCACGTTCCAAACACACACCACAGTGACAAGTGAGGACAGATGTGCCACAGGCATCACAGCTCATTGACAGGTAGATTCCCAGGGACCCTGTATTGCCACATGGACAGTGGCATGACATGGCGTATCATGTACACGTCAGCAAAACAACCATGACTCCCACAGGTAGTGGCCCCTGTTGCCTCTGCAGGACAGACATGGACGTCTGTGACACACACACGCACAACATCAAAGTCGATGCACAAACAACGTGGATGTGGAGACTGCCTCCCATTGTGCACATTGAATCAGAGACATTTGAAACACAACATGCACACAGACTGTGGAGGGCCATCACTATTGTGGCAATGGGTCACCCTGTGATGTACATACCTTCCCACATGGGACTCAGGGTGTATGTGACATGACATACACATACACAACCTGGAAATGTGACCATGCCACATGCCCTGAACTGAACAGTTGCACATCACAGTGGTCATGTGCACAACACACAAAGGATTCTGTCCCCATGAACACGTGCACAGCCTGGGAGTGGCTGCCCCCAAGTGCCACCAAAAAAACCACATGTTGACCCCCATACACACACAGGTAATGCAGCCTTACATGCCTGAGGATATAGTGTGGACAGGCTGTGGTGTTGTAGGTGTGCCCCTGAGTCCCTGGCAAGGAATTGTGGCTGGCATACATTCACCAGTGACAACCATGGTGACATATGCGAGTGATTTGTACAGGGACGCGTTGTACAGCAATGGACCGATCGGTGCGCACGCATTGGCCATTGCATATGATGTGGACAGAAATACGCATTGTACAGCAATGGACCGATCGGTGTGCACGCATTGGCCATTGCATATGATGTGGACGGATGCGTGTTGTCATCCGACATACGCGTTGTACAGCAATGGACCGATCGGTGCGCACGCATTGGCCATTGCATATGATGTGGACAGAAATACGCGTTGTACAGCAATGGACCGATCGGTGTGCACGCATTGGCCATTGCATATGATGTGGACGGATGCATGTTGTCATCCGACATACGCGTTGTACAGCAATGGACCGATCGGTGCGCACGCATTGGCCATTGCATATGATGTGGACAGAAATACGCGTTGTACAGCAATGGACCGATCGGTGTGCACGCATTGTCCATTGCATATGATGTGGACAGAAATATGCGTTGTACAGCAATGGACCGATCGGTGTGCACGCATTGGCCATTGCATATGATGTGGACGGATGCGTGTTGTTTTTCGAAATACGCGTTGTACAGCAATGGTCCGATCGGTGCGCATGCATTGGCTATGGCCTGACATGGTAACGGATGCGTTTTCGAAGCTTTAACGAGTCTGATGCAGTGAATTCAGTTGGCCACCCACAACAATGTTGCAAATTCATGGGTGTCATGAAGTTGAACTCTTGAAGGATGCTGTGGGCGTGTATAAGTGGTGCAATTCCATGGATTGGCCAGATTCAGAAGATGCATACGACTTGGACCTATCACTTTGGAGACATGGGACAGTATCTGCCTCTGCAGCACACATATAATGCTGGCTGTTCCCCTGAGAGCTCACTTGCCTGCACTACATGCTCCAGGACGACATCTGCCACCACCACTGCTGCTGTCTCTGCATCCTCTGGCTACTGCAATGGCACGTACTGTGGAGAGAGCCCCAGCCTTCAGCACTGAGGAGAACCAGGCCCTGCTGGACAGCCTCCTTCCACAGTACAGCAAGCTGTATGGGAAACCAGGGGAGCAGGTGAGTGTGCTGCCCACTCCTCTGCAGCACACATATAATGCTGGCTGTTCCCCTGAGAGCTCACTTGCCTGCACTACATGCTCCAGGACGGCATCTGCCACCACCACTGCTGCTGTCTCTGCATCCTCTGGCTACTGCAATGGCACGTACTGTGGAGAGAGCCCGAGCCTTCAGCACTGAGGAGAACCAGGCCCTGCTGGACAGCCTCCTTCCACAGTACAGCAAGCTGTATGGGAAACCAGGGGAGCAGGTGAGTGTGCTGCCCACTGCCTTACTAATTGTGCATGTTGTCTGACTAGCAAGACTTACAGTGTGCACACCACTGGCTAGCATGCTCACTGAGTAGTTGTCACCCCCCAAAGTGTGTAGTTACATGCACTGAACAGGTATAGTGCAGTAACAGTGCATTCCAACAAGGTTTGACTTCCCAGGCAATGATACCATTTGGTAACTGCTGGCAAACTGTTCATAGCCATAGTTGCACTGCCTGTGTACATCATATGCCCCTGTGATTGAGACATGTATATCCAACTGTGATGCACGGAAATGTTGCATGTGTAGTAATGGCCTTTTCACTTTGTCATCCTCACAGGTTGATGCCCACCAGAAGCAGGAAATCTGGCTGACCATCGCCCGGGCAGTAAGATCCGTGGGGGTCTACAAGCGCCGGATCCGCAACTGCCAGAAGAGGTGGCAGGACCTTCGGGGCTGGACCCGGAGGATCGCAAGGGTCCAGCTGAAGCTGTCGCCTCCTCGCAGGAGGGGTGGACACCGGACCCTGACCCCCCACATGCTCAGGATTCTGGCGGTGGTCTTCCCGGACCTGGATGGGCAGCTGAAGGCCAGACAGCAGCAAGGAGGGGTGAGTCCATGACTGCACTGTGAACTTTGTCTGACATGCTATGTGCCCTCCTCTGTCCTGGTTAAACTTCCACAGTACATCAGTCTTGTGGTCCAGGACCCATGTCCCTCAATTGTGACATGCCCACTCCTCATCTGATACCCAGGTGTGGCCCTTACAGTCAGAAATTGTGTCACTTGGGTACTGTGTCCTTGCATTTTGCTTAGCTCAAGGTGGGGGACAGCATTTGTTCCCGTAACTATGTGGTGGGCTTCATGGGTGGGTCAATTGCTTACACAATGCCTGAGTTCTGACATGTAATCTGCGTGTAACTTTGATATGTGGTCCAATTGCTGATCTGACTCACCACATGTGCCTGGGGTATTTGGCACACACCCATGCTGCGGGTGGAAACAATGTTTGGGCCTCAGGAGTATGTATATCAAGTGTGTCACACATGCTTAGCCACCTGCCTACTGTCCAGGGCTCATCCCTCTTTCACGTGGAGCAGGACAGTCATGCCTACTCCAGGGCATACAATACACTCTGTACTCTCACTCTCGTGTATCAGCTGACACGTTGTGCTCAGTGAAATGTTCCCTCAGGTGTCTGCCTCTGTGTCATTGTGCTGTGGCTTCGTTGTCAGGACTACTGGGGTGTTTATCGGTTAGGGCTCAGCATGCCATCTGAGATGTGACCATAGGAGACTATACTTGTGTGACATATAGGTGTTTGATCACTTGACTGTGCAGACTGGTGTATGCAACTGTGAAGTTCAGGCAGCTGTTTTTCATTCACAGCAGACTGTGAGGTGCTCAGGTTCAGAGAGTTGTGTTTCATGTCTCCCATACGTCCAATTGGTATGACGTGGACAAATAAGAGTTCAGATGATGTGGTTTGTGGGGGATGGACATGTGCACTTGTCAGCTACAGAACTTGCATTCCCCATGACCTAGGATTGTGACACAGTGCAGACTGTTGTTGGCTGGCTGCCCTGCCCATGTGACTGGAGACAGTGATGTATGACTTTGCAGGCATGCCTGTGCCATGGCATTAAACTTCCTAAGAGTGATCCTGCAGGGGAGTGACACGTGCTACATGCACCCCATTGTGGCATTGACTATCAGGACATGGGTGCATCATGGTGTCTGGTGCTGGTATGCATCACATGCATTTCAAATTAGACTCTGGCCATCCCTTTATCCGGACACCTGTACTGACTCAGTGGAAAGAGATGTGATGTGTGCATGTTCACATGCTTCACCGTGTTCTCTGCAATGTCCAACAACTGTGTAGGTGGTGCATGTGTTCACACTGGGGTATTACCATCCGACAGGCACCAGACAGATGGGTGCAAGGCCAGGAGGGATGTGAGTGCCATGGTTGACCATCAGACTGACAATTGGCTTCTCCTAATCTGTGTGAGCACTTTTGGCAATGTTCAACTAAGGATGCCAGGGCTTGCTCTGTAATGTGCTGTACTTACTGTGGTGTGTGCGGTCAATGCAGGTGACTGATGTTTGTCTGTTTCCCTAATTGTTTGCAGATACATCCACGGCCACAGGAGGGGACAGCTCCACGGACCAGGAGGAGCTGCAGAGCCAGACTGGGTCAGCAGCCGATGAGTGGTCAGAGGGACCCAGTGGCACGGAGGGCGAGGGGAGCCACACCGAGGAGTCCTCAGCACCATCCACCTCAGCTGAAGACCACAGCAGCTCGGAGGATGACTCCCTTGTGGAGGCGGGTGTCAGCAGCCACCACACCCCAGCTAGTATGGCTGGCCCCGCCACCACCACCACCACCACCACCGCCCTCCCATCGGCTCCCATTCCAGAGGTCCGTGGAGGCTCCCGTGTTCGGGAGAGTGTCTCCTTCGTGCCAGGCACCGCACCCCCTGCGCCTGTGTCCCCTGCTGCCCTGAGTGAGGAGTCTGTGTACTTATTTCGCCAGCTCCATGAAGGGCAGACATCAATGCTGAGGGTCCTCCATGCACACACCACTCTGTTGACACAGCTGGTGTCATTCATGGAGGGCATCTCATCGGGCATGTATGCCCTACAGAGGAGCAATAAGTCCATGGCCTCCTCCCTGATGGCAGCAGTGTCCCTCCTCCAACAGTCCCTCACCCCTCATACCTCTGCCCCATCCACACTTCCTGGCACCCTACCTGTCCCAAGCACATGCACACCTGCACAATCACCCAAACACACAGACACGAGCAGCACAGAAACACCCAAAACAAAGTCACAACGTGCACGCAAGCATCCTCAGGGGACTGATACCACACCCACAGGGGATGGGGAACAGACACACACACAGGCATCCACAGTCACTCTGCAGTCCTCCGATACCTCTCCCTCCAAGACCCCTTCCCTTGCCTCACCTGCAACCCCACCTACAAAGCAGCTCTTCCTCTGTGACCTCGGCCTCTTCCCCTCCGATACAGCTGATCCAGCATACAGGGGGAAGAGGAAGTCCACCCACACAGAGGGGAGTGCCCTCACCCCCGGACACCCTCCCCCAGGCACAGACAAACTGTGGCCCCCACCCGCAAGTCCCCCGGACCCGGAAGAGCAAGACCCCGCCACCGCCCTGCAGCTCAACCACACAGTCTCCTTCCTCCATCCCTCAGGCCCCCACAACACAGGTTCCCCCACCACACCCAGCCCCAGGTTCCCCCACCCACAGATACACCATCCCCAAAATGATCCGGCCTTCTCCCCCTACCACTTGCTCTTCCAGCCCCACACCCCCTGCTGCGCATGTTTGTGCCACTGGTGTGGAGACTCTGTCCTCCCCCTCTGTCCTGCCCACCTTACCTGAACCCCATTCTACTCCCATGGAGATAGGCACTGCAGTGGAGTCCACTACCACCCCGTCTGACTTGGGCACTGCAGTGGGGAACCTGTCCACTCCATCTGGCCAGCCCACTGCAGTCGTGCTGGCACCCACACCATCTGACTCATGCCCTCCAGTTGTGCCGGCACACACCATGTCAGACACCTCCACTGCAGTTGTCAGTGACTCTCCAGCACCCACCACCCCTTCCCTGCCTCCTTCTGGTGAGCCCTGATCCTGTCCCTGCAGTGCCTGGCCTGCCCCCCCGTATGCCCCTCCGAGGGGAATGTCCCTGGTCCGTAGCAGTGCAGGCAAGCAAAGGGTGACATCTGCCACTGTCACCATGTTCGGACTTTGCTGATGGACTGGCCATTGGCCTTTGTGTTTTTTCAGGACTTTCAATTTTACACCCACATATGCTGAATAAAGCTACTTTCTGTTCTCTAGTGGTCTTGCTTCAGATGTACATGATGTTGATGATGCTAACCATGCCCTTGCTGCAGTGATGGTGATTTTTGATATCAAGAAAATGAAGTGTTACTGTGCAGGACCCCATGTGGTCCAGGGGGAATGTGTCCTATCCTGGTGTGTATCCATGTCATGCTTTGCAGCAATATGAGGGTGTCATGTTTTCAATATTTGCCAATGGGATTTCCTACTTTTATTTGCAATATCACATCTGTGGCTTACACCCCTGCACATCTGTTGTGCTTGCCATTGTTCAATTTGTCTATTTCCCTGACCGTGTGACCATCTCCACTGGACATGCAAGTTTGGGCATCAATGGGGAAGGACTCATCTGTGTTATCAGTGCAACTTGCTATACATGTGTGTTGGATCTGTGCAGATGATTTCGGTGACACTCCCATGACCAGGCTGATGTGACGAGAGCCTTCATTTTGTGCTAATTGTTGACTAAGGGGCATATTATCAAGGGCCGGCGATAATATCGCAAAGCGCGCTTAGCGCTTGCATATTTATCGCCGGCTATCTCTGTAATTTATCGCCCGGTTAGCGCGTTATTAACAACGCGCATCGCCGAGGCGATAAAAATTTTAGAGATAGCGTGGATATCGCCGTTTTCCATGTGGAAAACGGCGATATCCTAGATGATAGGGCCTGTGGTCTTAGCCACAGAATCCACCCCCCATGTTAAGTATGCCTTAGTCAGGAATTTAACAGACGTTAAATTCCTGCGTTAAGGCATACTTAACGCGATTAAAATACTCGCTTCCCCGCATTGTAAATATCGCGAAGCTGCCTTCGCGATATTTACCCATGTTGTTTCCACAGACACGCCTACTTTGCATCTCATTATCGATGCGAAGTCAGGCGTGCTGGAAACGGGAGCAAAATCAGCAAAACACGCGATAGCGTGTCTTTGCTGATAAGGCGATATAATTATCGCCGCTTTTTGGCCGAAAACGGCCGCAAAAGCGGCGATAATTGTTTATCGCCGCCTTGTTAATATGCCCCTTAGTGACCAAGTGTTCTGCTGACATGATAGAGCCCTGCAGAGACAACGTATGGCACAGCTTTCCTTACACAGGAGTGGAGTCCCCTCATGGCAGTGTGTAATTCCGTGACATTGCCTGAGCCCAAGGTGTGTGTTGTGTGAGCATGTCTGTGTGTGTTCACTTCCATTTCGCTACGCAGGCTGGGATCCCTAGTGATGTTCCTGTTTGTGATGCTTGCTGAGTTGACCTATGTTCCCCCAAAATCTTCGCCCTGGTTTCTCTGGGATGTGGGTGCATGGCACATTACTGGTCATCAGGGTGTCATCCATAGGTGTGTTTGCTGTCAGGGCTGAGTTTGTGGGCAAACGCAGATGAGACACAGTCAGGATTCCCCTTGGCACTTGTTGGTTACACAAGTCATGTAATTTACAGTTTGTGGTCGCTTTCAGTGATTGTGACACGTTGTGTGTGTGACTACTGCCACTCCTCAGGGTCAGAGCTGCAATGTTGGAAGTTGTCTATGTGTGTTCTTTGTGGGTGACCTTGGCTTCTTCATTGGTGTGTGACTGTGGCCGGGATCCCATTGGTTGGTGTGGATTTGACGTCATGCCCATGTACGGTGTACTGTGCAGTGTGTCAGACATTCACGAGTCTTGTTGACTGGCCATGTGTGATGGGTTTCTGCACCTTAGTTCCCACCACCACCCCTGGTATTATCATGGGTGCATGTGCAATGTCACCAGTCCATGTGAGCTTCACTGCTGCACATTGGTGGAGATCAAGGTGTGTGGTGTTGAGTGTGTGCAAATGAGAGTTGTTGCACGGCTAGACCCCTACCTCCATATTGGCCTTGGCTGACAGGCCGTGCTGATTGATTTGTGCTTGTGTAGGTGTGATGCTAGTTTGTTGCTCAGGACACATGACTGTGGTTCACAGTGTGAACGACATCTAGCTTTGTCATCACATTGGGATTATCATGCAGGCCAGTGTCACCACAATGTGGGGTCCCTGGGGGCAGTGCTGTGGTGGGTCTGTCTCTTGCTGTGTTAGTTGCTGTTCCTACAAGCTTGTGTGACATGTGTAATTTGGGCTCCCTCTCATCTAACAATGCCTGATTGCCCACATAGGGGAATCCGATCCATGAGTTACTTTTGTGTGGCACTGTATACACATCTGTGTAATTGTGATTCAGGCCTCCTCATATGTTGTGTGGTTGCCTGGGGACACTGGCACACCCCCCATCACCTGTTGTGTTTGATCTGCAGTGTGAGGCTGCTGTTTGTGTTTGTGCATCTGCACCACTGCATTGGCATATCTTTAGTGTGCCATTGGCTGTATGTTGTTTGGTGGGTTTCCCCTGCTGTCCCTGGGACTCCTAGGTCATCAGTCAGCACAATGATCCTTGTTTGTGTGTCCTATTGCTGCCATGGTATGGTATTTGTTCCCCTCACATATACAGTCTCCACAGGATATCTACATTTGTGTGTCCATTGGTGCAGATATGTGGGTCTGCATTATGATGGTCACTTCTGTCATTGTGTTATTGATGAATGTTGACAATGTCAGCCCCCATGGGTGATGTTTGTCTGCACATGGCCAAAGGTATGTCTTATTTGCACTGCACTGTTTGCCTCACCCAATCTATGTTGCTATGGGACACAAGCACTACTTTGCCACTGATGTGTTTGTTGTTCTATGACCAGGAATGATCCATGCTGTTTGGCATTTGCAGCTTTTTCCATGACAACACTTACATTTTGGTCACTGTGATGATGGGGGTTTAGACCCCATTGCCACAATGTTCAAAATGTGCTTCAGCTATGGACCCCACACTTACCTTTTGGTCACTGTGATGATGGGGGTTAGACCCCATTGCCACAGTGGTCATGGTCTGCTTGCATTGTGGAGGCCACACACATTTATGTGTGACACATGTGATAGGGGTCACATTGTATGTTCAATGTCATGTTCAGTGTTGTAGGCATTTGACACAGACTACACACGCTTGTCATGGTGTTGGGGGATGTGTTTTTCTGACATTCCTTATGTTGGAGTATGCTGGTTGTGTCATGCATTGCCCGTCCTATGAGTAGGGGTGGTGGTAGTGGTAGGCATCCAGCCCCCCATGAGTAGGGGTGGTGGTAGTGGTAGGCATCCAGCCCCCCATGAGTAGGGGTGGTGGTAGTGGTAGGCATCCAGCCCCCTGAGTAGGGGTGGTGGTAGTGGTAGGCATCCAGCCCCCATGAGTAGGGGTGGTGTTGGTGGTAGGCATCCATCCCCCTATGTGTGGGGATGGTAGTAGTGACAGGCATCCAGCCCCCTGAGTAGGGGTGGTGGTAGTGACAGGCATCCTGCCCCCCTGAGTAGGATTGGTGGTAGTGACAGGCATCCAGCCCCCCCTGAGTAGGGGTGGTGGTTGTGGTAGGCATCCAGCCCCCCATAAGTAGGGGTGGTGGTAGTGGTAGGCATCCAGCCCCCCATGAGTAGGGGTGGTGTTTGTGGTACGCATCCATCCCCCTATGTGTGGGGATGGTAGTAGTGACAGGCATCCAGCCCCCCTGAGTAGGGGTGGTGGTAGTGACAGGCATCCAGCCCCCCTGAGTAGGGGTGGTGGTAGTGATAGGCATCCAGCCCCCCCTGAGTAGGGGTGGTGGTTGTGGTAGGCATCCAGCCCCCCATGAGTAGGGGTGGTGGTAGTGGTAGGCATCCAGCCCCCCATGAGTAGGGGTGGTGTTGGTGGTGGGCATCCATCCCCCTATGTGTGGGGATGGTAGTAGTAACAGGCATCCAGCCCCCCGTGAGTAGGGGTGGTGGTAGTGGTAGGCATCCAGCCCCCCATGAGTAGGGGTGGTGGTAGTGGTAGGCATCCAGCCCCCCATGAGTAGGGGTGGTGTTGGTGGTAGGCATCCATCCCCCTATGTGTGGGGATGGTAGTAGTGACAGGCATCCAGCCCCCCCTGAGTAGGGGTGGTGGTAGTGGCAGGCATCCAGCCCCCCCTGAGTAGGGGTGGTGGTTGTGACAGACATCCAGCCCCCCTGAGCAGGGGTGGTGGTACTGACAGGCATCCAGCCCCCCATGAGTAGGGGTGGTGGTGGTGGTGGGCATCCAGGCCCCCATGAGTAGGGGTGGTGGTAGTGGTAGGCATCCAGCCCCCCATGAGTAGGGGTGGTGGTAGTGGTAGGCATCCAGCCCCACATGAGTAGGGGTGGTGGTAGTGGTAGGCATCAATTCCCCTATGAGTGGGGATGGTAGTAGTGACAGGCATCCAGCACCCCATGAGTAGGGGTGGTGGTAGTGACAGGCATCCAGCCCCCATGAGTAGGGGTGGTGGTAGTGGTAGGCATCAATCCCCCTATGAGTGGGGATGGTAGTAGTGCTAGGCATCCAGCACCCCTGAGTAGGGGTGGTGGTAGTGACAGGCATCCAGCCCCCTGAGTAGGGGTGGTGATAGTGGTAGGCATCCAGCCCCCTGAGTAGGGATGGTGGTAGTGGTAGGCATCCAGCCCCCTGAGTAGGGGTGGTGGTAGTGGTAGGCATCCAGCACCCCCTGAGTAGGGGTGGTGGTAGTGGTAGGCATCCAGCCCCCCTGAGTAGGGGTGGTGGTAGTGGTAGGCATCCAGCACCCCCTGAGTAGGGGTGGTGGTAGTGGTAGGCATCCAGCCCCCCTGAGTAGGGGTGGTGGTAGTGGTAGGCTTCCAGCCCCCCCTGAGTAGGGGTGGTGGTAGTGGTAGGCATCCAGCCCCCCATGAGTAGGGGTGGTGTTGGTGGTAGGCATCCATCCCCCTATGTGTGGGGATGGTAGTAGTGACAGGCATCCAGCCCCCCCTGAGTAGGGGTGGTGGTAGTGACAGGCAACCAGCCCCCCATGAGTAGGGGTGGTGGTTGTGACAGGCATCCAGCCCCCCCCTGAGTAGGGGTGGTGGTAGTGGTAGGCATCCAGGCCCCTATGGGTGTGTGTGGCATTGGTGATTGCCATCCCGCCCCTATGGTTCTGCTGTTGCTAGTGTACGTTATTTCTGCATCCCTATGTGTGTGTGACATATGTCGGGTACGTGTCGTTTGTTTGTGTTGTGGGTGTTTGACTTACCGTCTGCGCCGTACGCGTCCGTACCGGTTCCGGTAATAGATGTAGAGTATTGGCAGGACCTGCGCGATGGGATTCATGGTTGGTTCGTCTCGTTCGGGTTTCTCGTTGCTTCGACTCGTACTCGTCGCTGGCTTGTTCGTCTCGTAGCCGTGGATCATCTTGTGGCGCGAATCGGAGCTTATGTACGTCTCTCCCGGATGCTCTGACGTGCCCGACGTAGCGACGGGATCGGCGTGTACGGAAGGCGCATCGTACTAGTCCGCCCGGAAGGTGCTGTATTTTTGCTTCCGTGCGACTCGAATCTGCGTTTACGGATCAGGCTCGGGCGGGGAACAGGAGCTGGAATGGGTACGTACGGCTGGGTCGGGATCTGGGCAGTTATGCGCATCCTACTTGCTCGTTCGTACGAATGTTCGAATTGGTCGGGAAACACGCGTTCGGCTTGGTTTTTTCCCGGACGAATAGTGTTAGGTGCGCTTCCGGCCGAGATCGGAATCGGCCCCTTAGTGTCCAGCACCTTCCCTGACTTAATACTAACTGGAGTGGGAATAGTAAATTATATATCTTTAATGTCCAGCACCTTACCTGACTTAATATTAACTGCAGTGGGAATAGTAATTTATATATCTTTTTTCTTTTTTGTTTAAATCGTTTTTATTAACCTTTTTTGTTTGTTTTGCACATTATCAATAAAGCATACAGTCAGAACAGCGCTCATGTAGCAGGTGGAAAAAGAAAGAAGAGTGATTGCCAGTAGCATGGTGCACAGTAACGAATGGCAACAGGAAAACGGAGATTTAAGGTATGGTGAGTACATCAAATTGTGTGGCAATATCTCAAGAAGGACAGAGCAGTGCTGACAAATCACGGCACTAGGTAGCATGTGTATAATTCCGGTACAGTGCAGTTCAAACTCAACCGGGGCATAGGGCACAACAAAATGAGGACAACTTAAGCGAAGGAAGGGTAGGGGGAGAGTCGCTCAAGACCTGCTGCTGCATCCAATGTAGCCGGGGGGGCCAAGGACCGCCAGGACCTAGTGACAGTGGGGCTCTGAGACAGAGGGGCTAAAGCAGTTCGGGTGTCGGCGTTAGTCCACATTCACGCCAGTGGGGGATATACCCTGAGTGATAACCCTTTGTGATGTAGTCGGGTTCCCTGTGTCAGCGTCCACCCCTAGGAGTTTGGAGACCATTGCGTCCCATTGAGGTGCCAGGGGGAACATACAAATGCCAAGCAAGTCCTCCCTACGTAGCGCCGCACCCTCCGCTTTCGCCCAGTTAAGCAGGGATCGGCGCTAAGCAAGTGGGTGGGGCGGCAGGGGGGATTTCCATCGCTTGGTGATCAAGCGTTTGACCGTTATTAGACCCAGGTCTAGAAACGGTGTGGCAGCTCTATATTTCTTGTTTCTGCTGAAGAGGTGCAGCACATGGGCCCCCAAAGTCAGGGGAATGGTGCGGGAGGTGCAAGTCGTGAGGGTGACCATCACAGTGTTCCAGTAGTCAGTCAGAACCGAGCAACCCCAAAGCATATGAAGCATATCGGCATCTAATTGCCGGCAACGGGGACAGGCCGCATCTATGCGGAGGAAGTACCTGTTGATTTGGGCTGGGGTAAGGTAGTCCTGATGTAATATGAAAAATTGTATCTGCTTGAATTGCTGGTTACGGGGGATGCGGGTCGGGCTGCCTCGGACAGCCGTCCACTCCCTATCTGTAAACGCCCTCCCCAGGGCCCCCTCCCAATGAAGTCGAAGTCGGATGAGATCTACCTCCGTGTGTTGTCGAAGTGAAGATGCGAACCAGCGCGTGAGGTGTCTCCCTTCCCCCAGCACGTGAAGGTGCTACAAAGTGTGGTGTGTGGGAGGTTCCTGAGCGAGTGTACCCCATTTGGACGCTAACGAAGCTATGAGTGTTCTGTGTAATAGAAACTGCCCAGGGCATAGGTTCTCCTCCGCTATGAGTTCTTGGAACGGGATAAGAGTGCCCTCCTGAAAAAGGTCCCCCACATCCTGCACCCCCTCCGAGGTCCAGTGATGTAACTCAGCCGCCGTCGTGTAGGTGCCCCCCGTGGAGTTCCCAGCAGTGGGATAGCGGGTGCGTATGGGACTGTGGTTCTAGTGAGGAAAAGACACCTACGGAAGCATTTGTACGCTACAGTGAGGAGAAGAGTATCGGGGGGTCTGAGTTTGGAGCAAGGATGGAAAATTTGTAAAAGGGTTTTCAGCGGTAGCGGAGGCTGCAGAGAGGCCGTGTCCGGTAAGTAACGGGAGGACATCCACCTGGTGGTCCATTGCAGCTGGGAGGCCAGGTAGTAATGTTCGAAGTTGGGTACCGCAAGGCCACCCAGCTCGGCAGGCAGATAAAGCTTTCCCATGGACACTCTGTGGCGTGATGTCCCCCATATGAAATCTCGCACCACCTTTTCCCATTGTTTGAAGAAGGGGGAGAGATGATAAGGGGCAAAGTGGCAAAGTAATAGAGAAGGCGGGGAAGAACCACCATTTTGACCAGGGAGATTCTACCAGAGATCGCCAATGGGAGAGTCCTCCAGAAACCCATCTGAGACCGAATCGCTGTGGCAGCCCGGATCACATTCCCGTCGAAGAGGTCGGCTTTGGTGCAATAAACTCGGACCCCCAAAGAACGAAAAGGGTCGATGCACCAGGCCACAGGCGTCCCCCCTAGGGTGTAGCCCGGATCAGGAATATCCCCTAAAAACGGAGAAAGTATGGATTTTGCTGTGTTAACTCGCAGCCCCGAGGCACGCTTGAAATGGCTAAGGGCTTGATCAAGGGAGGTGGGAATTTCATGAAGGTCCTGAGCATATAGCAGCAGGTCATCTGCGTAGAGCGAAATGGTGAGAATGCCATCGCCAAGCTCAATCCCCATATCGACATGCGCGCGGATATGGGCCGCCAGCGGCTCCACCGCCAACGCGAACAGAAGCGGGGACAACGGGCATCCCTGTCGGGTTCCACGTCGCACCCGAATCGGATCTGAGATATATGTGCCTGTCCGAACCCAAACCGACGGATCACGATATAGTAGTTGCACCAAACCAAGGAATTAGGTACCAACCCCAAAACGAGCCAGAACAGCAAAAAGGAAGTTCCAGGCCAGCGAATCAAAGGCCTTCTCAAGGTCCAACACCATGCAACCGGAGCGTGGCCATTCGATCGGGGCATATTCTGCCACCCGAAAGTAGCGGCGTATGTTCAGGGCCGTATTACGCTGTGGAACAAAGCCATTCTGGTCAGAATGTACTAGATCAGGGACTAGCGGAGCCAGCCGGTTGGCCAAGACTTTTGCCAGGATCTTATAATCCGTGTTCAATATTGCAATTGGTCGATAGGAGTCGGGAGACGCGGGGTCCTTGCCAGGTTTCAACAAAGATACCACATTAGCGGTGTGCATGGTTGGGGGCAGAGTCCCTTCCGAGATTGCCTCCAGGTACATCGAGTGGAGGTGTGGTACCAAATATTCCGCGTAGGTTTTGAAAAACTCCGTTGGGAGGCCGTCTGGCCCCGGAGTTTTACCAGAGGACAAGGAACACAATGCGTCCTGTATTTCGTCTTCAGCTAGAGGGGAGTCCAGCTCCAGGGACTGGTCTATCGTAAGGGTGGGCAACTCCACCGTGTCCAGGAAGGACCCCACATCCTGGGCATTGCCCGTCAGGAGGGTCTCATATAGGCGAGTGTAGTGTTCAGTCATCAGTGCATGAATGTCTCTCTGGGTGCTTCGCTCCCCACCAAGGTCATCGAGTAAGAAATGTATGGAACGCTGGGGATGTTCTTGTCTAATCAAATAAGCCAGCAGCCTCCCGGCTTTGTCTGCGGCCGAGTGAGAACGAATCGAATGCGCCAGATAATTATGGCACCTCAGGCGGTCCAGAAGTGTCTCCTGTTCGGCGTGGGCAGCATCCAGGCGCTGCTGTCGAGCCGGGTTGGCGACAACCTGCGTCTCGAGTAAGAGCAGCCGTCCCTCAATGTGGGCCAGTGAGGTGTCTAGTTGTCTGCGAATTCTCCAAGTCTGTCCTAGACAATGACCCCTAACTACCACTGTAAAGGCCTCCCATTCAGTGAGAACCGAGTCCGTGGAACCAGTATTAAGTGCGAAATAACTAGCTATCACTGATTCCAGCTAGCTTCGGAAGAGGGGGTCCTCCAGAGCCGCGGTCTGCAGGCGCCAGGCCGGAATCGGGGGGGGTTGCGCCTCCCAGGCCAGGCGCATCACCAAGGGATTATGTGATCCAAGTGTATCCAAGATAATCAGTCATCTGTATCAAGGGGAGGAGGGCTGCGGACATGCAACTTATGGACCGGGGAATAAAATGAGTATACTCTGGAGTGAGGATGACGTTCCCGCCAGATGTCCGAAAGAGCCCAGTTACCCAACCAGGTTTTGAAAAGGTGAGCATTAGAGGAAGCTGTAGTACTAGTAAGAGGGGGAAAGGAGCAGTCAAGGGAGACATCGAGCACTGCATTAAAATCACCTCCCAGGAGCCACGGGACATCCCTCCACCGGAGCAGTATCTCTGAGAGATCACTCAGAAAGGTACCCTGCGCAACATTGGGAGCATATAAGGAGCCTAGTAAAATCGGTTGGCCGTTTAGTCTGCCTCTCACCAGGACTTAGCGCCCCCTTGGGTCTGTCAGGACTTCCTTCTCCTCCTATGGAACCCCTGCTTTAATCCATATCATCACCCCCCTAGCCATGGACGAATAGTTGGTACTGTATACCTGGCCACGCCAACGTCGGCGTAAGCGGGTAGCTTCAACAGCTGTCAGGTGCGTCTCCTGCAAAAGCGCAACACTCGTCTTGTAACGCTGCAAATAGGCGTAAATGGCGTATTGCTTAGAGGGTGTTTGGATGCCCCTGACATTCCAGGTTATGACGTTGAGATCAGTCATCGGGACAAGTGAGATCAGTGTGCCCTGTCCGTGTGCTGTGGGACCCCTCTTGCGGTGGACCCCCTTGGATGGGAAGGACGTAAAGGCAGCAAGTCTGTAGGGATGGCGACTCATATAGGGGGAGAAAAGTAATAAAGTGGAGCTGTAGGAAACCATGAAACAAGGAAAGAGCGGAACTCCAACATGAGGAACTGCCCAAACAATCATGCCAAATCATGGCTACGGAACTAGTGTCGTTGTATAACTTCGGGGGGAAATAGACCAGTGAGAGGGAGGAGTCGGTGTTAAGACTGTCCCCTTCAGTTACCCCAAGAGAGCAGGAGATAGAGCATCATAAAAGTACTAAAAGAAACATGCCCTGGAACAATATGATGTTCTAATATGCACACAAATCAAAAGTCAAATAATGCCGTCTGCAGTTTGTGGGGTGACACCCCGGAGCGGGGGAAAGTCCGCATCCAAGGACCATTCATGCGTGGATGCGGAGGCTCCGGACTCGGGCTGAGAGGCAGTAGAGTCAACCGGGGACATAGATCTGGTGGACTGGAGGGCCGCCATTGCCTGCAGGGCCCCTTGGCGTTCCAATCTGATTTGGTCAGGACCGGGGATGGCCGCTGTAGATCCCATGTCCTTGGCTTTTCTCCCCCTGCGTCTACCTCTGCGGGGGCGCTCACGGGGTCGGGACTCATCAGACGATTTGGGCGCCGTCGCCAGCCCCTGTTCCTCGAGCCAGTCCCATGTCTCCGCGGGGGGAGTAAAAATACTTCGTGTTGCCATCTCTAATAACTCGCAAGCGGGCCAGGAAGAGTAAGGAGTAGCGGAGGTCCAGAGCACGGAGTTGTTTCTTTACTACGGTGAAGGTGGCTCGTCTCCTTTGTACCTGAGCCGTGTAATCGGGAAAGAGGGAGACGGTGACATTGTGTACCTTAGGGCCGGGGTGTTTGCCCAGCTCCCGTAGAATAGCATCTCTGTCTCTGAAGTTCATAACTCGAAATAGGAAGGGACGAGGGCGAGCCCCAGGAGGGGGCCTGCGAGCAGGTAATCGATGGGCCCGTTCCATTAAGAATTGTGGGGAGAGCGATCCGGGGGGCATGAGCTCTTTCATCCAGGTTTCCGGGAAGGTTTCCGGGTCCCGTCCCTCCACCCCTTCAGGGAGACCGACCACGCGTACATTATTCCGGCGTGAACGCCCCTCCGCGTCATCCACCTTCTCCTCCAGGGTGCAAACCCGGTCCAGTAGATCTTGAAGCGCGGTGGAGCAATTCCGGGATCGGGGTTGAAGATCTGCTAGCGTGGCCTCTGCGTCGCAAACCCGGTCCGAGAGTTTGTGTTGGTCAGCCCGGAGGAGCGTGAAGTCTGAGGTGATAGTGTCCATCCGGCCTTCCAAGGAGGTGCGGGTCAGGTCCAAGGCGTTGCCGATCCGCTCAACTGCCGCCAGTACAGAGTCCAGTTTGGTGGCAATGTCAGGCTGACTCTTCTCAGCCACTGATCCGGGAGTCATGAGTGGTGTCCCAGCCTGGTCCCCAGGAGGCACATCCCGAGAGGTGTTGTTACGTAGGCGGCCCATGACGATTTGCTGAGCGCTTCTCATAGGGAGCGAGGCTAGGATGTCAAACCTCCGCGGTCTCCCCAATGCAGTGGTGGCGTCGGCAGTCAGGATCGATCTCCCCGCAAGGTGGTCGCGCTTCAACCAGCGATATGTCCCACCGTGTTTTCAGTGACCACAGGGTCCCTCTGGGCGACAAGAACCCACCCACAGGGGCCATAGAGGATGCAACAGACGGGGAAAGTGAAGAAAGCACTCCACCCTCGCGTGTATGTGGTACCACAGCTCAGACTCTGGCTTCAGAGGGGATCACCGAGGGCCGTCCGCAGCAGCCTCTGCTGAGAAACTCCTAAGGCAGTTCTGCATAGGCACAGATGTCTGCCGGGTGATGTCCCGGCCGATAGCCCGCAAAGCGTGATTAGGTGAGGTGCCCTAGGCCCGGCCAACCCCCGTGACCCTCACCTACAGGGCGGGCCTTGCTACCGGCACCACGCGACCCTTCACCACAGTAATTACTCCGTCAGGAGTGGGAGCAGGAGAATGTGAGGGTCCGATGGGAATGACGCGTGTTCGGCCCCACTGCCCCTCAGCTCGCCGCCAGGTGTATATCTCATACACTGGGTGCGTCGTGGCTCACTCCCAACATCACGCCAAGGCTCCAGAACCCAGGGGAGGGCCACAGCAGGCAGCACAGCAGACAAACCGCCTCCCAGGAGGAAGGAGTATGTGGCCTTAGCAGTTCTTCAGTACCGGTGTGGAGAGAGCTGGACCATCCCGCGGTCTCCGCAGCTGCAGCAGGTGAGGGGCCCTAGGCCCGACCGACCCCCGTGGCCATCATCCAGCCAGCAGCCGCTGTGACCCTCCCAGGCATATCAGCAGATAGAGTGTATGTGGGGCCCTGGGCCTGACCGACCCCCGAGGCCCCCCACTACAGGAGAGACAACCTGGCTCACCTGTCTGCACCGCCAGCTCACACAGCGCACCCCGGTGGGGGCCCTAGCCCCGAACGACCCCCGTGGCCCCCACCACAGGAGAGATGACCTGGCCCATCGGCCCGTCCGGTCCGCCACCCCACGCGCTGCGCTCCAGTGGGGGCCCTAGGCCCGACCGACCCCCGTGGCCGCCCACAGCAGGAGCGGGTATTGCCGCAACTACTCCGGAGCTCACCCCCAGCAGCTGTGCGGCTATTACTGCACCGTATCCAGGCGGGGGTCCCTAGGTCCGACCGACCCCCGTGGCCCCCCGCCACCGGGCAGATGCCGCAATTAGATCTGGTGGGCCTACCTTGGCAGCCTAGACCTCTCCAGGCATCCCCAGGCAGCAGCGGCCTCCACAGCAGCGGCCCAGTCCCACGTGGCAGGCACTCCCCACTGGCAGTCCGGGGGCCGCCTACGTCATCTTTCAGGGCATCTACGAAGTGGCGCCGCACTCGCCGCAGCTCCGCCGAGTCACGGGACAGCAGTGAGCGGCAGTCCCGGAATTACCACGGGGACCTCCGCAGCAGCAGTTCAGGTAGCCGGGCCGCCTCGCAGCGGCCGACCACGCGGCCGGGACCAGGCTCCCACAGCACAGCGGGCCGCATCACCCAGGGCCGCCGCACGCCACCTCCAGGGTCCGGACGACCCTCACCAGGCACGGTAGATGTGTACAGGCATTGGGGATGTATGTTAAGGCAGGAAAATCTGCCTTTTAGCCAGGATGCTCAGGATAATGAGGGGATTCAGCGCGGAGCGTTAGTAAGACTCGTCCGCCATCTTCGGCGCCTGGCCACGCCCCCTCTAGTAATTTATATATCTTTAATGTCCAGCACCTTCCCTGAGTATGTATTAAGTGCAGTGGGAATAGTAAATTATATATGTTTAGTGTCCAGCACATTCCCTGACTTAATACTAATTGGAGTGGGAATAGTAAATTATATATGTTTAGTGTCCAGCACCTTCCCTGACTTAATACTAACTGGAGTGGGAATAGTAAATTATATAGGTTTAGGGGCCGATTCCGATCTCGGCCGGTAGTGCTCCGAATCGGATTCGGATTCACCGGACCGATTCGGAGCCCTGTTTCCCGACCGAATCGTACGCGGGTCCGGCCGAGCGAGTACGATGCAAGCACCCGCGAAATCGCCGACCGACTCGAACGCGGCTTCAACACGCTCCGACCGACTCGCATGGACACGACTCGCACCGCGCTATGGAGACATTTCCCGGTCGGGTAAGTACGATGCGCGCCGCGAGCAGTCCGACCGACTCGCGCAGTCCGGCTCAAAAAAGCTGTCGGAGCCGGACTTTGGGGGTCCGCGTCGGACCCCTGTACGCATTGGCGCGCGAGTCGCACACAGGGGGACCCATGGGTCCCCCTACCTGTGCATGTACGCCGCGATGCGCATGGACGCGTACACGCTGTAGGGGGCGCCCTTGTCCGCCTCGCACCCATTGAGTCAATGGGAGCCCGCGTACGCGTTGTACGACAGGCTCCCATTGACTTCAATGGGAGTCCAACCGACTCGAGTCCGATAGCATGCGTGCGCATCGTACTCGTTCGGTCGGACTGCTAGGGTCCGATTCGGTCGGAATTCTCTCCGGGTCCGGCTCGGTCGGAGAGATTTCCGGCCGGAATCGGCCCCTCAGTGTCCAGCACCTTCCCTGACTTAATACTAACTGGAGTGGGAATAGTAAATTATATATCTTTAATGTCTAGCACCTTCCCTGAGTATATATTAATTGGAGTGGGCATAGTAAATTATATATGTTTAGTGTTCAGCACCTTCGCTGACTTAATAGTAACTGGAGTGGGAATAGTAAATTATAAATCTTTAATGTCCGGCACCTACCCTGAGTATATATTAAGTGGAGTGGGAATAGTAAATTATATATGTTTAGTGTCCAGCACCTTCTCTGACTTAATACTAACTGGAGTTGGAATAGTAAATTATATATATTTAATGTCCAGCACCTTCCCTGAGTATATATTAATTGGACTGGGAATAGTAAATTATATATGTTTAGTGTCCAGCACCTTCCCTGACTTAATACTAACTGGAGTGGGAATAGTAAATTATATATCTTTAATGTCCAGCACCTTCCCTGAGTATATTTTAACTGGAGTGGGAATAGTAAATTATATATGTGTAGTGTAGAGCACATTACTTTAGTTTATACTAATTGGTGTAGAAATATTATGTTATATATGTTTATAGGTGTGTGATTTTAAAATATTTTTATAATCTGTAGTAGTAATGTGTATGTATAATATTTTATTTTATATTTACAATTACAATAATTATAACAATATATTTTGATAATACATATTAGTTAAAAAAAAAATACATTGCATTAAAATATACATTTTAGGAAATATTTAATAACAATAAATTAATAGAAAAATAATCAGACTTGTACATTTTTTAATAATAAGATACTTAGAGTAAAAAAACATATTTTATTAAGGCAATATTATACACATGAGGAAACATACAAAATAAATACACATTTTTATTTTTGCAACATAAAGTAATTTGGATATATGTTTATTGACATATATTATATTTTAGAACATACATGTTTTTACATTGTTATTTTTTAGGATACAGGTATTTATCTTTTGTAGCAGAAAACATTTTTTGTTATTTTATTTTAGAACATTTTTGTAACATAGATTAATTTTGCAAAATAATTTTAGTTTATTTTTGCATGTTTAACAGTTATTAATTATATACATATTTTATTTAAATTAAACAATATAGCATTTTACAGAATTAGTAGGAAAAAAAACACAGTTTAAGTGGTTAACAAATTTTGTACATCTAATATATATTTTTAATTAATATTATTAATGTATGAAATATTAATAATATTAATTATTACATTGTTACATTTTATATAAACATCTTTTTAAAAAGGTAAGTTTTCTTTTAACATTTGAAAAAAAATGTTAACTTTTTTTGGAAAGCATTGTAAATGATACAAATAAATAAGTAATTATCATAATCATTAATACATTTTATATTAATTATTATAATAATTTTACTATGTAGAAAAAATGTTACATTATTTTTAACATATAAGTACAATATTGTAATATTTTTAGAAAACATATAAGTAATTTATTTATTACTGTATTACATGTTTGGAAATTAATTTCTATGTGTTTTATTATTTAACCAGTCATTTTTGTTTTACAGGGACTATTTTGTAACCACTTACTGTTGTTTTGGGTTATTTCAGAGGGGACAAGCTCGCGGTTAGAAGCTGCGTCGCAAGGTAAGAGTAATTTTCTTTAATTAAACTAAGTTTTTCCTTGTATTTGAATGTAGTTAGGTGGTAGGTAGTGTGTCTAGTTTTAGGTGGTTGTGTTTTTGGTGTGTTTTAGTTGTTAGTTATATTTTAGCGAGATATCGATATTTCTTGTTTGAGGCCTAGTGTAGAGAGGTTAGAATATGTACAAAAATGTGTGTATAGGATGCTAAAAGTGAAGGAGGACCTGCAATGAGTCCAAATACTATCAAGTCCGGCTCAACACACACCTTTTCAGCCAGAACAAATAGCACCCTTGGGACTAGTCACCCTGAAAGTAAATGCCCTGGCAAGATGGCTGACACATGGGCCTGATGTATGAATTGGCTGCAAGTCACACCTAGGCACTGGCCCCCCCAAACACGATCCCACCCACAGCCATCGCAACTGTATGTTTCCACTCACTGTCTGGGGAAGCAGTGTCCCAGGGGTGCCCCCTGGCCTGTCTGTGAAGGTGTTTGGGTTACATGACAATTGGGGAGATGCAGACATAGCACATATCAAAACACACACACAAAGCTACATATACATCATTGACAGGGGACATATGACAGTGAATGGAATGGCCACAGCAAGATAGCTGACACTGTTGCATGGTGTCATGTACACAAGGTGCTGTTGTGAGCTGAATTCCACTCCTACATCATGCAGCGTTGCCAGCCCAGCATCCTTGACACAACACTCCCCTCACTGTCATTGACACTTGCAACACAAGGAGTAACCTGGACTGGGTAGGAGGAGGCATACAACTTACAGCAGCATAACTCAAACACACAAACCTCTGGCCCTCACTGTCATGAGCATTGAAAATCAAGAGACCTGCCTTGGTTAACTCCTCTCTCCATGGAGGACATTGACAAGATAAATGACGTTATCACGTACAAAGCTCAGCAGCAACATCATTTGCTACGGTAACACCATCACATGTGTGCAATGAGATGTAAACAAGGAACACGTACATCAATATGGTAGCTCACAAGAGATCTCAGACATACCGGACTGTGACCATGTTGTTCCGACACACCAATGTGACTCAAATAAACATGCACAAAGGCCAGCACACATGCCCCAATCTTGCAACACATCGTAAGAGGAAGTGCACGTATGTCCTTGTTAAACCACAAATGATGATAAGGAAAACACACCTGTGTCAGGCACGGGATAGCACTTGAGCAGCAATGGCCATGTACAGTACTTGAATCAATACATGAGCTGACCACGCTCACAGCTCCAACTGCCCATCAAAACGATTCAGGTTGCCATGACAATGTGCTTAACCAATATAGACCTCTGTCTGTGACAATGGAGGACAATGCAATGTACATACACTCATCATGAAGTACAGTAGCAACTGTAAAGTGTGTCATCTGTTGATGTGTGCTGAACCCCAACATACATTGTGTGTCTCTTCCACCCACAGGGGATGCTGGGAACACTGCAGGGACTGAAGAAGGATTCCAGTCCCAGACTCAGGTTGATCCTGAGCTCTCCAGTGTGGATGTCTCACAGTCCTCTTCTGACGAAGACAAACGACCTGGCACCTCTGGTGTGGCTCCGCGTCCAGCCCCAGCAGCTGTAACATCAGCACCCCCTGCCACCACTCCTGCCACATCTGCAAACACACCAATGACCTCTGCCGACACGGACAGACCAAGGCAACAGAACACCGACGGCACAGCTACACAGGGCACCCTGGAGGTGACTGACAACACCACCAGTGCCAACACAGAAGGGGGCCCAGTGTCGTCTGTGCCTGCCACGGCAGGTCCTGCCCGTGTGCACAGGGGTGTTGTGAGGGCGGGCAGGCTGAGGCCACGGCCTGCAGATGGGGCTGGACTGCAGGATGATCTCCAGTTGGGACGCATCATAGGTGCGTACCAGGAAAGCACCGGAGGCTTTGGCCAGGTAGTGGGGATCCTCAGGGACATAAAACAACAGCAGGCTGCCCATCATGCCAGATTGGACTCCCACATGTCCCGAATGGAGTCCAAAATGGACAAAATCGATGAACTCACGGTGGTGCCTAGGGACATACTCACATGCCTGCGCAAGATAGCTGACAACATTACCACACCTCCCTGTGTGCCCACTACATCTGTTGCCACTACATCTGCAACTGCCACAGGGAGGGATGAGGACTCTGGCGGAGAGTCCCCGCCAACGCAGCAGCCTGCATCTGAAGGTCCCCCTGAAAAGAAGAAGAGGGGTCGTCCGAAGAAGGACAAGTGAGAGGCAGATGGCCATGCATACCCGCCAGGAAGTGAATACCTGTTCCAGACATCCTCCATTGTGTGCAAAGCGTTCACCTTGTTGACTGTTGCTAAACTCCCACACATGTGATGGAGGGTCTAAGTTGGACCAATGTTTCAAATGACTGTGGACTTTACTCTTGAAATTTCATCTACCAACACTACCAACTCCTCTGTGAACTTTGGATTCCTATCGCACTGTACAGCTCTTTCATTTACGTATACTATTCAAACACATGCATGTCAATAAATTCACAATCACACAAAAATTGCTTCTGTTGTGACTTATACTTGGTTTGTGTCATAGAGATGATGACCTGCTAAAAGAATACTGTGCATGAAAACTACTACAGCAATGTAAACACAGTTATGTGAGTCAGGGTGATGTGACACATATGAGGGAGACACAGCACTACGTCAACACAACACATACCTACCATGGCCATCTAACTCATCGCCTACACTTCTGCGAACTGAAAATACAGTGGAATGCACATACACAACACCCATCCTGAGTCAGTGGCAATCAGCCCAGAGGTGCAGTATGCAAATGATTGTCGGATGTGTGGATATAGACAAAGCACAGTCCAAAGTGACGCACAGGTTTATTACACAATCACTACATGTGAACTCCACAACAGATGGAAGGTAGCCTCACGTGACAGTGAGCACAAAGTAACCAAGTGGTAAACAATGAAAGTCCAGGGGGTGTGGCACATCATCGGTTTGACAACGACAACTTGCACTCTGTAACAGGAATCCTTGTTTCGGGGGTCACACGTGACCAAACAACAGCCAAAGGACCCTGTGAAGGACAGACTCACAACACTATTAATATCATAAAATAACAGCATACATCTCCAATACACATGCCAAACAAAAATTCATGTCAACACTGTTTGGGAGTACATACTCACTCAAAGGACACATCACTGCAAGCATCCTGTCAAGTAGCACACAGCCACACATATGCAGCAATATTGCACCACCTACACATATCAGGCCATGACAAAACGTAGACAACACATCACTGTATACTCACAATAATGTGAAAAAGTTGTTGATGAGCTGTGTCCGAACATCCCCCTCACCCTCATCATCACTGGCAACATGACCCAGAGCAGGATCCTCCACAGCTGGCGGCTGTCGGTCATCACCATCCTGGATGAGAGCCAACTCCTCCCTCACTGCCAGGTTGTGTAGCATGCAGCACACAATTATGATTTTGCACACCTTCTCAGGGGCATATGGGAGGACCCCTCCTGTCCTGTCCAGGCAGCGGAATCTGCTTTTCAGTAGACCAAATGTCCGCTCTAACACTCTCCTGGTCCGCACATGTGCCTCATTATAACGTATCTCCGCCGGTGTCACAGGGTTCCTGAGGGGTGTCAGCAACCACGGCATGTTTGGGTATCAGGAGTCACCTACATACAAACAAACAAACATTTTATGGGTCTGAAAAGAGGTTTAAAGAAATTTTTTACCAAAAACACACAAGGGAAACAGATATTACACACCGACAAGCCAGGCACGCTGGTTCTGCAGCTGTGACATCATTGTCGGGATCCGACTAGTCCGCATGATGTAAGCATCGTGTGCTGATCCAGGGAAACGTGCAAACACATGTGATATTGTCATGTCCGGCAGACATACCACCAGGGCATTAATGGAGTGAAAATGTTTTCTGTTCCGGTATGTCTGCTCATGTGCTTGTGGTGGTACCAAAGCCACATGTGTCCCATCTATGGAGCCTATGACATGTGGCATCCTTCCCAGTGCATAAAAGTCACTCTTTATGTCAGTGAATTGTCCTGGGGTTGGGAATTGTATGTACCGGTTCAGGAAATGCAACATCGCCTCCAGAACATCGCGAAGCACACGGCTGAACATGGTCTGTGACATCCCACCAGCAGAAGCCACAGTGTACTGGAAGGTACCGGTGGCAAAGAAGTGTAGGGCTGCCATCACCTTCACCTTGGGGGTCAGTGCTGATGGATATGTCCGGCCAGGTTGTAAATGTGGGGCCAACTGCTCCGCCAACACCTCAATTAGTGATCTGGTGAAGCGGTACCGTCGGATGCAGTCACGTTCAGCCATGGTTGCTAGGTCTGGGTACGGTCTATGGACAGCTGGTCTCCTGCAGTACATAGGTGAGCAAAGAAAGATTGTCAGTTCCCCTACATATGTTGCAATGACCATGCTAAATATCACATGCTACATCATAGCAAGACACAATTACTTGATGTGTGTGCTGTTGGGCATGGACACATATGTCAGCTATGTGCCCCTCACCTGACATCCCAGCTCAACATGGTTACACAACAAGTGCAATGCTGTGCTGTGAACAATCTATGGGGTCTGTCACAGTACATCTGCACAAATGTCACATACCAAACACACACCTCAGTGACTAGTAAGGATAGATGTGTTCCCCACATGACAGGTGCTATTTCAGTCACACACACAAGGATCTTGTCGTGCCACAAGGACACTGTCATGATGTAGCGTCTGATGTACACGTACCAACACACCCATGAAACCCACATGATGTGCTACCAGATTTGTACTCAGGGCATACATGGATGTCTGTGACACACAGACACAACAGCAACTCACATGGCCAAATCACATGGATGTTGTAAACGATTGACATCTACCACATACAATCAGAGAGATGTGTGTAGCACAATACGCACATACTCTGAATCAACCACACAATGGTAGCTCTGCGACACCCTGTGACACACAGTCCATTTCACCTATGAGTCAGGGTGTATGTAACATGTCATCGCACAATATGCACCTTGAACTGTGCACAGGGCTCGGGGTTTGATTTGCAAAGTTGACACTCACAGTAGTGATGTGCCTCACACACAATGGTTTTTGTCCACATTAAACATGGCATATCCTGGGAGTGTGTGCCACTAAGTCCCACGTCCAATATGACATGTGGAGCCATATACCCACACAAGTCATGAAGCCTGAAATGTTATTCCATATACTGTGTGACAGGCTGTATGTTTGTTGTAGAGCACCGGAGTCCCTGCCAAGATATTGTGTATGGCATCCTTTGGCTATTGACTGTAATGGTGACAGACGCGTGTGAGTGTTTCAAAAGACGCGATGTACATTTACGGTCCGAGCCGGGCGCACGCCTTGGCTCTTGACTGCAATGGTGACAGACACGTGTGAGTGTTTCAAAAGACGTGACGTACATTTACAGTCCGAGCCGGGCGCACTCCTTGGCTCTTGACTGCAATGGTGACAGCCGCATGTGAGTGTTTCAAAAGACGCGACGTACATCTACGGGCCGAGCCGGGCGCACGCATTGGCTCTTGACTGCAATGGTGACAGACGCGTGTGAGTGTTTCAAAAGACGCAACGTACATTTACGGGCCAAGCCGGGCACACGCCTTGTCTCTAACCCTGGGCGTAGTTCTCGTAGTAGCGCCACGCGTAGCTACGCGAAGTGCACTTCGCACTGCACGAGCTACGCGTAGCTACGCGAACTGCGTAGTGCACTGTGCAAAATGCTGTTCGCACTGATTGCACAGTGCCGGATGCTTGTCCGCACTGTGCAATCAGTGCAAACCGCATCTTGCACAGTGCAAGCGGTCGTTTTCTGCCGCTCGAGTAGATTTCTACTCGAGCGGCAGCTTTCTCAACGCGGACTGGTAGTTTCTCATCGCGAGTGGTCGCGAGCATACGCGACCACTCGCAATGAGAAACCTGACCTCCCCGCATTGAGAATCTCGCCGGGAGGTTTATTTTCCACGCTCACGATCGGCAACTTGATGTTGCTGATCGCGAACGACGAAAAAGTCTCGCCGGGATGTCATTTTGCTTGCTCGCGGTCGCCAACTTGACGTTGAGGACCGCGAGCAAGCAAAAAATGACCGCTACGCGTGTTTGCACTGTGCTACGTGCAATTCGCGTAGTGTAAAGTAGCGCAAACTTCGCAAACTACACGAGCGTAGCGTAGTACTTCGCCCAGGGTTACTTGTCTCTTGACTGCAATGGTGACAGACGCGTGTGATTTTTCAAAAGATGCAACGTACATTTACGGGCCGAGCCGGGTGCACGCATTGGCTCTTGACTGTCATGGAGACTGACGCGTGTGAGTTTTCAAAAGACGCTGCGTACATTTACGGGCCGAGCCGGGCGCTCGCATTGGCTCTTGACTGTCATGGAGACTGACGCGGTATTGATACTTGTACGAATCGCGTTCAAAAAATTCCGTTGGCACACAACAACAATGTATCAAAGTCAATGGTGTCATGATGGGGAATATTTGAACGATGCGGAAGGCATGTACGAAGCGTGCAATGCAATGGATTGGCCAATTTCATAAAAAAGCAAACGTCTCGGACCTATCGCTTTGGACGCATGGGACAGATTCTGCCTCTGCAGCACAGATAGAAGGCTGTCTGTTCCCCAGAGACTTCACTTGCCTGCACTACATGCCACAGGACTACATCTACCACTTCCACTGCTGCTGTCTCTGCATCCTCTGGCTACTGCAATGGCACGGACTGTGGAGAGGGCCCCAGCATTCACTGAGGAGGAGAACCAGGACCTGCTGGACAGCCTCCTGCCACAGTACAGCAAGCTGTATGGGAAACCAGGGGAGCAGGTGAGTGTGCAGTCCACTGCCTTTCTAATTGTGCATGTTGTCTGACTAGCACTACTAGCATTGTGTTCACCAAGGGCAAGCATGCTCACTGAGTAATTGTAAGTCTCCAAGTGTGTAGAAACAAGTAATGTACAGGTGCAGTTTCTAAGAAATGGCATTTGTCTTTGCTTTGGATTAACAAGCAATGTTATGTTGTCGATGCTGACTTGCACACAGGACAACTGCCCATGTCCATAGTTGCACTCCCTGTTTACATCATATGCCCTTCAGCAAATGACATGTATGTCCAACTGTGTGATGAACAGACATGTTGCATGTGTGGCAATGGTGTCTAACTTTGTCATCCATGCAGGTTGATGCCCATCAGAGGCAGGAGATTTGGCAGACCATTGTCCGGGCAGTAAGATCTGTGGGGGTCTTCAAACACCGCATCCGCCACTGCCAGAAGAGGTGGCAGGACCTTCGTGGCTGGGCCAGGAGGACAGCCAGAGTCCAGCTGAAGCTGTCGCCTCCACACAGATGGGGCGGACGACGGACACTGACCCCCACATGCTCTGGTTACTGACGGTAGTCTTCCCTGACCTGGATGGGCAGTTGAAGGACAGACAGCAGCAAGGAGGGGGTAAGTTCACGCCTTTTTGGTGAACTATGTCTAACATGCTATTTGCACCCCTTCAGCCTGGTAACACTCCCACAGTTCGTCTGTCTGCTGAGACAAGACTCATGTGGCTAAATTAGGTGATGGTAACAACAAAGGATCCGCGGGTCTAGAGAAATATATATGTAGACAGAGAAATCGAACAGCCAAAACTGGGAGGAGTGATATCTTGTAAAGGAGTCTCATTTAAGAGGACGGATTCCCATCACCCACCGAAGTGGCATGCTTCATCATTTGGATCTCCTCTTGGCTACAAGCTACTGCAACCAAGGAGATGCAACTCCTTGCTAGTGTAAAGGAGGAGCTCGCGGATGTTTTATTAGATGGTTCGGGACTCAATCACCTAGGATCGATGAAGCATGGAACAGTGTGGTGAATAAGTGGTGCAGTGTTCAAAGTAAATTAAAATTGACTAACAGGAGAGAAATGAGTTTATTAAGTGTCTCATGTTGTCAAAGATTAAAAAGCAGTGAAAGCGCAATCTGAGTATATGTGCGAACGCGCCGGTAATGCGGTCTACATGTTTCAGCCAATCGAGATCAGATTTTGATCATGGCTTTCAGTCAGGACCTAGATGTGACTACTGCACTATAAAGTGAGTGAAAAAGTTATTAACACCAACTAAAGTAGAAACGATACAACCATATACCTGTGTACATCACTGTTTGGGCACAGGTATTGTACTCCTGTTGGAAAAGAAAAAGAAATTCATATGTACAGGCTGAAAAGGAAGTCTTTGTCTATATACAAAAACCACATTGACTTACAATGTGAACATATCAATGTCCTCCTAATGGACAGATAACACTATATGCAACAAACACCTTACCCGTGTCAAATCGGGAGGGAACCCACCGCTCCTGGCAACTGCTCAGGGCATGAGGCAACGCTCTGTGAATGGAAAAAGAGAGAACGAAAAAGCTCAATTTACTTGGAGATTGAATTACAATTAAAAAAGTGGTGGGCTGGTGTTGCTCAACCACTATCAGTGTTTACATTTTTGTCATTGATTAGCTTTGTCGAGATTTTTGGCAGGAACATCATAGTATGGGTAAAGTAAAATGTTCAGAGAGAAGCCTTAACAGGCGCTGCATGGCCAACTACACATAACTAGCTTAAGGTTTAAGGCAATATGAAAATAGGCATGGCACATCGGTCAAGAGATGACAGTGTTGCGTCTTTATTATCAAACTGGAGGAGTTAAAGCGAGGGAACTGTGCAGATACTTGCTGCCCCGAACCACAAACACTCAGTAACAGTTGTAGCGGTATGGAAGTGAGCACATCGCTTAAATCAGGGGAGGCGTTTGTAAGATAGAGTGTTTGGAGTAGAAACTCTCCAAACACTTGTTCCAGCTCCGCATAGCCAACTGGGAGTGAAGGCAGTGCAAAACTCGGCATGACGTGCGAGTCAAAGGGGGCGCTTCCTGCCTAACCTCACAACACCAATTGGGAGTCAGAGCATTGCAGAAAAGAGCGTAGCGCGGGCAGTGGAAGCGCTCGTCCTTACCTCGTCCGTCGTTACCCCGGGCCGGATCCTGAGAGTCACAAGCGGTGACCTCCGGCCGGGGTGGAAAGTTTAAATACAAGTCTCGATTCCTGGTAACTAGTGTCACCTGTGTGGGTTACGTCGGTTGCGTCGCATGCTAATGACGCATGACGTGACCCGCGTAAAAACTACAAAAAAAGGGAATTGTAGTTTCTATCTGACGAAATATTGTAAATGTCGATATCTTGTGTATGGGATATATCAGCCTCCTCATGTATCAATAACGCATAATATGTTCCTCATTAAGACTACGAACTGTTTAAAAACTACTGGAAAGTGTAGTCAAGAGATGAAAACATACGTTTTGGAAGATGGAATCATATGGGCGACGTCAAATGCATCGCGTGCTAAAGACGCATGACGTGTTGGAACTACGAAAAGAGTTTTGGAACATGAGGAGTTGTAGTTTTTATACCGATAAATTGTAAAAGTCAGTATCTTCTATGACACTAGTATCTCATTTGAACTACAGAGGGTTTGAAAACCAACGGAAAGTATAGACAAAGTTGGAAATATATGTTTTTGAAGGTACAACTACATGGGGGACGTCACGAAAAGGCGGCGCTTAGCTACATAGACCTTTGGACATCCCACCAAAAATAGTCTTGAACTGAAAACTTTAACTCACTTACGGGCCTACATCTATTGAAGACGTTATGTATGGCTTGAGGACCCTCGATAGTTTTACATAGTTAATAAAGTGAGTATTGATGCAACAAGCACAGATACAATGATGTTCAACACGGTGCAGACAATAATGGTCGATAACTCAAAACTGGGATTGGTAGGACTAGATCAGGGTCCACGGGATATCATCATTGATCCCATCTACATCGCTACGTAATTTGAACACCCAACGTTGCTCTTTCTTAAACAAGAATGTAGTGATATCAGTGATCTGTCTCGGTAGGTGTGGTTGTTCAAGAATGGTCCAGCTCATATCCTCAGGTCTATGGTTGTATTCTAAAAAGTGACTAGTCAGTCGTGTTGCTTGCTTTTTGTACCTAATGGTGCTCTTATGTTCCATTATTCTTTGTTTAACTTTCCGTGTGGTCATGCCAACGTACTTTTTAGAGCAGGGGCATGTAATTAAATAGATAACCCTCTCACTATTACAGTTGGTATGCCTGGTTTGCCTCCATGGTCTCTGGGTTCCAATGTCTAGCTCAGTAGTGTGTCTGGTCTGGGGACATACAGAGCAGGTGCCACAAGGGTAATGTCCCTGGACGGCTGGCATATTCCAGAGTGTATTATGCCCTGATACCGGAACACCTCTTGGTCGTGTGTGTACAAGGCAAACACGTAAATTCTTACTGCGTTTGAAAGAGAATAGAGGTGGAGGTATTTTAGTGTGGCCCACATTAAGAATGCGCCAATGTCTCCGTACAATCTTTTGAATTTGGTTAGATTGTGTGCTGAATGTATTAACACAAGTAAGTCTGGTGAGTGGAGGTTTAGGCACCGTGGGTTCTATGAGTGCTTCACGATTGTTATTTGCAGCTCTTTTGTAAGACTGTCGTATTAGCCTCTTGGGATATTTTCTTGCTCTGAGATTTTGTGAAAGCACTGAGGCATGTTTCTTGAAATCTTCAGTGGAGGAACAGTTTCTGCGCAACCGCAGAAACTGGCCAAATGGCAGTCCTTCGCGTAGAGATTTCGGGTGGAAACTATCGAAGATCAGCAATGAATTTCTGGCCATGGGCTTGGTATAAAGTTCACTTTCAAGGCCCCTAGATGATGAGTAAATGCGTAGGTCTAAAAACGGCAAACTCGTCTTGCTCACATCCATTGTGAAGTTCAAGTAGTTGTTTTGCGCATTGAGCCAAACATGGAAAGTATTGAGTGCAGCCATGTCACCTCTCCATATGACGAGTATGTCATCTATGTAGCGTTTCCACTCAATGATGTGGCTGCGGAAGGGATTCGCATCCAAAAGTACACAGTTTTGTTCGAAAAGATGGACATAGAGGTTTGCCAGGCTGGGGGCAAAAACACTGCCCATCGAAGTACCCGATGTTTGTAGGTACATTTGATCTTCAAATCTGAAATTTTTTTCAGTCATTGCCAGCCTGGGGCATTCCATGATAAAAGGAACTGGTGTACTGGTAGCCTCTGGTCTTTGGTCAAGGAGTACTCTGACCGCATCTAATGTTTCTACCTGGGGGATGCAGGTATAGAGGGATTCTACGTCGAAACTGACGAGGAAATCTGTCTCCATGTCAAACTCTATCCCTGGTAGTAGTTGTAAAACATCCTTCGTGTCTTGAAGGTAGGTGGGCATTGTTTTGACCAGGGGTCTTAAAAAGTGGTCAACAAAGGTGTAAAGGGGTTCCAGCAATGAGCCCATCCCCGATATGATGGGTCTACCTATGCCCAAACAGTGATGTACACAGGTATATGGTTGTATCCTTTCTACTTTAGTTGGTGTTAATAACTTTTTCACTCACTTTATAGTGCAGTAGTCACATCTAGGTCCTGACGAAAGCCATGATCAAAATCTGATCTCGATTGGCTGAAACATGTAGACCGCATTACCGGCGCATTCGCACATATACTCAGATCGCGCTTTCACTGCTTTTTAATCTTTGACAACATGAGACGTAATAAACTCATTTCTCTCCTGTTAGTCAATTTTAATTCACTTTGAACACTGCACCACTTATTCACCACACTGTTCCATGCTTCATCGATCCTAGGTGATTGAGTCCCGAACCATCTAATAAAACATCCGCAAGCTCCTCCTTTACACTAGCAAGGAGTTGCAGCTCCTTGGTTGCAGTAACTTATAGCCAAGAGGAGATCCCAAATGATGAAGCATGCCACTTCGGTGGGTGATGGGAATCCGTCCTCTTAAATGAGACTCCTTTACAAGATATCACTCCTCCCAGTTTTGGCTGTTCGATTTCTCTGTCTACATATATATTTCTCTAGACCCGCGGATCCTTTGTTGTTACTATAATTGGTTTGGGGACTTATCCGCGCAGGTCTATAAATATTCCCTAGGACCCTCTCGTTACCTGGTAGTTATTTTTAAATTAGGTGATGCCCCATTCTCATCTGATACCCAGGTGTGTCCCTTTCGGTCTGTGACTTGTGTCACTTGGGTTGTGTGTTCTTGCTGTTGTCCAAGGTTGATGTTGGGAACAGCATCTGCTACAGGTGCATTGATTTGGGCTTCATGAGTGGGGCTATTGTCTGACGTGTGTCAGCACATTGACAGAAATCTGACCTGTACTCTGTGTGGGCCATACATAAATGTTCTAATTGCTGACCTGGGTCACCATAGGTGTCTGAGGTATTTACCACACACCCATGCAGCAGGTAAGAACAATGTTGGGGCCTCTGAGCAATGAAATGCATGCGTGTAACTGATGCATATCCACCTGCCAAGTGTTCCTGGTAATCCCATGTTGCACATGGTCCAGGACAGGTATGGCAACTCCGGCCATCCGAGACACTCTGTCCTCCTAATCCTGGGTGACATCCAACATCATGACCATTGCGAAATGTGCAATCAGGTGTCTGACTCTGTGTCATTGTGGAGTGGCATAGCTTTTTGGACTTCAGGAGTGGTAAAATGTTTATAATGAACTGACATCTGATTTGTGGCTGTTGGATCTGCACATAGGGTAAAACATATGTGTGTAATCACTGGACTGTGCCTAATGGTGTATTCCACATTAATGTGCAAGCAGCTTTACTTTGTTCTCGTCAGCCTGTGATGTGTTCATGTATACTGATTTGTGTTATCACACACTCAAATGTCTCATTTGGTTAAAGTGTGATCATCAGATTCTTTCTAATGTGGGTAGCATGGGGTGTACATGTGTACTTGACCACTACAGAGCTTGCATTCACCGCAAAAACATGAGTGTGACACGATGCAGACTGTTGTTTTTGGATGCACTGCCCCGGTGACAGGAGCCAGTAATGACTCATTGGCCAGACAGGCCTGTGGCATGGTGTACCACATGCCAATCTGGAGCCTGCAGCATTGTCAGTTGTCCTGCATGAACTCCATTGTAGCATTGACTATCAAGACATGAGGCCATCATGGTGTCTGGGGATGGAAGCATATCCATCATATCAACAATGACTACGGGCAGCCCATTTGCTGACACAAGTACTGAGTCACTGGCAGGAGATGGTATATGTTTGTAATGACACATTACACTCACAATCCTTGCAGATAAGTAAACTGGCAATGTGGTGCATGTTTGCACATATCATTAGTGACATCATACATGCACCAGACAGATGGGTCCATTGCCAGGATGGGTACGAGGAGCCTGGTTGACTGGCAGACTGACAAGTGCCTGGTTCACATATGTGTCATTCATTTAAGCAATGATTTTCTGTTAATGCCAGGGCTTGCTCTGTGATGTGCTGCAATTACAGTCATGTGTCAAGTCAATACAGGTGACTAATGTGATTCTGTTTTTCCTCCTTGTTTACAGCATCATCTTCGGCTACTGGATGAGACAGCTCCACGGACCAAGAGGAGGCGCAGAGCCAGACTGGGTCCGCTGTGGATGAAGCGGAGGGACCCAGTGGCATGGAGGGTGAGGGGAGCCACACTGAGGGACACTCAGCAACAACCACCTCAGCTGAGGAACACTCCTGCTCCAGTGAAGACTCCCTTGTGGAGTCGGGTGTTACAGGACCACAGGCCACAATTAGCGAGTCTGTCCCCGCCACCACCACCATCTCCACCCTCCCAGCTGCTCCCATCCCAGATGTCTGTGGAGCCTCCCGTGTTAAGGAGCATGTCTCCTTCAGTCCAGGCACCGCACCCCCTGCCTCTGTCTCCCCTGCTGCCCTGAGTGTGGAGTCTGTGGACTTGCTGAAGCAGATCCATGTGGGGCAGACATCGATGCTGAGTGTCCTCCATGCTCACACCGGTCTATTGACACAATTGGTGTCATTCATGGAGGGCATCTCAGCAAACATGTCTGCCCGACAGTGGACCAATCAGTCCACGGCCTCCTCACTGACGGCAGCAGTGTCCCTCCTCCAACAGTCCCTCACCCCTCCTACCTCTGCCCCATCCACAATCCCCACTACCCTACCTGTCCAGCGCACACTGACACAGGCACATGCACGCACAACAACAGACACAAGCAGCACACAGCAATGTCAGTCCAAGGCAAAATGCGCAAGCACGCACACTCAGGGGACTGATGGCACACACACAGGGGATAGGGTACAGACACACAGACAGACATTCCACAACCACTCCACAGTCCTCAGATACCTCTCCCTCCAAAACCCCTTCCCTTGACTCACCTGCAACACCCCCTTCCCAGAAGGTCTTCCTCTGTGACCTTGGGCTCTTCCCCACAGATCCATCAGGTCCAACTCACAAGGGGAAGAGGAAGTCACCACACACAGAGGGTAGACCCCCCATGCACACCCTCCCCCAGGAGCAGGAACACTGAGGCCCCCACCCGCAAATCCCCCAGGACTAGGAAGAGCAAGACCCCACCACAATCCCGCACTCCCACCACACAGTCTATGTCCTCCAGCCCCCAGGCCACCACTCCTAGGGTTCCCACACCACACCCTGCCCCAGGTTCCCACACACACAGGTACACTATCCCCAAAATGATTAGGCCCTCCCCCCTTCCACATGCACTTCCACCACAACCTCACACCCTCAGCCTGTTCCTACGACTGCTGTGGAGACCGTGTCCCCCACATCTGACCTACCCACTTCATCTGAGCTCCAAACAACACCTTTGGACATTGGCACTGCAGTGGGGACCCCGTCCACTCCGTCTGACTTGGGCGCTGCAGTGGTGACGGCGCCCACTGTACCAGACACATCCACTGCAGTTGCCACTGACACTCCTGCCCCCACCACACCTCCCCTGCCCCATACTGCTATCCCCTGATCCTGTCCCTGTGGTGCCTGTCCTGCCCCTATGTATGCCCCTCCAACGGGAGATGTCCCTTGGCTGTAGCAGTGCAGGCAAGCAATGTGTGACGAGCAGTCATATGTCACACGGAACGGACAATTGCAATGGACTGGCCATTGGCCTTTGGATTGCTCCTGGTATCAAAGTGTTTATTTTTGCAGGCTGCATAAAGCTAATTTTTGTTATTTGCTAGTTTTGCATTTAATGTACATGATGTTGCTGATGAGTGTCATTAAGTTGCTGTTGCTATTGTGTTTGTTGTAAAAAAGTGATTTGGTGATGGGATGGTTTGCATGTGGTCCATGGTAAATGTGTCCTATTACAGTATGTAGCCATGTCATCCTTTGCTGCAAATTGAGGTAGTCATGATTCCAATTACTTGGCACAGGGAGTGTCACCTTCTTTTCACAAATTCACATCTTTGCCTTACACTGTTGCACATATGTTGGGCTTAGATTTGTGCACATTGTACTTTTTCCAGACTGTGGGCCCATCTCCACTAGACATGCAGGTTAGCGCATCAATGATGAACAAGTCATCTGTGTCATCAGTGCAACTTGCTATACATGTGTTTTGATGTTGTGCAGATGACTTAAGAGTCGCTCCTGTACACAGGCTGATGTGACCAGAGCCTTCAGGGTGTTGTAATTGGTGTCTCACTGACCAAGTTTTACGCTGGCATGACAGAGCCCTGCACAGACAACGTTTGGCACAGCTGACCTTACACATGAGTGGAGTCACCTCATGGCAGTGTTTTATTCCGTGACATTGACTGAGCCCATGTTGTGTGTTCTGTGAGCATGTCTCTGTGGGTTCCCTTCCCTTTTTCTACACAACCTATATTCCCTGCAGATGTTCCTGTTTGTGATGCTTGCTGAGTTGTCCTGTGTTTATCCAACTTCTTTGACCTAGGTTTCTGGGATGTAGGTGCATGGGAAACTACTGGTCATTCGGGTGTCATCCGTGGGTGTGTTTGATGAAAGGGCCTGGAATGTGGGCAAACGCACAAGGAACATATTCAGGATTCCCCAAGGCACTTTTGTGTTTCCAACATCAGGTTGTTTTGACTATGTGGTGTTTTTCTGTGACTGGGTCACTTGTATGTGTGTGTGTGACTGCTCACACTCATCAGATCCTAGCCTTCAATGTTGGATGATGTCAACATGTGTTCTTTGTGGGTCTCCTAGGGCTCTTCATTGGTCTGGGACTGTGACAGGGATCCCAATGTGTCTGATACGTTTCACGTCATGCACATGTGCCTCATGCTATGCAGTGTGGCAGACATTCACAAGGGTTGTTGACTGGCCATGTGTGATGAGTTTGTATACCTTAGATCCCCCTCCACCCCTAAGATTGTCATAGGTGCATGTGCAATGTCACCAGTCCATGTGGGCTTAGCTGATGCACATTGGTGCAGATCAAGGTGTGTGGTATTGAGAGTGGGAAAAAGTGAGTTGTCTCATGTCTGGGCCCCTACCTACATAGTGGCCTTAAATTACAGGCCATGCCCAGTGAGTTTTCTGTGTGTGAGTGTGATGGAAGTTGGTCTATCACAACATGACACAGTGCGCACATGTGACTGTGCTCCACAGTATGGGCAACATCCGAATTTGTCATCACAGAGGGATCATCATACAGGCTACTGTCACCACAATGTAGGGTCCTTGTGGGTACTGATGGAGTGGGTCTGTCTCTTGCTGTGTTGGTTGCTGTTCCGCCCAGCTTATGTCACATGAGTCTGTTGAGAACCCACTCATCTTACAATGCCTGATTGCCCACAAAGAGGCACCCAATTCATGTGATACTTCTGAATTGCACTGTGTACACATATGTCTCATTGGAGTTCATCCCCACATCATGTGTGTCGTACTAGCCTGGGTACACTGAGACACACACACACATGTTGTGTTCGATTTGCAGTGTGAGGCTGGCTGGTTGTGTTTGTGCATCTGCACCCATGCATTGGTATAGCTTTTGTGGGCCATTAGCTGGATGTTGGTAGTAGGTTTTTTCCTACTGTCCCTGGGACTCCTACCTCATCAGTCTGCACATTCATCATGGTTAGTATGTCCCATTGCTGCCATGGTATGGGACTTGATCACCTAAAAGCTGCAGTCTACACAGGATTCCTTAGTATGTGTGTCTGTTAGTGAACATATGTGTGTATGAATTATGTTGGTCACTTCTTACATTGTCTAATTGGACATTGGAGGCATTGTCAGCCCCCATGTGCGATTCGTTTCTGCACATGGCAGAGGGTTTTTTAGACGACACAAAAATCTTTCACTCAACAGATCTATGTTTGTTTGCTACACAACCACAACTTTGCCACCACTTGCTTGTGGTGTTAGGACCAGGAATCATACATGCTGGTTTGCAGATGCTGGTATTTTTAAGCCCGCACTCACCTTTTGGTCACTGTGGTGAGGGTGGGTTAAACCCCATTACCACAATGTTCCAGATTTGCTTGAGTTTTGGACCCCACATTCACCTTTTGGTCACTGTGGTGAGGGGGAGTTTAACCCCATTACCATAATGTTCCTGATATGCTGGTGTTTTGGATCCCACACTCACCTTTTGGTCACTGTAGTGAGGGGGGCTTAAACCCCATTCCCACAATGTTCCACAAAATGCTTGGGGTTTGGGCCCCACATTCACCTTTTGGTCATAACTGTGATGGGAGTTACAGTATGTGTTCCCATTCAGTGTCACTCTTGCAGGCAGTTTCCACACAATACACAATCTTGCCATGATGGTAGGGGGGGTGTTTGGCCTACAACCCCTATGGGTGGGAATGCTAGTGGTGTTAGCCACCCCCCCTATGAGTAGGGACTACTGGTAGTGATAGTCATCTACCCCTCTATGAGTAGGGACTACTGGTAGGGATAGTCACCCACCCCCTGATGGGTAGGGACTACTGGTAGTGATAGTCATCCACCCCCCTATGAGTTGGGACTACTGGTAGGGATAGTCACCCGCCCCCTATGGGTAGGGACTGCTGGTAGTGATAGCCATCCACCCCCTATGGGTGGGGACTACTGGTAGTGATAGCCATCCCCCACCCTATGAGTAGGGACTGCTGGTAGTGATAGCCATCCCCCACCCTATGGGCTAGACAATGCTGGTGGTGGTAGCCACCCACCCCCTATGGGTGGGGACTATTAGTAGTGATAGCCATCCCCGAACCTTTGAGTAGGGACTACTGGTAGTGATAGCCACCCCCCACCCTATGAGTAGGGACTGCTGGTAGTGATAGCCATCCCCCACCCTATGGGCTAGACAATGCTGGTGGTGGTAGCCATCCACCCCCTATGGGTGGGGACTACTGGTAGTGATTGCCATCCCCCACCCTATGAGTAGGGACTGCTGGTAGTGATAGCCATCCACCCCCCTATGGGCTAGACAATGCTGGTAGCGATAGCCACCCCCCCCAATGAGTAGGGACTACTGGTAGTGATAGTCATCCACCCCCCCTATGAGTAGGGACTACTGGTAGGGATAGTCACCCACCCCCCTATGGGTAGGGACTGCTGGTAGTGATAGCCATCCACCCCCTATGGGTGGGGACTACTGGTAGTGATAGCCATCCCCCACCCTAAGAGTAGGGACTGCTGGTAGTGATAGCCATCCCCCACCCTATGGGCTAGGCAATGCTGGTGGTGGTAGCCATCCACCCCTATGGGTGGGGACTACTGGTAGTGATAGCCATCCCACACCCTATGAGTAGGGACTACTGGTAGTGATAGCCACCCCCCCTATGAGTAGGGACTGCTGGTGGTGATAGCCATCCACCCCCCTATGGGCTGGACAATGCTGGTAGTGGTAGCCATCCACCCCTATGGGTGGGGACTACTGGTAGTGATATCCATCCTCCCCCCCCTATGAGTAGGGACTGCTGGTAGTGATAGCCATCCACCCCCCTATGGGCTGGACAATGTTGGTGGTGGTAGCCATCCGACCCCTATGGGTTGGGCAATGCTGGTGGAGAGGGATATCCACCCCCTATGTGTGTGTTGCATTGCGCTGGTTCGTGATGTTTGTTTGTGTGGTGGGTGTCTGACTTACCATCTGCGACGTACGCGTCGGTTCCTGTTGTTGATCCGGTCATAGATGTACAGTACAGGGATCACCTGCTCGAGCGGATTCATGGTTGGTTCGTCTCGTAGGCGTTGATCGGTGGTTCGTCTCGTAGGCGTAGATCGTGTTGTGGCGCGAATCGTACCTGAAATACTGCTCTTCCAGATGCTGTGACGTGCTGGAGGTGGCGACCTGTTCGGCGCGTAGGACGTACGCATCGTACTTGGCTGGCCGGAAACTGCTGTGGAAATGCTTCCGGGCAACTCTTATCAGCATTTACGGATCCGGCTCGTAGGGGAAATGTAGCTGGAATCGGAGCGTACGTGTCGATCGGGATTTGGACACATTTGCGCATCGTACTTCATCGTTCGGACGGACCGGCTCCCGGAACGAGTAGGTCGTAAGGTAATGCTACGGACAGCTCTCGGAGGGCTGTCCGAGCAAGATCGGAATCGGCCCCTTAGGGTTGACTTTTGCAGGTGTCTCCATAGACATTGGCTAAAATGGTAATAGCAACACTGTATTGCTGTATGTGGGTAGGATTTAAGTATAGAATTAATCATGGCTTGTTCAAAATCTATAATTATTTTCTGAGGAAAATAATTATATGTTTCTTGTTTTATTTGGTTTAGAATTTCAAGGTAGGTAGATTGTTGTTTTTTGGGGAGTAGGGTATAGATAAATGGAATATTAGTATTTTGAAACAGACCATGGACTGTGTACAACTGATAAAATGGTTTGGGACAAATTTTGAAAGTCCCATCAATCATTCAGGTGTCGCATTGTTGTAATTTAAGTAAATTGTTTGCAGTAGCAAACATAATGATTCTTTTATCTTTGCATTTATTATCAAATAGTATAAATTGTTCTTTATTGTGTGTTATATTTAGTTCAGGGGGAATCTCTACCTCTTGAAAGGTTTTAGGGGCACGTGTGGTAGTTGTAGTGGCTTTCTTTTGTCTAGCTATTGTTCTTTTTAATAAATCAATAGAGGGTAATTGGCTAGATACATGTTGGGGTACTGTTAGTAACTGTTGTTTGAGTATTTCTGTGGTTGGTCTATCTGTACTAGTGCTAGCTTCTTTTATTGATTCAAGAGCATCTCTTACTTCACCTCTCAGTTACATTTGGGGGGTGGTTATGTTCTTTTACAGATACAACAGTGGTTTCTTGTGTTATAGCTCTTCCATAACATTTGTTCGAATAATATTTGCTGCATTTCCAAAAGACATTTAAACCAGTTTGTTTTTCTTGTGTATATACATAACCCATGAAACATAATAACATTTTCCCTTTTTGAGATGTGCGCCTTCAGTCATGGTGGTCTTTTTAGTGCTAAGGAAAATATATATAAAAATGAATTAAAATAATACAGTATAGTTTTTAAGTAAATAAATATATATTGCTTTGGATATACTTACAATGTTGCTGTTGATGTGAATAAAAATCTTGTTGCAATTTTTTCAAGCTTGTATTTTTGTTTTGTTGAAGATGTTTCTGTTGGAAAGAAAAAATATAAATTAAATATTTTTGTTGTATTGTGTTGTAGGTGGTGGGGACATTGTGAATAAGTGGGTCTTTTGGTGGGTATTTTAGGGAGTTGTTTAATATAAAAAATTAATCTACTTACTTTTTTAGTAACTTTATTGTTGACGCTGCTGTAGTATTTTTTGGCTGCTTTAAAAGATATCTGTAGAGGAGATATAAGTTTAAGAGAGGCATATTAGTGAATTATGTTTTATATATATTTTTTGGTGAAGACTATAAGTAGTGTTATATTCTAAATGCAGTTTTACTTACTTAGTGCAGTTCCAAAGCTTTTTTTTGTAATGTAAATCTGCGTTCTGGAAGTAATCCAGCAGAGTCTCCTCTTCTTTTTTCTTGTAGGGTTGAAGTGTGACTTAAATATAAATTTTCGTTGTTTATATAGGGGTCGATTCCGATTCGGTCCGGAAAACGTACCGACCGACTTGGTGCGGGAATTTATTCCGACCGACACGAACCGGCGCCGTCCGACCCGGGTAGTACGATGAAATGCATGTGAAACCCGACCGACGCGGACGGAATACAAAACGAACGACCGAGCCGGACGGAAACAAGCCATCCGGCCGGAAAAACACTCGAAACTAACCGACCGACACGCACCCGGATAGCGACCGAACGAAACGTACCCGCGAACTCCGACCCGCGTAGTACGATGCTATGCGTGCGAAACACGACCGACTCGCACGGAGCACAAGCCGTACGACCACGCGCACACAAAACCCAGCCGAATCAACCCAATACTCCGCGACCGACTTGTACGCCGCACATGAAACCAACCTGAAACACAGCGGGAACGAGTCGGACAACATCGCATCAGACAACAGCAGCGTCCGACTCAGACACAAGAACGACTCCTACATGCACCCAAAGCACCAAGGGAAAAAAGTTTTAAAAAAAGGCCAAACAAGCTACCACAAAGCCAATAAATACTGGGGGTGGGGGAAAAAATGGAACAAGGACACACCCCCAACCCCACCTACATAAAGGCCACAAATCCCTACCATGAGCCTTTGCAAATCCCACAGACCTGCCAGCAAACAACACCATCACACAGCAACCACAGACACACTCACAGCTCATGCATCACACAAGCCACACACCATTACCACACTTACAAATAGCACCCTCACACACACCCAGCTAAACCTACACTCACATCCCCCACTTGCACACACACACACATCAATCACCACCACCACCCATCACCATGCCCCCAAAGAAGAACCACAAGTTCCTAGATTGTGAATTGGAAGTCCTGGTAGACGAGATACTCAGGGTAGAGCCACAGTTGTTTGGTACATTGGTACAACAGACCCCCATGTCGCAGAAAACCAAGATGTGGGCGAGGATTGTCGACAGGGTGAATGCACAATCACCATGTTTGCGCACAAAGGAAGACATCCAGAACAGGTGGTATGATGTGCGCAGGAGGGTCCGGGACCTACTCAAAAGGACTACATCATCAGCCAGCGCACCGGCAGTGGCCCTCCTGCAAAACCAATATACCTCAGGCCCTGGGAGGAGAAGGTGCGGGCCATCCTACCACCAGTGAGCGTATATGGACTAACAGACATCCCAGAGCCTGGTGAGTACACAACTTATATACACAATATGGTGTGACAAAACACACACAGCACCCTCAAAGGGATAGGCAAACCATGCACCCTCACCAAATACACAGCAAACAAAACATACTCATCCCAAGATGTGAATGCCAGTCAGACAAACACAATACCTACCATCTCATGGTGACATCTAACTGTGTCATGACATCTACAAACCTAACAACAAATACAGCAAGGCAGTGGCACAAATAGAACCAACAAACACTCACAGATATATTGACATCACTAGAACACCACCTCACAGGGAAGATCACTGAAAGGAAGGAATTCTGTGTATGCTGGTAAAGTCAGTGTAGCCAATAGCACCATGGGAGTTGGAGTCATAGATATTGCTCAGCCTCACAATTGGCCCATCAACACCACCCTGAACCATGCTCACATCACAGGGAGTGGAAAATGACTCACAAGATGGCTGTCACTGGGCACTGCTGGGGGGAGCACAAGGCCCTGCAGGCAACTGTGCAACAACCAACAGCAGGACACCACTGACTGACATCCTGAAAGACAACTTGCACTCCCTGCAATGGAAGCACGTACCATGGTGGGATATCTGGCTGGGTTGGAAGGAGGACTCACAGCACTGACCATAGTCACAAGCACCTCCCCTCACACCCCCCAACACTAACTCCACAGAACCCACCTGGGAGAATGCAATGCCTCACATTCTAACTCAAGATCCCACAAAGACCAACCAGCCGGGCTCATACTGTGTGAAGCACAGGGACACTCTTGGGACTGGCAGCCAAACAACCGCAAGGAGAACACTCTCAGCCAACCTGTCAGCACAGGCACCCCACCCCACAGGGAAGCAGAGTCCAAAGGAAGGAAGGATGGGCATGCTGGGAAGGGGGGTGGAGGCAATAGCATAATGGGAGTGGTAGTCACAGATGTTGCTCAGCCTCACAATTGGCCCATCAACACCACCCTGAACCACGCTCACATCACAGGGAGTGGAAAAGGACTCACAAGATGGCTGACACTGGGCACTGCTGGGGGGAGCACAAGGCCCTGCAGGCAACTGTGCAACAACCAACAGCAGGACACCACTGACTGACATCCTGAAAGACAACTTGCACTCCCTGCAATGGAAGCATGTTCCACGGTGTGATATCTGGCTGGGTGGGAAGGAGGACTCACAGCACTGACCATAGTCACAAGCACCTCCCCTCACACACCCCCAACACTAACTCCACAGAACCCACCTGGGAGAATGCAATGCCTCACATTCTAACTCAAGATCCCACAAAGACCAACCAGCCGGGCTCATACTGTGTGAAGCATAGGGACACTCTTGGGACTGGTAGCCAAACAACCGCAAGGAGAACACTCTCAGCCAACCTGTCAGCACAGGCACCCCACCCCACAGGGAAGCAGAGTCCAAAGGAAGGAAGGATGGGCATGCTGGGAAGGGGTGGAGGCAATAGCATGATGGGAGTGGTAGTCACAGATGTTGCTCAGCCTCACAATTGGCCCATCAACACCACCCTGAACCACGCTCACATCACAGGGAGTGGAAAAGGACTCACAAGATGGCTGACACTGGGCACTGCTGGGGGAGCACAAGGCCCTGCAGGCAACTGTGCAACAACCAACAGCAGGACACCACTGACTGACATCCTGAAAGACAACTTGCACTCCCTGCAATGGAAGCACGTTCCATGGTGGGATATCTGGCTGGGTGGGAAGGAGGACTCACAGCACTGACCATAGTTACAAGCACCTCCCCTCACACACCCCCTCAACACTAACTCCACATAACCCACCTGGGAGAATGCAATGCCTCACATCCTAACTGAAGATCCCACAAAGAACCACCTCCCTGGGTTATGCTGTGTGAAGCACAGGGACACTCTTGGGACTTGTAGCCAAACAACTGCCAGGACAACACTCCCAGCCATCCTGTCAGCACAGGCACCCCACCCCACAGGGAAGCAGAGTCCAAAGGAAGGAAGGATGGGCATGCTGGGAAGGGGGGTGGAGGCAATAGCATGATGGGAGTGGTAGTCACAGATGTTGCTCAGCCTCACAATTGGCCCATCAACACCACCCTGAACCGTGCACACAACACAGGGAGTGGAAAAGGACTCACAAGATGGCTGACACTGGGTACTGCTGGGGGGAGCACAAGGCCCTGCAGGCAACTGTGCAACAACCAACAGCAGGACACCACTGACTGACATCCTGAAAGACAACTTGCACTCCCTGCAATGGAAGCATGTTCCATGGTGGGATATTTGGGCGGGGGGGAGAAGTCGGCCCGGATGGCAACCAAATACCACCAATGCTGGTCAGGCACACACCTCAACATTCACATTGACATGCCACAGGCTGGCAGGACAATGTGCTACACCAATATCACTCACTGACTGTCATAACTGAGTAGAATGCAATGTCCAGGGCCGCATCCAGAGGTACAGTCACAACTGTCCGGTGTTTTAACAATTGATGCCTGTAGAAACATACCATACAATCTGTGTCTCTCCCCAAAACAGGTGAAGATGGGGACTCAGCAGCAGATGAGGAGGAGTCCCTGTCCCAGGCTCCGGGGGACACAGAGCTCACTGGTGTGGATCAGCCTCTGCACTCCTCGGATGGCGAACAACAAGCTGGACCCTCCGGTGCCAGTCATCATGCAGCACCAGCAGGACCAACATCTGCACCCCCTGCACCCACCCCTTCAACAACTGCCAACACACAGGCCACCCCTGCCAACACGGACACACCAAGGACCACAGGTGACAACAGCGCAGGGACCCAGGACCAAACTGGAGCCGCTGCCATCGAGCCCACTAACAACACCCAAGTGGGCACACGGTCACCTGTGCGTGGCACCGCAGGCCCTGCACGTGTTGCCAGGGGTGGTGGGAGGGGTGGTAGACACAGGTCGCTATTTGCAGAGGGGTCAGGACTGCGTGATGACCCACAACTGGCACGCATTGCAGATGCGTACCAGACCAGCACCGGAGAGGTCACCCAGGTAGTGGGGATCCTCAAGGACATACAACAGCAGCAGGCTGCCCATCATGCCCGCTTGGACTCCCACATGTCCCGTGTCGAGACACACATGTCTCGCATGGAGTCCAAGTGGGACACATTGCAAGAACTCACAGCGGTGCATAGGGACATACTGACATGCCTCCGTCAGATCAGCACCAACATGGCCTCACCTCCCTGTGCGCCCACAACATCTGTTGCCACTACATCCGCAACAGCCACAGGGAGGGAGGAGGACTCTGGCGGAGAGTACCCTGCACCGCGGCAGCCTGCACCTGAGGATCCCCCCCCCAAGAAGAGGGGCCGTCCGAGGAGGCCAAACTGAGAGGCCAATGGCCAGCTACATCCCCCAGGAAGCCAACACCTGTTCTGGAACTTTTCCTCTGTGTGCAAACTGCACGCCCTGTCGATGGCAACCCAACTCGCCCACATGACATGGGGAGCTCTAGTTGTACAAATTCATCAGATGACTGTGGACTATACCCTGGACATTCCATCTACCAGGACTTACAATTCACATGGGAACTTTGGATTCCAATTGCTATGTACAGCACCCACCATCCTGTGCACCATCCCCACACCTTTTGTAAATAAACTCACCAAAAAACCATATCTGCCTCTGTTGTGATTCCAACGTGGTCTCTGTCATGGAGATGGTGATCAGAAATATGACACTGTGCATGCTGACTGCTACAGCAAGTCCAACACCGTCATGGCAGTCATGGCGACGTGACACATATGAGGGAGACACACCACTAGGGCCACACAACACATACACACCCGGGCCATATGACTCATCCCCTACACTGATGTTGCCTGGAAATACAGTGCAATGCACATACACCACACATATTCACAGTCTGTGTCAACTACAACACAGGTGCAGTAAGCAAATGTCACACAGATGTGTGACTACGGACAACGCACACCCCAAAATGTAGAACAGGTTTATTACACATTTGCTACATGTTGTTACCACTACAGATTCAAGCTAATCCCACCTGGCTGTGGCCACAAAGTCAAACAATGCAGAAGATAGAAAGTCCAGGGGTGTGTGAAACATCACCTGTAGGGGAACAACTGCTGCCACCTTGGAAGTTGAATCATTGATTCGGGGGATCCAAGTTGTTCTAACAACTCCAGCAGCACCCTGTGAAGGACAGACATGACACACACTCAAAAGCACAGAAGAACAGCACAGAATGGCAATACTCATGTCTAATACCTGTCACAAGTTAAATACACAAAAGCAAGTTAGCATGTCTACACTGTTGGCAAGTACAGACCACCTGCAAGGACACATCTCCGCATGCATCCAGTCAAGTTGCACATGGCCACACTCAAACAGTACCAGAGCACCACACACACATATCATGCAAATCAAATTCATTGATAGTACAACACTCTGGATACTCACATTCAGCTGAAGAAGTTGGTGATGAGCTGTGTGCGGACATCACCATCACCATCATCATCATCATCACTGGCATCGTGCCCCAGGCCTGGATCCTCCACAGGTGGCGGATGTTGGTCATCGTCATCCAGGATGAGAGGCAACTCCTTCCGCACTGCCAGGTTGTGGAGCATGCAGCAGACGATGATAATCTTGCACACCTTTGCTGGGGCATATGGGAGGGCGCCTCCTGTCTTGTCCAGGCAGCGGAAGCGGCTCTTCAGGAGACCAAAGGTCCGCTCAATCACCCTCCTGGTCCGACCATCTGCCTCATTGTAGCGCATCTGGGCTGGTGTCACAGGGTTCCTGAGGGGTGTCAGCAACCACGGCATGTTGGGGTATCCCGAGTCACCTACAGACAGACAATTGCACATTAGCCAACATTGAAAAGTGTGCGGAAAGCAACATAGCACAACACACACAATGGTACAAAGTCAATACACACCGACAAGCCAAGCACGCTGGTTCGGCATCTGTTACATCATCCTCGGGATGCGACTACTCCTCATCACGTAGGCATCGTGTGCAGAACCGGGGAAATGGGCACAAACATGTGTGATGGTCATGTTTGCAAGACATACCACCAGAGCATTGACAGAATGGTAATGTTTCCTGTTCCTGTATGCCTGCTCATGTGCCTGTGGTGGTACCAAAGCCACATGTGTCCCATCAATGGAGCCAATGACATGTGGCATCCTCCCCAGGGCATAGAAGTCACTCTTGATGTCAGTGAGTCGGTGACGTTGTGGGAAATAGATGAACTGGTTAAGGCATCTCAACATCGCCACCAAAACATCGCGTAGCACACGGCTGAACATAGTCTGTGACATACCACCAGTAGATGCCACAGTGTGTTGAAAGGTACCGGTGGCAAAGAAGTGTAGGGCTGCCATCACCTTCACCTTGGGGGTCAGCGCTGTCGGATACGGCCGGCCAGGCTGCAAATGTGGGTCCAACCGCACTGCCAAATCCTCAATCAGCTGCCTGGTGAAGCGGTACCGTCAGATGCTGTCACGTTCCACCATCGTTGCCAGGTCTGGGAATGGTCGATGGACAGCAGGAGCCCTGCAGTGCAGAGGTGGAGAAGTCAAGATTGTCAGTCACCCCACATATGTGCCATTCACCATACTGTAGTTCACATGCTACATCATCAGCAAACACTAGTACTTGATGTGTGTCTCGTCCTGTTTGGACACATATGGCACCCACATGGACATCATGTAACATCTCTGTTCAACATGTGTGGACAACAGGTCCCAGGGTGTGCTATGTGAAACCATTTGGCTGTGTCACAGTACCCATTTACTGCACTCACATTCCACACACATACCACAGTGACGTCTGGACAGATGCGCCACAGGCATCTCAACTCATTGACAGGTAGATTCCCAGGGAGCCTGTCTTGCCACATGGACACTGGCATGAAATAGCGTATCATGTACACGTCAGAAAAATCAAACATGACTCCCACAGGTAGTGCCCCCTGTAGCCTCTGCAGGACAGACATGGACGTCAGTGACACACACACACAACATCTAAGTCCATGCACAAACAACGTGGATGTGGAGACTGTCTCCCATTGTGCACATGGAGTCAGACATGTGAAACACAACATGCACACAGACTGCGGAGGGACATGACTATTGTGGCAATGGGCCACCCTGTGATGTACATGCTTTCACACATGAGCCTTGGGGTATGTGACATGTCATACATATACACAACCTGGAAATGTGACCATGCAACATACTCCAAAAATGAACAGTTGCACATCCCAGTGGTCATGTGCACGACACACAAAGGACCCTGTCCCCATTAACATGTGCACAGCCTGGGTGTGTCTGCCCCCAAGTGCCAGCCCAAAAACAACATGTACACACCCATACACAGATAAGGTCATGCTGCCACACATGCCTTAGATACAGTGTGGACTGGGTGTGGTGTAGTAGGTGTGCCCCAGAGTCCCTGGAAAGTATATGTGGCTGGCATAGGTTCACCATTGACCAGCATGGTGACACATGCGTGTGACCTGTACAGGGACGCATTGTACAGCAATGGTCCGATCCGTGTGCCCGCTCGGACCATTGCATTGCATGTGAGCGGGTACGCGTTGTATTGCGGGTACGCGTTGTACAGCAATGGTCCGATCAGTGTGCCCGCTCGGACCATTGCATTGCATGTGAGCGGGTACGCGTTGTATTGCGGGTACGCGTTGTACAGCAATGGTCCGATCGGTGTGCCCGCTCGGACCATTGCATTGCATGTGAGCGGGTACGCGTTGTATTGTGGGTATGCGTTGTACAGCAATGGTCCGATCGGTGTGCCCGCTCGGACCATTGCATTGCATGTGAGCGGGTACGTGTTGTATTGCGGGTACGCGTTGTACAGCAATGGTCCGATCGGTGTGCCCGCTCGGACCATTGCATTGCATGTGAGCGGGTACGCGTTGTACAGCAATGGTCCGATCGGTGTGCCCGCTCAGACCATTGCATTGCATGTGAGCGGGTACGCGTTGTATTGCGGGTACGCGTTGTACAGCAATGGTCCGATCGGTGTGCATGCATTGGCTGGGGCCTGGCATGGCAACGGATGCGTTTTTTGAATTTACAACGAATCTGATGCAGTGAATTCAGTTGGCCAGCCACAACAATGTTGCAAATTCATGGGTGTCATGAAGTTGAATATTTGAAGGATGCTGTGGGCGTGTATTGGAGCTGCTATTCCATGGATTGGCCAGATTCAGAAGATGCTACCGACTTGGACCTATCACTTTGGACACATGGGACAGTATCTGCCTCTGCAGCACACATATAATGCTGGCTGTTCCCCTGAGAGCTCACTTGCCTGCACTACATGCTCCTGGACGACATCTGCCACTACACTGCTGCTGTCTCTGCATCCTCTGGCTGCTGCAATGGCACGTACTGTGGAGAGAGCCCCAGCCTTCACCCATGAGGAGAACCAGGCCCTGCTGGACAGCCTCCTTCCACAGTACAGCAAGCTGTATGGGACACCAGGGGAGCAGGTGAGTTGGCAGTCCACTGCCTCACTAATTGTGCATGTTGCCTGACTAGCAGGATTTACAGTGCGCACACCACTGGCTAGCATGCCCACTGAGTAGTTCGCACCCCCCAAAGTGTGTAGTCACTTGCACTGAACAGGTACAGTGGAGTGACAGTGCATTCAAACAAGGTTCACTACCCATGCAATGATACCATGTAGTAACTGCTGGCAAACTGTCCCTAGCCCTCGTTGCACTGCCTGTGTACATCATATGCCCCTGTGATTGAGACATGTGTTTCCAACTGTGTGATGCACGGATATGTTGCATGTGTAGTAATGGCCTTTTCACTTTCTCATCCTCACAGGTTGATGCCCATCGGAAGCAGAACATCTGGCTGGACATCGTCCGGGCAGTCCGATCCGTGGGGGTCTACAAGCGCCGGATCCGCAACTGCCAGAAGAGGTGGCAGGACCTTCGTGGCTGGACCCGGAGGATCGCAAGGGTCCAGCTGAAGCTGTTGCCTCCTCGCAGGAGGGGCGGACACCGGTCCCTGACCCCCACATGCTCCAGATCCTGCCGGTGGTGTTCCCGGAGCTGGATGGGCAGCTGAAGGGCAGACAGCAGCAAGGAGGGGGTGAGTCTAAGACTGCACTGTGAACTCTGTCTAACATGCAATGTGCCCTCCTCTGGCCTGGTTAAACTTCCCCAATACATCAGTCTTGTTGTCCAGTACCCATGTCCCTCTATTGTAACCTGGCCACTACCCATCTGATGCGCCAGTGTGCTCCTTACGCTCAGGATAATTGTGTCACTTGGGTACAGGGTCCTAGCATTTTGCTTTGCTCAGGGTGGTGACAGACTTTGTTCCCGTGACATTGTGTTTGCCTTCATGGGTGGGTCAGTTGCTCACACAATGCCTGAGTCGTGCTATGTAGTCTGGGTGTAACTTTGATATGTGATCCACTTGCACATCTAATTCACCACATTTCCCTGGGGTATTTGCCACACCCCTATTCTGCGGGTGGGTAAATTGTCTGGGACTCAGGAGTATGTATGTCAAGTGTGTCACACATGCTTAGCCACCTGCCCACTGACCAGGGCTCATCCCTCTTGCAGGTGGAGCCGGACAGTCATGCCTACTACAGGGCATACAATACACTCTGTACTCCCACTCCCGTGTATCATCTGACATGCTGTGCTCAGTGAAATGTTGCCTCAGGTGTCTGCCTCTGTGTTGTTGTGCTGTGACTACGTTGTCGTGACTCCTGTGATGTCCTTCGGTTAGGGGTCAGCATGCCATCTGCTATTGGACCATGTGAGACAAGACTTCTGTGACTCATAGGTGTTTGATCACTTGACTGTGCAGACAGGTGTATGAGACTGTGACTTTCAGGCAGCTGTTCATCATTCACAGCACACTGTGAGGTGCTCTGGTTCAGGGAGTAGGGTTTCATGTCTCCCATTTGTCCAAATGGTGTGCAGTGTACAAATACTGGTTCAGAGGATGTGGTTAGTGGGGGATGAACATGTGCACTTGTCAGTTACATTACTTGCCTTCCCCATGTCCTAGGATAGTGACACAGTGCAGACTGTTGTTTGCTGGCTAACATGGCCATGTGACTTGAGACAGTGATGTATGACTTTGCAGGCATGCCTGTGTCATGGCATTAAACTTCCTAAGGGTGATCCTGCAGGGTGGTGACATGTGCAACAGGCACCCCATTCTGGCATTGACTTTCCGGACATGGGTGCTTCATGGGGTCTGGTGCTGGTATGCATCACATGCATTTCTGTTTAGGCTCTGGCCATCCATTTATCCAGACACCTGCACTGACTCAGTGCCAAGTGATGTGAGGTGGGCATGTTCACACACTTCACTGTGTTCTCAGCAATGTCCAAATACTGTGTAGGTGGTGCATGTGTCCACACTGGGGTCTTACCATCAGACGGGCACCAGACAGATGGGTGCAAGGGCAGGAGGGGTGTCTGTTCCATGGTTGACCATCAGACTGACAATTGGCTTCTCCTAATCTGTGTGATGACTTTTGGCAATGTTCTACTAGTGATGCCAGGGCTTGCTCTGTGATGTGCTGTACTTACTGTGGTGTGTGCGGTCAGTGCAGGTGACTGATGTTTGTCTGTTTCCCTAATTGTTTGCAGATACATCCACAGCCACAGGAGGGACAGCTCCACGGACCAGGAGGAGCAGCGGAGCCAGACTGGGTCAGCGTCCGACGAGTGGTCAGAGGGACCCAGTGGCACGGAGGGCGAGGGGAGCCACACCGAGGAGTCCTCAGCACCATCCACCTCAGCTGAGGACCACAGCAGCTCAGAGGATGACTCCCTTGTGGGGGCGGGTGTCAGCAGCCACCACACCCCAGCTACTCTGTCTGATCCCGCCACCACCACCACCACCACCGCTCTCCCATTGGCTCCCATTCCTGAGGTCCGTGGAGGCTCCCGTGCTCGGGAGCGTGTCTCCTTCAAGCCAGGCACCGCACCCCCTGCCCCTGTGTCCCCTGCTGCCCTGAGTGAGGAGTCTGTGTACCTCCTTCGGCAGCTCCATGTAGGGCAGACAGCAATGCTGACTGTCCTCCATGCACACACCACACTGTTGATACAGCTGGGGTCATTCATGGAGGGCATCTCAACGGGTATGTCTGCCCTACAGAGGAGCAATAGGTCCATGGACTCCTCCCTGACGGCAGCAGTGTCCCTCCTCCAACAGTCCCTCACCCCTCCCACCTCTGCCCCATCCACACTTCCTACCACCCTACCTGTCCAAAGCACATGCACACCTGCACAATCACACCAACACACAGACATGAGCAGCACCCACCCACCCAAAACCAAGGCAAGACGTGCACACAAGCATCCTCAGGGGACTGATTCCACACACACAGGGGATGGGGAACTGACACACACACAGGCAACCACAGTCACTGCGCAATGCTCAAGATCCTCTCCCTCCAAGACCCCTTCCCTTGCCTCACCTGCAACCCCACATACACAGCAGCTCTTCCTCTCTGACCTCGGCCTCTTCCCCTCCAATACCGCTGATCCAGCATACCGGGGGAAGAGGAAGTCCACACACAGAGAGGAGAGTACCCTCGCCCCCGGATACCCTCCCCCAGGCGCAGGCAGAGTGAGCCCCCCACCCGCAAGTCCCCCCGGACCCGGAAGAGCAAGACCCCGCCACCGCCCTGCAAGTCACCCACCCAGTCTCTCACCTCCATCCCCCAGGCCACCACTCCACAGGTTCCACCGCCACACCCTGCCCCAGGTTCCCCCACACACAGATACCGCATCCCCAAAGTGCTCAGGCCCTCCCCCCCTGCCACTTGCTCTTCCACCCCAAACCAGACGCTCTGCCTGTATGTGCCACTGGTGTGGAGACCGTGTCCCCCCTCTGTCCTGCCCAGCTCTTCTGCCCCCCTTCCACTCCCTTGGAGTCATGCACTGCGGTGGAGTCCACAACAACCCCATCTGACTCGGGCACTGCATTGGGGACCCAGCCCACTCCATCTGCCCAGCCCACTGCAGTGGTTGCAGCACCAACACCATCGGACTTGAGCCCTGCGGTGGTGCCGGCCCCCCCTGAGTCAGACACCTCCACTGCAGTTGCCGGTGACACTCCTGCACCCACCTCACCTTCCCTGCCTCCTTCTGCATCCCCTGATCCTGTCCCTGCGGTGCCTGACCTGCCTCTCGTATGCCCCTCCAAGGGGGATGTCCCCTGTTGGTACCTGTGCAGGCAAGCAAGTTGTGACGAGTAGTCACACATCACCCTGTTGGGACTGTATATTTGGACTGGACATTTGCCGTTGTTAATTTTGGACTTTTGATTTGAGTTGCACACTTGCTGAATAAAGCCTCTTTTTGTTTACTTGTGGTTAATCTTTGGTGGTACATGATGTAGATGTGTAGCATCATGCATTTGCTGTTGTAATTGTGTTCAGATCAGGTAAATGAATTTTGCTGTGATGGGCTCCATGTGGCCCATGGGATATGTGTCCTAATCTAGTCTGGATATATAGCATCCCTTGCTGCAGTCTGAGGGTGTAATGTTCAGCATTTGACACAGGGATGTACGTTTAGCATTTGTATATTACCATCTTTGTCCTACACTGTTGCACATCTGTTGGGCTTACCACTGTCCAATGTTCCTAGTACCCTGACTGTGTGCCCGTCTCCACTGGACATGCAGTTTTGCACATCAATTTTGGAGGACTCATCTGTGTATACAGTACGACTGGATTGCCACGTGTTTTGGGTGTATGCAGATGACTGACATGACACTCCCGTACCCAGGCTGATGTGAGCAGAGGCTTCTGTGTGTTGTAGTTGTTGACTCACTGACGGAGTGTCCTGCTGATATGTTTGAGTCGTGCACAGACAAGGTTTGGCACAGCGGAGCTTCCACAGGAGTGGAGTGCCCTCATGGCTGTGTGTAATCTGGTGACATTGCGTGTGCCCGTGTTGTGTGTTGTGTGAGCATGTCTGTGCATGTTCCCTTCCCTTTTCCTACACAGGCTGTGTCCCTAGAGATGTTCCTGTTTCTGATGGTTGCAGAGTTGGTATGTGTTCATCCAGCATCTTGGACCTGGTTTCTCCGTGATGTGGTTGCATGGCAAACTGATGTTCATGAGGTTGTCATCCCAGGTTGTCTTTCTTGTCAGGGCTGGGGATGTGGGCAAACGCAGATGGGACACATTCAGGATTCCCCTTGCCACTTGTTGTTTACACAAGTAATGTGATTTTGAGTTTGTGTTAGCTTTCAGTGATTGTGACGCGTTGTGTGTGTGACTGCTGCCACTCCTCAGGGTCAGAGCTGCAATGTCGGAAGTTGTGTACGTGTGTTCTTTGTGTCTCACCTTGGCTTCTTCGTTGGTGTGTGACTATGGCCAGGATCCCATTGTTTGTGGTGGATTTCACATCATGCGCATGTACGGCGTACTGTGCAGTGTGTCATGCATAGACGAGTCATGTTGAGTGGGCATGTGTGATGGGTTTCTGCACCTTAGTTCCCCCACCACCCCTGGGATTGTCATGGGTGCATGTGCAATGTCACCAGTCCATGTGAGCTTCACTGCTGCACATTGTTGCAGATGAGGGTGTGTGGTGTTGAGTGTGCACATGTGAGTTGTTGCACGGCTAGACCACTACCTCCATATTGGCCTTGGCTGGCAGGCCCTGCTGATTGATTGGAGCTTGTGTAGGTGTGATGGTAGTTTGTAGCTGAGGACACATGGCTGTGGTTCACAGTGTGATCAACATCTACCTTTGTCATCCCAGTGGAACTGTCATGCAGGCTAGTGTCTGCACAATGTGGGGTCCCTGGGGGTAGTGCTGTGGTGGGTGTGTCTCTTGCTGTGTTAGTTGCTGTTCCTACAAGCTTGTGTGACATGTGTAATTTGGGCTCCCTCTCATCTGACAATGCCAGATTTCCCACATAGGGGAATCCAATCCATGAGTTACTTGTGTGTGGCACTGTATACACATCTGTGTAATTGGGATTCAGGCCTCCTCATGTGTTGTGTGGTTGCCTGGGGACACTGGCACACACCCCCATCACCTGTAGTCTATGATAGGATGTGTGAGTCTGCCTGTTTGTGTCAGTGCATTTGCATCACTGCATTGGCATTTCTGTAATGTGCCATTGGCTGTATTTGGTTTGGTGATTTTCCCCAGCTCTCCCTGGTACTCCTGGGTCATCAGTCAGCACAATGATCATGGTTTGTATGTCCCATTGCTGCCATGGTATGGTATTTGCTCACCTGACATCCACAGTGTGAGAAGTTGGCCTGGTATATGCTGTTCACTAATTAAAGTGGACACCTTGCACCAGTACAATTCGACTCTTATGGTAGATAGGTTTAAGACAACCTTTAAAGAAAGCTATCCTAGTGGTTGCTGTGGAGAGCAGCCTTCAGGCTAAGTCTTGAAGGAATGTAAAGCAGCTTGTTTTACCACACAATCTCTTGAATCACCAAATGAAAAGACACCACACAGATATATATATCAAATATATATGTATTTATTAATAAACACTCTCTACTAATCTCTTTATGAGATTAGAAGTCAGGAACATATGTACAAGTCAAATGTTATCAAAATAAGTTTAGCACAATCGAATATCACAATCTTAGTTTGACTAGACCTAGGTCTAGGGCATCTAGAATTGAGGGACCCCAAGAACCACCCCAGGTAGTTGTAGGAGACCCACAGGGGACGGACGTGGTGACCTGGCACCGGTGCGAGTCCTGTGCGAGTCTATGCGCTCAGACGCGATTGAGATTTCAATGTTAAAGGTCCCTTGCGTGTTCGAGGCGAACACACCGATCGGTCCTTGTACGAGTCGAAGGACGCGGTTACAGATAGTGTTGCAAGGGAGATGGACGCGCTGTGTCTAACACAGACGCGAACCTTGTGCGAGTCAGTGCAATGGAGATCTCAGTGTTACAGGCCCTTTGTGTGTTCGAGGTGAACACCGATCGGACTCAGTACGAGTCGAAGGATACAGTTCTAGATAGTGTTACAAAGGAGACGGACGCGGTGTGTCTAGCACAGACGCGAACCTTGTACGAGTCAGCGCAATTGTCGCACTTAGAAAATTAGAGTTTTAGGACACTTCGAGGGAAGCTACAAGCAAGTCACTTACAGGGTAAGTAGTTCTAGGGCCCACACCCACAGGAGCACCGTAGTGCTGAAGTTACCTCACCCAGGGGAGCCGGGTGCATAGGTGTTCTTTGGTGTCGGGTCGCGGCATCGTTTTCAATGGGAGCCAGTGAAGACTTGCTGCTTGCGGCGACAGGAGAAGTGTCCGGAGGAATCCAAGCCTGGATTCAGAAGATGGGAGACCTGAAAGCAGAGGGGACAGTGTTCAAAGTCACTTGGCAGTGACTCGGGGCAAGGAAGATGGATGCCCACCGTCGTCGCAAGATTCAGGTTGTTCGTGGGTGCCTTGACTCTTCAGCCACAAGGTCCAGGAGGCGTCGACGACAACCAGGAGCTGGATTCGGTATGGGCTACGATGTCTGTAGCTTACTGCGGTGTCGGCGACTCGATTGGAGCCAACAAGCCTTGGTAACAGCACGTCTCGGGGAAAGTGTAAAGAGGCAATGGCGCAGACCAGCAAGGTCTGGGGGACTCACCCAGCAAGGGTAAGTCAGGGCAGGCCTGGAACAATCAGGGGAGCCCTTTGGTGTCTATAGAGAGTCTTCTGGGGACCCACAAGCCGGCTGGCAAGGGATCGTGAAGACGCCTCGGGAGGATTCGCTCACAGGGGCCCACGGTCACTCGGGACGTGGTAGGCCTCTGATCTTCGGAGGGATTCCTGCTGGAGGCTAGGACCACACGTGGTCCTAAGCACAAGTTCATGGAACGTTGGGAAGGGGTTGCACTCGACAATAGTGCACGGTACCCAGGGGTCGTGGTTCCTCGTTACTCTTGGAGTCCACTGGCCTCAGCTTCGCTGGGGACTCACGATGGCCTTTGAGAAGTCAGGAAATCCTCTTCTTCGGCTGCAGGGACTTCGGACTCTGGCGGGAGCGGCGTAGTTTGCGACCGTCGTTTGTAGTTTTTGGTGCCTGCCAAGCAGGGGAGTCACTCCTTGACTCCAAGGGAGATTCTTCAGTCTTCCAGAGGTAGTGGAACGTCGAAGGTCTGGGATTCTTCTTCAGAGCGTTGTCCAGGGAAATCTAGGGTGCAATGCACAGGTTCCCCCTCTTATACTAAAAGAAAGGGAGGGACTAGCTCTATGACCCTACCTATGGGAGGGTCAGGGGAGTGGGTGGCTACACCCACTTCCCTTTGTCCAGTTTCGCGCCAGAGCAGGGGCAGGTAGCCCCTGAGCCGGTTTGAACTGGCATATGCACAGAGGAGCCTTCTGCTCCCCCAGTGCAGGACTTCACAGCACTCTAAGAGTGCATCCACCCAGCCCCAATACACTAAACCCTGTCTGGAAGGTGGTCACACCCCCTTGGGACAGGATATCTATTGTTGGGCTTCCTCCACTGCGAGTGTTGGTCATCAGCAGGAGGGCAGCCCAGTGTCTGTGACTGGTGGCATCCATTTTGTGATGCCAGGGCTCTGCAGGATTCGACCGCGTTTCCACAGTAGGTACATGTCTATCCCTCTAGAAGGGTGGAATGCTACCCCCGCTGCCAGGACTGGCGGGGGGTAGTATTCCAAGATGTTTGACACCAAACACGACATGTTTCGATGCAGCCATTCCAAAGTTAGCATTTTACCGCGAGGATATAATGCACTTAAAAGTATATGGTTTAACCGCATCCACAAACAGCACCAGAGAATGGACTCTGAGAGCTGCAGAGGGGCCCTGCTCAGGCAGAGGCACCCCCTCACATAGAAGCCAAGCACCCTGCCCTCAGGATTGATAGGGCCTGCCTTAGGGGTGACTGATAGGTTTATATGTGTGTGTAGGAGAGATATAGGGGACCTATATCTCAGTGAGGGGTGCTAGCACTTCCTCACCCAGGCTGCAGTAGCAGGCCTGTGGTGTCAGATTTAGTCTGCTTCCCAGGGGTGGCATAATACATGCTGCAGCCCCTGGTAGGCCTGTGAAGTACCTATGCCCTTGGTACCTAAGGTACCATATACTAGGGACTCATAAGGTACCACAGTATCCAATCACTAGTGCACCTAGAGTGCACTCCAAGTCGTTTAGAGAGAACAGAGAGGCTGGGGCCCTGATTAGCAGGGTCCCAGCCAGACTATAGCCAGAAACCAGTGTAAACATCAGAAAAAAAGTGGGGGCAACATAAGAGGCAGATCCTACTCTCCTACACAACCCCCCCAAACGCAGGGACACTAAACTAACCTTGACCAGTTGAGTCTTCGTGTTCAAAGTGGAAATACCTTGAGAGTCCATCTGCATTGGCATGTTGGGTCCCAGGTCTATCTTCCACTGTATAGTCCATCCCCTGTAGGGAAATGGACCACCTCAAAAGTTTTGGGTTTTCTCCTTTCATTTGTTTAAGCCATAGGAGGGGCTTGTGGTCAGTCTGAACTATGAAGTGAGTGCCAAACAAGTATGGCCTCAGCTTCTTCAGGGCCCACACCACAGCAAAGGCCTCCCTCTCTATAGCTGACCAACGTTTCTCTCTAAAGGGTCAGCCTTCTGCTAATAAAAGCTACTGTCTGGTCTTGACCTTCATCATTCAGTTGAGACAGTACAGTTCCCACATCCAACTCAGAAGCATCTGTTTGGACAATGAACTTTTTGGTGTAGTCTGGACTCTGTAAGATGGGGGCAGTGCACATGGCCTGCTTTAGGTCTTCAAATGCCTTTTGACAGCTAGCTGTCCACTGAACCTTTTTTGGCATTTTCTTTGAGGTCAGATCATTCAAGGGGGTCACTATAGATCCATATCCCTTGACAAACCTCCTATAGTACCCAGTCAGGCCTAAGAAGGCTCTCACCTGTGTCTGGGTGGTTGGAGCAACCCATTCCATTATGGTTTGGATTTTGCTGTGTAAAGGCTGAACCTGGCCTCCACCTACAAGGTGGCCCAGGTACACAACCTGTCTCTGCCCTATCTGGCACTTGGTGGCCTTGATAGTGAGGCCTGCTTTCTGCAGAGCCTCCAAAACATTCCTGAGGTGGACCAGGTGATCCTGCCAGGAGGAACTAAAGACAGCAATATCATCTAGATAAGCTGAGCAATAAGTTTCCATCCCTGTCAGAACTTTATTCACCAACCTCTGAAAAGTGGCAGGTGCATTTTTCAATCCAAAGGGCATCACCACAAAGTGGTAGTGCACACCAGGGGTCGAAAATGCTGTCTTGGCTTTTGCATCATCAGCTAATCTGATCTGCCAGTAGCCAGCTGTTAGGTCAAACGTGCTTAGATACTTGGCTGAGGCCAAAGTATCAATCAGCTCATCTGCCCTTGGTATGGGATAGGCATCAGTCCTAGTGACTGCATTGAGGCCTCTGTAGTCTACACAAAACCTCATTTCTTTCTTACCACCCTGGGTATGAGGCTTGGGTACCAGGACTACTGGGCTAGCCCAAGGGCTATCTGAAGGCTCAATTACACCTAGCTCCAACATTTTCTGGACTTCAGTCCTGATACAGTCCCTGACATGGTCAGGTTGCCTGTAGATTTTATTCTTGACAGGCAGACTGTCTCCAGTGTCCACCTCATGGGTGCACCAGGAAGTCTGACTAGGGGTCAGGCTAAAAATATGTCTATACTGTTGCAGAACTTGTCTGCACTCAGTTTGCTGATGGTCAGTGAGGCTGCTTGCCAAAGCAACACCATCTACTGACCCATCATCAGGGTTCTGAGAGAGCAGGTCAGGGAGAGGGTCACTTTCCTCCCCCTGGTCCTCATCCGTTGCCATGAGCAAGCCCATGTCAGCCCTGTCAACATATGGCTTTAATCTGTTGACGTGGAGCACCCTCAGGGGGCTCCTGGGAGTTCCAAGATTCACCAGGTAGGTGACTTCTCCCTTTTGTTCAACTATTGTATGGGGGCCACTCCACTTGTCCTGGAGGGCTGCTGGGGCCACAGGCTCCAATACCCACACCTTCTGTCCTGGCTGGTATACAGTCAGTACAGCCTTTTGGTCATGCCAAGCTTTTTGTAATTCTTGGCTGGCCTCCAGGTTTTTGGTTGCCTTTTTCATGTACTCAGCCATCCGGGAGCGGAGACCAAGTACATAGTCCATCACATCTTGTTTGGAGGGCTTGAGAGGTAACTCCCAGCCCTCTTTTACCAAACACAGTGGACCTCTCACAGGATGCCCAAACAGAAGCTCAAATGGGTTGTAACCAACCCCCTTCTGTGGAACCTCTCTGTATGCAAACAACAGGCAAGGAAGAAGAAGGTCCCATTTCCGCCTAAGCTTCTCTGGGAGACCTTTAATCATTCCTTTCAGGGTTTTGTTGAAGCGTTCAACTAAACCATTGCATTGTGGGTGATAGGGGGTGGTGAACTTGTAAGTTACACCACACTCCTTCCACATTGCTTTTAGATATCCTGACATGAAGTTGGTACCTCTGTCAGAAATGACCTTCTTTGGGAAACCCACTCTGGAGAAGACTCCAATGAGGGCTCTTGCCACCACAGGGGCTGTGGTGGTCCTCAGAGAATTGCTTCTGGGTACCTGGTGGCATGATCCACTACCACCAGGATAAACCTGTGCCCAGATGCAGTTTGAGGGTCAAGGGGACCAACAATGTCAATCCCTACCCTTTCAAAGGGTACCCCCACCACAGGTAGTGGTATCAGGGGGCCTTTGTTGTGCCACCTGCCTTACCACTGGCTTGGCATGTGACACAGGAGCGACAAAACTCCTTTGTGTCCTCTGACATATGTGGCCAATGAAAATGTGGAACAAGCCTGTCCCAGGTCTTGTTTTGGCCCAAGTGTCCTGCTAAAGGGATGTCATGTGCTAGGGTCAAGAGGAACCCCCTAAACTTCTGAGGTATTACCAACCTCCTGATGGCTCCAGGGGCTGGGTCTCTACCCTCAGAATATAGGAGTCCCTCATCCCAATAAACTTTATGGGACCCACTAGCACTCCCAGCAGCCTCAGCAGCAGCCTGCTGTCTGAGGGGTTCAAGAGAGGGCAGCACTGTTGCTCCTTACTCAGATCTTCCCTAGAAGGGCCCCCTGCCCCCAAGAACTCAACCTGATCAGGCTCAAGTCCCTCTGGGGCAGTTCCTTCTTCAGGATCTGTTTCACCTCCCTCTGGGGGTGAATCTGTGATCTGAGACAGAGGGGAAGGCACTGCCTTTACCCTACTGCTCCTCCTCTTGGGAAGCATCTGGTCCATTGTTCCAGGATCCAGAGCTGGTTCAGTGTCATGCATTCTTGCTTGTGACCTGGTCACAGCAAATACCTCTGCAGGGATGCCCAACATCTCAGCATGAGTCCATAACTCTACTTCAGACCAGGCTGAAGTCTCTAGATCATTGCCCAATAGACATTCGACAGGGAGGTCTGCACTGACTACAAGCTTCTTGAGGCCAGTTACCCCTCCCCAGGAGAAATTCACAACTGCCAGACTATGGTTGGTCTTGACATTGCTTGCATTGGTCACCTGGTACATTTTGCCCAGGATGATCTGTCCAGGGTCCACAAGATCCTCTGCCACCATGGTGACACTAGCACCTGTGTCCCTAAATGCCAAAGCCTGTTTGCCATTTATTACAGGCTGCTGTTTGTATTTGCCCAGATTACTGGGGCTTACTAGGAAGGACATATTAAGGTCTCCCTCGCAAATCAGCATTGCCTGAGTGGGTACTCTGACTAGGTCAGAGTCCACTTCAGAACCCAGGGTCAACCCTACTACACCCTTATTCTGAGTACCACCTCCACCAGTAGCTGAGCTAGGGGGAACAGTTGCCTTAGGGGCAGGAGGGGTGGTGGTTTGGTCTTTGGACTTGTTCCAATCAGAAGTCCATGCCCTTTCTGTTTACAGAATTTGCACCAGGGCTTCTTTTGGCCTTTTCCCTTGTTGGATTGTGACTCCCCACCAGATGCAGATTTTTGGGGCCCTTGTGAAGACTTCTGGTCTTTTGACTTATCCCCCACCTTTCTCAGAGCCCTTAGGATCTTGCTTCTTGGTGTCACCCCCTTGGTTCTGGGGTTTCTGCCTCACCCTGGTTCTGAACCATTTGTCTGCCTTCTTTCCCAATTCTTGGGGAGAGGTCAGATCTGAGTCCACCAGGTATTGATGCAACAACTGGTTCTGGCAATTATTAAGGATCTGTTCTCTCATCATCAGATTATACAATCTCTTGAAATCAGTAACCCTACTGCCAACCAGCCAACCCTCCAGAGCCTTGGTTGCACAATCAACAAAGTCAGTCCAGTCCTGAGTCTGTGCCTTCTGGGTGTCTCTGAACTTCAACCTGTACTGCTCAGTGGTTAAGCCAAACCCATCTATCAGTGTACTCTTCAGGACTTCATAATCATCAGCATCCTCTTCTCTAACAGTGAGGAGCTTGTCTCTCCCTTTGTCTGAAAAGGAGAGCCACAAGATTGCTGCCCACTGCTTTTGGGGGACCTGTTGTACTCTAGAGGCCCTCTCTATAGCAGTTATCCACTTGTGGATATCATCCCCACTCTGGTAGGGAGGAACAACCTTGCTCAGGTTCCTATGGTCTGGAATAGATTCTCTGCCTCTAGGGACACTGTTGCTGCCACCAAGGGGTTCTAACCCCTCTCTTCTAGAAGCTCTCTGGATCTCCAGGGCTTCTCTATCCAGTGCCAACTGCTTGGTTCTGAGGGCAACTCTTGCTTCCTCATACTGCAGCAGTTTGCACATTCTTTCAGAGGAGGTCTCTCTTATGGGAAAGTATGAGTTCCTCTGTTGGACAAATTCTCTGCCAGAGTGATAAGAGTGCTCGGATTCTCTGGAAGGGGACCTATGCCTCTCATCCACTCTGTCAGTTCTCTTAGGGAGAATTCCTCTGTCCTTTTCAGGCCCCTTGAGGCCTGACCCTTCAATCACAGAGTCTTGGTCATTCTGATTTTCATCATCTGACCCAGATACTGTAATTGACCCACTCACTGATTCAGACCCATTAGCTCCTAGAGCCAATCTAAGATCATCTGCTGTCAGCAGATCTATCAGGTGGAGGGTGGAGGGACTCTGTCCTAGCCTCAGGTGTCTTTCAACACACTTGGCTCTCAAGTCAGAGAAAGCCATGTCCTTATACTGAGGCTGAGTGGATCCACTGGTTCCACCCTTTAAGGACATTCTAGTGTTGTGCAGTGTTGTACTACCTACACTAGTTTGTGGCCTACTGATACTTGCTTGAGCTGTAGAAAGGGTGTGCTATCCCTTGGCACACAGCTCTAAGTTCAGTAGAACTTATTGATACTAAGCTTGACTTTATATGTACCTTAAGTACCTATAGTGGTTTTCAGTTAGTAATACAAATAGATTTTCTGGTAAAACAATAGCAAGCTGGAATCCCACACGCTGCCACCAATGTGAGAAGCTGGCCTGGTATATGCTGTTCACTAATTAAAGTGGACACCTTGCACCAGTACAATTTGACTCTTATGGTAGATAGGTTTAAGACAACCTTTAAAGAAATCTATCCTAGTGGTAACCCTGGGCAAAGCACTACGCTACGCTCGCGTAGTTTGCGAAGTTTGCGCTACTTCGCACAACGCGAATTGCACATAGCACAGTGCAAACACGCGTAGCGTAGTGCAGCGGTTATTTTTGCTTGCTCGCGGTCCTCAACGTCAAGTTGGCGACCGCGAGCAAGCAAAATGACTATCCCGGTGAGACTTTTTCCTCGTTCGAGATCAGCAACATCAAGTTGCCGATCGCGAGCGTGGAAAATAAACCTCCGGCGAGATTCTCAACGCGGGGAGGTCAGGTTTCTCATTGCGAGTGGTCGCGTATGCTCGCGACCGCTCGCGATGAGAAACTACCAGTCCGCGTTGAGAAAGCTGCCGCTCGAGTAAAAATCTACTCTAGCGGCAGTAAAAGACAGCTCGCACTGTGCAAGATGCCGTTTTCAATGATTGCACAGTGTAGACAAGCATCCGGCACTGTGCAATCATTGTGAACAGTGCACTACGCAGTTCGCGTAGTGCTACGCGTAGCTCGCGTAGTGCGAACTGCACTTTGCGTAGCTTCGCGTAGCGCTACTTCGTGACCTACGCCCAGGCTTACCTAGTGGTAGCTGTGGAGAGCAGCCTTCAGGCTAAGTCTTGAAGGAATGTAAAGCAGCTTGTTTTACCACACAATCTCTTGAATCACCAAATGAAAAGACACCACACAGGTATATATATCAAATATATATGTATTTATTAATAAACACTCTCTACTAATCTCTTTATGAGATTAGAAGTCAGGAACATATGTACAAGTTAAATGTTATCAAAATAAGTTTAGCACAATCGAATATCACAATCTTAGTTTGACTAGACCTAGGTCTAGGGCATCTAGAATCGAGGGACCCCCAAGAACCACCCCAGGTAGTTGTAGGAGACCCACAGGGGACGGACGCGGTGACCTGGCACCGGTGCGAGTCCTGTGCGAGTCTATGCGCTCAGACGCAATTGAGATTTCAATGTTAAAGGTCCCTTGCGTGTTCGAGGCGAACACACCGATCGGTCCTTGTACGAGTCGAAGGAAGCGGTTACAGATAGAGTTGCAAGGGAGATGGACGCGCTGTGTCTAACACAGACGCGAACCTTGTGCGAGTCAGTGCAATGGAGATCTCAGTGTTACAGGCCCTTTGTGTGTTCGAGGCGAACACCGATCGGACTCAGTACGAGTCGAAGGATACAGTTCTAGATAGTGTTACAAAGGAGACGGACGCGGTGTGTCTAACACAGACGCAAACCCTGTACGAGTCAGCGCAATTGTCGCACTTAGAAAATTAGAGTTTTAGGACACTTCGAGGGAAGCTACAAGCAAGTCACTTACAGGGTAAGTAGTTCTAGGGCCCACACCCACAGGAGCACCGTAGTGCTGAAGTTACCTCACCCAGGGGAGCCGGGTGCATAGGTGTTCTTTGGTGTCGGGTCGCGGCGTCGTTTTCAATGGGAGCCAGTGAAGACTTGCTGCTTGCGGCGACAGGAGAAGTGTCCGGAGGAATACAAGCCTGGATTCAGAAGATGGGAGACCTGAAAGCAGAGGGGACAGTGTTCAAAGTCACTTGGCAGTGACTCGGGGCAAGGAAGATGGATGCCCACCGTCGTCACAAGATTCAGGTTGTTCGCGGGTGCCTTGACTCTTCAGCCACAAGGTCCAGGAGGTGTCAAGGACAACCAGGAGCTGGATTCGGCGTGTGCCACGATGTTTGTAGCTTACTGCGGTGTCGGCAACTCGATTGGAGCCAACAAGCCTTGGTAACAGCACGTCTTGGGGAAAGTGTGAAGAGGCAATGGCGCAGACCAGCAAGGTCTGGGGGACTCACCCAGCGAGGGTAAGTCAGGGCAGGCCTGGAGCAACCAGTGGAGCCCTTTGGTGTCTGTAGAGAGTCTTCTGGGGACCCACAAGCCGGCTGGCAAGGGATCGTGAAGACACCTCGGGAGGATTCGCTCACAGGGGCCCACGGTCACTTGGGACATGGTAGGCCTCTGATCTTCGGAGGGATTCCTGCTGGAGGCTAGGACCACACGTGGTCCAAAGCACAAGTTCGTGGAACGTTGTAAAGGGGTTGCACTCAACAATAGTGCACAGTACCCAGGGGTCACGGTTCCTCATTACTCTTGGGGTCCACTGGCCTCAGCTTTGCTGGGAACTCACGATGGCCTTTGAGAAGTCAGGAAATCTACTTCTTTGGCTGCAGGAACTTCGGACTCCGGCGGGAGCGGTGTAGTTTGCGACCGTCGTTTGTAGTTTTTGGTGCCTGCCAAGCAGGGGAGTCACTCCTTGACTCCAAGGGAGATTCTTCAGTCTTCCAAAGGTAGTGGAATGTCGAAGGTCTGGGATTCTTCTTGAGAGCGTCATCCAGGGAAATCTAGGGTGCAATGCACAGGTTCCCCCTCTTATACTAAAAGAAAGGGAGGGACTAGCTCTACGACCCTACCTATGGGAGGGTCAGGGGAGTGGGTGGCTACACCCACTTCCCTTTGTCCAGTTTCGTGCCAGAGCAGGGGCAGGTAGCCCCTGAGCTGGTTTGAACTGGCATATGCACAGAGGAGCCTTCTGCTCCCCCAGTGCAGGACTTCAAAGCACTCTAAGAGTGCACCCACCCAGCACCAATACACTAAACCCTGTCTGGAAGGTGGTCACACCCCCTTGGGACAGGATATCTATTGTTGGGCTTCCTCCACTGCGAGTGTTGGTCATCAGCAGGAGGGCAGCCCAGTGTCTGTGACTGGTGGCATCCATTTTGTGATGCCAGGGCTCTGCAGGATTCTACCGCGTTTCCACAGTAGGTACATGTCTATCCCTCTAGAAGGGTGGAATGCTACCCCCGCTGCCAGGACTGGCGGGGGGGTAGTATTCCAAGATGTTTGACACCAAACACGACATGTTTCGATGCAACCATTCCAAAGTTAGCATTTTACCGCGAGGATATAATGCACTTAAAAGTATATGGTTTAACCGCATCCACAAACAGCACCAGAGAATGGACTCTGAGAGCTGCAGAGGGGCCCTGCTCAGGCAGAGGCACCCCCTCACATAGAAGCCAAGCACCCTGCCCTCAGGATTGATAGGGCCTGCCTTAGGGGTGACTGATAGGTTTATATGTGTGTGTAGGAGAGATATAGGGGACCTATATCTCAGTGAGGGGTGCTAGCACTTCCTTACCCAGGCTGCAGTAGCAGGCCTGTGGTGTCAGAATTAGTCTGCTTCCCAGGGGTGGCATAATACATGCTGCAGCCCCTGGTAGGCCTGTGAAGTACCTATGCCCTTGGTACCTAAGGTACCATATACTAGGGACTCATAAGGTACCCCAGTATCCAATCACTAGTGCACCTAGAGTGCACTCCAAGTCGTTTAGAGAGAACAGAGAGGCTGGGGCCCTGATTAGCAGGGTCCCATCCAGACTATAGCCAGAAACCAGTGTAAACATCAGAAAAAAAGTGGGGGCAACATAAGAGGCAGATCCTACTCTCCTACACACAGTCTCCACAGATTATGTACATTTGTGTGTCCATAGGTGCAGATATGTGGGTCAGCATCATGATGGTCACTTCTGTCATTGTGGAATCGGCTGATTGTTGGCAATGTGGTCCCCCATGTGTGATGTTTGTATGCACATGGACATAAAGCGATGTTTCTGTGACACTGCACTGTTAGCCTCCCCCAATATATGTTGCAATGGGACACAAGCAGTACTATGCCACAGATGTTTTGGTTGTTGTGTGACCAGGATTCATCCATTCAGTTTGTCTTTGGCAGCTTTTACCATGCCTACACTTACCTTATGATCACCGTGGTGATGGGCCTTTAGGCACCATTGCCACACTGATCAAAAGGTCCATCAGCCTTGGACCCCACACTTACCTTTTGGTGACTGTGGTGATGGGCCTTTAGGCACCATTGCCACACTGATCAAAAGGTCCATCAGCCTTGGACCCCACACTTACCTTTTGGTGACTGTGGTGATGGGCCTTTAGGCACCATTGCCACACTGATCAAAAGGTCCATCATGCCTGGACCCCACACTTACCTTTTGGTGACTGTGGTGATGGGGCTTTAGGCCCCATTGCCACACTGATCATAAGGTCCATCAGCCTTGGACCCCACACTTACCTTTTGGTGACTGTGGTGATGGGCCTTTAGGCACCATTGCCACACTGATCAAAAGGTCCATCAGCCTTGGACCCCACACTTACCTTTTGGTGACTGTGGTGATGGGCCTTTAGGCACCATTGCCACACTGATCAAAAGGTCCATCAGCCTTGGACCCCACACTTACCTTTTGGTGACTGTGGTGATGGGCCTTTAGGCACCATTGCCACACTGATCAAAAGGTCCATCAGCCTTGGACCCCACACTTACCTTTTGGTGACTGTGGTGATGGGCCTTTAGGCACCATTACCACATTGATCATAAGGTCCATCAGCCTTGGACCCCACACTTACCTTTTGGTGACTGTGGTGATGGGGCTTTAGGCACCATTGACACACTGATCAAAAGGTCCATCAGCCTTGGACCCCACACTTACCTTTTGGTGACTGTGGTGATGGGGCTTTAGGCCCCATTGCCACAGTGGCCATGGTCGGCTTGTATTGTGGAGGCCACACACTTTATGTGTGACACATGTGTTAGTGGGTCACATTGTATGTTCATTGTCATGTTTAGTGTTGTAGGCATTTGACATGGACTACACACGCTTGTCATGTTGTTTGGGTGGATGTAATTTTCTGTTCTTCCTTATGTGGGAGTATGCTGGTTGTGTCATGCATTACCCATCCTATGAGTAGGGTTGGTGGTAGTGATAGGCATCCAGCCCCCCATGAGTAGGGGTGGTAGTAGTGATAGGCAGCCCCCCATGAGTAGGGGGGGTGGTAGTGATAGGCATCCAGCCCCCATGAGTGGGGGGTGGTAGTGATGGGCATCCAGCCCCCCATGAGTGGGGGGTGGTAGTGATAGGCATCCAGCCCCCATGAGTAGGGGTGGTAGTAGTGATGGGCATCCAGCACCCCTGAGTAGGGGTGGTGGTAGTGATAGGCATCCAGCCCCCATGAGTAGGGGGGGGTGGTAGTGATAGGCATCCAGCCCCCCATGAGTAGGGGGTGGTGGTAGTGATAGGCATCCAGCCCCCTGAGTAGGGGGTGGTAGTGATAGGCATCCAGCCCCCATGAGTAGGGGGTGGTAGTGATAGGCATCCAGCCCCCCATGAGTAGGGGGGTGGTAGTGATAGGCATCCAGCCCCCATGAGTAGGGGTGGTAGTAGTGATGGGCATCCAGCACCCCTGAGTAGGGGTGGTGGTAGTGATAGGCATCCAGCCCCCATGAGTAGGGGTGGTAGTAGTGATAGGCATCCAGCCCCCATGAGTAGGGGTGGTGGTAGTGATAGGCATCCAGCCCCCCTGAGTAGGGGTGGTAGTAGTGATAGGCATCCAGCCCCCATGAGTAGGGGGTGGTAGTGATAGGCATCCAGCCCCCTGAGTAGGGGGTAGTAGTGATAGGCATCCAGCCTCCCATGGGTGGGGATGGTAGTAGTGGCAGCCATCCAGCCCCCTATGGGTGGGGATGGTAGTAGTGGCAGCCATCCAGCCCCCCATGAGTAGGGGGTGGTAGTGATAGGCATACAGCCCCCCCTGAGTAGGGGTGGTAGTAGTGATGGGCATCCAGCACCCCTGAGTAGGGCTGGTGGTAATGATAGGCATCCAGCCCCCATGAGTAGGGGGTGGTAGTGATGAGGCATCTAGCCCCCATGAGTAGGGGGGTGGTAGTGATGGGCATCCAGCCCCCCTGAGTAGGGGGTGGTAGTGATAGGCATCCAGCCCCCATGAGTAGGGGGTGGTAGTGATAGGCATCCAGCCCCCTATGAGTGGGGGGCTGGTAGTGATAGGCATCCAGCCCCCCATGAGTAGGGGGGGTGGTAGTGATAGGCATCCAGCCCCCCATGAGTAGGGGTGGTAGTAGTGATGGGCATCCAGCACCCCTGAGTAGGGGTGGTGGTAGTGATCGGCATCCAGCCCCCCTGAGTAGGGGTGGTATTAGTGATAGGCATCCAGCCCCCATGAGTAGGGGGTGGTAGTGATAGGCATCCAGCCCCCATGAGTAGGGGTGGTAGTAGTGATGGGCATCCAGCACCCCTGAGTAGGGGTGGTGGTAGTGATAGGCATCCATCCCCCTGAGTAGGGGTGGTAGTAGTGATAGGCATCCAGCCCCCCATGAGTAGGGGTGGTAGTGATAGGCATCCAGCCCCCATGAGTAGGGGGGTGGTAGTGATAGGCATCCAGCCCCCTGAGTAGGGGTGGTAGTAGTGATGGGCATCTAGCACCCCTGAGTAGGGGTGGTAGTAGTGATGGGCATCCAGCACCCCTGAGTAGGGGTGGTGGTGGTGGCAGGAATCCAGGCCCCTATGGGTGTGTATGGCATTGGTGAAGCCCATCCCACCCCTATGATTGTGCAGTTGCTAGTGTACGTCATTTGTGCATCCCTTGTGTGTGTGACATATTTTAGGTACGTGCAGTTAGTTTGTATTGTTGGTGTTAGACTTACCGTCTGCGCCGTACGCGTCCGAATCGGTCCCGGTAATAGATGTAGAGTATTGGTAGGACCTGCGCGATGGGATTCATGGTTGGTTCGTCTCGTTCAGGTTTCGCGTGTCTTCGACTCGTACTCGTCGCTGGCTTGTTCGTCTCGTAGCCGTGGATCGTTTAGTAACGTGAAACGGAGCTTATGTGCGGTTCTCCCGGATGCTGAAACGTGCCGGACGTAGCGACGGGTTCGGCGCATACGGAAGACGCATCGTACTAGTCCGGCCGGAAGGTGCTGTGTATTTGGTTCCGTGCGACTCGATTCGGCATTTACGGATCCGGCTCGGGCGGAGAAAAGGAGCTGGATTGGGTAAGTTCGGCTCGCTCGGAATCTGGGCTGTTATGCGCATCGTACTTGTTCGTTCGGTAGAGTGTTCGAGTCGGTCGGGAAACACGCGTTCGGCTGGTAGTTTTTCCGGACGAATACTGTTGGGTGCGCTTCCGGCCCGAATCGGAATCGGCCCCATTGTGTTGATTTAATTGATAGGTTTATGTTATTGGTGTATTTTATTAGTCTGATGTTTTCATTCATTGTTGTTAATTTTTTTGCTTTTGGTAGTTGGTTTCCCCATATGGCAAACGCTAATTAAGAAGTTGTTAGTGCTAATTCTTTTTTTTAACTGATTTTGTTAGTTAAGGATGTTTTACATTGGATTTAATGTTGAATGCTGTATGTGTTAAATTATTATTTATTAGTGTGTTTTGTTATTATTCTATGCTTTTATATGTTTATATGTTATAATAATATCATATTATATTTATAATGTGTGTAGTGAGTATTTATAGTGTAAAAATACATTTTGGTGTAAAGATATGTTTATTTTAGTCATTTTTAAATAGTCGATATTTGTATTAAAACGATAATTTTGCTGTCTATATTTTTAATTTCGATATTTAGGACATTTTGTATATTTTTAAAGACATGTCGATATTTTCTTTTACGATATTTGTGTGTTCGATAATGTTTAAAACGATATTTTTTATTGTCGATAATATGGTTTCGATATTTGTGTATTTTTTAAAATAAGTATTGGTCGTCGATAATAGTGTTATCGATATTTTAGTGCCGATATTTTGGTATGTCGATATTTTGTCTGTCGATATTATGTCAGTGATCCCTCCTTACAATATGCACACTGATTCGGTCCCAAAGGCGTCGTATGCGGCTGCCTACTAGTGAGTGTAAGCTGTCGGGCAGGACCACCACATCCTCTACCATTCCCTCTAAATGCCTGTTGCAACAATACCTTCGTCTTCAAATCCTTATGCTTTTTCTCCGTGCTCTCTTTCTCCTCTTGGTCCCGATGTTCATAATACTGAGCCATATTCAAAATAACAGAAGGGGAAAAGGTGGACCAGGTACTTTCAGAAGCCTGTAAACGAGTCGCAATTTTGGGAAGTAAATTAGTAAATTAGAAACAAACCTGTCGACAAACAACCGAACACCCCCTTCAACAGACATATCCTGTAATTCAAAAATGTATCCTCAAACCGGGTGAAGAAATCAGACACCCTCTCATCTTTCTTTTGTCGGCACGCCGTCAACTTGTCCCAACTTACTTTCTTCGGCGGAATAAGAGAATGCATTGATGTAATAATGCTGCCTGGCAAAGCAAGTATCTCTGCTCGGGGCTTATCACCTGGCTTTTTTTCCTGATCCCATACTTTAATTTGATCCCATGTACCACCCAACTCCGCAACATGATCTTGAGTATGAACCTGCCTCCAGATATCAACCGGAACAAGAAGACCAAAAAACATTTAAATATCAGCAAGGGTCATTACAGTAGAAGAGGCAGCTTCAGTCAATTCTTTATAATAAGCAGTAGGATTTTTCCTCGGATCGGGCAAAGGAGTCTTAAGGGATAAAACTTCACTTCTTTTCCATGGAATATAAACCCTTTGCTCCTGGAAACGGGCCGCTACACCCGCTCAAGTAATATTACCTTGCTGATCCGTTAACTCTGGTATCTCTGGGTGATATATGGAATTAACTTCTCGCATTGGAAACTGCGATACCGTGGTAGGACTCTTCTCAGGCAACCTGCCCCTATAGGCAACCAACGTGGTAATGTTCCCAAAAACTTGGCCTGGGTCCAAACCACTGGTATACACGCGATCTCTAATATCGCATAAAATTTTGGGCACGTCTTCCCCAAAATGTTGCTGCCAAAGGCCAATCAACGTAGAGGACATATGTTTAAGAGCATGCTGCTGTATAAAAGTCTCATAATCTTTCATCACACCCCAAACATCCTCCAAACTGTAAATGGGATTATGACCCCACTGCGCAGCCTGAATAGCTACTACCTTCTTCTCTTCATCCCCCACCGCAGACCGTACAAAAGGGCCCATACGCTCCTTAAATTTTGTCAAATCTCTATCCTCAAATCCACATATTGGTGTCTCAACACTCAAAGATGTTGGGGGATGAAGAACCATAGAAGGAGAAGCAACAGAAGTAACAGGCACAATTGTCACTGGCGGTTGCACCGGAGACGAGAGAGCAGAGGGTATAGGAGTCGAGTCAATAGATGTACTAACAGTTACAGTTGCCACAGATGGCAAAGACAAAAAGGGATCAGAGGGTACCGTAGCCAAAGCCATTGAGACAACAGCAGTAGACACAGGGACAGTTGGAGCAGTTGTAACAGGCTGCTGTGGTAGCGAAGGAACTACAGGATATATTCTCTGCGGGGCATATGGGGAGGGGGTTGAGTGTCTAACAATTCCTCCACAAAAGTATCATTTTCCTCTTGAGCCAAATAAGATTTATCAATCTGTAATCGAAACCTTCTATCCTCACATTCATCTTCCCTTTCCGTGCATCTTTTTCCATTTTCTGTCGTCTCTGCCTAGCTGCTTTCTACAACGTTCTGAGGGAATCAAACATAGACTGTCTACTTCGTCTTTAAAATAACTGTTCCTGTAAAAACCCAATCTTTTGTTCACCAAAAGTGCCCGTCAATGGCCACTGTAACTCTGCACTGTCCCTCGTATATTTGTGCCATAGTGTACTAAACATAATAGGGCCAAGACCATGCTTCACAATTAGGGGTGCCTTCTGGAGGCGCCGGCTGGGCTTCCTCTAATCGAGCATCTGCAGAACAACAACCAAAACACGAAGAGAAAAAATTACTGATTCCAGACATTTTTAAAAAGAAAACAAGTTTGTTATTTATGCCTGACAAAACAATTGCAAATGCTTTTATCAAAAACGCTCCTCAGACCATACCAAACTCAAACCACAATGGTACCATATCCACAAAGAACCAAAACAAACTCACCTGATAGGAGTAGCATAAATGAACCGATTCTCCACTGCCGACTCTTCAGACCAAACGGTCAGATCCAAGTGTTTTGCCGTTCAGGACTCCAGTCGGGATGACCACTGGGCGATGCACCGTCCGGCAAGACGGAAGGGGCAGCTGCAAGCAGTCAATTCTCCTCATGCAGGGATCCCTGAACCGTCAGTCCGACCCGACGATAGCCTCGACCTCCTCCCCATCAGCAGAAAGGGATGGGTCACTCACCCGAAGGAGTCCCTGTTCATGCGCCAACTGAAGGAAGTGGCCCGATTCAGGTCACACGGGTCACTAATGACCACCTCTCAGCCTTCCATACCAAATGAAGAGTCGGTCAGACAGTAGAGGATACAAACCAATATCTGTTTATTCAGGTACACTCAGAGTGGAGCCCAGTCTGCCCAGTTGGTAGGAGTGCTGCAGAGGGACTGACATCAGCAAGCATAAAGATATATTATGTATATTTCAAAACCAATGAAGGCACGCCCATAGAGGAATTTTCCAAGGAGATGCAGCTAAACAGTGAAATACAGAAGATAAGTTTCGATTCAGATGCCGGGCACACATTATCTACTACTCAAGGTCGTTCTGCCCGTGCCCGCCACTAGACAAGGGGGAGAAGGCCTCTATCTAGCGAGAAAGGTATGCGCTAAAAAGAACAGTCTATTCATTTGTGAAGCAAAACCCAACCTTGGAGAAATGAAACATAACGAGAGCCATTTCTCAGAAATAGCGAATAGCGAAGGATTAATTTCGATCAGGACTTAAAATGGCACCTAAAAAGAAAATGGTGCCATGAATGCTAACTTACATAGGATAATACGTAAGCAGGAACATTTCTATTTCAACACTTTGAAGCCACTCCTCGTATTCCTATGTTATTTAGTCTAGACCTGTTCTCAAGGTCTTCAGTGTGTGCTTGCAGCTCAAGTTGCTGCTCCTGAAGTCAAATGACCTCCTGCTGGAGCATATTTGTTTCCTCCTCATGCCGCTGTCTGCCTTTAAACTCTGGTGGACTCGTAAGGAGTCTGTGTGGAACAGTTCCACCTGTGGCTCTTGCCTCAGCAGACAACAGTATTCCCTGAAACTATCACAGTGTGACGCCTCCACAGGTGAGTCCACTCAGTGCCGCCAAAGAAGGGGGGGTGCCCAGCCCTGAGCGACGCAATGGGGCCTTATAACATATGAGTTGGTGCTTTCCAAAGCCCGTAAGGCCAGTCTTGGCCTCTCCCTGCTACTCCCGATTCTCTGCGTTGACCAGTTCAGCAGGGTCCGCTCTCTTTCCGCCCCCAGGGCCTCAGCCTGATATTTTGCAGCGCAATGGGGTCCCATTCTGGATGGCCGCTCCCCACCTCCGCATCGCCAGGACCCCACCTCTCACCTCAGGGACCGACGCCGTCTGCGCCAGGCTGCTGCTGAGTTGCCGTGCAGGCAGGCTTGTTCCTCGTTCGAGAGATACGATCTCCGCTTCTTTAGGGATATTGCTGGTGTGGGGGCCAAACATCTTCCTGTCTTCTCTCCTGTAATGCACTGTCTAGCAGTAGGGTGTGGGCCTGGCTTCTCTGCCCGGAGTGTTCTGGTGTCGGTAGGCCTCTTGCCCTCTGCCCGGCTCTCCTACAGCCCATCGCCCGGAGTCACCGTTGTTGTAGGGGCCCCACTGCGGAGGCAACCACGGCCCAGTCCCGGCTGATTCCCATCCGCGGCCTCAGCATCACGCGTGCCAAAGCCCCAGCCTCCGGTCACAGGCAGCCCTCCAGGGGGCCCGGCTAGTCCCTTCCCTCATGTTAATTACTCCCTTGAGCGGCAGGGGAGGGTCTACGCAGCGGCCCTCACAGGGCCTCTAGTTGGCCAAGCGCAGGCCTCTTGGGGACCCTGCTGAGCGCGTACCCGCAATGTCACCGGATGTCCGCTTTCCTTTTCCAGCACCAGCACTGGGTCTCCGGCACCCCCGGAGCGAATTCCAGGTCTCACTAAGTTGTGGACAGGCTAATGGGTGGCTAGATTGGTGGCGGGGACAGAGAGACAGGATTGGGACGTCCTATCCGTCCACCATCTTGGCCACGCCCCCGATCATCACTTTTAGAGATAAAATAAGCTTGTTTAAAGTGATTTTTGTGCTTCAAGGGGCCTTAAATGCAAGATTTGTGGAATGGGTAAAAGTTAATTAAAATGGCCAATTTACTCACTCTGACAACTTAAAAGTGTTTCTTCACCAGGGAAGTAAATTAAATAACATTTGGAGGACTTAATGTTCAACCGAAAATGTCAGATTTTTGATGAAAGAGATAACACCCCCCTTACAATGAAAATGGTCCTTTTTCAAATGTTGCATCTTTCAACTACATCTCACATTTGTATGTGGATCATCACTTTTAGAGATAAAATGAGCTTGTTTAAAGTGATTTTTGTGCTTCTAGGGGCCCTAAACGCAAGATTTGAGTAATGGGTAAAAGTGAATGAAAATGGCCAATTGACTCACTCTGAAGTCTTAAAAGGTGTTTCTTCACCCCGGGAAGTGAATTAAATAACATTTGGAGGTATTTAATTTTCAAGTAAAAACACCTGATTTTTGATATAAGAGATAACACCCCCTTATGTCATGCTTCAGAAAGGTAAAAAATGGTACGTTTTCAAATGTTGCATCTTTCAATTATATGTCACATTTGTATGTGGATCATGAGTTTTAGAGATAAAATGAGCATGGTTAAAGCGATTTTCATGCTTCCAGGGGCTCTAAATGCAAGATTTATTGAATGGGTAAATGTGAAAGAAAATATCTAGTTTCTTCGCTCTGAGCCCTTAAAAAGTATTTCTTCACCCCGGGAAGTGAATTAAATATCATTTGGAGGTATTTAATGTTCAAGCAAAAACACCCTATTTTTTATGAAAGAGATAACACCCCCTTACGAAATGCTTCAGAAAGGTAAAACATTGTCCTTTTTCAAATTTTGCATCTTTCAAATACATATCACATTTGTATGTGGATCATCACTTTTTGAGATAAAATGAGCATGTTTAAAGTGATTTTCATGCTTCCAAGGGCCCTAAACACAAAATTTGTGAAATGGATAAAAGTGAATGAAAATGGCCAATTTCCTCACTGTGAGCCCATAAAAAGTGTTTCTTCACCCAGGGAAGTGAAGTAAGTAACATTTAGAGGCATTCAACGTTCAAGCGAAAACGCCAGATTTTTGAAGAAAGAGATAACACCCCCCTTACGACATGCTACAGAAAGGTCAAAAATGGTCCATTTTCAAATGTTGCATCTATCAACTACATCTCACATTTGTATGTGGATCATCACTTTTAGAGATAAAATGAGCTTCTTTAAAGTGATTTTTGTGCTTCTAGGGGCCCCAAACGCAAGATTTGAGTAATGGGTAAAAGTGAATGAAAATGGCCAATTTACTCACTCTGAAGTCTTAAAAGGTGTTTCTTCACCCCGGGAAGTGAATTAAATAACATTTGGAGGTATTTAATTTTCAAGTAAAAACACCTGATTTTTGATATAAGAGATAACACCCCCTTATGTCTTGCTTCAGAAAGGTAAAAAATGGTACATTTTCAAATGTTGCATCTTTCAATTATATGTCACATTTGTATGTGGATCATGAGTTTTAGAGATAAAATGAGCGTGTTTAAAGCGATGTTCATGCTTCCAGGGGCTCTAAATGCAAGATTTATTGAATGGGTAAATCTGAAAGAAAATAGCTAGTTTCTTCGCTCTGAGCCCTTAAAAAGTGTTTCTTCACCCCGGGAAGTGAATTAAATATTATTTGGAGGTATTTAATGTTCAAGCAAAAACACCCTATTTTTTATGAAAGAGATAACACCCCATTACGAAATGCTTCAGAAAGGTAAAACATTGTCCTTTTTCAAATGTTGCATCTTTCAAATACATATCACATTTGTATGTGGATCATCAATTTTAGAGATAAATTGAGCATGTTTAAAGTGATTTTCTTGCTTCCAGGGGCCCTAAATGCAAGATTTATGGAATGGGTAAAAGTGAATGAAAATGGCCAATTTACTCACTTTGAGCCCATAAAAAGTGTTTCTTCACCCAGGGAAGTGAAGTAAATAACATTTGGAGGCATTTAATGTTCAAGCGAAAACGTCTGATTTTTGATGAAAGAGATAACACCCTCCCCCCCCATTACAACATGCTTCAGAAAGGTGAAAAATGGTCCATCTTCAAATGTTGCATCTTTCAACTACATCTCACATTTGCATGTGGATCATCAATTTTAGAGATAAATTGAGCATGTTTAAAGTGATTTTCTTGCTTCCAGGGGCCCTAAATGCAAGATTTATGGAATGGGTAAAAGTGAATGAAAATGGCCAATTTACTCACTTTGAGCCCTTAACAAGTGTTTCTTCACCCAGGGAAGTGATTTAAATAACTGTCTGAGGCATTTAATGTTCAAGCAAAATCGCCTGATTTTTGATGAGAGATAACACTTCCTCCTCATGACATGCTTCAGAAAGTTAAAAAATGGTCCGTTTTCATATGTTGTATCTTTCAAATACATCTAACATTTGTATGTGGATCATCACTTTTAGAAATAAAATGAGCATGTTTAAAGTGATTTTCATGCTTCCAGGGGCCCTAAACAGAAGATTTGTAGAATGGGTAAAAGTGAATGAAAATAGCCAGTTTACTCGCTCTGAGACCTTAATAAGTGTTTCTTCACCCCGGGAAGTGAATTAAATAACATTTGGAGGCATTTAATATTCAAGCGTAAATGCCAGTTTTTTGATGAAAGACATATCACCCCCCCTTACGACATGCTTCAGAAACGTAAAAATGGGCCATTTCCAAATGTTGCATCGTTCAACTACATGTCACATTTGTATGTGGATCATCACTTTTAGAGACAAAATGAGCATGTTAAAAGTGATTTTCGTGCTTCCAGGGGCCCTAAACGGAAGAGTTGTAGAATGGGTAAAAGGGAATGAAAATAGGGCATTTACTCACTCTGAGCCCTTAAAAAGTGTTTTTCTTCACCCCGAGAAGTGAATTAAATAACATTTGGAGGTATTTAATGTTCAAGCAAAAACGCCCGATTTTTGATGAAAGACATAACACGAGATGCGTCAGAAAGGTAAAGAATGGTCCATTTTCAAATATTGCCATGTTGAACTACATCTCACATTTGTATGTGGATCATCACTTTTAGAGATAAAATGAGTATGTTAAAAGTGATTTCTTTGCTTCCAGGTGCCCTAAATGGAAAATTTGTAGAATGGGCAATATTGAATGAAAATAGACAATTTTCTCACTTATAGACGTTAAAAAGTGTTTCTTCTCCCTGGTAGTGACTTAAATAACTTTTGGAGGCATTTAATGTTCAAGCGAAACCACACAATTTTTGATGAAAGAGATAATACCACCCCCTTACTGCACACTTCACAAAGGTAAAAATTGGTCCATTTTCAAATGTTGCATCTTTCAACTACATCTCACAAATGTATTTGGATCATCACTTTTACAGATGGTTTAAGCAAATTATTAGTGATTTTAGTGCTTCCATAGGCCCTAAAGGCAAGATTTGTGAATGGGTAAAAGTGAATAGAAATGGCCAATTTACTTACTCTGAGGCCATAAAAAGTGCTTCTTCACCCAGAAAGTGAGCCAAATAACATTTGATGGCAATTAATTTTCAATCGAAAACACACAATTTTTGATGAAAGAGATAACACCCCCCTTACGACATGCTTCAGAAAGGTAAAAAATGTACAGTTTTCAAATGTTGCATCTCTCAATTACATCTCACATTTGTACGTGGATCATCACTTTTAGAGATAAAATGAGAATGTTAAAAGTGATTTCCGTGCTTCCAAGGGCCCTAAATAGAACATTTGTAGAATGGGTAAAAGTGAATGAAAATAGCCAATTTACTCACTCTGAGCCCTTAAAGAGTGTCCCTTCACCCAGGGAAGTGAATTAAATAACATTTGTAGTCCTTTAAAGTTCAAAAGAAAACGTCAGATTTTTGATGAAAGTGATAACACCGCCAACTTACGACATGCTTCAGAAAGGTAATAATTGGTCCGTTTTTAAATGTTGCATCCCTCAGTTACATCTCACATATGTATTTGGATCATCAATTTTACAGATAGATTGAGCATGTTTAAAGTGATTTTCGTGCTTACAGTGGCCTTAAATGCAAGGTTTGTAGAATGGGCAAAAGTGAATGAAAATGGCCAATTTAGTCACTCTGAGGCCTTAAAAAGTGTTTCTTCACACTGGGAAGTGAATTGAATAACATTCGGAGGCCTTTAATGTTCAAACAAAAACGTCAGATTTTTTATGAAACAGATAACACCCACCCCTTATAACTTGCTTCAAAAACGTCAAAAATGGGCCATTTCCAAATGTTGCATCGTTCAACCACATGTCACATTTGTATGTGGATCATCACTTTTAGAGACAAAATGAGCATGTTAAAAGTGATTTTCGTGCTTCCAGGGGCCCTAAACGGAAGAGTTGTAGAATGGGTAAAAGTAAATGAAAATAGTGCACTTACTCACTCTGAGCCCTAAAAAGTGTTTCTTCTCCCCGGGAATTGAATTAAATAACATTTGGAGGCCATTAATGTTCAAGCGAAAATGCCCGATTTTTGATAAAAGAGATAACACCCCCTTACGACATGCTTCGGAAAGGCAAAAATTGGTCCATTTTCAAATGTTGCATCTCTCAACTACATCTCACAAATGTATTTGGATCATCACTTTTACAGATAAATTGAGCTTGTTTAAAGTGATTTTTGTGTTTTCAGGGGCCCTAAATGCAAGATTTGTGGAATGGGTAACAGTGAATGAAAATGGCTAATTTACTCACTCAGAGGCCTTAAAAAGTGTTTCTTTACCCAGGGAAGTGAATTAAATAACATTTGGAGGTCTTTAATGTTCAAGCGAAAACATCAGATTTTTGAGACAAGTAATAACACTACGCCTTAAGACATGTTTCGGAAAGGAAAAAAATTGGTCCATTTTCAAATGTTTAATTTCTTAACTACATCTCAAAAATGTATTTGGATCATCACTTTTGCAGATAGATTGAGCTTGTTTAAAGTGATTTTCGTGCTTCCAGAGGTCCTAAATACCAGATTTGTGGAATGGGCAAAAGTGAATGAAAATGGCCAATTGACTCACTCTGAGGCCTTAAAAAGTGTTTCTTAACCCAGGGTAGAGAATTAAATAACGTTTGGAGGCATTTAATGTTCAAGTGAAAACGCTTGATTTTTGATGAAAGAGTTAACTCCCCCCTTACAACATGCTTCGGAAAGGTAAAAAATGGTCCGTTCTCAAATTTTGCTTCTTTCAACTACATCTCACATATGTATGTGGATCATCAATTTCAGAGATAAAATGAGGATGTTTAAAGTGATGTTTGTGCTTCCATGGGGCTTAAACGTAAGATTTGTGTAATGGGTAATAGTGAATGAAAATGGCCACTTTATTCACTCTGAGGCCTTAAAAAGTGTTTGTTAACCCTGGGAAGTGAATTAAATAACATTTGGAGGCATTTAATGTTCAAGCGAAAATGCCCGATTTTTGATGAAAGAGATAACCCCCCCCCCAACATCATGATTCAGAAAGGTAGAAAATGGCCTGCATCTTTCAACTACATTTCACATTTGTTCTGCTTCTGGTGATTATTACATTGTTTCTCAATACATTGAAGATTTCAGGTTTTCAGTTTCAGTTTACCTTCTGATGTGATCTTGTTTATGTACAGGGCACCCATATTGGCGATATCAGGGTAATCAAATGTAGGGAAATTGTTCACCTTTATTGATTTGTGAGTCAAATTATTCTTTAGGTTCATTGCCATTCAGGTCTTTAAACCTCTGTCACTCAGAGGTGAAATGATACACACCACGGGACAACTGCTGCAGCGTGCAGTGAAAGATTGTATGGTGTAAGCTGACAGACATCATCGGGTCTTATTTTTGAGATATGTTTAGCTGTGGATGCCTTCCTTCCCAAATGTAAGCTTTTACCTCATGGTTCGCATGGTCCATTCTCACTAACAATGATTGAGTGTTGCAGATAGGAGATAGGAGATAGGTCGTATTAAAAAAATTCTAATTGAACCTTGGCACCACCACTGTTTTGACTGTTTAGATGGTGCATGACAAGAATCTTGTTTAAAAAAGATTGAGTTTCATAATGATCAAGTCAAAAATATCTTCAATACAAGTATATTTAACAATAGAACATAGAAGGTAGGAATATCATTTTTTATGTAGATAATATAATTTAGTTTAATATACTTGTATCACATATTGATTTTTAATTAATTTAATACATTTAATTTATATTCATCTTAATATAAATTTTAGGTGTTAGTACTTTTAAAGTAATTGAATTTGTTAGTATAGTTGGTAATTTTTAAATTTAATTAGTATTTATAATTTAGTATTGCATTGCTGGGTTGTGAAGAATAGGAGGGGAAGTTATTTAAATAATATATTATTGTTTTTTATTTTAAATTTCTTTAAGGCCCATTACGATACCGGGCGTAAAAAAATCTGCCACCCATGAAAGCGGCAAAAATCCGCCCGCCTACACCGTCTGAATACCGACCCAGCAATAATGATGCCTCGAACCGAAAACCGCCAGCGGCGGAAAAAACACACAAAATACCGCCCGCCCTTGCCCGAGTCGGAGTCAAACCGCCCGCCACGGACGGAAAGACGCACGACAACACAAAACCGCCCGCCCTCACGGCCGAGACACCGCACGTGAAATTACGATCGCACCGACATGAGCGCGGAAAAACAACAAATACACCGCCCGCCAGCGTAAACAACACTGAAGAAAATGGACACGGCAGAAGCCATGGCGGCCACGTCCCTGCACAGAAACAGCCGTGGACTCAAACAAACACACACAACATGGCAAACAAGTCCACACAGCAACCCACGCACAAATACACAGACAAAGTACACATCCCGAAAACACACCACCCCTGGACAAACAAATAAACTACAAAGCCCAGAACACCAGCCACAACACACCTGAAAACAACAGACCATCAGGACACACCCAAACAGGTAAGTACAAAAGCAGCCCCTCCACAGGCCACAACCCCTTGCAACATTGCAAAGCAGAGAGGAGAGGAGAGGACACAGTGACACAGCAAGGACAGCAGCACACCACAGATACGCACACATCACACCCACCACCACCACCACCACCAAACACCGGCACCACAAACCCCCTGCACATCACACATCACACACCGCACCAGCACCACAAACACCATGGCATCATACAGAATGCCCAAGTTCACTTCCACTGAGCTGACGGTCATGGTCGATGAGATCGTCAAGGTGCACACACAAATCTATGGCAACCAGGTCCAGCACACACCACTAGCCACCAGAAACAGAATGTGGAACAGAATTGTAGACCAGGTCAATGCAGTCGGGACCGTACCCAGAAACAGAGGAGAGTTAAACAAACGGTGGAACGACATCAAAAGCCTGGTCAAGAAGAAGGAGAGCAAGAATCGAGAGCTGGCTGCCACGACTGGCGAAGGGAATCCCGCGCATTACAAGACCTTCAAAGCGTGGGAGGAGAAGGTGCGAGTCATCATCCATCCGGAGATCCTCACCGGATTACCAGGGGGAGTGGAGGCCGGTAAGTACAAACAAATGTATACCAGCACACCGCTATGTACTCACATGCACTACCACCATGCCATAGCTCCGAGGGACAAACACCCCCATGTCCAGTACACAATACACAACACATCACTCACACATGCAACAGGCACCACCACACACACAGCCCAAACATATCAACTAACAAAACCATGGGGGCATGTGTACACCCAGCCAGCCACGTAACTACCAACAGGTCCCCTAGTACTCCAGAAGCGCCACAACGAGCACCCCCCACACCCATGTGGCAGCCGTAGCTGCACCAACCGACAAGTAACAGGTAAGTAGCCGTAACACAAAGGCAGTGGGTGGGAGGGGGGACAGCTGAAGTACAACACACACCAGGCCCCTAGTTCCACAGCACAGCAAGGAGGAGCACAGCCCACACCCCACACCCACGTAGCAGCCACTGCAGTGCACACCGGCAGCCGACAGGTAGACATCCCGCCCCAGGACAAACGGTGTCAGTGGGTGTCCAGCCATCACCACGACCCATAACACCGCCCCCACCCGCACAGACCTGCAACATGGAGCACCCCCCGCCCATAACCATGTTGCATCCAGTCCAGTGCACGCTCAAAAACAACCTGCAGGTGGGAAACTGGACAGGGCGGGGTGACTGGAGGCATGAGGACTGAATTACGACTAACACATGGGACATGTCAAGTAGCAGAGGAACACGCAGCACTGCTCCCTGTCACAACCATGTGAACAATGTGCACACGGACATGAACCACAGAGTCACACCCCACATGACCCATCACAGACACAGCAACACCCAAGGAGCCACGTCTGCATGCACAAGTCACACTGATTACAGAACCACACGGCAGGCACAGTGCAACCCATCACACACAACTGCAACACCATCGAAGTCCTGTCCATGTAGCCCCTACTGCCTGTCAACCACACATCCCACAACTACGCCCATGTAAGACATACCACACTAGACGCAACAGCGTGGAACAACATAAATGCACACGAACACCACTGGACCCATCAAACACACAGACACACAATGCACATACAACATACCATCCATCTCATCCGTCAGCCCCAGTCACATGAAAGGTATGTCATCCGAACAGCTGGTCCACATACAGTAGTCACGCAAAGAAACATGCCCATGACAAATCATGTGCCAGAAGTGAATGAAGCGCACGTCACACTGTGAGCAACAACACACATAACATGGGCCACACCCCCGAGCACTGCATTGATGCACATGGCACAGGGCAGCACGCACACCAAGGAATTGGACCATCTGCAATACGTCGTGTGGCACACAACCATCACTCACTCATAACAATGCGTCCAATTACATGGCCAGAAATCACAACAGACAGCAAATATGCAGGGTATGTCAGACATACACACACCTCAGACCATGCACTGTCATGTTGCCACAACACATGTCACGTTCTGCACCCATGGCTCACAGTATGTACCCCCAAAGCATAGTTCATCTCAAATGCGTTTCAGGGGGCTGACCCCCATTATGCCATCTGCGTTTCTAAGCGTTCCATATGAACCCCCAAAGCATAGTTCATCTCAAATGCGTTTCAGGGGGCTGACCCCCATTATGCCATCTGCGTTTCTAAGCGTTCCATATGAACCCCCAAAGCATAGTCCATCTCAAATGCGTCTCAGGGGGCTGACCCCCATTTTGCCATCTGCGTTTCGAAGCGTTACATTTGAACCCCCAAAGCATAGTCCATCTCAAATGCGTCTCAGGGGGCTGACCCCCATTTTGCCATCTGCGTTTCGAAGCGTTACATTTGAACCCCCAAAGCATAGTCCATCTCAAATGCGTCTCAGGGGGCTGACCCCCATTTTGCCATCTGCGTTTCGAAGCGTTACATTTGAACCCCAAGAGCATAGTACAAACCAACCTCCACGATGGGTCTGGAGTCCGCATACACCAGAGCCACAAAAAGCAGGAGCACAGCAACACACCCATCGGCATTGCCAATCCGTCCCATGCCACATGTCCACAGCACACAGTCCCATTGGCATGCCCACACAACAACAAATAGCACAGCCACACACACGGCTCCGGGAAACCTGTGCACGACTGTGCACGAACTGTGGATGTCAGACAACCTATACATACTTTGTCATGTGCAACACAATAACATATCTCATTCCCCCCACAGGTGACGAACTGCTGGATGCTGGAGATGGAGACAGCAGCCAACACAGCCAGCCTGCAAGCCCCCAACAAGGACTCACGGATGTGGAGGATCTGTCCTCCTATTCGGACACGGACCACCCAGCAGGCCCATCTGGTGTGGCAGGGCCCAACCGCACCCCAGGCACCCTCCCACCCACCAACCCATCATCCAGGGCTGATGACCACCCACAGCCCCCTGCTGCCACTGTCGTAGCAGCCACTACCACTGTTGTGGCGGCCACTCCCACTGCCGCAACCACCACCACGTCATCACTGGCCCCAGCCCCAGCGCAAGTGGTGGTCCGGCCGACTGGGTCCACCCTGGGAGCCACAGCGAGGACCGTGGTGAGCAATGTGGCTAGTGGGCAGGTCGGTGGCAGCAGTACTGGTAGGAGGAGCAGGGCCAGGCCAACGCCAACTGTGCCTGGGAGCCAAGCCCTGCCGCCAATCGACAGAGTCCTTGGGGCCTATGAAGAGGCCCAAGGCGAATGGGCCAGGTCGGCAAGCGACACGCGGGAGGTCCTTGCGGTGTTGAGGTCCATGGACGCCCACATGGCCCAAATCGCGGACCTCATGGGCCAGCTGGTGGTGGGGGGAGGGCACAAGCAAGGCCAGCAACACCACCTCCGCCACCACCTGCTGTGGCGCAGGTTCGTGCAGCATCGCGTTCCCCTGCGTCCACAGCGAGTGAGCACTCCTCAACCACCACCAGCGGAACATCAACACCCCCTACCAAACGTGGAAGGGGCCGTCCGAAGTGGAAACAGGTGTCCAGAGAGGACTTCGCCCGCACCAAACGCCAGTGAGTCAGCCAGCCACCTTGACCACCTACTGCATTGACTTGGAATACGATCCTAGCCCACACTGCCATGTGAATGGCATGTGTCTGTTGGACTGTGGACATAGAACTCCATGGGTACACCTTGACCATCACGCAGCCATGACCGTCAACTCATTGTCACAGCATGCACCACATTTGTCATCACCTTGCACACAATCACATGTCACCGCTGTTAATAAATACACCTTGATCACAATCGGCTTAATGTGTCCTGGGTTTATTCCACGATGTGCAATCGCCACCATGAGCAGAATAGCATCTGCTGTGTGGCATGTCGATGGGACAGGAGAGGCTGCAGGGACCTAGGGGTGAAAAACAGAACAAGAGTACATTCAATGAGTGTGTCACACACTCATCACACAGTACTTGTCACCAACTACAAGCAATGCGCACACATCTCAGAGAGCAACAGGGCACAATGCTACAGCCACTGACAGTGGCATACCAACCTGGACATGGACCATTGACACACAGCACTCAGTGAACAAAAGGCCCCAGTAACAGAGCACACATACACCTGCACAACTACAGCTACATCAGCCGTCGTACATGGTCACTCATCGTCAAGTGAAGTAGCGGGCGATGAGCTGCTGACGCACATTCACAGCTTCATCCTCTCCACTGTCCTCTTCACTGGAGCTGTCCTGGTGTGCAGGCTGGGGCCCTGGTTGATCTCCGTCATCCACAATTAGGGGGATCTGCTTTCGAATGGCCAGATTGTGCAGCATGCAGCACGCCACCACTATCTGGCACACCTTCTGTGGGGAGTACGCCAGCGCACCCCGGTGCGGTCCAGGCATCTGAACCTGGACTTGAGGAGGCCAAAGGTACGCTCGACCACACGTCTGGTCCTCCCATGTGCCTCATTGTAGCGGTCATCTGCTGGGCTCCGAGGATTTCGCAATGGACTGAGCAGCCAGGGCCCATTCGGGTAAGCCGAGTCACCTGGGCATGAGGGACACAGAGAACCATTGCAATTCAAACAGAACAGTAGACAGCATCCTTAAGCCAGCACGCTACACAACTCCACATACTCACCGACAATCCAGCCACGGAACTTTGCACACACGTGGGAAATGACCATGTCCGCAAGGCACACCACTTGCACATTCAGGGAGTGCGTGTGCTTCCGGTTGCGGAAGAGCTGCTCAGTGGCCTGTGGTGGGACAAGGCCAACATGGGTGCAGTCTATGGCACCAATGACGTGTGGGATCCGTCCAAGGGCATAGAATGCACCCTTTACTGCCGCCAACTCACGTGCCCTGGGGAATCGGATGTACCTGTTCCTGTACAGCATCATGGCTGCCAGTACATCCCTCAGCACCATGCTGAACATGGGCTGGGACATCCCACCTCCACTGCCCACTGTGTGCTGGAATGACCCAGTGGCGAAAAAATGCAGTGCAGCCATCACCTTAGCCGTGGGGGTGAATGCTGTCGGATACACCCTGCGAGGACGGAGGTGGGGTTCCAACATGGCACATAGTCGATGCAGGGTTGGTCGGTCCAGACGAAATTTCCGGATGACCTCAGAATCCGCCATGTCCGCCAACAATTGGTAAGGGCGGTAAATGTTTGGTCTCCGCCTAGGAAAGATGGAAGTGGACACATGTCAAAGCAACACGCCACATGGCATTTTCACATACACACAACTGATATGACAGAGCAAGAACATGAGTCACAGAACAGCTGTCATGCAGGGACAGCACAGCCACAATACACTTACACAGGTCTCCCACCAATAGCAATGGGCAGTGACACAAACCATTGCTATGTGCATGCACATGGGGATCCAGGCCTCAATGACCTGTGAGGCGTGCTGATGGGGACTGACTGCATATTCGGCAAGCGGCAACACCACGGCAACATGACTGGCTGCTGTGCATCACACTGCTTCCGAGGCCGGATGAGTATGGCACACACCAACGACGATGTGGGCACAGGCTGAGCGGCCAAGACAAGTGGGACCTGTGGCACGAGGGGATATGAGACAGTCATTGGTGTCACCACTGCACCCTATGTGCAGCACTGTACGGATCACACCTCCAGAAGCATTGTCAGGTGTACACATTGACAGCCCCATGCCAACACGGCTGTGTGCTTGCAAATACACATCACATGTGACACGTAACCTTGCACGTGCCAAGTGGCAGATGTACATAGTGAGAGATGACATGCGTGTGCATATGCGTATACCATGCACCCATGCCAATGTGCAGATGATGACATGCTAACAGACATGTGGGGGCCGGCCACTGGCCGTCCCTGCCTATGCACACGGCATGTTGTGGCCCCGTCCATTGTGCACCTGCACCCACACGCACATCATGGCCACACCTGCAGATGCAGTGCGCACATCATACTGTGTGGTGCACATGGCATCAGCGGACTGTCACCAACATGGGCCAGGCCATTACGGCCAACTCCGATGACCCTCGCGGTTGCACCCTGCGTGTTCCACTATGGAGGTCGGCGTCCCGGGCCAGCTGGGTGCAGGCCAACGTCTGCAATTGCCAATGCAGGTCTCAGTGCACTTGTTGCTCGTGTGTATGTCAGGCTGGGCCATGCTGCCCCTCTCAGTCCCAGCAGGCCTGGCCTGCACATTGACTGCACAATGCCAGTAGGTGACAGCACCGACTGCCTAGTGGGTTGCATGTGTCTCCTGTTCAGGACCCTCCAGATGGGCACTAACTCAGTACTGACTATTGGACACACCATATCTCGTGATAGGGATGTGTGTGTGGGATGGTGGCACTGAATGTGACCTCCGTTGCGTGGTGGGCCATGCACAGGGCGAGTACGTCGATGATTGCGCAGTGTTGGTCACAGTGGGTGCACCCACACAGATGTGTTGCCCTATGTTCATTTTCTATGTCCGCATGATAATGGACTGTAGATGTGGGCAGACTACACATTGGTCGATGTGCTGTCAATTTGAATGTGCCTTCACACCAGGCACAGCTGCCCCTGCACATGTGACCCCTGCTGCACTTGCTGCTGGGTCTGTGGAGCTGATGCACCATCTGTGCGTGGGGCGGACAGCTCTCCTCACTTCCGTCATTGCGCATGTCATCACTTTGCCGCAGGTGACATGGATCATGGAGGGCCCACATGTACGCGTGGGTGGCCTCAACAAGTGTGTCCAATGGTTGTCACCCCCAGTCAGTGCTTCGAATGTGAATGATGTTGTGCTGGTGCTAATTTCAATGTGGCGGGTGGGCGGGGCTAGGTGCGGGCTTACATGCAGGACATGGGAGGGTGATCGGATTAGCGACTAGTTGCAATACACACGGGGCACGTCTTTTCCTGTCCACATCAGGGTCATTCCTTGAACTCACTGACAGTAATACAGTCGTCTTTGTCCCTGTCCTCATGGCCTCCCCTCACTCCCCCAATATGCATTTGCACCTGTGGGGCTAGCGCATGCAGATGCAGCCCCAAGCTCGCCCCGGAGAGGCCAAGGAGTGTATGTGTGGGTCCATTTGAACGAGTGGTCTGTCTCACGGCATGATGTGTGGCGGGACGCCGTCCACCTGCGTGGTGCCCCGACTCGAGACCCGGGCAACATAGACAATGCATAGCAGTCTCCGCAGTCCGGATACACCACCTGCGACACACAGAGGCTGTAGCTGCCCTAGCGGCCCATGCCGCGTCCATCTGGGGCTGATGGACCCACACATTCACTCTTTTGCCTCACTGGGGCGGGCTCGGAGGTGCTTGCGCACGCGCTGGCTTCTCTGTTGCAACGGCATGTGACGTGTGTGGAGATGTAGGCAATGGGTGGGATGGTGCGAGCCACCTTCCGTGACGTCACTCCTGCTCGTGATGTGTGCGTCCCCCAATACTTCCATATGACTTGAGCCATGCTACACATTGAGGATGTTTTGCCTGCGTGATGTGTCCCGGAGGAGCGCGCCGAGTCCTCTCCCCCACCATGCTCCACTGCCATCCTGTGCCCTGGATTGCCTGTGCAGGTTGACAATGTTGGGGATACACCTGGTTGGCAGGGGCTGTGTGTGCCTTGTCAAGGGCCTGGCGGGCGCACAACAGGATCCAGCTTGTCCACAGAGGGTGGGCTGACGTGTACGCCTGATACCGCATTGTTCGTGTGCCCGGCTGCTGTGCACACACGTGTTCACACCCCCCCGACAGGTGGCCTTTAACATTGCCCAGGGAAGCGGTAATGTGCAGTTCCGGACCCCTCCCGACACAGCGTGTTTCAACTTTGCATGTGCGCATCTACTCGTCACACCCACCCACCTGAGCGAAGCGTCACTCCGCTTCACACGACACATGTGTGTCTTCCACAGTTGTGCTACTCATTTGCGTTGACATCCAATGACAGTGGACTACATAGTCATGTCACGACTGCCGTGTACATCACACACTCTCATCATCTCACATTCGTACTTGTGAAAGGAATCAGCAGAGACAGTTTCTTTCTTCAAACCATGTATTGTGACTTATGTCCTCTGTGATGCAGTATAGTGGACACTACTGGCAGCGGTATGCATGTGGAGGATATACTGAGCATGATTACACATAGCTAAGGGTGTAGGGGTACATGTGATTAGCTGTTGCATGTGGGATGTGGGCTTCAGAGTTACATCTGCTTGGCCGTTGCTGTGCTAATGTTCATTTGCAAATAGCTGCGGTGCTGCGGACTTTGACACAGATGGTATACATTTAGCCTACCAGACCGCTTGGCATCATGGGCACAGTCCATCTCAGTTCCATGTGACAGGTGTGCTGCTGTTGTTACTCATGCACGCGTGCGTGTGAGTTGACATCAGGGCATGGGCTTACGTGCATGCAACGGCGTCCCACTTGTTGTTGCCATATGGTGGCTACTGGACATGTCACAGTCACTGGGGTCGTGTTGTTGTTGTATGCACTTGTCGTCCATGCAAAGGTCCTGTTACGGGATTTCCGGGGAGGGGGAGAAGGGGTGCAGCTCTCACATACTCCAGCCGGGCGATTCCTGTCCACTGTGCGGTGCATATGTCCATGGGCGCAGGATCCATGTCATGGCATAGTTGTACGTGCAGTTCTGTCCATGTGGGTGCGATACACATATCCCATGCCACTGCCTCCCCCGATACATGCAGAGTTCCTGGACGTGATGGGGTACAGAGTGCATGTCCCGGACACATCCGATGTCATGGCAGTGTCGTTGATGGTGTGGTATCAGTTGCAGGTCGTTTGGTATGGCTGTTGTAGTGGTTACTGGCCAGTCCGTGCGGAAGCTAAGCATGGGTACAGTGTCGGACATCATGGCTCAATTGGGGGATTGCGTCGGGGTCCTACGAATTGACAGGTTGACAGGTATGCGATGGCTTCCTGCAGGGCTTCCATTTCATTGGTGGTATACATGTTTGCCAGCCAATGTAGCGGATGGTGGCTGTCACGGTGTTGTTCGTAAGTTGTCCCTTGTAGGAGCATGATGGGGCATGCTGGGTGACATTCGATGTAGCTGTGATCCATGATCCGTCGTGTGGAGGCACAGTGGTCCCATTGCAGTGTGGGTCCGATGTTCGCCACATACGCCATGCCCCCATAGGCTGAACAGACCCTGTCGTGTGCGTCCAGAGGGTGGAATAGTGGTAGCAGGTCCGCCCTTGGACATGCCGGGTTGGAGAGGCACAACTCCACAGGATGGTGGAAGGGACACCTCCGACAGTAGAAGACGGGTATGACGCAGCTGAACAATGCGATGCGGTAAGTCAGTCGGTAACTTACGTTCAGCAGGGATAGGGGTTCGCATCCCATTATCTGTATCAGGTTGTGTTTGTACAGCTTGACCTGTCTGGCGTAGTTGGGTAGGTGTGTTGTAGGTGCCATTTTGCTGCGGGGCGATGTGGTGGCGTGCTCCGGCTGTGTGTGCAGTCTGCAGTGTGCAAGCTCCGAGGTTGCTGTGAGGTCTGTGATGGTCGTAGGGGGCAGGACTTGTGTTCTGTTAGCTTGTGCGGAGGACACGGGCCCTCATCCCACGTGCTTCTCTGAATGTTCAAGGTCAGTGGTGTGTGACTCCTTCCAGATAACTTGCATGGGAACGGCATGGGGGAGTTTTATATTTTTTCTTTCCCGTTCGGTATGTTCTTAGGTGATATGCGCTATCTGCCCTGTGGTCGGTTTCCTCTGCATGCCTGTGTTGGTCTTTTTTGGGACAATGGCTGTATTCTCCGGCTTGTTTAGTCGGGTTGTGGTTTCGGAGTTGGAATGGAAGGTCATTCAGTGCTGTCTGCTCTCCCGTGTGTGGGCGGCAGGCTGTGTTTCCGCTATGCGTTGGGCCTTGTGTGTGGGTGTCATTCTTGGGTCCACCTGTTGTCGGTCCCCGGGCTCTTTGGTGTTCCGTTTTGTATGTCTGGTTCATGGGTGCAGGGTGGTATGGGTGTTTCTGTGTGGTACTGGCGTACCTCTTCCCGACGGGGCCCATGTTCTGCTGGGTGGTGTTGCCGCCGCTGTGTGCTTCGCCATGTTTGTCACACAGGGGTGTGTCCTGATGTTGCGTGACTTCACTGACATGTGGGCGTCGGTTGTGTGACGTTGGGTGTTGTCCGTGAATTGGGCGTTGGGGACATGACTGTGGCAGGCCTGTCACGTGTCATGTGCGTTCTGGGTGTGGCTGGTGTGTGTGGTGCTTGGTTGTGTCCCTGTGTTGTTTGTGTGCGACGCATACATGGCGTTATGGTTGGGCGCTGAGTTGTGCGCATGTGTGGCTGCGTCATCGCCGCTGTGCTGCGGTGCCGTGACGGGGTCGTTAGTTCCTGGTCCCAGGTGGTGTGCCCATGATAGTTGCGAGATGTTGCAATTTGCCCTGTGTTACATTTGTGGGTGCAGTGGTGGATGTGTCTTGTCCACGCAGGGGTGTTGGGGGGTGCCATGTCCTCCTTTTCCGCACTTGCACTGTGTGCGCTGTTTGCGTGCCCTTGTTGTGTGTGTGCCTACCTGCGTCTCCGCGGTACGTTGCCTCCTTGGTGGTGCATCAGGTATAGCATGGGGAGGGCCTGCAGTGCTGGATTCATGCTCGGGGGGTCGCCTCTTCGGTGTCTGTGCTCGGCGTTCGGGTTTCCGCCTCACTTTCACGTGCGGTGTCTCTTAGCCGTGGGAGCTGTTTGTTTGCGGCATCGTAATTTGTACGCCGGGCGGTACGTGATTTCGTCTGGCGGTGTGTCTCCATTGGGCTGCGCCGCTACGTGAGCGGGCGCACTTTGATGGCGGACGGCGTCGCTGGCTTGCCGGCGGTGTTTGGCTGCCTTTTCACATCGTAATTTGGCGGGCGTGTGGGCTGCGGCATGCGGGCGGTAACTGGTGGTTTTTGCATCCACCAGCACGGCGGTGGTGCTTCCGCCCGCCATCCTAATGGGCCTCTTTATGTTGAGTATTTAGCTAATTATGTTAATTATTTAATTGATTTATTGTTCAATGCTTTAAGTGTATTTTTTGATTTTTTAACATATAAGTTTATTTTAGTGTTCTTTAATTATTTATTCATGAGTACAATGTATAATTTAGTGAAATGTAGGTTTTGAAGCAGAATTGGGTGGGAGGCTATTCAAATTTTAAACATTTTTCAGCAAATTATTTTTTATGTTAATTAGGGGCACATTACGATGGCGGGCGGAAGCACAACCGCCGTGCTGGCGGATGCAAAAACCACCAGTTACCGCCGGCACGCAGCAGTCCACACGCCCGCCCAATTACGATGCGAAAAGTAGGCCAAACACCGCCGGCAAGCCAGCAACACCGTCCGCCATCAAAGTGCGCCCGTACATGTAGCGGCGCAGCCCAACTGACACACACCGTCCGACGAAACACGTCCCGCCCGGCGCATAAATTACGATGCCGCAAACAAACGGCTCCCACGGCCAAGAGATACCGTACGACAAACCGAAGCGGTAACACGGACGCCGAGCACGGACAACGAAGAAGCGGCTCCCCGAGCATGAATCCAGCACTGCAGGCACTCCCCATGCTCCTGCTGATGCACCACCAAGGACGCAACGTACCGCGGAGACGCAGGTAGGCACACACACAACAAGTGCACGCAAACAGCGCACACAGTGCAAGGGCGGAAAAGCGGACAACCCCCCACCAGCGCGTGTACACTACACATCCACCATCGCATCCACATATGACACACAGGCCAAATCGTAACATCGCAGAACACATGTGTACACACCACCTGGGACTAGGAACCAACCACCCCGTCACGGCCCCAAAGCGCCGATGACGCCGCCACACATGCGCACAACGCAGAGGCCAACCGCAGCGCCATGCATGCGTCGCACACAGACACAGGGACACAACCAAGCAGCACACACATCAGCCCCACCCCGAACGCACATGACACGTGACAGGCCGGCCACAGACATGTCCTCAACGCCCAATTCACGGACAACACCCAACGCCACACAACCGACGCACACATATCAGTGAAGACACGCAACAGCAGGACACACCCCAGTGTAACAAACATGGCGTAGCACACAGCGGCGGCAACACCAACTAGGAGAAGCAGGGCTCCTTCGGGAAGAGGAACGCCAGTACCACACAGAAACACCCATACCACCCTGCACATATGAACAAGACATATAAAACGGAACACCAAAGAGCCCGGGGACCGACAACAGGTGGCCCAAGAATAACATTCACACACAAGGCCCAACGCAGAGCGGAAAGGCAGCCTGCCGCCCACACAAGGGAGAGCAGACAGCACTGAATGACCTTCCATTCCAACTCCGAAACCACAGCCCTACGACAGAAGCCGGTGAATACAGCCATTGTCCAAGAATAGACCAACACAGGCATGCCGAGGAGACCGACCACAGGGCAGATAGCGCATATCACAGAAGCACACAACGGACGGGGAAGAAAGAAGAAAACACTCCCCCATGTCGGCCACATGCAAGTTAATTGGAAGGAGTCACACAGCACTGACCTTGAACTGTCTGAGAAGCATGTGGGAAGAGGGCCCGTGTCCTCCAAACAAGCCAACAGAACACAAGTCCTGTCTCCCTACGACTACACAGAGCTCACAGCAACCCCGGAGCGTGCACATTGCAGACTGCACACACAGCCGGAGCACGCCACCTCAACGAACCGCTGCGAAATGGCAACCGCAACACACCTACCCAACTACGCCGAACAGCTCAAGCTGTACAAAACCAACCTGTGCCATACATTGGGATGCGATCTCCTGTCCCTGCTGAACGTAAGTTACCGACTGACTTACCGCATCACATTGTTCAGCTGCGTCATGCCCGTCTTCTACTGTCGGAGGTGTCCCTACCAGCATCCCGTCGAGATATGCCTCTCCAACCCGGCATGTCTGAAGGCGGACCTGCTACCACTACTCCTCCCTCTGGACGCACACGACAGGGCCTGCTCTGCCTATGGGGGCATGGCGTATGTGGCCAACATCGCACCCGCACTGAAATGGGACCACTGTGCCTCCACACGACGGATCATCGATAACAGCTACATCGAATGTCACCCAGCATGCCCCATCATGGTCCTCCAAGGGACAACCTACGAACAACACCTTGACAGCCACCATCCGCTTCATTGGCTGGCAAACATGTACACCACCAATGACATGGAAGCCCTGCTGGACGGCATCGCATACCTGACAACCTGTAAATACGTCGGACCACAACGCAGGTTCCCCGAGTGACCTATGATGTCCAACCCCGCACCCATGCTTAGCTTCCGCACGGACTGGCCAGTCACCACCACAACAGCCATACCAAACGACCGGCAACTGTAACCACACCATCAACGACATCGCCATGACATCGGATATGACCGGGACAGGCACACTGTTCCCCATCACATCCAGGAACACCGCATGCATCGTGGGAGGCAGTGGCATGGGCTCTGTGTATCGCACCCACATGGACGGAACTGCACGAACAACCAGGACACGACATGGATCCAGCGCCCATGGACACACACACCGCTCAGTGGACATGAATAGGTCGCCTGGAGTCTGTGGGTGCTGCACCCCTCCCACCCCCGCCCCGGGAATCCCATACCAGGACCTTTGCATGGACGACAAGTGCATACAACAACAACACGACCCCAGTGACTGTGACATGTCCAGTAACCACCACAGTGCAACAACAAGTGGCACGCCGCTGCATGCACGCAAGCACATGCCCTGATGTCATCTCACATGCACGCGTGCATGAGGAACAACCGCAGCAAACCTGTCACATGGAACTGAGATGGACTGTGCCCATGATGCCAAGCGGTCTGGTAGGCTACATGTATTCCGTCTGTGTCAAAGTCCGCAGCTCCGCAGCTATACGTAAATGTACATTAGCACAGCCTTGGCCAAGCAGATGTCACTCTGAAGCCCACATCCCACATGCAACAGCCAATCACATGTAACCCCACACCCTATCCCATTTGCAATCATGCTCAGTATATCCTCAACATGTATCCCGCTGCCAGTAGTGTCCACTATACTGCATCACAGAGGACAGAAGACTCAATATAATGTTTGAAACCAAAACTGTCTCCGCTGACTCATTTCACAAGTACGAATGAGAGAGGATGAGAGTATGTGAAGTACACGGCAGTCGTGACATGACCATGTAGTCCACTGGTATTGGATGTCAACGCAAATGAGTAGCACTACTGTGGAAGACACACATGTGTCGTGTGAAGTCGTATGGACGCAGTGCTCAGGTGGGTGGGTGCGACGGGTAGATGCGCACATGCCAAGTTGGAGCACGCCGTGTTGGGAGGGGTCATGAACAGTACACCACCGCTTCCCTGGGCATTGTGAGAGGACACCTGTCGGGGGGAGTGAACACGTGTGTGCACAGCAGCCGGGCACACGTACAAAGCGGTACCAGGCGCACCTCAGCCCACCCTCTGTGGACAAGCTGGATCCTGTTGTGCGCCCGCCATGCCCCTGACAAGGCACACACAGCCCCAGTCGACCAGGTGTAACCCCAACATAGTCAATCCGCACAGGCGATACAGGGCACGGGATGGCAGTGGAGCATGGTGTGTGAGAGGTCTCCTCGCGCTCCTCCTGGTCATATCACGCAGGCAATAGAACCTCAACGTCTAGCATGGCACAAGTCACATGGAAGTGTAGGGGGACGCACCACAGCACGAGCAGCACTGACGTCACGGGAGGTGGCTCGCACCATCCCATCCATTGCCCATCATACCAACCACGCCACATGCCATTGCGACTAAGTGCAAGCGCGTGCGCCACCACCCCCGAGCCCTCCCCAGAGAGGCCAAAGAGTGAATGTGTGGGCCATCAGCCACAGACGGACGCGGCCTGGCCGCAAGGGCAGCCACAGCCACTGGGTGTCGCAGGTGGCGGATCCGGAAGGCGAAGACTGTGATGCATAGTCCATGCAGGCCGGGTCACCATTTGGGGCACCACGCAGGTGGACGGCGTCCCGCGACACATCATACCCTGAGACAGCCCACTCGTGCAACTGGACCCACACATACACTCCTTGCCCTCTCTGGTGCGAGCTTGGGGCTGCCTGTGCAAGCGCTAGCCTCGCAGGTGAGCATGCATATTGGGGGAGCGAGGGGAGGACATGAGGGCTGGGGCGAAGATGACTGTATCACTGTCAGTTAGTACAAGGGATGACCCAGATGTGGAAAGGAAGAGACGTGTCCCGTGTGTACTGCAACTAGTCGCCAATACAACTACCCCCCATGTCCGGAATGTAAGCCCGCACCTAGGCCCGCCCATCCGCCACATCGAACATACCACCAGCACGACAACCTTCCCATTCGAAACACTGACTGGGGGTGGCGACCAGTGTACAATCATGTGTAGCCTACCCACGCGTACATGTGGGCCCTCCATGATCCATGTCACCTGCGGCAAAGTCATGACATGCGCAATGAGGGAAGTGAGGAGAGCTGCCCGCCCCACGCGCAGAAGGTGCATCAGCTCCACAGACCCAGCAGCGAGTCCAGCAGGGGTCACATGTGCAGGGGCAGCTGTGCCTGGTGTGAAGGCACATGCATATAGACAGCACATCGACCAATGTGTAGTCTGCCCACATCTACAGTCCATCATCATGCGGACATAGGAATTGAACACAGGGCAACACATCTTAGTGGGTGCACCCACCGTGACCAACAATGCGCAATCATCGACGTACCCGCCCTGTGCATGGCCCCCCACCCAACGGCGGCACATCCAGTGCCACCATCCCACACACACAAGCCTTCCACGGAACATGCTGTGTCCAATGGTCAGTACAGAGTCAGCGCCCATCTGGTGGATCCTGAACAGGAGACACATGCACACACATGCCAGCTCCCACTATGTACGACTGCCACCTGGCACGTGCAATGTAACCTCTCACCTGTGACGTGTGACTGCAAGCACACAGCCGTCTTGGCATGGGGCTGTCAATGTGGACACCTGTCAATGTTTCGGGAGGTGTGATCCGTACAGTGCTGTACATAGGGTGCAGTGCTGACACCTACTACTGTCTCATATCCCCTCGTGCCACAGGTCCCACTTGTTTTGGCCGCTCAGCCTCTGCCCACATCGTCGTCGTCGTGTGCCATACTCATCCAGCCGCGGAAGCAGTTCCATGCTCAGCAGACATTCATGTTGCCGTGGCGTTGCCGCTTGACGGATATGCAGTCAGTCCCCATCAGCACGCCCCGCAAGTCATTGGGGCCTGGATCCCCATGTGCATGCACATGGCAGTGGTTTGTATCACTAGCCATTGCCATTGTTGGGAGACCTGTGCAAGTGTATTGTGGCCGTGCCGTCCCAGCTTGACAGCTGGGCTGTGGCTCATGTGCTTGCTCAGTCATGTCAGTGATGTGTATGCGAAATTGCTATGTGTCGTGTTGCATTGACATGTGTCCTCTGCCATTGTCCCTAGGCGGAGACCGAACATTGACCGCCCATACCAATTGCTGGCGGACATGGACGATACAGAGGTTATTAGGAAGTTTCGGCTGGACAGGCCAACCCTGCATCGACTGTGTGCCATGTTAGAACCCCATCTCCGTCCCCGCAGGGTGTATCCGACTGCTGTCACCCCCACGGCTAAGGTGATGGCCGCCATGCATTTCTTCGCCACTGGGTCATTCCAGCACACAGTGGGCATTGGAGGAGGGATGTCCCAGCCCATGTTCAGCAAGGTGCTGAGGGATGTACTGGCAGCCATGATGCTGTACCGGAACAGGTACATCCGCTTCCCCAGGGCTCGTGAATTGGCGGCAGTGAAGGGTGCATTCTATGCCCTTGGCAGAATCCCACACGTCGTTGGAGCCATTGACTGCACACATGTCGGCCTTGTTCCACCACAGGCCACTGAGCACCTGTACCGCAACAGGAAGCACACGCACTCCCTGAATGTGCAAGTGGTGTGCCTTGCGGACATGGTGATCACCCACGTGTGTGCAAAGTTCCCAGGCTCGGCCCATGACGCACACATAATGCGCAACAGCATCTTGCCACGACTGATGTCCAATATGCAACAGGATCGTGCCTGTATTGTCGGTGAGTATGTGGAGTGGTGTAGCGTGCTGGTTGTGCGATGCTGTCCCCTGTCCAGTTGGAATTGCAACGGTTCTCTGTGTCCCTCACACCCAGGTGACTCTGCGTATCCGAATGGGGCATGGCTGCTCAGTCCATTGAGGAATCCTCGCACCCCAGCAGACGATCGCTACAATGAGGCACATGGGAGGACCAGACGTGTGGTCGAGCGTACCTTTGGCCTCCTCAAGTCCAGGTTCAGGTGCCTGGACCGCACCGGGGGTGCGTTGGCGTACTCCCCACAGAAGGTGTGCCAGATAGTGGTGGCGTGCTGCATGCTGCACAATCTGGCCATTCGGAAGCAGATCCCCCTCATCGTGGATGACGGAGATCAACCAGGGCCCCAGCCCGCAGACCAGGACAGCTCGAGTGAGGAGGACAGCGGAGAGGAGGAAGCTGGTAATGTGCGGCAGCAGCTCATCGCCCGCTACTTCACTTGACGGTGAGTGTCCATGTACGACGGCTGATGTGGCTGTATCTGTGCAGGTGTGTGTGTGCTGTGTCAGGGTGGCCGTTTGTTCACTGCGTGCTGTGTGTCAACGCTCCATGGCCAGGGTAGTATGCCACTGTTGGTGGCTGTGGCATTGTGCCCTATTGCTCTGTGCGATGTGTGTACATTGCTTGTAGTTGTTGACATGTACTGTGTGATGGGTGTGTGACACACTCATTGAATGTGCTCCTGTTCTGTCTCCCACCCCTAGGTCCCTACAGGCCCTCCGGTTCCATTGCCATGCCACGCATCAGGTGCCTTTCCGCCCAAGGTGGCCGTTGAATTCCGTACAATTAAAACACAGGGCACAAACAGCAGTTAGTGAAAAAGGTGCATTTATTACAAACTGTGACATGTGATTGTGTGTAAGGTGATGACAAAAGTGGTGCGTGCAGTGACAATGAGCTGTCGGTCATGGCTGCGTGATGCTCAGGGTGTACCCACTGGTTCTATGTCCATAGTCCAACACACACATGCCATCCAGATGGCTGTGTGGAGTGGGATCGTAGTCCAAGTCAATGCAGTGGCTGGTCAAGGAAGGCTGGCGGAAGGCTGGCTGGCTGCCTCACTTGCGGCTGGAGCGTGCGAAGTCCTCCCGGGAGATCTGTTTCCTCTTCGGACGGCCCCTTCCACGTTTGCGAGGGGGGTGCCTGCTTGCGACATGCTGGTGGTTGAGGTGTGATCACTGGCTGTGGACGCAGGGGAACTGGACACTGCTGCTCCACCCTGCGCCCCGGCAGGTGGTGGCGGAGGGGAGCTGCTGTCCCTGGCTGTGACCTCACCGCCACCACCAGCTGTCCCATGAGGTCCACGATTTGGCCCATACGGGCGTCCATGGACCTCAGCACCCCCAGCACCTCACGCGTGTCTGAAGCAGACCGGACCCATTGTCCTTGGGCCTCTTCATAGGCCCCAAGGACTCTGGCCATGTGAGGCAGGGCATGGCTCCCAGGGGAGGCTGGCGTTTCCCTGACCCTGCTCCTCCTACCAGTCCTGCTGCCACCGGCCTGCCCACTAGCCACATTGCTCACCACGGTCCTCGCTGTGGCTCCCAGGGTGGATCCAGTCGTCCGGGCCACCACCTGCGCTGGGGCTGGTGCCAGCGAAGACGTGGCGGTGGTGGCGGCGGTGGTGGTCGGTGCGGCGATGGTGGCGGTTGCGGCAGTGGTAGTGGCCACAATGACCGTGGGTGTGGCCGCAACGACAGTGGCAGCAGGGGGCTGGGAATGTTCAGCAGCCCTGGATGATGGGTTGGTGGGTAGGAGGGGTCCTGGGGAGCGGCTGGGCCCTGCCACACCAGATGGGCCTGCTTGGTTGTCCGTGTCCGAAGAGGAGGACAGATCCTCCAGATCCGTGTGTCCTCGTTGGGGGCTTGTAGGCTGGCTGTGCTGGCTGCTGGCTCCATCCCCAGCATCCAGCAGTTCGTCACCTGTGGAGAGAATGAGATTTGTTATTGTGTTGCACCTGGCGAAGTATGTATTTGTCGTCTGACATTGACAGTTCGTGCAATCTCGTACATGGGTTTCCCGGAGGCGTGTGTGTGGCTGTAGCATCTGTAGTTGTGTGTGCTTGGCAATGGGACTGTGTGCTGTGCACATGTGGCATGGGACGGATTGGCCATGCCGATGGGTGTGTTGCTGTGCCCCTACTTATTGTGACTCTGGTGTATGCGGGCTCCTGGCCCATCCTGGGTCTGGTTTGTACTTTGCTTTTGGGGTTCATATGGAACGCTTAGGAACGCATATGGCAACATGGGGGCTATGCCCCAGATTCGCATTTGGGAGGGGATATGCTTTTGGGGTTCAAATGGAACGCTTAGGAACGCATATGGCAACATGGGGGCTATGCCCCAGATTCGCATTTGGGAGGGGATATGCTTTGGGGTTCAAATGGAACGCTTAGGAACGCATATGGCAACATGGGGGCTATGCCCCAGATTTGCATTTGGGAGGGGATATGCTTTTGGGGTTCAAATGGAACGCTTAGGAACGCATATGGCAACATGGGGGCTATGCCCCAGATTCGCATTTGGGAGGGGATATGCTTTTGGGGTTCAAATGGAACGCTTAGGAACGCATATGGCAACATGGGGGCCATGCCCCAGATTCGCATTTGGGAGGGAATATGCTTTTGGGGTACATGCTGTGAGCCATGGGTGCCGAACGTGACATGTGTTGTGGCAGCATGACAGTGCATGGTTTGAGGTGTGTGCATGCTTGACATGGCCTGCATATTTGCTGTCTGTTGTGATTACTGGACATGGCATTGGACGCATCGTTATGAGTGTGTGATGGTTGTGTGCCAGCCAACGTATTGCAGTTGTCCCATCTCCTTGGTGTGCGTGCTGCCCTGTGCCATGTGCATCACTGCAGTGCTCGGGGGGTGTGGCCCATGTTGTGTGTTGTTGCTCACAGTGTGTCGTGCACTTCATTGACTTCTGGCACATGGTTGGTCATGGGCATGTATCTTAGCGTGACTGCTGTATGTGTGGCAGCTGTGCGGATGACATGCCTTTCATGAGACTGGGGCTGACGGATGGGATGGATGGTATGTTGTTTGTGCATGGTGTGTCTGTGTGTTTGATGGGTTCAGTGGTGTTCGTGTGCATTTATGTTGTTCCGCTCTGTTGCGTCTAGTGTTGTTTGTCTTACATAGGCGTAGTTGTGGGGTGTGTGGTTGACAGGCAGTAGGGGCTACATGGACAGGACTTCAATGGTGTTTCGGTTGTGTGTGATGAGTTGCACAGTGGCTGCCGTGTGGGACTATGTTCAGTGTGGCTTGTGCATGCAGACGTGGCTCCTTGGGTGTTGCTATGTCTGTGATGGGTCATGTGGGGTGTGAGTCTGTTGTTCATGTCCGTGTGCACATTGTTCACTTGTTCGTGACGGTGGGCGGTGCTGCGTGTTCGTCTGCTACGTGACATGTCCCATGTGTTGGTCGTGTTATGGTCCTCATGCCTCCAGTTATCCAGCCCTGTCCAGTTTCCCACCTGCAAGTTGTTCGTGCGTGCACTGTACTGGATGCCACATTGCTATAAGCGGGGGTGCTCCATGTTGCAGGTCTGTGGGGGTGGGGGGGTGTTGTGGGTCGTGGGGGTGGCTGGACACCCACTGACACCGATTGCTGTGGACCGTGATGTCTGCCTTTCGGCTGTCGTTGTGCACTGCGGTGGCTGACACGTGGCTGTGGGGTGTGGGGGATGCTCCTCCTTGCTGTGCTGTGGGACTGGGGCCTGGTGTGTGTTGTACTTGGGCTGTCCACCGTCCCACCCACTGCACTTTGTGTTCCTGCCACTTTCCTGTTGCTTGTCGGTTAGTGCAGCTGTGGCGGACACATGGGTGTGGTGGGTGCTCGTTGTGGCGCTTCTGGCATATTTGGGGACCTGTTGGTGGTTACGTGGCTGGCTTAGTGTACACATGTCCCCACGCATCTTACAGTTGTTCGGTTTGGGCTGTGTGTGGTGGTGTCTGTTGCATGTGTGTGTGATGTGTTGTGTATTGTGTGCTGGACATGGGGGTGTTTGTCCCTGGGAGCTGTGGCATGGTGGTAGTGCATGTGAGTACATAGCGGTGTGCTGGTATACATTAGTTTGTACTTACCAGCCTCCACTCCTCCTGCTAATCCGGCGAGGATCTCCGGATGGATTACGACTCGCACCTTCTCCTCCCACGCTTTGAAGGTCTTAAAGAGCGCGGGATTCCCTCCGCCAGTGACGGCAGCCAGCTCTCTGTTTTTGCCCTCCTTCTTCTTGACCAGGCTCTTTACGTCATTCCAACGTTTGTTGATCTCGACTCTGTTCCTGGGCAGGGTCCCGACTGCATTGACCTGGTCTACGATCCGGTTCCACATTCTGTTTCTGGTGGCTAGTGGTGTGTGCTGGACCATGTTCCCATAGATTTGTGGGTACACCTTGATGATCTCGTCGACCATGACCGTCAGCTCCATGGGCGTGAACTTGGGCATCCTTTGTGGTGCCATGGTGTTTGTGGTGCTGGTGCGGTGTGTGTTGTGTAATGTGCAGGGGGTTTGTGGTGCCGGTGTTTGGTGGTGGTGGTGGTGGTGGTGGTGTTTGGTGGTGGTGGTGGTGGTGGTGGTGGTAGTGATGTGTGCGTTTCTGTGGTGTGCTGCTGTCCTTGCTGTGTCACTGTGTCCTCTCCTCTCCTCTCTGGTTTGCAATGTAGCAAGGGGTTGTGGTCTGTGGGAGTGCTGCTTTTGTACTCACCTATGTGGGTGTGTCCTCATGGTCTGTTGTTTTCAGGTGTGTTGTGTCTGGGGTTCTGGCCTTTGTATTTTTTGTTTGTCCGGGGGGTGTTTTCGGGATGTGTACTGTGCTTGTGTATTTGTGCGTGCCTTGCTGTGTGGACTTGTTGGCCATGTTGTGTGCTATTGGTTTTGTGTGCGGATGGTTTCTGTGCAGGTACGTTGGCGCCATGGCTTCTGCCGTGTCGATTCTCATCGGCGTTGTTTGCGCTGGCGGGCGGTATATTTGTGGTTTTTCCGCGCTCATGTCGGTGCGATCGTAATTTCACGTGCGGTGTGTCGGCCGTGAGGGCGGGCGGTTTTGTGTTGTCGTGCGTGTTTCCGTCCGTGGCGGGCGGTTTGTCTCCGACTCGGACGTTGGCGGGCGGTATTTTGTGTGCTTTTTCGCCGATGGCGGTATTCGGTTTGTGTAATCGTAATGGCGTGGTCGGTGTTCAGGCGGTGTGTGCGGGCGGATTTTTGCCGCTTCCATGCCTGGCGGAATTATTTACGCCGGGTATCGTAATGTGCCCCTTAGTAATTAATGATGTAAATTATTTATTGATTATTTGTTGTGTAAATTAGTTGTTGGATTTTAATCAACCGTTAAATCATTGGTAAATGCATTTAATAATACATTTTGTAAAATACATTTTATATTTATTATTGATTTTAATTGTATTTGTTTCATTTATTTAGAAGTTTAATGCTGTTTTTTTATTTATTTTTTTAAAATTGTTTTTAGCTTACCAAGGAAGGAACTGAATTTATTTTAAATATATTTTTTTTTAAATTGTTAAATTATTTTTGTAGTACTATTTGTTGGCCATTACATTTAATTGCATTTTTTTAATAAACATATATTTTATGTTTAAATTATGTTTTAATTATTTTTTTGTTTGTTTGATATTTAAAGGATTTTTTAAGAATTTGGAATGGTATTTGTGAAACTTCCTAAATCAAATGCTTTACCTGCTTCTGCCTACATTAGAGTGGATACGGTAGATCTAACCCCTCCAAGTCCAACTTTTTCCATGAATTTGCTTTCTTTGGAGTGCAAATAGTAAATCTATCCCTTCAAATTTCAACACTTTCCCTGATTTTTCTTCTGTGAGAGCAGGAATATTAAATGTAACCAACCCTCAAATAGCGACAACATGGTACACCTCGAGGCTGTTGATTGACTGAATTTAATCCCCAACCACCCGCCATAGAACCACCACATGACCAGTGCCAATGGCTGACTAGAACTAAAGATAGAAGCTTTAAGAGGGTCCTTGATCAGGTACCTCTGGGGCGGTGGTAGTGGGAAGGATCACACAAATACCAGTATGGAAAATGGGCCAGATCCTGTACTACGTAGCTCAAATAGCCCACAGTCAGAATCCATACACCTATGGGCTTATTTGTGAGAGCCCTGCGTCACTGTTGCACTATGTAAAGTGGTACATGTGTGACACAGGGCTCTCAATTCGATTTATGAAGCCATGCAAAGCCACACTGCTTTGCCTCATAAATCATGACTAAAGCGACACTGGGCAAATCTTAGCGTCACCTTACTGTTAGGCATTCCATGCGCCTTGAGGTGGGTTTTCCCACGCAACTCCCATGGAATTTGACTCTGCCCCAGATTTTAAAAATCTTGTAAACCTGGGGAAGCCCCAAAGCCGTATGCCTCCAGAGGTGAGGCAAAACGAGAACTATGTTTAATTCTCCTTGCTTTTCCTCTTTCTATGTGTGGTGAATTCGGCAGCACACGTAGAAGGAGTAAAATGCCTCTTAGCAATCTTGCATGCAATGGAGGAACCTTGAACCATGGTACAAGGGTGCCTACATTCGTGCTAAGCTGCAGAAACGTCGCCAGCGCAGGGAGAAAGGACAGGAATGCACCACATTGCTTAAATATGGTGCATTTCACCCCTTCCTCTTTGGCGTAGGGCAGCACAGCAAGGTGCCTTGATGCCCTGCCCTATTCCAAAATTCCATAAATAAGCCCCCTAGTCTCTTGAAATGTGGAGGACTAAGGCAAATGTTAATAGATCCAGACTGACAGGAGTACATCGACCAGTTCCATCTTTACCTCATACAGGAAACCTGGCTATTGGAACCACCATATAAGTTAGGTTATAAAACCTTCTATATCAATGCCAACCCTCGTAGATTGGTATTGTTTTATGGATAAAAATCTCCTTAAATGTCTCTATTGATGTCTTTCTCATTGCCTTGGTATACATATTAGGTGTAAGTATAAAAACATACATGCAATGGGATTAAAGTTCACTTGTGTAATGTCTATGTAAGACCAAGGAGGAGTAGCTTGAAGTCCCAGGTGGTAGAAACACTAGATAGTGCCCTTAGCTCTATTGACCCCAAAGATACAATCATCATAGGTGCAATTTTAATTGCATATTCAACCTAATTAGTGGTCTAGATCTGATCCTGGAGGAAGAAGATATGGTAAGAGGCATTCCCCATTAGCGACCAGCCCATCCATATCGTTCACAGTAGCAGCCATGCAACTTACACACCTTACATTAGAACACGAATTGAGAGCATGCAATGGAAGGCTGGACTCTGATATCCCCAGTTCACACACATTTAAAAGAGGCAATACACAATCAAAGATTGATTACATACTGCATAGTGTAGCAACCTGGAATGGGCTATTTGATTTCAAAACAGATATCAGGGAAGACATTGACCACTTTCCACTATGCCAAGGTGTCTGCCTGAGATGTGGACACTCGGTAGAGATCCACCATTAATACAACCGACTATTGGAAATGACCACAGATCACTCAAGTGGCCATCTGTAGTGAGAAACATGGAGACTATAGCTAGCATTTACAGTGCTTTTTCTGATGCAATGAGCCCATTAGTTGGTCATCCTCCATCTGAAGTCCCTATCATAGAAATTCATCATTTCCTTGTTACAAACCTAAAGCTATACCTATCCAAGAGACCATCCCAAAAGTAAGGGCAAGGGACAAAAGGCACTCATTGTGTAATCCATGGTATATGAAGGATTGCAGGGAGGCTAGGAAGTTATTATTTAGTGCCCTAAAGTCTAAAGGAGCAATAGCTGTGCAAGAGGCTAGGACTAATTACAAGAAATAATTATATAAAAAGGAGAGGAGCTGGGAAGAGAGAAACTGGTTAGATCTGGTCTATGCAGCCAAATGTAAAGAAACCATCACTTTCTGGAAAATAGTTGCACAGTGAAGCAAACATGCCTCTACCGGTACAGAGTACTACCTGGACCCCTGCATTTGGTTCTGACATTTTTCCGATCTGTACTCTGAACCTGAGGAGCATATTCCAGACTTGCAATGGCTCTGCAATAGCTACTCTAACAATGACATGAAATATACAGCTCACTTCAGCCTAGAATAAACAATAGGAGATATTGATGCCATTAGGTTGTGAAAAGCCCCAGGACCACAAAAAATCTGGGGTGATCTTTTCCAGCACAACAAAGACTCATGGGCACCATATGTCAACTTCATCTGCAATTAAGTGGCCTTGGGAGCCCCAGTACCCTCAACATTGAGAGGAGCTGAAATAGTCCCAATCTATAAACAAGGGAGTAGACAGGAAGCTATAGGTCAATAAGTCTTACAGACATATTACAGAAAATGTACGACAGTCAGATCTTGAATAAATCGAATGACTGGATGGATGAAAACAACATCCTAACAGTTCATTAAGCAAGGTTCAGGACATGCACCAGTACAACTGACCAGGTCTTTAGGCTACTATGCATTCTGTGGAAACACATCAAACGAAGGGGAGAGCACATGTACATTGCATTTGTAGATCTGAAAGCGGCAGTTGATCTCGTCCCGAGAGGTTTTCTTTGGGCAATGTTGAAAAGCCAAGGTTTACCTGACGAAGGTTTAACACAGATAGTTAGAATATGCCAAGGCAACTATTTGAAAAGTCGCAGGGGCCATGTCGGAAATTTATAGAACCTATTCCCATTAAAAGGGGAGTGAGACAGGCAGCGCAGACCATGCAGGTAGGAGCGGTGGGGCAGTGGGGCCAGGTTGGGGGGATGCAGCAGATGACCACGAGGGAAAATTAAATGAATAATTAATTTTCCCTCGTCGTCGTCTGTTGAAATCTCACCCCACCCCACCCGGCCCCACTGCCCCACCGCTCTTACCTGCTCGGGCCACGGCTGAAGACAGGGATGTGTACTTGCACCCACCCTGTTCACCCTTTATGTTAATGATGTTATTGAGCATTTGAAGGAATGTTACCATGACTCCCAAAAACACTGCGGGGACCCAGTTCCTGCATTATTGTTTGCAGACTACACCATTCTGGTGTCATAGACACTGAAAGGTCTACAAAAATCACTTGACAGTTTTAATGAGTATTGCATAGTTAAAGGCTCAGAAATCAACTCTAGTAAAACTAAATACATGGCCATTAGACCCCATAAGACCTCCAGGAAATATATTACAGTCCAGGAGCACCAATTAGAGTATGTAACAAACTTTAGCTACTTGGGTATGGTGCTCGACTCAAGGCTTCTATGGCTTTCACACATAAACAAAGCTAAAACTGCCCTCGCCCATTCCTCAATGGCTATCCTTAAAAAACAGCAAGTCACTACGTCTAAAGCAATTTCCTCGGCCCTCGAGGTCTACAAACATAAGGCCCAAGCAGCTGCTCAATACCGTAAAGAATTGTGTGGGTGTATATAACCTCTATCAACTTATATTAAGCAAGAATACGTTTATTAGGAGACTACTATGCCTTCCCACGTCCACACCCTTGATACCTATGTACCAGGATTTAAACCTAAAAAATAGGGCATTTAGCTGTCCTAAGACCTATGCTCTACTGGATAAGACTATGGGTCACGCAGGACACTACAAAGAGTGCCGAAGGGAACTACTGGAATTTGATAAAACTATTACCTTTTCCTGGTTCTGCCATGTCCAGTCATGGTTTGAAAAGCTAGGCCTATCCCTTTCTGGGGTGATCCTCATGCACTAACGCAACACTCAAAAAAGTATCGGAAACATAAATATTTGGGGTATGTTTTGAATACCCTCCACCAAAACCCTAGATCAGCAGGATGGCCACACAATTCCTTACTGCTAAATGAAACCACAATTTTGAAAGAGTACTTGGATGTTGTTCAACCTCACTTGGCAAAAATACTGTACATGAAGTTTCATTTTGAAACTCCTCAGATTAAAACTTTTACAGGAAGGCGGAAACTGAACAACACTACTGCTAATGAAGAATCCATTTGCACTTTATGTACTTTGTGTGCTACTGAAAATGTTACACATGTTTTATTTTTCTGTACAGCAGATGCCAAGTTTAAAAGGAAATGGATACACCTGATTGGATTTTGTACTGTGTGATGTATGAGCTGTAAATATGCTTTTATAGTTTTTAACCGAAATAAAAGTTATTTGAACTGAACTTAACAGATAGTTAGCTAGATAGATAGCTAGATAGATAGATAGATAGATAGATAGAGTATATATGGTTGTTGTTTTTTACTTATAATTTATTGTTAAGATTTAAAATTTCGTAATTTAAAAAGTTTGTTAAATATTGTTTTTATATTTTTATTTTATATATATATATATATATATATTTAGTTTGCATTACTTATTAAAAACATGTATGTTTAATTATATTATTATTTGCTATTTTAATAATTTAAATAAATTGTATACAACAGTAAAATATGATTTGTTTCATGTACTTACCTTTTTTTGATGATATTCTGTTCCACAATATTTTTGACTCAATATTTTGTTAGTTTACATGCAAAATATGTAAACTCAATATTTTTGCCTACAATATGTTTGCACCGATATTCTGGTAGGCAGATATTGTTGTTCTTGGTTTCCTGTCATACAACCGTTTGAGCCATCCAGGCAGGATATTATATTACGATTTCATAATGGCTCTGACTGAGCAGCAACCCTAGATACATGAATTTGTTATTAAGGGGGTCATTACGATGGCGGGCGGAAGCACAACCGCCGTGCTGGCGGATGCAAAAACCACCAGTTACCGCCGGCACGCAGCAGTCCACACGCCCGCCTAATTACGATGCGAAAAGTAGGCCAAACACCGCCGGCAAGCCAGCAACACCGTCCGCCATCAAAGTGCGCCCGTACACGTAGCGGCGCAGCCCAACTGACACACACCGTCCGACGAAAACACGTCCCGCCCGGCGCATAAATTACGATGCCGCAAACAAACGGCTCCCACGGCCAAGAGATACCGTACGACAAACCGAAGCGGTAACACGGACGCCGAGCACGGACAACGAAGAAGCGGCTCCCCGAGCATGAATCCAGCACTGCAGGCCCTCCCCATGCTCTTGCTGATGCACCACCAAGGACGCAACGTACCGCGGAGACGCAGGTAGGCACACACACAACAAGTGCACGCAAACAGCGCACACAGTGCAAGAGGCGGAAAAAGCGGACAACCCCCCAGCGCGTGTACACTACACATCCACCATTGCATCCACATATGACACACAGGCCAAATCGTAACATCGCGTAACACATGTGTGCACACCACCTGGGACTAGGAACCAACGACCCCGTCACGGCCCCAAAGCGGCGATGACGCCGCCACACATGCGCACAACGCAGAGGCCAACCGCAGCGCCATGCATGCGTCGCACACAGACACAGGGACACAACCAAGCAGCACACACATCAGCCCCACCCCGAACGCACATGACACGTGACAGGCCTGCCACAGACATGTCCCCAACGCCCAATTCACGGACAACACCCAACGCCACACAACCGACGCACACATGTCAGTGAAGTCACGCAACAGCAGGACACACCCCAGTGTAACAAACATGGCGAAGCACACAGCGGCGGCAACACCAACTAGGAGAAGCAGGGCCCCTTCGGGAAGAGGAACGCCAGTACCACACTGAAACACCCATACCACCCTGCACATATGAACAAGACATATAAAACGGAACACCAAAGAGCCCGGGGACCGACAACAGGTGGCCCAAGAATAACATTCACACACAAGGCCCAACGCAGAGCGGAAAGGCAGCCTGCCGCCCACACAAGGGAGAGCAGACAGCACCGAATGACCTTCCATTCCAACTCCGAAACCACAGCCCTACGAAAGAAGCCGGTGAATACAGCCATTGTCCAAGAAAAGACCAACACAGGCATGCCGAGGAGACCGACCACAGGGCAGATAGCGCATATCACAGAAGCACACAACGGACGGGGAAGAAAGAAGAAAACACTCCCCATGTCGGCCACATGCAAGTTAATTGGAAGGAGTCACACATCACTGACCTTGAACTGTCTGAGAAGCATGTGGGATGAGGGCCCGTGTCCTCCAAACAAGCCAACAGAACACAAGTCCTGTCCCCCTACGACTACACAGAGCTCACAGCAACCTCGGAGCGTGCACATTGCAGACTGCACACACAGCCAGAGCACGCCACCACAACGCACCGCTGCGAAATGGCAACCGCAACACACCTACCCAACTACGCCGGACAGCTCAAGCTGTACAAAACCAACCTGATACATATATTGGGATGCGATCTCCTGTCCCTGCTGAACGTAAGTTACCGACTGACTTACCGCATCACATTGTTCAGCTGCGTCATGCCCGTCTTCTAATGTCGGAGGTGTCCCTACCAGCATCCCTTGGAGATATGCCTCTCCAACCCGGCATGTCTAAAGGCGGACCTGCTACCACTACTCCTCCCTCTGGACGCACACGACAGGGCCTGCTCTGCCTATGGGGGCATGGCGTATGTGGCCAACATCGCACCCGCACTGAAATGGGACCACTGTGCCTCCACACGACGGATCATCGAGAACAGCTACATCGAATGTCACCCAGCATGCCCCATCATGGTCCTCCAAGGGACAACTTACGAACAACACCTTGACAGCCACCATCCGCTACATTGGCTGGCAAACATGTACACCACCAATGACATGGAAGCCCTGCTGGACGGCATCGCATACCTGACAACCTGTAAATTCGTCGGACCACAACGCAGGTTCCCCGATTGACCTATGATGTCCAACCCCGCACCCATGCTTAGCTTCCGCACGGACTGGCCAGTCACCACCACAACAGCCATACCAAACGACCGGCAACTGTTACCACACCATCAACGACATCGCCATGACATCGGATATGACCGGGACATGCACACTGTTCCCCATCACATCCAGGAACACCGCATGCATCGTGGGAGGCAGTGGCATGGGGTCTGTGCATCGCACCCACATGGACGGAACTGCACGAACAACCAGGACACGACATGGATCCAGCGCCCATGGACACACACACCGCTCAGTGGACATGAATAGGTCGCCTGGAGTCTGTGGGTGCTGCACCCCTCCCACCCCCGCCCCGGGAATCCCATACCAGGACCTTTGCATGGACGACAAGTGCATACAACAACAACACGACCCCAGTGACTGTGACATGTCCAGTAACCACCACATTGCAACAACAAGTGGCACGCCGCTGCATGCACGCAAGCACATGCCCTGATGTCATCTCACATGCACGCGTGCATGAGGAACAACCGCAGCAAACCTGTCACATGGAACTGAGATGGACTGTGCCCATGATGCCAAGCGGTCTGGTAGGCTACATGTATACCGTCTGTGTCAAAGTCCGCAGCTCCGCAGCTATACGTAAATGTACATTAGCACAGCCTTGGCCAAGCAGATGTAACTCTGAAGCCCACATCCCACATGCAACAGCCAATCACATGTAACCCCACACCCTATCCCATTTGCAATCATGCTCAGTATATCCTCAACATGTATTCCGCTGCCAGTAGTGTCCACTATACTGCATCACAGAGGACAGAAGACTCAATATAATGTTTGAAACCAAAACTGTCTCCGCTGACTCATTTCACAAGTACGAATGAGAAAGGATGAGAGTATGTGAAGTACACGGCAGTCGTGACATGACCATGTAGTCCACTGGTATTGGATGTCAACGCAAATGAGTAGCACAACTGTGGAAGACACACATGTGTCGTGTGAAGTCGTATGGACGCAGTGCTCAGGTGGGTGGGTGTGACGGGTAGATGCGCACATGCCAAGTTGGAGCACGCCGTGTCGGGAGGGGTCATGAACAGTACACCACCGCTTCCCTGGGCATTGTGAGAGGACACCTGTCGGGGGAGTGAACACGTGTGTGCACAGCAGCCGGGCACACGTACAAAGCGGTACCATGCGCACCTCAGCCCACCCTCTGTGGACAAGCTGGATCCTGTTGTGCGCCCGCCATGCCCCTTGACAAGGCACACACAGCCCCAGTCGACCAGGTGTAACCCCAACATAGTCAATCCGCACAGGCGATACAGGGCACGGGATGGCAGTGGAGCATGGTGTGTGAGAGGTCTCCTCGCGCTCCTCCTGGTCATATCACGCAGGCAATAGAACCTCAACGTCTAGCATGGCACAAGTCAAATGGAAGTGTAGGGGGACGCACCACAGCACGAGCAGCACTGACGTCACGGGAGGTGGCTCGCACCATCCCATCCATTGCCCATTATACCAACCACGCCACATGCCATTGTGACTAAGTGCAAGCGCGTGCGCCACCATCCCCGAGCCCTCCCCAGAGAGGCCAAAGAGTGAATGTGTGGGCCATCAGTCACAGACGGACACGGCATGGCCGCAAGGGCAGCCACAGCCACTGGGTGTCGCAGGTGGCGGATCCGGAAGGCGAAGACTGTGATGCATAGTCCATGCAGGCCGGGTCTCCATTTGGGGCACCACGCAGGTGGACGGCGTCCCGCAACACATCATACCCTGAGACAGCCCACTCGTGCAACTGGACCCACACATACACTCCTTGCCCTCTCTGGTGCGAGCTTGGGGCTGCCTGTGCAAGCGCTAGCCTCGCAGGTGCACATGCATATTGGGGGAGCGAGGGAGGACATGAGGGCTGGGGCGAAGATGACTGTATCACTGTCAGTGAGTACAAGGGATGACCCAGATGTGGAAAGGAAGAGACGTGTCCCGTGTGTACTGCAACTAGTCGCCAATCCAACTACCCCCATGTCCGGAATGTAAGCCCGCACCTAGGCCCGCCCATCCGCCACATCGAATATACCACCAGCACGACAACCTTCCCATTCGAAACACTGACTGGGGTGGCGACCAGTGAACAATCATGTGTAGCCTACCCACGCGTACATGTGGGCCCTCCATGATCCATGTCACCTGCAGCAAAGTCATGACATGCGCAATGAGGGAAGTGAGGAGAGCTGTCCGCCCCACGCACAGAAGGTGCATCAGCTCCACAGACCCAGCAGCGAGTCCAGCAGGGGTCACATGTGCAGGGGCAGCTGTGCCTGGTGTGAAGGCACATGCATATAGACAGCACATCGACCAATGTGTAGTCTGCCCACATCTACAGTCCATCATCATGCAGACATAGGAATTGAACACAGGGCAACACATCTGAGTGGGTGCACCCACCGTGACCAACAATGCGCAATCATCGACGTACCCGCCCTGTGCATGGCCCCCACCCAACGGAGGCACATCCAGTGCCACCATCCCACACACACAAGCCTTCCACGGAACATGCTGTGTCCAATGGTCAGTACAGAGTCAGCGCCCATCTGGTGGATCCTGAACAGGAGACACATGCACACACATGCCAGCTCCCACTATGTACGTCTGCCACCTGGCACGTGCAATGTAACCTCTCACCTGTGACATGTGACTGCAAGCACACAGCCGTCTTGGCATGGGGCTGTCAATGTGGACACCTGTCAATGTTTCGGGAGGTGTGATCCGTACAGTGCTGTACATAGGGTGCAGTGCTGACACCTACTACTGTCTCATATCCCCTCGTGCCACAGGTCCCACTTGTTTTGGCCGCTCAGCCTGTGCCCACATCGTCGTCGTCGTGTGCCATACTCATCCAGCCTCGGAAGCAGTTCCATGCTCAGCAGACATTCATGTTGCCGTGGCGTTGCCGCTTGACGAATATGCAGTCAGTCCCCATCAGCACGCCCCGCAAGTCATTGGGGCCTAGATCCCCATGTGCATGCACATGGCAGTGGTTTGTATCACTAGCCATTGCCATTGTTGGGAGACCTGTGTAAGTGTATTGTGGCCGTGCCGTCCCAGCTTGACAGCTGGGCTGTGGCTCATGTGCTTGCTCAGTCATGTCAGTGATGTGTATGCGAAATTGCTATGTGTTGTGTTGCTTTGACATGTGTCCACTGCCATTTTCCCTAGGCGGAGACCGAACATTGACCGCCCATACCAATTGCTGGCGGACATGGACGATACAGAGGTCATTAGGAAGTTTCGGCTGGACAGGCCAACCCTGCATCGACTGTGTGCCATGTTGGAACCCCATCTCCGTCCCCGCAGGGTGTATCCGACAGCTGTCACCCCCACGGCTAAGGTGATGGCCGCCATGCATTTCTTCGCCACTGGGTCATTCCAGCACACAGTGGGCAGTGGAGGAGGGATGTCCCAGCCCATGTTCAGCAAGGTGCTGAGGGATGTACTGGCAGCCATGATGCTGTACCGAAACAGGTACATCCGCTTCCCCAGGGCTCGTGAATTGGCGGCAGTGAAGGGTGCATTCTATGCCCTTGGCAGAATCCCACACGTCGTTGGAGCCATTGACTGCACACATGTTGGCCTTGTTCCACCACAGGCCACTGAGCACCTGTACCGCAACAGGAAGCACACGCACTCCCTGAATGTGCAAGTGGTGTGCCTTGCGGACATGGTGATCACCCACGTGTGTGCAAAGTTCCCAGGCTCGGCCCATGACGCACACATAATGCGCAACAGCATCTTGCCACGACTGATGTCCAATCTGCAACAGGATCGTGGCTGTATTGTCGGTGAGTATGTGGAGTGGTGTAGCGTGCTGGTTGTGCGATGCTGTCCCCTGTCCAGTTGGAATAGCAACGGTTCTCTGTGTCCCTCACACCCAGGTGACTCTGCGTACCCGAATGGGGCATGGCTGCTCAGTCCATTGAGGAATCCTCGCACCCCAGCAGACGATCGCTACAATGAGGCACATGGGAGGACCAGACGTGTGGTCGAGCGTACCTTTGGCCTCCTCAAGTCCAGGTTCAGGTGCCTGGACCGCACTGGGGGTGCGCTGGCGTACTCCCCACAGAAGGTGTGCCAGATAGTGGTGGCGTGCTGCATGCTGCACAATCTGGCCATTTGGAAGCAGATCCCCCTCATCGTGGATGATGGAGATCAACCAGGGCCCCAGCCCGCAGACCAGGACAGCTCGAGTGAGGAGGACAGCGGAGAGGAGGAAGCTGGTAATGTGCGGCAGCAGCTCATCGCCCACTACTTCACTTGACGGTGAGTATCCATGTACGACGGCTGATGTGGCTGTGTCTGTGCAGGTGTGTGTGTGCTGTGTCAGGGTGGCCGTTTGTTCACTGCGTGCTGTGTGTCAACGCTCCATGGCCAGGGTAGTATGCCACTGTTGGTGGCTGTGGCATTGTGCCCTATTGCTCTGTGCGATGTGTGTACATTGCTTGTAGTTGTTGACATGTACTGTGTGATGGGTGTGTGACACACTCATTGAATGTGCTCCTGTTCTGTCTCCCACCCCTAGGTCCCTACAGGCCCTCCGGTTCCATTGCCATGCCACGCATCAGGTGCCTTTCCGCCCAAGGTGGCCGTTGTATTCCGTACAAATAAAACACAGGGCACAAACAGCAGTTTGTGTAAGAGGTGCATTTATTTCAAACTGTGACATGTGATTGTGTGTAAGGTGATGACAAAAGTGGTGCGTGCAGTGACAATGAGCTGTCGGTCATGGCTGCGTGATGCTCAGGGTGTACCCACTGGTTCTATGTCCATAGTCCAACACACACATGCCATCCAGATGGCTGTGTGGAGTGGGATCGTAGTCCAAGTCAATGCAGTGGGTGGTCAAGGAAGGCTGGCTGGCTGCCTCACTTGCGTCTGGAGCGTGCGAAGTCCTCCCGGGAGATCTGTTTCCACTTCGGACGGCCCCTTCCACGTTTGCGAGGGGGTGCCTGCTTGCGACATGCTGGTGGTTGAGGTGTGCTCACTGGCTGTGGACGCAGGGGAACTGGACACTGCTGCTCGACCCTGCGCCCCGGCAGGTGGTGGCGGAGGGGGAGCTGCTGTCCCTGGCTGTGACCTCACCGCCACCACCAGCTGGCCCATGAGGTCCACGAGTTGGCCCATACGGGCGTCCATGGACCTCAGCACCCCCAGCACCTCCCGCGTGTCTGAAGCAGACCTGACCCATTGTTCTTGGGCCTCTTCATAGGCCCCAAGGACTCTGGCCATTTGAGGCAGGGCATGGCTCCCAGGGGAGACTTGCGTTTCCCTGACCGTGCTCCTCCTACCAGTCCTGCTGCCACCGGCCCTGCCCACTAGCCACATTGCTCACCACGGTCCTCGCTGTGGCTCCCAGGGTGGATCCAGTCGGCCGGGCCACCACCTGCGCTGGGGCTGGTGCCAGCGAAGACGTGGTGGTGGTGGCGGCGGTGGTGGTCGGTGCGGCGATGGTGGCGGTTGCGGCAATGGTAGTGGCCGCAATGACCGTGGGTGTGGCCGCAATGACCGTGGGTGTGGCCGCAACGACAGTGGCAGCAGGGGGCTGGGAATGTTCAGCAGCCCTGGATGATGGGTTGGTGGGTAGGAGGGGTCCTGGGGAGCGGCTGGGCCCTGCCACACCAGATGGGCCTGCTTGGTGGTCCGTGTCCGAAGAGGAGGACAGATCCTCCACATCCGTGTGTCCTCGTTGGGGGCTTGTAGGCTGGCTGTGCTGGCTGCTGTCTCCATCCCCAGCATCCAGCAGTTCGTCACCTGTGGAGAGAATGAGATTTGTTATTGTGTTGCACCTGGCGAAGTATGTATTTGTCGTCTGACATTAACAGTTCGTGCAATCTCGTACATGGGTTTCCCGGAGGCGTGTGTGTGGCTGTGGCATTTGTAGTTGTGTGTGCTTGACAATGGGACTGTGTGCTGTGCACATGTGGCATGGGACGGATTGGCCATGCCGATGAGTGTGTTGCTGTGCCCCTACTTATTGTGACTCTGGTGTATGCGGGCTCCTGGCCCATCCTGGGTCTGGTTTGTACTTTGCTTTTGGTGTTCAGATGGGACGCTTAGGAACGCATATGGCAACATGGGGGCCATGCCCCAGATTCGCATTTGGGATGGAATATGCTTTTGGGGTACATGCTGTGAGCCATGGGTGCCGAACGTGACATGTGTTGTGGCAGCATGACAGTGCATGGTTTGAGGTGTGTGCATGCTTGACATGGCCTGCATATTTGCTGTCTGTTGTGATTACTGGACATGGCATTGGACGCATCGTTATGAGTGAGTGATGGTTGTGTGCCAGCCAACGTATTGCAGTTGTCCCATCTCCTTGGTGTGCGTGCTGCCCTGTGCCATGTGCATCACTGCAGTGCTCGGGGGTGTGGCCCATGTTGTGTGTTGTTGCTCACAGTGTGTCGTGCGCTTCATTGACTTCTGGCACATGGTTGGTCATGGGCATGTATCTTAGCGTGACTGCTGTATGTGTGGCAGCTGTGCGGATGACATGCCTTTCATGAGACTGGGGCTGACGGATGGGATGGATGGTATGTTGTATGTGCATGGTGTGTCTGTGTGTTTGATGGGTTCAGTGGTGTTCGTGTGCATTTATGTTGTTCCGCTCTGTTGCGTCTAGTGTTGTTTGTCTTACATAGGCGTAGTTGTGGGGTGTGTGGTTGACAGGCAGTAGGGGCTACATGGACAGGACTTCAATGGTGTTTCGGTTGTGTGTGATGGGTTGCACAGTGGCTGCCGTGTGGTACTATATTCAGTGTGGCTTGTGCATGCAGACGTGGCTCCTTGGGTGTTGCTGTGTTTGTGATGGGTCATGTGGGGTGTGAGTCTGTGGTTCATGTCCGTGTGCACATTGTTCACTTGTTCGTGACGGTGGGCGGTGCTGCGTGTTCGTCTGCTACGTGACATGTCCCATGTGTTGGTCGTGTTACGGTCCTCATGCCTCCAGTAATCCAGCCCTGTCCAGTTTCCCACCTGCAGGTTGTTCGTGCGTGCACTGTACTGGATGCCACATGGTTCTAAGCGGGGGTGCTCCATGTTGCAGGTCTGTGGGGGTGGGGGGGTGTTGTGGGTCGTGGTGGTGGCTGGACACCCACTGACACCGATTGCTGTGGACCGTGATGTCTACCTTTCGGCTGTCGTTGTGCACTGCGGTGGCTGACACGTGGCTGTGGGGTGTGGGGGATGCTCCTCCTTGCTGTGCTGTGGGACTAGGGGCCTGGTGTGTTTTGTACTTGGGCTGTCCACCCTCCCACCCACTGCACTTTGTGTTCCTGCCACTTACCTGTTACTTGTCGGTTAGTTCAGCTATGGCGGACACATGGGTGTGGTGGGTGCTCGTTGTGGCGCTTCTGGCATATTTGGGGACCTGTTGGTGGTTACGTGGCTGGCTGAGTGTACACATGTCCCCACGCATCTTACAGTTGTTCGGTTTGGGCTGTGTGTGGTGGTGTCTGTTGCATGTGTGTGTGATGTGCTGTGTATTGTGTGCTGGACATGGGGGTGTTTGTCCCTGGGAGCTGTGGCATGGTGGTAGTGCATGTGAGTACATAGCGGTGTGCTGGTATACATTAGTTTGTACTTACCAGCCTCCACTCCCCCTGCTAATCCGGCGAGGATCTCGGGATGTATGATGACTCGCACCTTCTCCTCCCACGCTTTGAAGGTCTTGAAGAGCGTGGGATTCCCTCCGCCAGTGACGGCAGCCAGCTCTCTGTTCTTGCTCTCCTTCTTCTTGACCAGGCTCTTGACGTCATTCCACCGTTTGTTTATTTCGACTCTGTTCCTGGGCAAGGTCCCGACTGCATTGACCTGGTCTACGATCCGGTTCCACATTCTCTTTCTGGTGGCTAGTGGTGTGTGCTGGACCAGGTTCCCATAGATTTGTGGGTGCACCTTGATGATCTCGTCGACCATGACCGTCAGCTCCATGGGCGTGAACTTGGGCATTCTTTGTGGTGCCATGGTGTTTGTGGTGCTGGTGCGGTGTGTGTTGTGTAATGTGCAGGGGTTTGTGGTGCCGGTGTTTGGTGGTGGTGGTGGTGGTGGTGGTTGTGATGTGTGTGTTTCTGTGGTGTGCTGCTGTCCTTGCTGTGTCACTGTGTCCTCTCCTCTCCTCTCTAGTTTGCAATGTTGCAAGGGGTTGTGGTCTGTGGGAGTGCTGCTTTTGTACTTACCTATGTGGGTGTGTCCTCATGGTCTGTTGTTTTCAGGTGTGTTGTGTCTGGGGTTCTGGCCTTTGTAGTTTTTGTTTGTCCAGGGGGTGTTTTCGGGATGTGTACTGTGCTTGTGTATTTGTGCGTGCCTTGCTGTGTGGACTTGTTGGCCATGTTGTGTGCGATTGTTTTTGTCAGCGGATGGTTTCTGTGCAGGGACGGGGCGCCATGGCTTCTGCCGTGTCGATTCTCATCGGCGTTGTTTGCGCTGGCGGGCGGTATATTTGTAGTTTTCCCGCGCTCATGGCGGTGCGATCGTAATCTCACATGCGGTGTGTCGGGCGTGAGGGCGGGCGGTTTTGTGTTGTCGTGCGTGTTTCCGTCCGTGGCGGGCGGTTTGACTCCGACTCCGGACGATGGCGGGCGGTATCTTGTGTGATTTATCCGCCGATGGCGGTTTTCGGTTTGTGTCATCGTAATGGCGTGGTCGGTGTTCAGACGGTGTGTGCGGGCGGATTTTTGCCGCTTCCATGCCTGGCGGATTTTTTTACGCCGGGTATCGTAATGGGCCCCTAAGCCACCAAATTCAAAGATCAATTTGGGAATGCACCATTATGTGAGACATCATGGGCAACAACTAACTTTTGGTCAATTTGATTGTGCATTCTGAGAAGCATGAGAGCTTTGAGATATCTTAAAGTAGTGCAGGCAGATAAGCAGTCAAGCCGGAACACATAATCGTAATAACATCCACATAAAGAATATTTTTCAACTCACCTGCTTTGTGATGATGCTCTTCGCATCTGCTGACTACAGGATGGCTATTGCCAGGGGTTCCGTGCAGATAGGAAATGGAGGGCTAACAGGGGGCAGCCCTGCCCGGTCCCTCAATAAAGTCAGAACTGTTTCAATTTAAAAATATATTACAATTGCAGAGGCCATAAGTTCCTAATACAGTGGTCCCTCACAGGGGTAATGCACAAAGCGATGAATATAGAAATACAATTAGATCTATATTGCGCTGTCCAGCCGGACAGGAATCTCTTTAATATAACAAATTTGAGAACAAACAATAAGGTGGGAACTAAATATTGCGTCAAGCAAGAGACAAAACAAAAGGCTCAGGAAAAGTTTAGTGCTTAAATTTACCAAAATTAGAAAAGCACAAATGAACATGGACACCATTACACATTGTAATAATAATCATAGTCGTGTTAGGGTGTCGGAGAGTTGACGAAGTTTCGATCCATACATAGATAGAGGATCATCATCAGGACATTGGGTTACATGCACGAGGAATTGCCGATAATAAGGAGAGATCCACTGGATAGAAGATCCACGATGAAGACAATTGGTTTGAAAATTCAAACGGGCGCGTGGGCTGATAAGAAGGTGGTATCCAAGCAATGGTGGATCCACGAGCAGTGAACGAGTCCAGTCACTTGCACCTAAAGTCGTATGATCTTGTGGGACGTGAGTGATGCATGTCCACGCCTTTTTGAAAGCCGCTCAATGGCGATGTGATTAAAGCTGGCACCAATCCTATTGGGTTCCCTTGTCCTTAGAAATATACGTTCCTAGTACATCCAATTCACTATTTCAATGTTCTTACATCCCAGGCCAGCACTTACCAATGTCTGGAAATGGCACCACTCAAATGCCTTCTCAGCATCAACGGAGAAGGTTAATTCATCAACATGGTCATATGTCATTTGCTTCAGTAGGTAAATCAGAGTTCTTATATGCTGACTACACTAACAATCATGTACACAACCCATTTGATTATTGTGGATTAACAGATGTATCACCTTCCTTAATATAGAGGCTAGTACACAGACCAATATCTTATTATACAGGTTTATGCAGAGGAGGGTGACTTGCCCTAGCTTGGGAGTCAGGGATATACTGGCCATATCAAATTCTGATTGAAGGAAGCCAATCTCTGCATGGTCCTTAAAAACATCACAAAGCAAGATGGTGAGTGTGGGTGCATTGATTTGTAGAATGTGATATGGAAGCCGTCTTCCTCTGTGGGTTTCCCAGCATTTTTGGATTTTATAGTCTCTGTGGCTTCAAAGATATCTCCTTTCAAATCCTTGCACCTTGCTGCTAAAAGCTTAAGGAAATGCAGAGCAGGTAAATTGCTGCTCTTATTGAAATGTCCCCTTGCCTCTAAGATGTAAAGGGCAGAAATGAAGGAGTCAAATTCTTTGGATATTTTGAATGGAGGAGAGACAAGATTACCTAGAATCTAATGCATTTTACTGTCGCAGTAGCAGACAATGACACAATTAGTTTCAATTACATCAACAGCACAGAACGAGTTTTCTGGCCTCCTAGCCATCTTTCTGCCATCTTAACTCTCATTTAAGATAGTTCTTCCTTTGAAGAGAAGATGGAGTTCCTTTTGTAGTTAGCCTATGTCAATGCTCTCAGGGAATCAAAGGTTGGTGAAATACAATAAAACGTGTAAAAAAAATATATTTCTGTTCTCTAAGCGTTTGGTTTCATCACTGCATCGAAGTGCTCAAGTGCAGACATCGCCATGGTAATCCCAGAGGGCTACACGATTGGTCGATGAGACTTCCTTTACAAGCCAGGAGGAGGACTCGCTATCATCTACAAGTAATTCATCAAATGCACAAAATTCACAGAGAACACCACCCCATTCATGGAGCACCTGCACTTCAAGCTGCAAATCTCACAAAACGTCACCCTGAATGGACCCCTCGCCTACCAACTACCTGGACCATGAGCCACCTTGACCAACCTCATCACCAACATCATTGCTCTGCTCACCATCAACCCCAGAGCCTACATTATCCTCGATTACCTCAACTTTCACCTGGAATACCGAAACAACCACTGCTCCACAGCACTACTCGAAAGCTTGAGCAACATCGAACTCACCCAACTCTTCCCAGAACAAACACACGGTGGGCAGTCAAAATATCGAAAATAAAATTTCGATATACCATAATATCGAAGTTTAAATATCGAAGGGACAGAATATCGATGGGACAAAATATCGATGGACAGAATATCGACCCTAAGGTAAGTAATATCGAATTACTTAATATCGATGTCAATAATATCGAAGTTAGTAATATCGAAATCAAATATATCGATGTTACTAATATCGATGTTACTAATATCGATATTTGTATTATTGTTATGTATTTTATGTTTTTAATATGTATGTGTTATATGTGTTTTTGTTACGTGTTTTAATTGTTTAAAAATATATGTATACAATTTTTATATGTTAATAAATTAATTTTTTTAAGTTATTTTTTTTTTTTGTACTGTAGCGGGTTGTGGGTTTATAGGGGTGGGAAGTAATTTAATTATACTAAATTAATTATTAATTTTTAGGAATTATAAATTAATTTTAATTATTTTTTGCGTTTAAGTTCTGTAGCGGGTTGTGGGTTTATAGGGGAATAGGGTGGGAAGTAATTTAATTGTAATTAAGTTATCATTTATTTTAATTAATTGTTATTGATAATTATATAATTGTTAATTAATCAATAATTGGTAATTAATTTTAATTAATTGGTGATTAATTTTTATTAATTGATTAATTAATCATCATGTAATTTAAATGCAATTAATTTATCATTTATTTTAATTAATTGGTATTGATAATTATATTATTGTTAATTAATTGATAATTGGTAATCAATGATTAATTGGTAATTAATTTTTATTAATTAGTTATTAATTTTTATTAATTGATTAAGTGTGTTGTGCGTTTATAGGGAATACTTTTGGAAGTAATTGAAATCTAATTAAGTAATTATTAAATTTATTTCTGGGTATTGATAATTAATTTATTGGATATTAATTATTAATAGGTAATTTTTTAAATTACAATTTTTTGGTTCTAAAAATTAATTTATTGTTGTTTTATCATTAATTGGTAATTAAATATTATTAAATATTATTTATTGATAAATGTAATTAATATATTAAGAATTATTTATTAGTTGATAATTAATGTTTAATTATTATTATTATTGGTATAAAAAGCATTTAATTGTTCAATATTAGTTAATTGGTAATTACGTTTTAATAAGTTATATGTTTTTTGTTATTAAAAATATTTTATTGTTCAATATTTCATATTTAGTCATTAATATTGATTAATTATTATTTATTGGTATTTATTATTAATTTATTGTTAATACATTTTCTATTGGTAATTATGTTTTTAATAAATATTTATTGGTATTGGTAAATAGTTTAGAGTTATTTAATAATTCATTAATTATTTAAAAAAAACATTTTATTTATAAGTATGTTATTTGTCACTTCTACGCTATCCAACATTTTCCCTACTGTTGCACTCTCTGGAGTGGGAATAGTAATTTTTACCCCTACGCTATCCAACATTTTCCCTACTGTTGCACTCCCTGGAGTGGGAATAGTAATTTCTACCCCTACGCTATCCAACACTTTCCCTACTGTTGCACTCCCTGGAGTGGGAATAGTAATTTTTACCCCTACGGTATCCAACACTTTCCCTACTGTTGCACTCCCTGGAGTGGGAATAGTAATTTCTACCCCTACGCTATCCAACACTTTCCCTACTGTTGCACTCTCTGGAGTGGGAATAGTAATTTTTACCCCTACGCTATCCAACACTTTCCCTACTGTTGCACTCCCTGGAGTGGGAATAGTAATTTTACCCCTACGCTATCCAACACTTTCCCTACTGTTGCACTCTCTGGAGCGGGAATAGTAATTTTTACCCTTACGCTATCCAACACTTTCCCTACTGTTGCACTCACTGGAGTTAGAATAGTAATTTTTACCCTTACGCTATCCAACACTTTCCCTACTGTTGCACTCACTGGAGTTAGAATAGTAATTTTTACCCCTACGCTATCCAACACTTTCCCTACTGTTGCACTCGCTGGAGTGGGAATAGTAATTTTTACCCCTATGCTATCCAACATTTTTCTTAGTGTTGTTTTTTTGGGAGTTGTAATAGTAGTTTTATTCCCTACGCTATTTAATATTTTTTGTATTATTTTAGTTAATATAGTATATCATTAATTTTAAAAATATTAAAAGTAAATTTAATTTTTTAAATTTGTTATACATAATTATTTAATTTTTATTTATGTTATTGTTTTATGTGTATAGATGTATTTGTAATTTATAATATTTTTTAATTTAAAATTTATTACAATAATTATTCAAAATTATTATTAAGTAAGTATATATATTATATCTTATATGTATATGTTTAATTAATGTTTTATTTAATTATATATGTTACTTATTAATCTTAAATATTATCAAATATTTTTAACTATGTTTATTTTAATTATAAGTATTATTTAGTTTATTTTATATATTATTTTTAACAACAACAAAAAACGATATTTTTGATAACGATATTTTTGACATCGATATTTTATTTTTCGATATTTTTATACTTACCATGTTGTAAATAGGATGTGGATATTATTGACTTCGATATTTTTGTTGCGATATTTTTGTAGGTCGATTTTTTGACCTTCGATATTTTGTCAGTGATTCCAAACACACACTAGACCCCATCTTCACCACAAGCAACAGCATCAAATTCATCCGACCACTCCATCATCCACTTCAAAATCAACACACCTCAAGCAAGACCCCTATTAGGTTCAGTTTTCCAAGCAGCAGTTGTGTAAAAATCACAGAAGCAGACTAGCTCAGCGCCCTCAGCACAGATCAACCTAGCCCCACAGACAACCTCGACAAGGACATCAGCAACTTCAGCAACTGGATCAAGAACTGTACGGACTCCCTCACACCCATCAAACCCAACGAGCATAGTAGATCATACAAGCAGGTCAACTGGTACAAAGAAGACCTCCAAGACACCAAACAACACTGTAAAAAGCTAGAAAGGAAATGGAGAGCCAGCCACAACACCACCGACAAAACTACCTACAAGGCTGCACTCGGACACTATCACCAGCAAATAAGAGACACCAAGAAAAAAAGCACTAGTTGGCCGCATTGAAGGAACCTCCAACAGCTGCAAGGAGATCTTCTTGATCGTTAAGGATTTCACCAAGCCCTCAGCCACTGTCACCAACATTGCTGCCTCCCAGCAACTATCTGCACCCTATCCAACTTCTTCCACAGCAAAATCGCAAATATCTACAGCAACTTTGTACACCAACCCAACCCCAGAGAACTTGCTGCTAACCTACCCACCACCAACCATGACGGTCACCTGACCAAATGGACAACTCCAGAAACATCACAGCAGCAATCATGTGGACCATCCACTCAGGGGCACCAACATACCCATGCCTCACCACATCTACATCCTGGGAACACCAACAATCTTTAGCACTCTGACCCAAATCATCAACTCCTCCATCATGTCCGCCACTTTCCAAGATGAATGGAAACTTGCGGAAATCAACGCCCCCCTCAAGAAGCCCAGAGCTGACCCAAATCAACCGAGCACCTTCAGAACCATCTACCTGCTTCCCTATTCACCCAAAGTGATTGAGAAGACCATCAACAAGCAACTCACAACGTACCTCAAACTTCACCACCTTTTAGACAACACTCAATAAGGAATCCCAAACACCCCAAAAAAATACCACATTACCGAAACAGCATTCATCATGGCCACCAATTACATTCAAATCATCCTGGACCAAGGAGAAACAGTGGCCCTCATCCTGCTTGACCTCTCGGTGGCCTTCGACACAGTACCCCATAAAACCCTCATCAGAAGACTCCACAAGATTGGCATACAATGATCCGCTATCAAATGGATCTGTTCCTTCCTCACAGGAAGAGCCAAGAGGGTCTGGCTGCCACTCTTCACATCAGAGACCAAGAAATTGATATGCAGAGTACCACAGGGATAGTACCCTCATCTCCACCCATTTCAACATATATATGACACCACTCACCAACATCATCCGATCACAAAACATCACTGTTATCTCCCAACTCATCCTCTCCCTGACAGACAAAACAACCACCGCCAGGACCAACTTCACCAACTACATGACCATGGTAGCAGACTGGATGTTATCCAACTGCCTGCAGCTCAACTCTGACAAGACGTAAGTACTAGTCTTCATCAACAAGACTTCCCCATGGGACTCCACCTGGTGGCCGTTGGAGCTAAGACCAACACCCACACCCACGACCATGCAAGAAATCTAGAGATCATCCTAGATGAGAAGCTCAACATGGCAGCTCTAGTCAATGCAGTGTGAACTTCGTGCTTCCACATTTTATGCATTCTGCGAAAAATCTCCAGATGGTTACCCCAAAACACCAGACGACCATCGAGTAAGCACTCATTACCAGCAGGCTGGACTATGGCAACACTCTCTCTGTAAAAATCTCCAAACAACTCTGTTAGACTTGGCATCTTTTGGCGTGTTTCCCCTGATTTTTTGCTTTCTGACCTCCCGGTTTTGACTCTGTTTTTGCTGGCTTAGTGCCTCTGTGCACTTTCTCACTGCTGATCAGTGTTAAAGTGCAAGTGCTCCTGTTGTAAATTGTATTATGGATTGGTGTTTCCATGATTGGCATGTTTGATTTACTTAACAGTCCCTAGTAAAGTGCACTGAGTGTGCCAGGGCCTGTAAATCAAATGCTGCTAGTGGGCTGCAGCACTGGAGTGTCCCACCCACACAAGCAGCCTGTAAATGTAACCCTGGGCTGCCATTGCAGAGCTTGTGTGCAGTCTGGGACTGCCATGTCGACTTGGCAATTGTACCCACTTGCCAGGCCCTAACCTTCCCTTTTCTTACGTCAGTCACCCCTAAGGTAGGCCTAAGGTACCCCTGTTGGCAGGGTGCAGTGTATGAGAAAGGTAGGACATGCCCTGGTGTGGGTGGCATGTCCTGATAGTGCATTACTGCCAATTTCATTTTTCACTATTGCAAGGCTACCAGTTCCCATAGGACAGAATGGGGAGTTTGTTTATAACATCTTATAAACATAACTGGCCCTGGGAACAAGGTAGAAAAATTAAGTTTAGTATGCCTGAACTCAGAATCTAAAGATGCCTCTTTTAGTGAAGGTGATTTTTACATTCTGTGTTTGAAAATACCACTTTTAGAAAGTAGGTATTTTCTTGCTCAGCCATCCAGTAGGCCTCTGCTGGGTTTGTGGATTGACTGTCTGGGTTTTGGATGACAGGGGCTGGGGAGGAGCAGTGGCTCCAGAGAGCCGTGGTGGGTCAGGAAAGGGCTGAATAGACCTGGGCTGCATTTAGAGTAGGGGGAGGAGATTTCCTTTCACCTGAATGGGCCTGGTCTGCCTCTGACAATGCCATCTCCACCTCCAGCCAGGAAGCTACACCAGAGAGGACAGAACTGGTTCTGGCTGGGCACAGACCCTCTCTGCCTGAGAGGACAAAGGATTTTGGGCTATAAAAAGTGGGGCCCAAACCCCTGAATTTTAGAACTCGCTGGAATCAAGGAACCTGCCAAGAAGAAGAGCTGGAAGAGCTGCCAGGAGGAGTACTGCCCCTTTGCTGTGTTGTTGCTTTGTTGGGTTGGCCTGCAGTTGCTGCTTCTGCCTTGGGCAGTGAAAGGACTGGACTGAACTTTCTTTACTTGTGCTGAGTATCTCCAAGGGCCTGAAATCGAGCTGGCCTCCTGTTCTGAAGTCTCAGGGACTACAAAGACTTCATCAGCCTCTGGGTACCGCTTCTGGAACCGCTGTTTCAGTTGCCACAGAGAAGGGAACTGCAACCGACTCCGTCACCGACTCCGTCGCTGGCTCTGTGTCCTGACGGCACCGCAGACCGCACCGTCCGCATCTTGCACTGCAACCTGGTCTCACTAACGACGATGACCCCCGCCACCGAGCCGCTGCTTGCACCATGACCTGTGGGCACCGCAGTCCGCACCGCCTCGCTTCCCTTCGCCATCCTGGTCTCACCGACGCTGTTGTTGACTCGACACCCGTGACCGCATCGTGGTTGGGGGCACCACTCGTAAAGTTTCACGACGCACCACCTCATCCCACACAGCCATCTGGGCCGACCAGCACCAGCTCCCGCCAACCAGCTGTCACCTGCACCGCAACCTGCCAGCACCGCATCGAGCACCGTCTCGCCCTGCACCGTAAGCCTTGGTCTCACCGACGCCATCTGGACGATCGTCACCGAGCCCCTGCCTGCACCGCATCGAGAGGACACCGCGCCCTGCACCGCTTCCACTTTGCAAAGCAACCGCGACGGTTGCCACGACCGGCTCGCACCTCCATGTAAGCCGCAACGAGAAAGGTACTGTTACCGTGTCTGTTCACGCTTTTGCTGGCCCGTATCGACGCGGTCGGCTGGAACTGTTGGACTCTGTTGTTTTCAACATCGCGGTAGCCCCGGACGGAGCTACCGACTCGTACGAACTGTGTTTTTGAGGTATTTCTGCAGTTTAGAAGACATCTTGCAAAGTATCTATTTTTCAAGTACTGTATTGTGGATTCTTTATCGTTTTTGGTCTTGTTTTGAGTATATGAAAATATTGGATATTTTTCTAAACTGGTGTGATGTCCTTTTGAAGTGCTTTCACTGTGTTACTGTTGGTTATGTGCAAATGCTTTACAGACTGCCTCTGAGATAAGCCTGACTGCTCGTGCCAACCTACCAAGGGGGTGAGCAGGGGTTATTTTAGGAGTGTAACCCCCTTACCCTGGCTAGAAGGAAGGGTCCCTACTTGGACAAAGGTGCAAGCCCTTGCCAACTAGAGACCCCCATTTCTAACAAACTCCTATACAGACTCCAGATCATCCAGAACACCACTGCAAGACTCATACTTGACCTCCCACGCCACACCCATGACACACCACACCGCAGGAAGCTTCACTGGCTCCCCATTCACAAGCACAGCCAATTGAAGCATCGCACGCACACACACAAAGCCCTACACAACACAGGACAAGAATACCTGAACAGATACATACACTTTCACAAATCCACCAGACACCTACGCTCTGCCTCACTCTCACTCGCACACCTTCCCTCATCCGCAAAAGCAAAACTGGACGTCGCTCATTCTCCTACATTGAACAACCTCCCTCAACACATCGGAGCATCGTCCACACTTCTCGAGTTCCACAAGAAGCTGAATACCTGGCTCTTCATATAAGCACCTTGGGACCACAACCCTAGACACCTGCCCAACCTCCTGGATACTCTCTCGGTGATTAGTGCGCTTTTCAAATCAATATAAACAGTATCAGACTACAGGAGGTAGCCCGTAAACCCTATTGATACCACGGCAAACATTTATAACATATTACAGTGTCTCAAAGGGTATCGGTCAATAGTCAGTTTTAGCAATAGCACAATAAATTGCTGGGAGCCAGGCAAAGAACAAGGAGAAAAAACAATTCAGCAAACAGTTCTTTTGTGGTCGTATATATTTATCTTCATATATTTAGACAAGTATCAGAACAGCACTGTGTTACATTAGTCTGTATGTAACCCGTGAGATACGTGCACAAGTGCTCGTGAAGTGATGACGGCGCAAGTGACATGGAGAAAGTATGTACAGCGACAAAGGTGGGCACGAAAGAAGACAATTAGTGATATAATTTACAAAGTTGGGACACTCAAGCAATGAATGCTAATATATACAAATTGAATCAGGTGGGTATCCTTGGAGAGCAAGCGCCGAAATTTCGCTGCAAGAGTCGTCAGCGTTTCGGCCTGTAGAAGAGGTTAGGCCATCATCAGGACCGGGTTACTCTTATTTAATTACAGTGCGTCGCAGCGATTAGCACATGGTTTAGGTAAAGAATCCCAACCTCGGGTGGATGGAGTAGCCATGTAAATCCGGTTTGGAACGCATCCGTTGATGCGGGAAGATCCAGGCTTACACATTCGATGGTCTCTGGACAGTTCCGAGGGGGTCCAGTGGTCGCAGGGTAGATCCACGGGGTGGAAGGTCTGTTGCCTCTATTGATTTCTGGCAAGCTGGTAGGCCACGCTGCAGGAGTCACGGGCGTGCTGGCTGCATTAGTCAGGTTCGTGCCTGACTCGTATCATTCATTGCGGGCACAGCATACGGAGCATTCATTGCTCCCCTTGAGGCCAGAGCGCATGGAGTTCTCGACCTTCACTCATTATATATAGCCTATTCAGGCTTGGATTCACAAATCCCCACTGGCATTGTGCCCCCTCGGTCCCGGACGGGACACTACCTTCTCTCCCCTGCCTCTCATCTGCCGCCTATTCAGGCTTGAAACTACACTTCCCCACCGGCTTTGTGCCCATTCAGTCCCGGACGGGACATCACCTCCTCTCCCTGGCCTCTCACCTGCCGCTGCTCCAGGCTCCACCCCGCCGCAATCACCCCTCTGGCAACTTCCCAGGTACTTGTTTCATCACTTAGTCCTGATGAGATCCCAATACCTAGCTGGGATCGAAACGTCGTCGACGCAAACATCTTCAACTCTATACTGTAATTTGTATCTAATTGTGGAGTATGAGATGTAAATCTGATTGTGACTTTTGCTTACCTACATTTTCACAAATTGAAAAGTCACTTTTTAAGTCACTTGCTTGAGGTAAGGAAATCGGCTGATTTCCCATTACCCTGTCACGTCCTGCTCACTCACCTTTCCGTATAATAATTTTTGCGTTGAATTTAATTGTTAATAAACGTTTCTATCTTTTCATTTGAGACACTCGTAATCCCAGTTTTGATTGTAAAATTGTGATATTGTACCAATTCACCTTGTATGGGACCACTGTTTTTCTTAACATATGTCCACCCTTGGTCCCTTCAGACTTTTAGGGTCTCCTTGTTTCTTTTTTTGTCATCAGTTCATGAGCACTTGTGCACAGTATCTCACGGGTTACATGCAGACTAATGTAACACAGTGCTGTTCTGATACTTGTCTAAATATATGAAGATAAATATATACGACCACAAAAGAACTGTTTGCTGAATTGTTTTGTCTCCTTGTTCTTTCCCTGGCTCCCAGCAATTTATTGTGCTATTGCTAAAACTGACTATTGACCGATACCCTTTGAGACACTGTAATATGTTATAAATTACAAATCAATATAACATTACATAACCTAACAGAGTCCCTCATCATTGAGCCTCGAACATACGATTTGCTAGCAGCCACCACAGAGTGGAATGATGTTACAGAGTGTTCATTAATTTTGAAGTACTCCCTTAAGCCATTCTGGAGCAGGCTTTTCTCCTCTTATTTTGTGTAGTTCCTAAATATTTGTTCTCTTTCTTTACTAGTGGAAATTGCAGCACCAAGGTTTAACATCAATTAGACTGGTGCATGAACGGATGTTCCACCCTCCAGAATCCCTACTTTTGGCAGAATGGGTCTGTGGATGAAAAAATAGCCAATTATGTGCCAAGCAGAAATGAAATCAATGTGATCTCACGTTTATTGTAACCAGCAGGCTCAAAGGAACAAGCAGAGCATGATTCGATAAAAGTATCTAATAGGAGCCCCTTTTCTCCATTCTGTCCTGTGTTTTCCTATATTGGCTCTATTGTATGGCTCCTATCCAGGCCCACTATTATTTTTGAAACATCAAATTCTGTGAACAGTTTGTCCAGTATTGTTTAACTCATTAGCATTCTTAATAGTGTAGAGACCGTATATGGAGCCCATGACAACCAGTGCACTTTTAATGATGCCCTTTGCAAACACATAGCAATCCATGCTGTCTCACTTTAATTTATGAATGCAAACTGCTAACTTTTTGAGAAATAATATTGCTACTCCACTATTCTTATAGCCCAATGATCAAGAAGTCGATGTTTCAGAATTGGTTATGGAGGCAGCGAACGATATTACTTTACCCACTGAGTCTCTTTCTAAATTTTTAGATCCTCTTTGTGATACAATGTGTGGGTGTTTGGTAACCATGTAGGTGTAATTTTATTTTTATTTGAGATAGCATCTCAGCCTCGCAACATCTAGGGGCAATATGGAGAAGTCCTTCGGAGCAGCAGACGTGACTCTTTTCCAGGACAGTCATTAGGAATATCTAATTATAAGAGAAATGCATATTCCTACAAACAAATGGCGTACATATGCCTAAATTCTGGTTCACTAGTGACCGAGGTACATGACTAATGTTGGTGGGGGTAGGTTGTCGTAAAAGATTCAAATAAGGAGAAGGTTACTAGCACTCCCTACAAAATAGGTGCGGCAGTGACCACTAGTACTGTTTAATAATATAACGATGTTCACATCACAGAAAGTAAAATCAAAAGAAGCATGTTAGATATAGCCACAAGCTATTCAGGGGGGCTGGACAGTTGTCAGCTAGGTCAACATTCTAATAAATACATTAGGTTTAATTAGCACAGTATTGTCAAACGAATATGGCATTATCCAGGATAATATGTCCCCTTGTAGGGGAATTGGCAATGCACATCATAAATGTGTACTAATGACATTTCAGTGGTGATCTTGATTTGCAGTGGCGGCTGGTGAGTTTTTAAAGTGGTGGACGTAAAATGATTGTCATACTGCACCGTAGCGAGCGAGCGTAGCGAGCAAGCCCGAACAACCTAAGGTGGCTTCGGGGGTTCTCCCCCGAGAAAATTTTGAAGAAACAGTGGACAAATGGTGCATTTTCAAGCAAATTTGAGAAAGCACGAAGGTTAATAGAGCAATTGTGAAAGTGCAGTTATTACATTAATAAAGAGATGTCTTCTACTCTAAATCCTTTTTACTCTTTAAACCTACTTATTCAGCGTGCTACAGTTGTGGACATGCTGGCATCTACATGCCCTGCTGTACACCCACCGGAACTCAAGTATTGATACTTGACCACTGTGCACAGTCGCTTAATGCTGCTGCTACCTTTAAATCACATGTATACTTCTTACCATCGTACTAGACACATGTATATATTTACAGACATCAGAGTACGTTCAACAATGTTATTCAACATAAAAATACTTTTACTCAGTAATTCCTAGTTACATCATCATTTTAATCTGTTATGACACAGAATTTTTTTTTTCATTTCTTTAAAAAAAGGAGAAGTGTACAATATTCAAACTTTCATGGCCAATGCATTTCGGGCCCCTTGGCCCTTCTTCAGGGGCTTGAATCTACAACAAACGAAATCAAACCTTTAATTAAATTAATTACAATGCGCAGGGGATTGTCAAATAAAATCACATGATAGATAACAATAATTACATGCACATGTACTGTTGCAAGCTGATAAAATAAACAATAGAAAAACGCTGGTGAATATAAAAAGACCATGAGACCAAAGTGAAAGACAGGCTTATTGTGAAGGGAAAACCTCAATATATTCTCCAAAAGAGCTCTTCATTATGTGTACACCACCACTCATCACCAACAGCATGATCAATCTGTTAAAACGTGCACAGGCACCTCAAAGGTGGTCAAAATAATCAAAAGAAATGTGCTGCAGCACCTTCAGTATGGAATGACACTTCGTTTAACCAAACATCCGTGCTTAACTGTCCAGGAACTAGCTCTAAAGACAAAAAGCCAACAAAGCACATGTTGCTTAATGATAGCCATACGATCTTCTCGCTTGCCTGGCTCCCCCCCACTCGTTAAAAGCACTCCTCCTCACCTGTAAACAACTATGCGTTAACCTGCCCCGATCTCCTCTGCACTCGCTCGACTCTACTCCTGAAACCACAAGCAAGCATCACAAACTCAGTGTCACGGTTACTACACAACCATAAACAATCCTTATAATTACCCCTCCCTCCGCGTTACAGCAGAACTTACCTCTATATCTGCTCTCAAAGCCGCCATGAAACGCTCACAGTGCTTCCCAGATCGCATGACTGAACAACGCTGCGGGTTCCTTTACACTCCACGAGACCAGTACGTAAAGACCGATGATGGACTAAATGCAGAAGCCAACCTTACCTGTCTGTAGCCCTCACTGCGGGCGCCATATTTGAGATGGTGAAAATGACCAGATAACGTACTACCCATTCTACCTGACCTCATCATACCAAAGGGTAACGCTGCCACCTATCATGTCATTCCAAGTGAAACCACACCTAATACCTCACATAAAAATGAAATCACGCTAGAATGCGTCATGTACAGGTGCAGTTTTTACAGGCAGTCTCTAATGTGACAGACTGTGCCGAGGCAGTCCGTAGCATGGCACTGTGTTTAGGCCTAGGGACATTCTGGCGTGACTATAAAATAATAACCTTTATAGTGCAGTCTGTGACATGACAGTCAGTTCAGGTACAGTGTTTATAGGCAGTGACAGTCTCTGGTGTCACAGTGTTTGTCGTGGTAGTCAGCAGAGTGACACTCTCCACAGGGGCATTGCATTGTGTGCAGTGATTATCACGTCAGCCTGTGAAATGGCAGTCAGTGCAGGTACAGAGTTCACAGGCAGTCTGTAATGTCAGAGTGTGTGCCGGCCGGGGCAGTCATCAGTAGAGTGACAGTCTTCGTAGGGGCATTGCATGGTGTGCAGTGATTATCACATTTCCGCCTCTGACATGACAGTCAGTACTACAGCAGGTGCAGTGTTTATAGGCAGTCTCTGGTGTCACAGTGTGTGCCGTGGCAGTCAGTAGAGTGACAGTCTCTTCGTAGGGGCATTGCATTGTGTGCAGTGATTATCACGTCAGTCTGTGACACGACGACGATGTCAGTCTGTGACACGACAGTCAGTGTAGGTACAGTGTTTACAGGCAGTCTGTAATGTCAGAGTGTGTGGCGTGGCAGTCATCAGTAGAGTGACAGTCTCCGTAGGGGCATTGCATGGTGTGCAGTGATTATTACATGTCCGCCTGTGACACTACAGCCTGTAGCGGCAGAGCGATGATGGACAGCCTCAACTGCCTTGGTGTGTGCAGGGGCCGCGCGTGCAGTGACAGTCCATGAAGTGACTCAGTGGCAGTCGCGGCCGGCATGACTCGGGGGTACGCGCGAGGAGGGGGGGAGGCGTTTAATTAAATGAATAAAATAAAAACAAACTTACCCGGCATCTCCTTCGCCGGTCCCGCGTCGCATCACGTCTCCTCTCACAGACGTGGAACTAACTTCTCCCCGCTCTTTTGCTTGACTGGCAAGTGGCAAATAAGAAGACTGGATGCGACTGGGGGCGGCTACTCGGCTGTATCCTGGCATTTGACAGGGCATGGGGCGACTGTACGTCACCGCCCAAGCAGGATCCTATCTTCAGATTCCTGCACTACACTAGGCATGCGCAGAATACCTAATGTAATGTCAATGGAGTGGGGTGCTGAAATAAAAAGCGCTCGTCTCGCAGATGCGCAGTCGGAGTCTGGACTCCTGTGCTCTCGCCTGCGTGCGATGTGCGTTTGTTGTTGACTCTGTCATGCGCACTTGAGGCTGTGAAGCAGCTGCCAGCACAGGCCGTAAATGTAAACAGATGAATTGTCAAAGCTGTCAATTAGTCTGCTTACATTTCTTGCTGCCCAATTAGTGAGCAGTTTTTCTTGTTGATTGCCTAGTGGGGCGCTGCCCCGGCGCCCCTATGGACCAGCCGCCACTGTTGATTTGTCTCTGTCTTTGGTGGTAGTTCCTTCCAATGTTTGATCTCTGTGCAGCTACCACTGTGAAAACGCTAGAGATAAGCATTGCATTTTGTTAGTGTGGTACCAGAATTTCATTGCAAAAATGTCATCTGACGTTAAAATTGTGTCCTGAATAACATTTACAAAAATGTTATCCAATTAGAGTTAATAATCGAAAATCAACACCTAGTGGTAAGATAGCTTTACGAACGATAGTCGGACACAATATTTATTTATCATTCTGGCAATGATCTTTGACACACAGCAAATTTTCTTGAGCACTTCCATTAAACTCTAGAGGTAAAACTGACAGTATCCTTGCCTTGTGTTGAGAAGATGCCCCTCCCCCCACCGAAACTTACACGCGCATCCTTTTTACTGGAATACCGAATTCAATCCGTCATCTTGGCTCCTTTGCGCTATTATTCTTCAGGGAAGCCCAACTACAGGTCTAACAACGTGCCAACTGACTCACTGCATGAATCAACATTTCATAGAAAACTCATGAGGAACACACATATGATAAGGAGAAAAGTAATAAACGATACAATGGAAGATTAAACAAATAGCACAGATTATTTGTCCATATTCACCTTTAAGAGTTCTGTATTAGCCTGCTGCAGAAATATGCGCTTCTAAACACTCTGAGAAATGCAAATTATTCTGAATGAGCCTACTTAGATGCAGCTGCCTGCTCATTCGTGCCTATGGTGTCAACAAACGAGAGGCTACTTGGAATGGAATTAATTTATGTTTTTCAGAATTCTAATTTTAATTGCATTAACTGCTAATTGCATATCAATAAATTAGACTATGTGAATGGGAATTATGAAATTTACAAGTGCTTTAGTTTGTCATTGCCACAAGTGAGGGCCCCATCTTAATATGTTTATTCAGATTAGTTTGCATTCTTTTCAGATGTTGAGTGCAAAGACACTAGAGCATCGAACTGACTAACAAAATAATGAAAACACAATGACTTAAAATTCAGAGGATATTCACAAATGTAGGAGAGCTTCCAATTGTCGTATGGGCAATAACAGGAACATTTTCTCTTTAAGCATGTTACCTTTTCAGATGCAAATGAGGAAAACGCCCCCTCCCTCTCGCACGGCCTACCTCAACACCATGCTACTTCACAGAACTTGTGAGCGCAATTACAACTGATTTTAAAGCAGAGAACCTGTATTAGGGGCATACCCATCAGGCTTCACTAATCCAGAGGTCAACTAAAAGTTGTTCAGAGGAATAATATAAAAACACATGGCACAATAGCATAACGGTGAATTCCTCACAGTGATCATTGAAAAGGTGAGTCCTTTGGTCCCCCAGAAAGAGAAGGAATCCTGGGATTATGTTTCAGCAGTTTTCAAACAAAATTATCGGTTTGCCACATAATCCATCATCTGCTGATTAATTTGCATATTTTAACAAAAGAAAGTCTAGCTCAAACTACTAAATATTCTGCTACATGTTTTTCTGCGAAATAGAAGGTCCTTCGCAAAGACCGACTGGTCACTTTTCAGTAGGTTATTGGTGTTAGGACTTGGATCCCCAGATTGGACCTTGCCACCTCCCACACTCAACCGATTCAATAACAAAGAGATACTCAAGTATTTGCTTGGGCAACAGGTAATATTTATTCACATCAAACCATAAACACAACTTTCCTCAGCTTATCAAAACAGTTCCAATTCACACAATAGTAGAAGGATTGTATCATGGAAATTACACAGAATATATTGCATTTACACACATCTCATTTTTGAATAAAGGGGTAACAAAGTTCAGTAACAATATCCATATTTACAGATTGTTGCATGTGAGTCCAACATGGGAGAACGATTGCCACAGCACTGAGGACTTCCTTCCCCTAATCTACTCGGACCACACAGGTGAAACCACCTGCATCACTGAGGGTCGGTCTCAGCCCTCTGTACGCTTCATGCCCTGCCTCTGGGCCCACCCCTCCAACACTGTGCTGCACCTTGGGCCCCACAATGTGAGACAGGGGTCTACAGCCCCATGGGCTCTGTTGGTAAACTGCAACCTATGCCACCTGAACTGGTGTGACAGAACTTTGCAGAATCGGGATTGTTTCCCATCTCCTCAGTGCAAGCCTTAAGAAATATTTGTATGGAGAGTCCATTCATCCCTGTGATATTTTTTTCCTGTGTGTCACTCCAACGCCATGAGAGCAACGGGGGTAATGAGGTCCTTGGCCCTCCCCACCATAAAAAAAGGATTGTGTGACGGCCCAAATGCCCTCAACAAAGAAGTCAGTGCCCACATCAGACAGGTGGATGTCATCACAATGAAACATGTTTCCCCCTAGTCAGCTTGTGTTGAAAGTTCCTTAATTGCCCTGGCCAGGGACACAACTTAGCCATTTCTGAGTTAAATCACCTGACTAAATGACTTGACTTAATTCCAGAGCCCCAGTTGAGGTGAGGTATCATATGTGACCGACAATGAAGGCGTTTGGGAAAGCCCGGCCCAGCTATGAAAATTCTTGCAGTATACACTCCCTCAAAGCCTTCCATCCCAGTTTTACCAATTCCTTACCGCCTGAAGGACTATGATAAGATCAGGGCACTGGAGTCCCTCTCTGTGAGAAGTTGGCCTGGTATATGCTGTCCACTAATTATAGTGGGCACCTTGCACCAGTCCAAACAACCCCTTATTGGAGATAGGTTAAAGACAACCTTATTGAAAGCTATCCTAGTGGTAGCTATGGAGAGCAGCCTTCAGGCTAAGTCTTGAAGGAATGTAAAGCAGCTTGTTTTACCAGTCTATAATCTCTTGAGTGATCAAATGAAAGAGCACCACACCAGGTATATATTCAAAATATATGTATTTATTGCTAAACACACCCCTCTAGTCTCTTTATGAGGCTAGAGTTCGAAGTACATAAGTTAGAAGTTATTTAAACACAGTAATAGCACAAATACACGTTTGGGCCCTAGGGGCGTACCAAACCATATACCAATAAAGTGGTATAAGAACCACGACTGAACTAGACACTAGGCCTAGAGCCTCTAGAAATGCTTGGACCACAAGGAACCACCCAAGCTAGTGACACAGGGGACCCACGGGGGACGCGTGCAGTGTAAATACACAACTGCGATACGCCGTTGACTTCTATGGAGAAAGTCGTGATCGGGAAATTAAAGAAAGGGACACTTAAAGGAGGACTTGGAGCAAACCCTTTGAGATCTAGGACTTTGAAGAGTCTCTACCCACGGGAGCACCGGAGTACTCGTGTTACCTCACCCAGGGAAGCCGGGTGCATAGGTGCCTTTCGGGGTCGGGTTTCGTCGTCGATTTGAATGGCGATCTGCTGCAAAGTGCTGCTGGCGACCAAGTGGAAAGTGTCCGGGTGGATCCAAGAGTGGATCGGAGATCTGAAGAACCTGAAAGCAGAGGGGACAGAGTCTGGGTCACTAGCCAGTGACCAGGAAGGCGATGGACAGATGCCCACCGATGTCGAGTGCTTCAGGTGCATTGACGGTCGTCTTGACTCTTCAGCCACGAGGTCCAGGAGGCGTTGTCGGCGACCAGGAGCAGGATTCGGGATGGTACACAATGTTTGTCGAGTGCTGAGGTGTCGGCGACCGGATTGGACCCAACAAGCCTTGGCAACGGCAAGTCTTTATGCAGAGGAAGATCGTCGATGGTGCAGACCAGCAAGGTCTGGGGAACTCACCCAGCGAAGGTAAGTGAGGGCAGGCATGGAGCAACCAGGCTACCAAGTAAGAAAAAGATTGGCCTTCGTAAAGGGCTACTAGCCAATGGGCTAGCGACCGCGAAGGAGCCTCGAGACGTCGCACGTGGATCTGGCTCACAGGACACTCGTGGAGTGGAGGCCAGTGATCTTCGGTGCAGTTGGTGCTGGAGGCTAGGGCTACTCGGAGCCCAAAGAACGACTTCGTGGGAGACCCAGAAGAGGATGCACTTGCAAATGTGCTCAGTGTCCAGGGGTCACGGTCTCAAGTCGCCCACGATAGCTACGGGCCTCAGCTTTGCTGGGGACTCAGGGTAGCCTCGGGGAAGTCTGAGAATCTACCTCTGGTGATGCGATGACTTCGGCGTCCGACGGGAGCTTCAGAAATGCAAACCGGACAGATGCTTCTTTGGTGCCTGCCAAGCAGGGGAGTCACTCCTTGACCCCAAGGGAGATTCTTCTGTCCTCTAATCGTGAGTAGAGCATCGAAGGTCCAGGATTCTGTTTCAGAGTTTCGTCCAGGAATAATCTAAAGTCCTAAGGACTGGGTTCCTATACTTATACTAAGTTTAGGGGTTGGACTACTCTGTGGCCCCACCTATGGGTGGGTCAGGGCAGAGGGGTGGCTACACCCCTTTCCCTTTGTCCAGTTCACGCCAAAGCAGGGGCCGCAAGCCCCTGATCCGGTTTGAACTGGGGTATGCACAGGGACACCAAGTGTGCCCCCAGTGCAGGACTTCAAAGCACCCGAAAGTGCTCCCGCCCAGCCCCAATACACATTATCCTGTCTGGGGAGGTGGTCACACCTCCCTGGGACAGGAAACCTATTGTCCAGGCCTCCCCTGCTGGAGTTTCATCCAGCAGCAGGAGGCCAGACTCGTGTCTGTGGCAGCAGCATCCATTTTGTGATGCCAGGGCTTTGGAAAGAAGTTACCGGGCTAGCCAGAGTTAACATGTCTTTCCCTCTAGAAGGGTGGAATGCTACCCCCGCTGCCAGAATTGGCGGGGGGGGTAGTATTCCAAGATGTTTGACACCAAACACGACATGTTTAGGTGCAGCCATTCCAAAGTTAGCATTTAACGCGAGGTTATAATGCGCTTAAGAGTATATGGTCAGGCTGCACTACAAACAGCATCAGAGAAGGGTCTTCAAACGCTGCAGAGGGGCCCTGCTCATGCAGGGGCACCCTCTCACATAGGAACCATGCACTCTGCCTTTAGGATTGATAAGGCCTGCCTTAGGAGTGACTTATAGGTTTATATGTGTGTATGTATTTAGTGATATAGGTAACCTATATCACAGTAAGGGGTGCATGCACCACCTTACCCAGGCTGCAGTAGCAGACCTGTGGTGTCAGTTTGGATGGCCTTCCAGGGGTGGCATAATACATGCTGCAGCCCCTGGTAGGCCTCTGAGGTACCTATGCCCTTGGTACATAGTATACCATATACTAGGGACTTATAAGGGCACTCCAGATTCCAATCAGTGATGTGCCTAAGGCACATGGAAACCATTTTAGAGAGGAAGCAGCTAGGCTGGGGTTCTGATTAGCAGGGCCCCAGCCAGACTAATGTCGAAAAACAGTGAAGCATCAGCAAAAAGTGGGGGTACCCATGTGAAGCAGATCCTACTCTCCTACACAACGCCCCCCAAACGTAGGGACATTAAACTAACCTTGCCCAGTTAAGTCTTCATGTTCTAAGTGGAAGTACCTAGAGAGTCCATCTGCATTGGCATGGTTACTCCCAGGTCTATGTTCCACTGTAAAGTCCATCCCCTGTAGGGAAATGGACCACCTAAGCAGTTTGGGGTTTTCACCCTTCATTTGTTTTCGCCATAAGAGGGGCTTATGGTCTGTCTGAACCAGGAAGTGTGTACCAAACAAGTATGGTCTCAACTTCTTCAGAGCCCAGACCACAGCAAAGGCCTCCCTCTCTATGGCTGACCAACGTTTCTCTCTAGGGGTCAGCCTTCTGCTAATGAAAGCTACTGGTTGATCCTGACCTTCTTCATTCAATTGTAACAGTACAGTGCCTACCCCCAATTCAGATGCATCAGTTTGAACAATGAACTTCTTGGAGTAATCAGGACTCTGTAGAATGGGAGCAGTGGACATGGCCTGCTTCAGGTCATCAAATGCCTTTTGACAGCTAACTGTCCACTGAACCTTTTTGGGCATTTTCTTAGAAGTTAAGTCATTCAGGGGTGTCACTATTGATCCATACCCCTTGACAAATCTCCTATAGTACCCAGTCAGGCCTAAGAAGGCTCTCACCTGAGTCTGGGTAGTTGGAGCAGTCCAGTCCATGATAGTCTGGATCTTGCTCTGCAAAGGTTGAACCTGGCCTCCACCCACAAGGTGGCCCAGGTACACAACCTGACTCTGCCCTATCTGGCACTTATTGGCCTTGATAGTCAGTCCTGCCTTTTGCAGGGCCTGTAAAACATTCCTGAGGTGGACCAGGTGATCCTCCCAGGTGGAGCTAAAGACAGCAATATCATCTAGATATGCTGCACTATAGGCTTCCAGACCTGTGAGAACTGTATTCACCAACCTCTGGAAAGTGGCAGGTGCATTCTTCAGACCAAAGGGCATCACCACAAATTGATAATGCCCACTAGGAGTTGAGAATGCTGTTTTGGGCTTTGCAGTAACAGCTAGTCTGATCTGCCAGTAGCCAGCTGTCAAGTCAAATGTGCTGAGATATTTGGCTGAGGCCAAAGTATCTATGAGCTCATCTGCCCTTGGTATTGGATGGGCATCAGTCCTAGTGACTGCATTGAGACCCCTGTAGTCCACACAAAACCCCATCTCTCTTTTTCCACCACTGGTGTGAGGTTTTGGCACAAGGACCACTGGACTAGCCCAAGGGCTATCTGAGGGTTCAATAACTCCCAATTCCAACATTTTCTGGACTTCAGTCCTGATACAGTCCCTGACATGGTCAGGTTGCCTATAAATCTTATTTTTAATAGGCAGACTGTCCCCAGTGTCCACTTCATGAGTGCACCAGGTGGTCTGACTGGGTATCAGTGAAAACATATGTCTAAACTGATTGAGCACTTGTCTACAATCAGTTTGTTGCTGGGTAGTGAGGCTGCCTGCCAAGGCTACACCATCTACTGACCCATCGTCAGGGTTCTGTGAGTTCCTCCTGCCCTTCATCAGTAGCCATGAGCAAGCCCATGTCTGCCCTGTCCACATATGGTTTTAACCTGTTGACATGGAGAACCCTGTGGGGACTCCTGGGTGTTCCTAGGTCTACTAAGTAGGTGACCTCACCCTTCTGCTCAACAATAGTGTGGGGTCCACTCCATTTGTCTTGGAGAGTTGCTGGGGCCACTGGCTCCAACACCCACACCTTCTGTCCTGGCTGGTAAACAGTCAGAACAGCCTTTTGGTCATGCCAGGCCTTTTGAAGTTCCTGGCTAGCCTCAAGGTTTTTGGTTGCCTTTTTCATATACTCAGCCATCCTGGAGCGGAGACCAAGTACATAGTCCACTATATCTTGCTTTGGGGGCTTGAGAGGTAACTCCCATCCTTCCTTCACCAAGCACAGTGGACCCCTCACAGGGTGGCCAAACAGAAGTTCAAAAGGGCTGTAACCAACCCCTTCTGAGGCACCTCCCTATATGCGAATAAAAGGCAGGGCAAGAGTATGTCCCATCTTCGCCTAAGCTTTTCTGGGAGCCCTTTAATCATGCCCTTCAAGGTTTTGTTGAATCTCTCAACTAAACCATTGCATTGTGGGTGATAGGGTGTGGTGAACTTATAAGTCACTCCACACTCCTTCCACATTGCTTTTAAGTACCCAGACATGAAGTTAGCACCCCTGTCTGATACTACCTCCTTAGGAAAGCCCACTCTTGAGAAAATTCCCAGGAGGGCCCTTGCCACCACAGGTGCTGTAGTGGTCCTGAGGGGAATAGCTTCTGGGTACCTGGTGGCATGAGACACTACCACCAGGATAAACCTGTGCCCAGATGCTGTTTGGGGATCCATGGGACCAACAATGTCAATCCCTACCCTTTCAAAGGGCACCCCCACCACAGGTAGTGGTATCAGGGGGCCTTTGTAGTGCCACCTGCCTTGCCACTGGCCTAGCAGGTTACACAGGAGCGACAAAACTCCTTGGTGTCTTCAGACATGTGGGGCCAGTGAAAGTGAGGGACAATTCTGTCCCAAGTCTTGTTCTGGCCCAGGTGACCTGCCAAGGGAATATCATGGGCTAGGGTCAATAGGAAGCCCCTGAACTTCAGAGGTATAACCAACCTCCTGGTAGCACCAGGCTTGGGGTCTCTACTCTCTGAGTACAGGAGTCCATCATCCCAATACACTGTATGGGGACCACTAGCTTTCCCAGCAGCCTCAGCAGCAGCTTGCTGTCTGAGGGGTTCAAGGGAGGGGCAGCCCTGCTGCTCCTGGCTCAGATCTGCCCTAGAAGGTCCCCCTGTCCCCAAGAACTCAACCTGGTCAGGTTCAAGTTCCTCTGGGACAGTTCCTTCTTCAGGACTGAGATCATCCCCCTCAAGGGACTGATCTTCCTCCTGAGCCAAGGGGGAAGGCACTGCCTTAACCCTACTACTCCTCCTCTTGGAAGGCACTTGGTCCATTCTTCCAGAATCCAAGGCCTGTTCAGTGCTAGACATTTTGGCTTGTGACCTGGTCACAGCAAACACATCTGCAGGGATCCCCAGCATTTCTGCATGGGTCCTGAGCTCCACTTCTGCCCAAGCAGAAGTCTCTAAGTCATTGCCAAGCAAGCATTCGACTGGTAGGTTTGCACTCACCACAACCTTCTTAAGGCCAGTTACCCCTCCCCAGGAGAAGTTAACAACTGCCAGAGTATGGTCTGTTCTGACATTGCTAGCATTGGTCACTTGGTACATCTCACCAAGTATAACTTGCCCAGGATTCACAAGGTCTTGTGTCACCATTGTGACACTTGCCCCTGTGTCCCTAAATGCCAAAGCCTCTCGTCCATTGATTAAAGGCTGTTGTCTGTACTTGCCCAGATTACTGGGACTCACAGAGGAGGTCACATCCATGCCTCCATCACAGACTAACACAGCCTGAGTCAGTTCTCTGACTAGGTCAGAGCCCAACTCAGTACCCAGGGTGAACCCTACTAAACCCTTGGCTGGAGCACTCCCACCAACTGTACTAGGGGGAACAGGTGCCTTAGGGACATTGGTGGGTGCTGGACTTGAGTCTTTGGACTTGGCGCAATCACTGGTCCAGTGGGTCTTTTGATTGCAGACCTTGCACCATGGTTTTCTTTGGCCTTTCCCTTTGGTAGACTGTGAATCCCCACCAGAAGAAGATTTTTGGGGGCCTGATGAAGACTTTTGATCTTTACCCTTCTCCCCACCCTTTTCAGAGTTCTTAGCATCTTGCTTCTTGGTTTCCCCACCTTGGTTCTGTACCTTCTGCTTCACCCTGGTTCTGACCCATTTGTCTGCCTTCTTTCCCAATTCTTGGGGAGAGGTCAGATCAGAGTCTACCAGGTATTGATGCAACAGCTGATTTTGACAGTTATTAAGAATCTGCTCCCTCATTATCAGATTGTACAATCCTGAGAAGTCACACACCTTACTGCCCATCAACCAGCCTTCCAGAGCCTTGGCAGAACAATCCACATAGTCTACCCAGTCTTGAGTCTGTGCTTTTTGGGTATCTCTGAACTTCAACCTGTACTGTTCAGTGGTTAGGCCAAACCCATCAATAAGAGCACTCTTCAAGACCTTGTAATTATCAGCATCCTCCTCTCTAACAGTGAGGAGCTTATCTCTACCTTTGTCTGCAAAGGAGAGCCACAAGATTGCTGCCCACTGCTCCTGAGGGACCTTCTGTACCTTACAGGCCCTCTCTAGAGCAGTTATCCACTTGTGGATGTCATCCCCATTCTGATAGGGAGGGACAATCTTGCTCAGGTTCCTATGGTCATAGGACCTTTCCCTATCTCTAGGGACATGGCTGCCACCATGGGACTCTAGTCCCAACTTTCTTTTCTCTCTAAAGAGATCTAGGGACTCCCTGTCTAAGGCTACTTGCTTCCTTCTGAGTTCAAGCTGAGCTTCCTCATATTGAATCAGCCTTGTTCTCCTCTCATGAGAGGATTCCCTCCTATGAGATGAGACAGAGCTCCCTATTGAGGTGCCAGAGTGGTTAGACTCCTGAGAAGGAGATCTAGACTTTCTGGGCACACTCTTAATCCTTCCTGGGGGGACAAAGAGGGCATCATCCTGATCATCCTCTTCATCTTCCTCAGGAGGGATTGGGTTATCCAGGTCAGGGCCATTGTCACCCTCCTGGCCAGTTTCAGAGGGGGGGCTGGGGGTATTTCTACCCCATGTCCCATCCTCATCTTCTGCCCCACCCTCAGCTCCTACCCCTTCAGTCCCCAAGGGCTTACTAAGGTCATAAGCCACCAACAACTCTTTAAGGTGTTGGGTGGTGGGACTTTGGCCTGTCCTTATTTTTCTCAAGTTACATAATGCTCTCAATTCCAAGAATGGGAGTGTATCATACTTGGAGGGTGGAAGCTCAGTGGCTTCCTGCAAGGATTCTTTAGATCCTACCCTTAAAGACATTACTAGTGTGGTGTGGTGTATGCACTACCTACTCTAGTGTGGCCTACTAAACTCTCTTGAGGTGTAGAAAGGGTTGTGCTATCCCTTAACACACAACTCTAAGTTCAGTAGAACTTACTGTATTCTAAGCTTAAATTATATGTACCTTAGGTACCTTTAGTGGTTTTCAGTTGATCAATTCAATTGAGATTATCTGGTAAAACAATAGCAAGCTGGAATCCCACACGCTGCACACCAATGTGAGAAGTTGGCCTGGTATATGCTGTCCACTAATTATAGTGGGCACCTTGCACCAGTCCAAACAACCCCTTATTGGAGATAGGTTAAAGACAACCTTATTGAAAGCTATCCTAGTGGTAGCTATGGAGAGCAGCCTTCAGGCTAAGTCTTGAAGGAATGTAAAGCAGCTTGTTTTACCAGTCTATAATCTCTTGAGTGATCAAATGAAAGAGCACCACACCAGGTATATATTCAAAATATATGTATTTATTGCTAAACACACCCCTCTAGTCTCTTTATGAGGCTAGAGTTCGAAGTACATAAGTTAGAAGTTATTTAAACACAGTAATAGCACAAATACACGTTTGGGCCCTAGGGGCGTACCAAACCATATACCAATAAAGTGGTATAAGAACCACGACTGAACTAGACACTAGGCCTAGAGCCTCTAGAAGTGCTTGGACCACAAGGAACCACCCAAGCTAGTGACACAGGGGACCCACGGGGGACGCGTGCAGTGTAAATACACAACCGCGATACGCCGTTGACTTCTATGGAGAAAGTCGTGATCGGGAAATTAAAGAAAAGGGACACTTAAAGGAGGACTTGGAGCAAACCCTTTGAGATCTAGGACTTTGAAGAGTCTCTACCCATGGGAGCACCGGAGTACTCGTGTTACCTCACCCAGGGAAGCCGGGTGCATAAGTGCCTTTCGGGGTCGGGTTTCGTCGTCGATTTGAATGGCGATCTGCTGCAAAGTGCTGCTGGCGACCAAGTGGAAAGTGTCCGGGTGGATCCAAGAGTGGATCGGAGATCTGAAGAACCTGAAAGCAGAGGGGACAGAGTCTGGGTCACTAGCCAGTGACCAGGAAGGCGATGGACAGATGCCCACCGATGTTGAGTGCTTCAGGTGCGTTGACAGTTGTCTTGACTCTTCAGCCACGAGGTCCAGGAGGCGTTGTCGGTGAGCAGGAGCAGGATTCGGGCTGGAACACGATGTCTGTCGAGTGCTGAGGTGTCGGCAACCGGATTGGACCCAACAAGCCTTGGTAACAGCAAGTCTTGATGCAGAGGAAGATCGTTGATGGTGCAGACCAGTAAGGTCTGGGGAACTCACCCAGCGAAGGTAAGTGAGGGCAGGCCTGGAGCAACCAGGATGCCAAGTAAGAAAAAGATTGGCCTTCGTTAAGGGCTACTAGCCAACGGGCTAGCGACCGCGAAGGAGCCTCAAGACGTTGCACGTGGATCTGGCTCACAGGACACTCCTGGAGTGGAGGCCAGTGATCTTCGGTGCAGTTGGTGCTGGAGGCTAGGGCTACTCGGAGCCCAAAGCACGACTTCGTGGAAGATCCAGAAGAGGATGCACTTGCAAATGTGCTTGGTGTCTAGGGGTCATGGTCTCAAGTCACCCACGATAGCTACGGGCCTCAGCTTTGCTGGGGACTCAGGGTAGCCTCGGGGAAGTCTGAGAATCTACCTCTGGTGATGCGATGACTTCGGCGTCCGACGGGAGCTTCAGAAATGCGAACCGGACAGATGCTTCTTTGGTGCCTGCCAAGCAGGGGAGTCACTCCTTGACCCCAAGGGAGATTCTTCTGTAATCTAATCGTGAGTAGAGCGTCGAAGGTCCAGGATTCTGTTTCAGAGTTTCGTCCAGGGATAATCTAAAGTCCTAAGGACTGGGTTCCTATACTTATTCTAAGTTTAGGGGTTGGACTACTCTGTGGCCCCACCTATGGGTGGGTCAGGGCAGAGGGGTGGCTACACCCCTTTCCCTTTGTCCAGTTCACGCCAAAGCAGGGGCTGCAAGCCCCTGATCCGGTTTGAACTGGGGTATGCACAGGGACACCAAGTGTGCCTCCAGTGCAGGCCTTCAAAGCACCCGAAAGTGCTCCCGCCCAGCCCCAATACACATTATCCTGTCTGGGGAGGTGGTCACACCTCCCTGGGACAGGAAACCTATTGTCCAGGCCTCCCCTGACGGAGTTTCGTCCAGCAGCAGGAGGCCAGCCTCGTGTCTGTGGCGGCAGCATCCATTTTGTGATGCCAGGGCTTTGGAAAGAAGTTACCGGGCTAGCCAGAGTTAACATGTCTTTCCCTCTAGAAGGGTGGAATGCTACCCCCGCTGCCAGAATTGACGGGGGGTTAGTATTCCAAGATGTTTGACACCAAACACGACATGTTTAGGTGCAGCCATTCCAAAGTTAGCATTTAACGCGAGGTTATAATGCGCTTAAGAGTATATGGTCAGGCTGCACTACAAACAGCATCAGAGAAGGGTCTTCGAATGCTGCAGAGGGGCCCTGCTCATGCAGGGGCACCCTCTCACATAGGAACCATGCACTCTGCCTTTAGGATTGATAAGGCCTGCCTTAGGAGTGACTTATAGGTTTATATGTGTGTATGTATTTAGTGATATAGGTAACCTATATCACAGTAAGGGGTGCATGCACCACCTTACCCAGGCTGCAGTAGCAGACCTGTGGTGTCAGTTTGGATGGCCTTCCAGGGGTGGCATAATACATGCTGCAGCCCCTGGTAGGCATCTGAGGTACCTATGCCCTTGGTACATAGTATACCATATACTAGGGACTTATAAGGGCACTCCAGATTCCAATCAGTGATGTGCCTAAGGCACATGGAAACCATTTTAGAGAGGAAGCAGCTAGGCTGGGGTTCTGATTAGCAGGGCCCCAGCCAGACTAATGTCGAAAAACATTGAAGCATCAGCAAAAAGTGGGGGTACCCATGTGAAGCAGATCCTACTCTCCTACACTCTCTTCCACCAATCCTCGTAATTGCAAGATCTGGAGATCTCCTTTTCCACGCCATCTGAAGAGTATGTTCTTCAGTGCAGCCGGCTTTGGCCTTTGGAGCTGTTGCAACCAATATGCTGCCCGCCACATAAAGAAGTGACCGATGACCCATACAACCTTTGATGGCATGACTACTAGAATAAACCAAAGAGAGAAAAGTAAGGAGACAAAATGGCAATATCAACAAAATCAGTAATTAATACAGCTCAGGCTGAATGTAAAACTTGAGGCATGGTGAGGGCCATCAGCCTATGTGCTTCACTTCTTGCATAGAGACCCACCTCTGATGCGAATGTTGCAGCACCTATTCTAAAGGACTAAGGGGAATAACCACCTTGGCAGGGTTGTGCAGCAGGCGGAGTCAAGTCTTTATCTTCTCTCTGTGCGGCGGACCGGTTAGCCAGCAGTCATGAGGGAGTGCATATCTGTCCATGTTGGCCAGGCCGGAGTCTAGATGGGCAATGCCTGCTGTGAGCTGTAATGTTTGGAGCATGGGCTGATGCCAGATGGTATTATCTGCCAAGAAAAGTCTCTGGGGCAGGCAGACTCTTACTTTGGCACCTTCTTCAGTGAGACTGGATCCGGCAAGCACGTGCCCAGGGCTGTGTTCATTGATCTTGAACCAACAGTTATAGATGAGATAAGAACTGGTACGTACCGCACACTGTTCCATCCAGAGCAGCTGATCACTGGAAAGGAAGATGCAGCTAACAACTACGCTTGCGGCCATTACACAATTGGCAAAGAGATTGTGGACAATGTGTTGGACAGGATCTGTAAGATGGCGGACCAGTGCAGTGGACTTCAAGGCTTCTTGATCTTCCACAGTTTCGGAGGTGGGACTGGCTCAGGTTTCACTTCACTGTTGATGGAACGTCTTTCAGTAGACTACGGCAAGAAGTCCAAGCTGGAGTTTTCAGTGTAATCAGCCCCAAGGATCTCAACTGCTGTAGTTGAGCCATACAACTCCATTCTCACCACCCACACTACTCTGGAGCATTCAGACTGTGCTTTCATGGTGGACAATGAGGCAATTTATGACTTTTGCAATCGGAACCTTGACATTGAGCGCCCCACTTACACCAACCTTAACCGGCTAATAGGACAGATTGTCTCTTCTATTACTGCTTCCCTCAAGTTTGATGGTGCCTTAAATGTAGACCTTACAGAGTTTCAAACTAATTTAGTGCCTTATCCCAGAATCCACTTCCCTTTGGTTACCTACTCCCCAATTATATCTGCAGAAAAGGCCTACCATGAGCAGCTGTCTGTGCCAGAAATCACCAATGCCTGCTTCGAATTTGCGAACCAGATGGTGAAATGTGATCCTAGGTGTGGGAAGTATATGGCCTGCTGCTTGCTCTATCGTGGTGATGTAGTTCCCAAAGACGACAATGCAGCCATAGCCTCAATCAAGACAAGGCGGTCCATCCAGTTTGTGGACTGGTGTCCCATTGGGTTCAAGGTGGGCATCAACTACCAACCCCCTACAGTGGTCCCCGGAGGAGACCTGGCTAAAGTCCAGCGGGCAGTGTGCATGTTGAGCAACACAACTGCAATTGCTGAAGCCTGGGCCCGGCTTGACCACAAGTTTGACTTGATGTATTCCAAGAGGGCCTTTGTGCATTGGTATGTTGGGGAGGCCATGGATGAGGGAGAGTTTTCTGAAGCCCGGGAGGATCTGGCTGCCCTTGATAAAGATCATGAGGAAGTGTGGACAGATTCTGCTGATGGGGTGGAGGAGGATGAAGATGAATATTAAGTAATGCACATTGACCTTGTATGTCTAATTTGGAGACCTGATTAGGGGAAGGATGAGGATGAATGTTACATTAAACCTGTAATGCCTTTTAAGGGTCAAACCAATCTAGTTAATATTGCCTAAATTGAAGCTAAGAACCTGCCCAAAAGATGAGAAGATAGCACTTGTCTAGATGGCATTGCTGCAACGTTGGCTCCATTTAAGCTCTTCTATTGACAGCCTAGTTTATATAAGGAAAGATGAATACTTTTTTGTATGAATAAACTATGAAGACTAACCACCTGGATCCACCCCTATTGACTTGAGGGCTGCAGTAAAATTCACTGAGAATTGATAGTGTGAGTGGGGCTCACAGTTGAGATAAATAAAAAGTGCAGACACACTCACGTCCAGTCGCAAAGCCCAATAAGCCCGCATATGGGCTACCAGTCAGATAGTTGCTGCAAGGGCCTCATGGAGTATAATGGTGGCACCTCTTCCTAACTGATCTCCTCTGCGTAATGGCCAACGTACCATGTGTCATCAGGGTGTCACCTCACTGCAAGTCACCAACAGCGTCTTGCTTATTTTTCCCAACTAATTCACCCACTCTAAATGCTCCATAAAAGGCTACTCCAAGTGCTGCAGAAAACAGCGTAACCTCATATGGTGACCCGCACACGATGTGTAGATTGGATAAAAGTCTTGTGAATTTCTCAGTGTCAAGGGGCCTCCTGTGATCCCTCATGCTGAAGCTCAACCTTGCCTAACCACCTAAGGCCTTCCTCACCAGAAAACTGCTGCCAATATCATGCTTCCATCTGAGTTTTGCAGAGAAGACAATTACTGACACATGTGCCGCAGCATATGATGCAGGCCTATTCTGCTGCCTTAATGCACCCAAAAATAGACAGAGTGAGTCTATTGAAAATGGGTTATCAATATTTCTGGAATGCAAGAAGGCCCTATAATTTAGGAAGTATTTCTCACATGCAAGCTGTGTGCGCTTAGCCAAGAACGCCCCTACTAAATCAGATAGAGTAAGGCACCAATCCTCCATACCTCTTCCGGGAAAACCATAATCTTCTCAGCTGTTTGCAGCTGGATAGTCTTGAAAGAATCGAGACAAGGAATCAGCTGCCTTATTGTGTACACCAGAGACATGTTTGCCTTAAAACAACAGATTATATCTTAAGCAAAGCCGGACCAAATGTTTCAACAGCGTTAAGAGTAATCTACAAGAAGCCCATTGATAGCCTGCACCATGGCCATGTTGTCAGACCAGAAGAAAACACTCTTAATTCATAAAGGATTTTGCCCAGATAATCACTGCGGCAATAATGGGAAACAATTCTAGAAATGCAATATTCTTTTTTATGCCAGTGATGGAGCAGTAAAAATAAAAATTTTAACCCCTAACAAATTATATAATTAATTAATTAAAAAAATGTTCGTTTAAATGTATTAATCAACATTGTATATGTGGGAATGGTAATATGCCAATGTATGTGCTAAAATAATCTACTAATGAATGTCCGTGTGTCTAATCATAACGTAAGAATAAAAAGCGTACTAAATAAAATAAATGCATGTTATTGTGCTTCATAGAAATAAAATGTGTCGTTGCAAAAACAATAGTGATGGTAAGTAAGGAGCAGCTTAAATGTCGCTTTTTGCTAGGAAACAACTAATTGGGGTACGTAGACGGGAGGGAAACGAAAGGGATATTTTTCTCTATTTTAATTATGTTTTATTTGCCTCAAATTAGTGCTTCTAAAGTAGAACCGAGTGGCGATATAAAATGGCCGCCAGTGGGAAGATGTGCGCAGGCGCAAGGGGACACGTGGTACGGGATGAGATTGAAGAAATCTGGAGCCTCGTGATGTCTCTGAGAGGCTAGGATGCAAGAAATGGTCAAGGCTGGTGTGACCTAATTGAACTGATAGTGTGCCGTGATGATCAGGAGAGAGTCCGTGGGAAAGGAGCCCCAGAGAAAGGACAATGACTGCGGAGTTCTTGAATGTGTCAAAAGAAGATACAAATGGACTGATCGAATCGGATGGAAATGTTTAAGCGTATGGGAAAGGAAATGATCCAAGGACCCTTGAATCCAAGAGAACTTGATTAAAGAATGAATAAGCTGACATGCATGGACCAATGAAAGAAAAGCGTGATATTAATGTTGCAACAGTTAGTTAGCAAAGTTAGAATTAGGGTATAAGAGGGCCTACTCTTAGTGGGAGGGGTACACAAGTTCCAGAGTTGCAGTTGATGTCAGTCGTGGTTGCAGTCACAGTCAGGAGAGGAGTAGAAGAGTCGTGTTGGTGGCTTCCAGTGCTGGGTGGTCCTGATCGATCCCTTACTGAGCGGGAGATGCTGAAAGGCTGTTAGAGGAGACGGGTTGCAGGTAGCTGATGCTGACGAGCTGAAGTTGCTGTTGCTGTCTTAACTTTACAGTTGAGTATGAGAATCAGGCTATTTCTAATCCCAAAGTTAGGTTAGAAATCTTTAGGCTAAATTAGGAAGCTAGGCAGGTAACTAGGGTTTTGGCTTCATGACAAAATTTCCTTTTTCTGCAATAAGTTGGTTATGCTTAATAAAATTGTGAATTTAAATTTGAATAATTGAATAAAGTATTAAATTCTTTCCATGCTTTTAAAATTATATAAAATTTAAGATTCTTTAAACCCAAAAAGACTCAGTGGTTATTTTCCTAAATGATTGTGACATGAGTAATTGGTTGATTGTGATTCAGCTGGTCTTAATCACTATGAACTAATTTCTTAAATGAATGATTCATCGACGAAACAATGAGCAGGAATATCTTAAGAAATAACTAAAAGAAAGTGACAAATTAAGGTAAATAGATATCCTTGCTCTTCCAGCGGTACACAAAAATGGTGTTCTCCATTTAGTTCTCATGCTTCTCCTAGGAGTACAGAATTTCATAAAGGTGTAAAAGGAAATCCAGGAGTGTGTGTGTGTTAGGCGATGTTTATGGGCCCCATCGTCATGTGGATATGAGAAATATAGTTTGCCCCTGGATGACCTATAAGTAACCTAGGAGGAGAATAGTTTTATTGTACGCGCTGCATCAGATTTCTTGGTAGCAGAGTTATGGTTTTCTATAGATTAGTTTAGTGATTATTGTTTATTGATTATTGATTATTTATGATGACTAACACTTTATGTTGAGTCGCGTTATGTTATATGTAAGTTTTCACGCTTCTGGGATGTAGGAAGTGGAACACGTGTGGCAAGAGAAGTCACATGGAATTTGGTACATGGTCTGAATTCATTTTGGTTATAACGCAGGTTGTGTTATGTTAGGGATTTCGGTGTGAAAAGTGTGTAAATGAAATAGCAAATCACGTTTACTTGTGAAACTTTGGCCTTAATTCTCAGGAGCCTAGTCTCCACATGTGTCTTATCCCCAGAGAAACGAGTAAATTGTTTGTTTGAAAGAAGGGTAAGGTAGAGGGAAGTGCTACTTTATCGGCGAGAGTAAATAATTCTGTGGTAGGGTAGAGGTAAGCGCTGCCTACTGGAAAAACAGGATTCTTGTATAAAAGGACAAAGCTGTCACTTTTGTTTAGCGAATCAGACTATGGAATTGTTTTAATTGTTGTAACTAACGAAGAAAACAGTAAAAAGAAAATTGCCGATAAATTTTGTAAAGGAGGGGTAAAGAGTAGAAGTGACGTGGAACAGTGCCGCGTTAGGATTGGTTAGTGCACTAGTCACGTGAATACAGAGCAGGAGTGACGTAGAAAAAGTGCCGCGCTAGGATTGGTTGGTCCGCGGACGGTGGAAATTGTTCTGATTGGTACGTTAGTGTGAATCGCGCCGTAATTGGACGAAGTTCCGTACACAGAAACAGCGTTAGAGTAAAGAGAAAACAAATAGAGAACATGCCGTATTACGAGTATGAAAGGGAGAGAACGTCATGGACAACGAAATTAAAGAATTTCTTTAAGAAAGACAAAAAGGTTGTGACTAGAGAGGGACAAGTAATTCCTCCACCGAAATCAGCAGCTTCACATATGATGCTGAAATATGGATATCATACGTGCATATGGTTGGATAATTGGGTAAAATATACTAAGAATGATGGAGCATTGGCTTTTCCTGAAAATGGTTCTTTTAATGTAGCGATTTTACGAAATTTAAAAGAAAAAATGCTTAAATTGGAACCTAGACCTAGACCGACACAGTTTGAGGCTTTAACAGAATGGGAAGATGAGATGTACGAAAAAGAAAGATTCAGAGGTATGAAAGGTTATGAGTTCGTGCCCGGAAGATTGTGGGGAATGAATCATGAGGACAGAATAAAACGATGGAGATGTGCTAACATGACAGGAGGTTTGTTTCCAGCTTTTACAGTTGAGGAAGGGACTAAGAAAAAACGGACTGAGAAAAAGAAACATTTAGAGAGAGAAAAGTATATGCATGAGAGCGAAACGGATGACGAGTTGCTGGAAGATATATTAAATAAAAATCCACCTCCGTATCAGCAGAATTCTACAGTGGTGACACCAAATGCGCCACCAATAGAAACTATGCGAAATAAAAGTCCAGAAAAAGACAAGAAATAAATAGGTCACAAGAACAAATAAGAACTTCCCAAAATGAGGGAATAGAAAATGATAGTGCAAGAGAATTGGCAAGGACAACAAAAGAATTAACTGAGAAAATTAGAGAATTAACCAAGAATATGGAAGCAGTTACCGTACCCGTAACAATAGGTCCAGTAATACCAGTTTTCGAGAATCAGAAAATTGATGAACGATCTTTGGTGATTCCCTTGAGTTCGCAATTCCAAAGAGAAAAGGAAAGAATGGAAACAAGTCCAGGAACAAGCAATTTAACTAGTGCTTACAGACCAAGTCCACCTGAAAATTTGACAGTGAATGAGTATAGCGGTAGAAAAATGCCTATGGTAACTGAATCTGCAACAGTGACACCTGAAAAGAGTGGAAATTGGACAGAAATAAATAGTACTCCTATAGGTCCAACTCCTGATGAGTTAAATGAGTGGATAAAAGCTTTTAAAACAAAAGAAACAGAAGAAAAACCATTAGATGTGATCAGATTGAAAATTGACATGGAAGAATTAATTCTAGGAACGATTGGTACAGAAAAGATAAAGAATTATCAGGATGATGAGATAATGTTTTTGTGCAAAAGTATAACATGGAGGGCAAAGAATTTACATGACAAACTAGAAGAAGTGGCCGGTGAGATTGGAATAGATTTTGCAAAAGTAAAAACATTGCAGAAACCATACAGAGTAGATTTTTGTGAAAAAGATATTGAAAATTTGAATACAGCAGGAAGGTTGACACAGATAAAAGAGTTGATTGTTTTGTTGAGAAAATGGGGTGATGTGGACAGATGGAAGGTTAGATGGACAAAGAAGAATGAGAAAAGTGTAGACAAAGGTTCATTGGCTTTTATGATAACAGAGAAAGAAAATGTTGTTAAAGAGTACCCTATGAGAGAAACTCCAGGTGGTAGTTATGTGCATGTTCCCTGGACTAGGCAGGACATCCTGTCATTTACAAATGACTTTCCAAAGTTAAGAGAAAAGCCAGTTGAGTGGTACCGACAGGTAGAAAGGTTTGTAAAGGTCTCGAAAGTGTTGTGGATAGATTTGGATGGATTGTTTGACATAGTGGTACCAACGGATCTGTGGTCAGAATGTAAGATTACAGTCGACTGGCCAACTACAGAATATCCGAGAGATCCTAAGACAGGAGCTCCAAGTCCTGATGTGATGAAGAAATACGACAAGGTGATTACCTTTTTGAAAAATAAGATTCCTCCAAAAGAGACAGATTGGGTTAAAATTGATAGAACTACACAGGAAAGTAAAGAGAGTGTACATGCATATTATGAGCGTTTGTTATTGGTTTTCAAGCAGTATAGTGGTTATGAGGAATTAAGTGAAAAGGATATGAGTCATTTTGTATACCGATTTGTGTTTGGCCTGAAACAGGAAATAAGCGATATGATTAAGCAACATATGATAAACTGGCAGAATGCAAGTGTAGATGAGGTGCTGAGGTATGCTAAGTATTGTAGTGATGAAATTGAGAGTAAACAGCGAAAGTTGAAAGAAAAGGCAATGTGGGCACAAGTGAAAGTGGCAGAAAAACAAGAAGCCCAATTGGATAATAATAATGGAAACGAATCAGGACAGAATAAAATGCGACCAAACATAGGTAAAGGAAAAGGTCAAGTGAGTCTAGAAGAGGCAAAGAAGAAATGGCCGTGTCATAATTGCGGAAAATTAGGGCATTGGAGGAATGAGTGTAAATTCCCACCTAAACCTAATACGGAACATCAATCATTAACTCCACAGGTGCAGAATGAGGTAGTTGTTCAACAAAGTCAGGTGCCACAACCACCACTTCCCAACACTGTTAACCAGCAAAGATACAGTACAGAAACAGGATTCTACGGAGGAGAGCAGGTAACACAGTTGCCGCGAGCAGCTAACATTTCTCAGTATTGGTTGCATCAGAGTGAGGATGACCCGGATGAAAGTTTCTGACGGTGCGCAAGAGAGGGGAAAGAGTGCGTGCTTGGCGCAACTCTAGAGGTAGATCAGTCTGGTCCCTTTGTGGATGGAGAAGTGAATGGTGCAAACGTAACATTCCTTGTCGATACTGGAGCTACCCGTTCTACTGTTAGGTCAGTGGAAATTCCGAACCTTCCTCTCTCAGGTGAATGCATCCAAGTGGTAGGAGTAGCCAATCAGCAGATTAAAACCCCACTTACTGAATTGGTAGAAGTAAAAATTGGTTCTTTTAGTAAAATGCATAAATTTGTAGTGTGCGATTGTAGTCCTGTAAATCTTCTAGGTCGTGACCTTTTGTGTAAAATGAATTGCACAATTTATTGTACACCAGAAGGAATAGGTTTCCAGACTTCGGATGAAGATGTTCTGTATAAAGTAACTTTGATGAATCAAGAACCTGAAACGAATGGTTTATTTCCTGCATTTGATGCAGAAAAACTTCCAGAAGAACTAAAAGGTGCAGTAAAAGAAAGTGTGTGGGATTTTACAGGAGAAGACATTGGATTAATGAGAGAAGTTGATTCCGTAAAAGTGACAGTGAAAGAAGCCATAAATTATCCAAACACGCCACAGTACAAATTAACTCCAGAAATAATTGAAGGAATAACTCCTGTGATAAATAAGATGATTGAACAGGGAATTCTGAAAGAAATCATGAGCAGTCCATGTAATTCACCTATTATGGGACTGAAAAAGCCAAATGGAACATACAGAATAGTACAGGATTTGAGAAAGATCAACAAAATAGTTGTACCATGCTGTCCAATAGTGCCAAACCCTGCAGTGATTCTATATCAAATTCCGCATGAAGCAGAGTGGTACACTGTGATAGATTTGTGTCATGCATTTTTCTCTATTCCGTTGCATCCAGATAGCCAGCCATTATTTGCATTCCGTTTCGGAGAGCGTATTTTGGCATGGTGCCGAATTCCTCAGGGGTATACAGAAAGCCCCTCAATTTTTAATCAGATTCTAAAGAGATCTCTGGAAGATTTAAAAATGCCAGAAAAATCAGTGATGGTGCAGTATATCGATGACCTATTGGTAGCATCAAAAACCAAAGAGGCATGTGTAAGTGACACAATTGCTTTACTGAACCATTTGGAGAAAAGAGGACATAAGGTGTCCCCTTCAAAATTACAGTTTTGTCAGAAAGAAGTCCAGTATTTAGGGCATAAAATTGAGAAAGGAGTGCGGAAAATAGCGACAGAAAGAGTAAGAATGATTCAAGGAATGAGAGCACCAATGACTCAAAGAGAGGTAAGAATGTTTTTGGGAATGGTTGGATATTGTCGACAATGGATAAGTGGATTTTCTTTAATTGCAAAACCATTACAAAAACTGACAAAGAAAGATGTAAAAGACCCTTTTGAGTTAAACAAAGAAGAAATGAAATCTTTCAAAGAGTTGAAAAAGAAACTGTGTGAGGCCCCTGCATTAGGCATGCCTGATTATGAGAAGGATTTTGAGTTATACTGCAGTGAAAGAGATGGATGTGCATTTTCAGTACTGGTACAAAAACATGGCACCATGAAGAGGCCTATAGCTTACTTTTCAGCTGTTTTAGATCCTATAGCAAAAGCATTGCCTGGATGTTTGAAAGCAGTTGCTGCTACTTGTGTAAGTTTGGAACAAAGTGAAGGTATAGTGATGGGGTATCCACTGAGAGTATATGTTCCCCATTCAGTAGAAATTCTTTTGACAAGAACAAAAACACAGTACATGACACATAGTCGGCTGACTAAGTACGAAAAAGTCATCTTGAGTGCAGAAAATGTGACAATAGATAGATGCATAAATGTAAATCCTTCGACATCATTGCCAGATGAAGAGAGTATAATTGAACAAGATGAAGTAGATCATGATTGTCTGAATGTGCTGGAATATTGCACAAAACCAAGAGCTGACATAAAAGATGAACCGTTAAAGGAATCCGATTATGTCATGTTTGTAGATGGTTCATGTTTACGCACAAAGGAAGGAGTGTTAAGCGCAGCTTATGCAGTATGCACAGTGGCAACTGTGATGGAAGCGTCTTGTCTGAAAGGAGTTAGGTCAGCCCAAGTTGCGGAACTAATTGCTTTGATTCAAGCATGTAAATTGGGGAAAAATGTACGAATCACGATTGTGACCGATAGCCAATATGGTTTCGGCATCGTACATGATTTTGGCCAGATTTGGTCACAAAGAGGATTTTTGACATCTGCAGGAACACCTATCAGAAATGGTGATTATGTCAAAAAACTGCTTGAGGCGATACAGCTGCCTAAACAAATAGCTGTAGTGAAGTGCAAGGCGCATAAGAAAAACGAAGACTACATAGCGGTCGGCAATAATTATGCTGATGAGATCGCTAGATATTGTGCGGAAAACATGGCGTCCCTGAACAAAAATAGAGAAAGGGAGCATGTCTCTTGTCCTTTGCTTTTCACTAATGCAGTCGAAACATGGGATGAAGTAAGGCAGTTACAAGAAACAGCAAGAGATGAGGAAAAGGATTACTGGATTAAAGCAGGATGTAGAAGACAGGAAGATAATGGAGTGTGGGTATACAGAGATGAAAGACCAGTTATGCCTGATAGCATGATTGCAGACATGGCACGGATGTACCATGGACAAGCTCATATTGGGAGAGATGCAATGATCAGACTTTTTAGACAGACCTGGTATAACCCAAAATTCAGAGCCATTGCTGAAAGTCTTTGTCAAAGATGTCTTATTTGTCAACAGTTTAACCCAGGAAGGAAAACCGTAGTGAGTCTAGGAACAATAGGACGAGAAGGAGGTCCATTCACAAGGATACAGATGGATTTCATTGAGATGCCCCCTAGTAACAGATTAAGATATGTTCTGGTGGTCGTCTGTTTGTTCTCTCGTTGGGTGGAGGCATACCCCACAAGAAGGAATGATGGAACAACAGTGGCAAAACTTATGCTACGAGAGTTCATTCCGAGGTATGGTTTTCCAGTCACAGTAGAGACAGATAGAGGAACACATTTTCAAAATGAGTTGATCCAATTGATTTGTGAAGCACTGAGTATTAAACAAAAATTACATTGTGCTTACAGACCAGAGGCTTCTGGGGTAGTAGAGCAGATAAATGGAACAATTAAAAACAGATTGGGGAAAATGTGTCAAGCTACAGGACTCAAATGGCCAGATGCACTGCCTCTTGTTCTGATGACCATCAGAAGCATCCCTGAAAAGAAAACGGGACTCAGTCCTCATGAAATGATCATGGGACGAGCAATGAGACAAGCCCACGTACCAGTCAACAAGTTATTAACAATAACTGATGATCTAATACTGGATTATTGCAAAGGACTGGCTGATGTGGTGCGTTCTGTGTTTCATCAGGTTGGACCGGATGCGACCACTCTTGAAAGAAAACCAGCCCACGACTTGAATCCAGGAGACTGGGTCCGTATTAAAGTCCACAGGAGAAGAAACTGTCTAGTTCCGCGTTGGGATGAGCCAAGACAGGTAATCCTAGTAACAACGACTGCTGTCAAGTGTGCAGGAGTAAAGAACTGGGTTCATGCCAGCCACACAATCAGAATTCCAGAACCAACAGATCGACATGTGAGTCGGCGTCTGGAAGTGTGGGATAAAAGTTTAACGGCTGGAACAACCAAGATAAAAGAAAGGGTGCCAGAACTTGAAGATCGACCTGAAAGTCGACATCTGGAGACCCCAACGGAAGACACCTCTATAGAAGAAGAGGAACAAGAAGAAGAAGAAGAAAGAAATTCAGAAGTTCCAGAACTTGAAGATCGACCTGTAAGTCGACATCTGGAAATATCTGACACAACTTCAGGATCTGATGATTCAGCTGCAAATTGGGAAGAATTCCGAAAGAGAACTTGGGGTTATAAACCAATTAGAGAAGAAACTGAGCAAGAAATTGAGTTAGATGAACAACCAAGTACAAGTTATGGTGGAAATCCTTCAGAAACAATATTAATAGATGAAGTAGGGAAAGAAGTACACAAAAAGTTAGAAAATCGAGAAGAACCCCGAGGAGCAATAGGGATAGATAGAAAAACAGGAGAACAGGGAAATTCAGAAACAGATAAGGAGGAAAACACCAAATCGGAAGAACCCCGAGGAGGGACAGTGATAAGGGAAAACAAAAAGGAGAAGACAGATCCACCAGTAGGAGATGACGAGATTGTAAATTTCAAAATAAAAGACAATAGTGAGACAGTTGAAACAGAAACAGAAGAAAGTGGAGGAGAGGAAAAAGCAAAGACTGAATCAAGAAAAAGAAATTGGAAATCAGAAAGAGAAGAAAGAGAAGGTGAAGCAAAAAGGCCAAGAAAAGGAGATAATTGGCCCAACAGCTATGTAAGAAAATTGAGATATAGAATAATAAGAGCAGAAGATGAAGATGCTGAACAAGTAAATGAGGTAACAAGTCAAAAGGGACAAGAAAAACCCAGTGGAAAAAGATTACAAAAGTCCAAAAGGACAAAGAAAGTGAATTCAAAATTTAAGTCACCTGAGTGGCTGTATATTGCATTAACTGATTACAAAGAAGAAGAAGAAAACACTCACGGAAACCAGAGACTGAGAAGTCGGATGGGAAAAGGTGAGATGCAACGAAACTGAAGTGAAGACTTATAGTGCTTCTGCCGGACGTGACAAATTTACTGGACGTGACAAATCACCGGATGTGACAACGAAAGAATTCTGGAGAGAATTAAAGAAAGTACCAAGCAAAGACTTTTTTGAAAGCAGAGTGGCATCTAAGTCATTTCTGAGGTGTAGTGACACAATTTTCTGAAACTTAATAAATAGAAAAAGAAAAATGGAAAATAATAGGGATAGAAGAGATAAATGTGAATTTATAAAGAGATGGTGCAAAATGTGCTGCTTTTGTACAGGGTTATTAATGACCATATGGATAGTTTTAGCAATCACAATTCCTATTAGTGTAGCTGTGATAGAAGCAAAGAATGATACTAAACAAGAAAAAGAAACTAGTATTAAAGAACAAGTTGTTTTAAGAAGTAGTGCAGAGTTGCATAAGGATAGGTCAGTAACAGATTTCTCAAAGAATGTTTTTACAAAGTTGTTGTATGAGTACGTAAAAACAATGGAAGTAAGAGATTGTTATGTTTGTATGCAGTTGCCTGCATCAGTATCGGAAGGTGTGACTTATCATCACTTACCTTTGACTTATGGAATAACATGTAGTGTAATAGCAAGTTTATTTTATAAAACAGGTAGATTAGAATCTTATTATACTGATATAGATAAAATATTTGCAAACATTCCTGTAGTACCAGAACTTAACAAAGTAAAACCAGCAAAAGTTTTAGGAGAATTCTTTTTAGAACATAGAAAATTAACGTTAGAAGAAATAGTTAGTAACAACCTTACCTGTGAGTTAAAGAAAGAAGAAAAGGTATTTTTAGACATGGTTGAAGAAAGAAGAATGAAATTTCAAAAAGAAGCAATAAAGAGGAAGGAAAACGTTTATGGACGTTTGAGGAAGGAAATCATGAAGGGAAAAGGGTAAATGCAGCAATGACTTTAGATTGGCCACAAACAGGAAAGTTGTGCATTAAGAGAAATAAGACAGTCTATGACAATTACTTTGTAGGTTCCAGTATCTGCCATGACAATTATCAAATTCTGGGAGGTTGGGGATTCAAAGGTGGAAAGGACCCAATATTTCCAGGTATCTATTATATTTGTGGGAATAGAGCTTATTACAGGTTACCGGACCATTGGTATGGAACTTGCTATGTAGGCCTGGTCTTTCCAAAGATTTTTCACATGGACAGAGAAGAAAAGGGAACATACAAGATGATTAATAGATTTACACGTAGAAAAAGGGAAAGTTTTTCAGAAATTGTAGGTGATATTTTTGGAGCATTAATACCAGCAGTGGGAATATCTTTGAATGCATTTAAAATTCGGAAGTTATCCACAGTAGTAGATCGTTTGTCTACAGATACTGCGGGAGGGTTCTTAATGGTAAATACCGAAATGGTTGCCATGAGAGCTATGGTGATGCAAAATCGGCTTGCCCTTGATATTCTTTTGGCAAAGAGGGTGGAGTCTGTGGAATGTTGAAAGTCCAACATTGTTGTACTTACATTCCGGATAACAGTGAAAATATACAGAAGTATATTACAAATATTACAAGTCTGCACAAAGAATTAGTCCCACTGGAGGTTGAAAGTGTTTTGGGAAAACTTGGTAGAGGGTTTTCCTCAGTAGCAAATTGGTTAACTAGGATGAGTAAACTAGTAATAGAGAAAGTTATAATAGTAGCAACTATAGTGATATTGTTAGCCATGACATTGAAAATGGTAATAACATGTATAAAGAGAAAAGTAAGACAGAATAAGATAAGAAGAAATAACAGAATAATGAGAGAAAGAGAGAGAGAAATGGGTGAAATTGAGTTGGAGAAAATGAAAGAAAGCATGTATAAAGAGACTAAAAGGCAAGATGAAGAAGAGACAGAGATATGAATAACAGAAAGTAAAGGATGAAAGACATGCTGCCTGAAAAGAAGTATGACTTGGGTTTTATGTGGTGATTTAAAAATCACCTAAGGGGGGATTGATGGAGCAGTAAAAATAAAAATTTTAACCCCTAACAAATTATATAATTAATTAATTAAAAAAATGTTCGTTTAAATGTATTAATCAACATTGTATATGTGGGAATGGTAATATGCCAATGTATGTGCTAAAATAATCTACTAATGAATGTCCGTGTGTCTAATCATAACGTAAGAATAAAAAGCGTACTAAATAAAATAAATGCATGTTATTGTGCTTCATAGAAATAAAATGTGTCGTTGCAAAAACAATAGTGATGGTAAGTAAGGAGCAGCTTAAATGTCGCTTTTTGCTAGGAAACAACTAATTGGGGTACGTAGACGGGAGGGAAACGAAAGGGATATTTTTCTCTATTTTAATTATGTTTTATTTGCCTCAAATTAGTGCTTCTAAAGTAGAACCGAGTGGCGATATAAAATGGCCGCCAGTGGGAAGATGTGCGCAGGCGCAAGGGGACACGTGGTACGGGATGAGATTGAAGAAATCTGGAGCCTCGTGATGTCTCTGAGAGGCTAGGATGCAAGAAATGGTCAAGGCTGGTGTGACCTAATTGAACTGATAGTGTGCCGTGATGATCAGGAGAGAGTCCGTGGGAAAGGAGCCCCAGAGAAAGGACAATGACTGCGGAGTTCTTGAATGTGTCAAAAGAAGATACAAATGGACTGATCGAATCGGATGGAAATGTTTAAGCGTATGGGAAAGGAAATGATCCAAGGACCCTTGAATCCAAGAGAACTTGATTAAAGAATGAATAAGCTGACATGCATGGACCAATGAAAGAAAAGCGTGATATTAATGTTGCAACAGTTAGTTAGCAAAGTTAGAATTAGGGTATAAGAGGGCCTACTCTTAGTGGGAGGGGTACACAAGTTCCAGAGTTGCAGTTGATGTCAGTCGTGGTTGCAGTCACAGTCAGGAGATGAGTAGAAGAGTCGTGTTGGTGGCTTCCAGTGCTGGGTGGTCCTGATCGATCCCTTACTGAGCGGGAGATGCTGAAAGGCTGTTAGAGGAGACGGGTTGCAGGTAGCTGATGCTGACGAGCTGAAGTTGCTGTTGCTGTCTTAACTTTACAGTTGAGTATGAGAATCAGGCTATTTCTAATCCCAAAGTTAGGTTAGAAATCTTTAGGCTAAATTAGGAAGCTAGGCAGGTAACTAGGGTTTTGGCTTCATGACAAAATTTCCTTTTTCTGCAATAAGTTGGTTATGCTTAATAAAATTGTGAATTTAAATTTGAATAATTGAATAAAGTATTAAATTCTTTCCATGCTTTTAAAATTATATAAAATTTAAGATTCTTTAAACCCAAAAGACTCAGTGGTTATTTTCCTAAATGATTGTGACATGAGTAATTGGTTGATTGTGATTCAGCTGGTCTTAATCACTATGAACTAATTTCTTAAATGAATGATTCATCGACGAAACAATGAGCAGGAATATCTTAAGAAATAACTAAAAGAAAGTGACAAATTAAGGTAAATAGATATCCTTGCTCTTCCAGCGGTACACAAAAATGGTGTTCTCCATTTAGTTCTCATGCTTCTCCTAGGAGTACAGAATTTCATAAAGGTGTAAAAGGAAATCCAGGAGTGTGTGTGTGTTAGGCGATGTTTATGGGCCCCATCGTCATGTGGATATGAGAAATATAGTTTGCCCCTGGATGACCTATAAGTAACCTAGGAGGAGAATAGTTTTATTGTACGCGCTGCATCACCAGCATCATGCCAAGATGGCCGCCAATTCCCCCCTACACCACTGTCTATGATTGCCCCAAAACTTACACTGCTAGCTGAGTCTGTGAATAGGCCAAGCATTTGATTGGATACGGGAGGCAGTGGCCAGACTGCTGAAATATCGACCTGTTCCAAGAAGGTACGCCAGATTTTTAAATTCTCCTTGACTTCAGCAGGCAACCTGGTATGATAATGTTTCTGTGCAAGACCTAACATAGATCTAGCGATGGATCTGGAAAATGGCCAGCTATAGGGATAATTCTCAGGGCAATTTTAAGTTGGCCCACCAAAACCTGTAGCTGATGCAAGGGCACCTTTTTAAGGGATAACACCACCTCAATTGACTGCCTGAACATGAGGAATGCGACATTGACCATAACAAAGTCAATTTATATGGCCAAAAAGGTATTGAAAGCGAAGGGACTGACAGTTTTTCCAGGTGCCAGGGGAACCCCAAACTCTTGTAGAATAGTAATAAAAGCCTCCAATATGTGACTACACTCATCAGACTCGAGTGGGCCCAGGAAAAGAAAGAATTGACGGTAATGAGTAACATCATAGTGACCAGTTTGGTATACAAATATCCACTCCAAAGCGTAGCTGAACTGCTCAAAGTAAGAGAAGGAGCCCGAACAACCCATCATCAGGCACATGTTGTAATAGTACATGCCCTTGAGCTGGAAGCCTAAAAAGTGGCATAATCATCCAGGAGAGCAGGTAGAAGAAGAAAAACAGATTCAATGTCAGTTTTTGCCAGGAGGGACCCCGTCCCAGCCTTCTTAGCATGACCAGGGCCTGATCAACAGATTAATATTTTACTGAGCAGAACTGTGGATCAATTGCATTGTTGACAGATCTCCCTTTTGGAGCTGACAAGTTGTAAATCAATCTGAATTGTCCAGGCTCTTTTTTAGGTACCACTCCTAATGGGGAACATACAAAGGCTTCAATTGGCGGCTTAGGGAAAGGACCCACAATCGTACTCTGAGATGATTGTTTCTGAAGCTTCTTTGCCGCTATACTAGGGTGAGTATACGCTGACAACTGGTTATTCAATGTAAAATTGGAGCCACATCAGCTGCTGGGATCCTAAAACCTGAAGAGAAGCCAAAATACAATGATTGTGCTGCCTGTTTTTTGTGGAATACATTGAGCCACAGCAGTAATTTCTACACCTGTACCAGTGTCAGCAAGCTCCGGACAGTTGTTGGATTTGGCATGTTCTCTACTCTTCTCCTTTGACGTTTTGATGCATTTGAACTCCGGTGAGATGGGAGGCCACAAAAGGAGCACCCATGTTTGTATTTACAGGATCCAGATGGGCAAGTGAATGTCTTCCTGTTGAAAGCCCACCATGTGCCCCTCCTGTCACCAGTGAAGTGTTGCTGACTAAAAGGATGCTTAACTGGGATTTCATTATGAACTGTTTCCAACAAAACAGTTACCTCACTCTGATCCCACCCAACATTAGGATCCTCAAACTTCGCCCACCTGAAGTCCCGCTCTTAATCAAGCCAAGAAGAACCTTCATATACATGGTGCACTTTCAGACTCTAATTCACATTAAAAACCATTGAAGTGACCAAGTTGGGCAGTTTTTCTAACATAACTGACATGTAAACACTGAAACAAAAAAGCCAGTTAGTGATATTTTCTTCAACCTTTTGCTTTTTATCCCTTGCAAACTCCTTACTTTCCTTCTCCTTTGTCTCCAACTCCCTTCTTATTGCTCGAATTAGGGAAAACATCTCTACAAAGTCACTCATTCAAATTTTTTCTTTCATATCTGCCTGCATGTGTGACACCAGCTTGCCTGGATTGAAGGGAATAGTCTCTTGTAAAGATATTGGAAACGCTCACATTCTTAGCTCTCTCATGTTTACTACCTATGTCGGCTGCTGCTGCTGATATTTTACCTTCTTCTGCTGAAGAAAGTGGTTCTTTGGTTCGAGAAACACTTCCCTCTTGACTCTCTGTGCTTCTTTTGTTTCACTGGCCCCTTTTTCTCTATCAGCGGCAATGGCCTCTACTTGCTTGTTTAAATCAGCGATGGAGGAGAAAACCAAGTTAGAGGGTGCCCAGGGGGCGGATAGATTTGAGCTTGTGGAAGGGGCATCAGATTTATTTTAAGCTGAGATAGAAAATGGGTGTGTGTGGGGATTGGAATTAGAACAGGAATGTTGGAGGGAGCTGGAGGTTCTGTGGGCGGCAGTTGCTGCCAGGGATGGAGACCTGATGGATGAATAATATATGTCCTACCTGCAGATCGTGTTGTGGACATCTTTTCATTAACAACGAGTGCCATCAGCGTTCCCATCTCCAAAGCCGCGACTTTGGATGATCCTGGAAATCGTCCTCCATGCTCCCGAAATTTGGTCCAGCGTATGCAGCTGCATGTGGAGTCATTATAGCGGCGGCAGAAGGTACTGGCAGTGGGTGTGCAAGTTTTGGGAGAGGCATTGGCGAAAGGAATCAGGCACGTGCCGCAGCAGTAAGGTTATTTAAACCAGCACGGCTGTGTGTGAGAGAGGAAGTCTCTGGAGAGCGGCACACGATTGGAGCACGAGTCACATGCACGCGACAGCCTTCGCGCGCGTATCTTTATTCAAGCTCTACAAGCTGCAGAGAGGACGCTGCCACTGTACATGCGGCGGCCATTTTAAACATTTGGGTTCGATTTAATCTTGATTAAAGGAAATTACCTATCTTCTAGTGGAACGATTTCGGTGACAGGCACACTCGTTACTTTTGCCTGTTGCCTACATATTGTGCATTCCAGTTGTACGAGTTTGGTGATAGGCACACCCATTATCATTTCCTTTTGCTTAAGTCCTGATCAACATCGGTGAAAGGCACACCTATTAAATAGTGCAAATTGATAATGTTCAAAGTTCCAGTTTTACAATTTCGGTGACAGGCACATCATTACTATTGCCTGTTTTTCCTATTACTTTAAGTAACTGTACACCCATTAGACAGTGCAGTTATTTACCTTTATACACACCAAGGTCAATTATTAATCAATATTATATTAGAGGCAGCAACTCACCTTGCGTGCACAATTAAGTCATGGAATGAATATCTCTGCCACTTCCATTTTTAGCGGATCCAGGTTTACCTCCATTGACTTGGATACAATGGTGTGAAGCTTTTAATGCATTATTAGATGCAATAGATGGGAATACTTTTACTTCTAAGAAAAGAAGGCATTATTGGTTTACAATCTGAGTCACGAAGGCAGAGCAATTTTAAAGACTTTACAGATGGAAACGGTGCATGTGCTTCCTAGTGGTGAGGGTGATGCTGTTCCCATTGTAGTGGAACATGCATCAATAATTCAGACTTTGAGCGAAAGGTTTTTACCCAAAAGGAATGTGGTGTTGGAAAGGCATAGATGTTTACAGGGGAATCTATTGATGATTTTGTTTGAGCTTTACACACTTTGTCTATAAATTGTAACTATCAGGACATGAAGGAGGAGATATTTCGGGATCAGCTAATAGAGAACATTTTAACAGGAAAATTTAAGATGGCTGGTAGCCAGTGAAGATCCCAGTTTGAAGTTAGCATTGAAGATTGCAAGGAGTTTTGAACAGTCTGATATATATATGTATGAAAAAATTGGCTGCTAGTCATCCAGGATTGGAGTGCAAGGAAGTGAAAGCCATACAGAAGACTGACAGTGACAAACCCAAGAGCCAAAGTATTAGACAATTAAAAAAACCTGTAGAGTCTTCGTTAAATGTGGAAAGGGAACTTATTTGTTTCAGGTGTGGCAGTAGGTCACATGGTGGGGGAAACATTGTCCAGCCCTAATTCAAACTTGTTTCAAATATAGCAGAAGGGGTCATTTTGCTTGTGTTTGTAAGCAGTGCTAAAAAAACCAGGCTGTAAGTGCTTTGTGTGAGGATGATTCTGAAAGCATGAGTGGTGATGGGTATGTCTTAATGATAAAATAGGAGGAGCCAGGACCTTTTGATTATGATTGTGTGATTATCAAACAAGTTGGCAAAAGGAAACCACTGTATTGCAATCTTTTAGTCAATGGACAAAGTGTCAATATAATGGTGGATTTGGGTTCACGATTTACATTATTGGGTGTGAATGAATTTGCCAAGTTTCAAAATGAGGTGTTAGAAACATCAGATATCAAGTTGTTTCCCTATGGGGGGACAAAGTTGATGTTTAGTGACAACTGTGCTCATACTGAAGTATTTCTGGTAAAAAATTGATTGAATTTGTTGGGTTGGGATAATCAAGGGGAACTCAATATAATTTTGGATTCCAACCATCCTGAATTAGTAATAACCAAGGATAGGTTGGTGACTTCAAGTTTGAATATGGTCACATGGGAACAGGATGTTGAAAGAGAAAAGTGGATCAGTGAGTTCAGGGAAGTATTTTGTGATCAGTTGGGAAAGTTGCTGGGATTTGAGCATCGTATAGTATTAAAAAGTACTGCAGTCCTGGTGGTTCACAAACCAGAAAAAGGGACCCTTATGTCTTAGGCAAGAATTAAAGGAGGAACTGGACAAACTGTGTGCTATGTCCATTGTTGAACCTATTGTAGGAACCGAGTGGTTATCCCCAATTGTTTTAGCACGTAAATCAGACAAATCTGTGCATTTGTGTGTGGATCTTCGCGATCTTTATTGGATTATTTGGGTAGATCGCCAACCGTTGCCAAATATTAACGAAATGCTAGCTACCTTGGATCATGCTGCTGTTTTCACATCATTGGATGAGTCTGCAGCATGTCACCAGGTGGAGCTGCATCAAGATTCAAAGCATCTAACCTCATTTGTGACACCAGAGGATGCATTCCGCCGTATCCGCATACTGTTCGGATTGGCATCAGCATCCTCTGTGTTTCAGAGAGTTATGGACATTTTGTTTAAATGTATGAAAGGATTGACATGTTTCCAGGATAACATCTTATTATATTGTACAGATAAAGAGCAACATGACATGAGAGTGAGAATGGTTCTCAACATTTTAATGAAAAGTGGAATGACATTGAGAAGGGATAAGTGCACATTTGCTCAACTGGGTGTTGACTATCTGGGTCATCATGTATTTGCCAGTGGTGTGAAACCCAAATTGAAGATTTTGAGGGCCATTGAAGAAGCGCCATCACCAAAGGACAAAGATCAACTCAAGTCCTTTTTAGGATTGGTTAAGTTTTATGCTAAGTTTGTGCCACAATTTGCCAGTAAAACTGCTGTGTTGCATAACCTTTGAAGGAAGAATGTAAAATATGAATGGTCAGGTGAATGCAAAGAAGTTTTTGATGGAATCAAAAGAAGCATAGTTACAGCAGGTTCCTTGAAGTCCTTCAACACGGAGTATTTGAGTATTTTGATGACGGATGCGAGCAGTGTTGTGCTGCGGGCAGTGTTGTTATAGAAGCGCAAGAATGGGTGTGAAGAAATTATTGCTTTTGCATCGAGAACCTTACGCGCAGCTGAAGCCATGTATTCAACCATTGAGAGGGAGGCTCTAGCCATGTGCTGGGGTGTAGAGTATTTTAAGACTTACTTGAGGGGAAGAGAACTCATTTTACGTACCGACCACAAGCCTTTATTGGATTTGTTTTCTACTCGAGGTGGGAGAAGGGCTACTCCCTGCATTGCCAAGTGGCAGTATCATATGCAAGAGTTTCACTACAGGTTGAAACATATTTCAGGTGAAAAGAATTTTGCAGCGGACTGTTTGTCAAGATTACCTGTACATGATGATAGTTGGGAAAGTAACCATGAGGATGAAGATTTAGTAATGGTTTGTATGCTAAGTTCCTTGGATAAAGTATTGGATGGGGCATTGTGCTAAAACGAGTGGGTGCAAAAGCTGGAGGAGGATGAAGTATTGACCAAGATAAGAGATTATCTGGTTGAAGGGTGTCCTAAAATCAAGGAGCTTCATGAGGAATGTATTCCTTTTGAGAAGGTGCGTGATGAATTGTCCATGGTCGATGGAATTTTACGCAGGGGTGGTTTGCTGGTTGTTCCGGAAGGCATGAGAAGGATGGTGTTGCATCTTGCACGTTGTGGTCATGATGGTATTAGAGCACTCAAAAGGAGGATCTGGGAAGACTTTTGGTGTCCATGGTTATTAGAATGGCGGAACATTTTGTTAGGGATTGCAATGCTTGTGTCATCAGTGATAAGTCTCAGGTTACTGTACCGTCTCCTGTCATGTCTGTAGAACCGCTGTCCATGCCCTGGGCATTTCTGGACCATTTGGAGTGTTGGGAATTACGCATAAACTTGCTTTTGGTACTCATTGATTATTTGTCTAGGTGGCCCGAGACAAAAAATGGTTGAGAGTGTTTCTATTTCTACCGTTTTAGATTTCCTTAGTGAAGTTTTTGCCAGAGAAGGTTATCCT